>CAIGQV010016645.1:12173366-12196148 GCA_903798115.1 Danio jaintianensis
TATCTATCTATCTATCTATCTATCTATCTATCTATCTATCTATCTATAGTTTTTGTAAAACTAAATAATGCAGTGTGACTGAAAAAAGCTCTGAAGCTATTTGATAACTTGACACCTGCTCTCTGTGAGTGGCAGTGTACTTGTGAAAGTTTTTTATAGACTGTCAAATTCCTAAAATTTAGTAATAATTTAGAAATGTTTGATGTTAATGGAACCATTTGTAATAATCTCACTTTGCATTTTCAATTATGTGATTTTGTTTTCATTTTAGAAAAGAGAATCAAGAAGACTTGTTCCTTTGAATTAGGGCTGAACAATATATCGTTTGAGCATCAATATTGAAATGTGCGAATCTGCAATAGTCACATCGCATTATTGGGTTATTTATTAAAGATTAAAAGATAAAGATATTATTAAATTTTATACATTTTTTATTTGATGACCATGTTATTTTAGGTTTGATTGTTCAATTTCTGCACTTGAATACTGTTAGACTCCCCAGAAATCCATAAAGCACTGTTTATTTATTTATTTTTGCTTTTAATTTATTATAATTGACTTTTTTAGATGCACTGCATAGAAAAAGACTTGATCATCCCAGTCGAAAATTCTTTCCAAATTGAGCTATTCAATTCATCTGGTAAAATTTTATTCATATCGCAGAAAAACAAAATATCGCAATGTCGGATTTTTCCAATATCGTGCAGCCCTACTTTGAATGGTAAGGTTGTACCTTTCCCTAGTTAACATTCACAAGTGCATTAACTCAGCATTCATAAACGCAAAGTTGTCATTGTGAAATTGTAACATTCTCAGCTGAAGAATCGTTGAGGAAATCCTTTGATTTCTTTCAAGAAATGGACGTCCATTATCATAACCGATTCTTCAGGTTGATTGGACTAAATGATAATACAATCAAAACACTGAGTTTCTTTTCCCAGAAGACTTATTGAAGCATTCGTTTATTTAGAAAAGAAGCTGTCAGCAGAAAATATTATTGCAAAGGCAATTGGTAGTTGCTTTAAATATGAAGAAGAGTGACTGATAACAGGCAACTATTTTCATCCTCTTAGCATTCTCAGGAGGTGAAGGTTTGCTTTTCATTTTTATTTTTGCATCGCTTCCCTTATGTAGTGTTATTTGCCAACAATTTCAGGTTGGAAAGTGTTTCTCTGACATGAGATTTATTATGTAAGCAAATGTTTAAAAAAAAAAAACTAAAAAAAAAACCTTGCTGTTGTTCACAAACATTAGTTACATTTAAAAAGATCAAGTATTTAAGACATCTGATGTTATGAAATGTGTAGTTGGCAAATGTTTTATTTCTTTTTTTATATATTTGATGTGTATCATGTGATGATTTTGTTAACTAATAAGAGAATTCATTTATACATTTGTTTTCACTTAATTAGCGTCACTAAACATAATTACTCCATTTGTAAATGTAGTGGCCAAATCCCTTCTTGGAGGACGTTTATTAAAAACAAACCGCCACAAGAGGTCACCAACATGTTTTAAAATTAGGTAACAGTGTGTTATCACATTTTTTCCTTTTGTCAAATGAAAATCATTCACTGATGTTGGTCAGATAACACAGCATTTATTTTAGGTTATGTTGATTAAAATAATGGCATGGTGGTAAAGAACTGATATAAGATTAAAATATTAGTTGATTTTACTAATTGATTTAGAAAGTCTGGACTGTCACAATAGGGTGACAGTGATACAAAAACAGGAAGCACAAAAAGGTGAGTTCAGACTAAACAAATCAGGAATCCAAAACATCGAGAAGATACAAAACAAAGTGATCAAACAAACAAACCAAACCACAAGGAACAAAAGCCAAAATCCAAAGGCAACTAAAACAACAGAACAGGCTTATAAAGACAGGACTCAATAAAAAAAAAAGGAACAGCTGAAAACAATGAGTGATTACGTGTGCAGGGATAGAGGGGATACATACAAAAACCAAAACAAACGCTAGTGCCCTCAAGTATCCAAGGCGACTGCAACAGGTGTGACCTGGAGAGTGTAGGCCCTCTCTGCGCCCACCCACCACCCACCGCGGAGGGGCTCATTTGCAGACACTTTATTAATCTGGGGTCGCCACAGCGGAATGCACCGCCAGCATATGTTTTACGCAGCGGATGCCTTTCCAGCTGCAACCCATCAGTGGGAAACATCCATACACACTCATTCACACACATACACTACTGACAATTTAACCTACCCAATTCACCTATACCACATGTTTTTTGGACTTGTGGGGGAAACCGGAGCACCCGGAGGAAACCCACGCGAACACAAGGAGAACATGCAAACTCCACACAGAAATGCCAACTGACCCAGCCGAGGCTCGAACCAGTGACCTTCTTGCTGTGAGGCGAACGTGCTACCCACTGCACCACTGTGCAGCCCTAAATGGGTAATTTAATCAATTATAAATAATTCTCGTTAACCTCCGGCAGCAGCTACATCCCTATAGCAACAACCAGAGATGATCCAAAGATAAATTCATCTACATTCTTATAACTCACCAAGGAGAATCACCACACTATTACATGTAGGCTACATACCGGCCAAAATTGTTGTAAAATTGGGCTGTTTAAATGTTTTGAAAAAACGCTCACAAAGGTTGCAATTTGCAAGTTTATTCATTAAAAGAAATACGTGTTTATTTATTTATAGGCTATATTATATATTTTTATTTATTCTTAAAGTGGGCATATTTTTATTTAACCAGAAAAGTAAACAGAATAAAAATAATACAGATACAAAATTCGAACATTACAAATGTCTCCGTGTCTTGAATCAAGTTTAGCCTGTCAGCAGTTTGCAGGTAAAATATTAGCTGTACTGTGTGTACTGTGTCTGAAATGTCTCTCACCTAAGGAAACATATTTGTACATCACATCATTATAAACGGCAAAATGTATTGCAAGCATGCAATTCATTTTTAAACAGCTGTTCTGGCTCATATCACTAATCTTAATCAAAAATTTTTTGGACGGCTATTTAATGGTCATCAGTGTTAGTGTTCTTTCAATTTATGTCTATGATAAGTAAAGTATAAAAGAGGGAAAAAAATGTGTCAGCTTAATGACTATATTATGGATCCTATGGCCTAACCATGGGTCCTCGAGCGAACATGGCTAGCAGTGCCGATATACAGCAATATCACAGTGATACTCATGTGATTTTACCATTTATTGCAAACTGAAGTAGTATTTACTGCTTTACATTAGTACACTAAAATAATACTGAATCCAACTCATCCATTCATTAATTTTCGGCTTAGTCCCTTTATTAATCAGGGGTCGCCACAGCGGAATGCACCGCCAACTTATCCAGCATATGTTCTACACAGCGGATGCCCTTCCAGCTGCCACCCAACACTGGGAAACACCCATACACTCTTGCATTCACACACATACACTACGGCCAATTTAGTTTATTCAATTCACCTATACAGTCTTTGGATTGTGGGGGAAACCGGAGCACCCGGAGGAAACCCACGCGAACACAGGGAGAACATGCAAACTCCACACAGAAATGCCAACTGACCCAGCTGAGGGTCGAACCAGCGACCTTCTTTCTGTGAGGCGATCGTGCTACCCACTGTGCCACCGTGAGGCCCCCTGAACCCAACTATTGGGTTAAATTTAGAGCAAATTTTAGCAACCCAACATTTTATAGTGTCTTTTTTGTTTTATAAGTGAAAGTTTAGCTCACAACGACTCTGCTTTCCCTGCGCCACTAATCTATTGTCATCTCTTCGCTCTTTCAATAGCCACTCATTAGACTATCATCTGCTATTTTGGCTTGGTTCTGTGTGACCCCCATTCTTTTTGAAAAAAAGAGTCATAATTCCGTTCAATAATTCAAAGGGGTGAAATGGAGAGGCTCTAGAGTTTCGAATGGTTATTGTTCCTGGTTGAGGTCCCTGAATGCTAGTAAAAAGTGAACTCTTCATGCACGCTACTCATCACCGGCAAGCTCTGTTCAGTCAGGCCATGGTCTACTGCTGCGACATCATCATCATCACGCACACAAACGGGCACAAGGTCAACCACATGCAAGGCTACCCAGGAGAAGGATGCCACGGCATAAACTCATCGCATCTGAAAGTGACGGTAAAGATCATTATTATTTTCTATGTGCATTTGATATATATTGTAAAAACATGATGGTGATGATGTGTTAATGCACTTTATTCACAATGTATAGGCAAAACAATGCATTTTTGTTCATGCACCTCTGTGAGATATTGGGCTTTTTGAATTGATGAAAAGAGATACCCAAAATCTTCTCTGTAAAAAACATTTGATTCTAATATATATATATATATTAAACCTTAAACAACAATTTTGATGATGAATTCATCCAGTGTTCAGATTTTTTTGGGTTATATAGAAATGTATGATATGGAATCATGCCTTATTTGCATATGTAAACAACATAAAAAAAAATGTTTGCAATTCTTAATGTAAACAATCAACTAGGGATGTATGGTGATACATTAGTTTTTTTTTATCCTATTCAACTGCGGTGGCTTGCTTTAAGCCATGAGTGATTAAAAATAATAATTTCAACATTATAAGTTCTGTTATTATAGGCATATGCAATAAAGCAAAAGCTTCTCATTGTCGTCCTCAGTATTTAAAATCTGAATATTGGCTCTGATAAAATTAATTGAATATTTTGAATTGTCGCTTTATGGTGGAATGTAATCATAATATAATTTTAATGCAAACCTACTTCATATATTTTCACTACGCTGTGCTAGTCATCATCACATATGAACTTTAAGTCTGTCCATGCAAACTTATGAACATTGCTTTCATTCTCTTACCCTTTGACCCCTTTGAGAGGACACTTTGCACTGACACTAAAGATGAAAAGCCTGTATTGTGTCTATTGTACAACACAACTAAGCTTGGAATGACCCGGTCAGCACTTACCGGTCTGGTTACACTGTGGTCACAAACAATACAGGAGACGTTCAACAGCTGCTGGGAACCCTACATGTTTGACCTTTCAGGACTTCATGATGTCTTATCAAAACCTTGTCACTTTTTAATTTGGTGTCACTTGTGTTTATCTTTTTAATTTCGTTTACATTTACAGTGAGCATTGAGGTGGATGAAGGTAGGAAGGTTGTCTTTTCTGCATGCATTTTTGATGTGTTTTTATACTGTAAGGGAAGAAATATTTTCTTTTAGGAAAGGACAAAGAATCCAGTGTTTATTATGTGGAAGTGGAGGAAAATTGTGAGAGAGGTAAGATAAAGCAAGCTAGTCGAGATGGCAAACGGAGGAGGGAGAGAAATGGTGAAACTAGGAGAAAAGCTTCAGAGAAAAGAACAAGCGAGGTGAAAAATAAAAAAGCAGAGAAGAAACATGAGAAAGGCCACAAAACGGCAAGGAAAGTAGGGGAGAAACATGGAAAAAGGCAAAGACGAAAGAATGCAGATGAAGAGGATGCTGAGGATGAATCCAGCAAAGAGAAAAAGAACATGAAAAATGAAAAAAACAAGACTTTAAAACTGGAGGAGAAGAAGGAAAAGGATGTGAAGAAAAAGAAAAGCAAGCATGTTAAAAATGAAGAGGACGATGCAAATCATGGAAAGACAAAACAGCATTTGAAGGAAGAAAAGAGAAGAAAGAAAAGAAAGAAGCCAGAGACTACGTACGTTTGTTCAATTTCCAATGTCTTTTAAGTCACATTTTATAACCAACTGCTATCAAACCACCAAAAAACGTTTTTTCCCTATAAATATAATTCTAAACTCATCCAAGTTTGTTTAAATAAGTTTTAGACAGTTAAATATGTGTAATAATAGAAAAACGGTGGTTAGCGCTGTCGCCTCACAGCAAGAAAGTCGCTGGTTCGAGCCCCGGCTGGGCCAGTTGGCATTTTTGTGTGGAGTTTGCATGTTTTCCCCGTGTTTGCGTGGGTTTCCTCCGGGTGCTCCGGTTTCCCCCACAAGTCCAAAGACATGCAGTATAGGTGAATTGAGTAAACAAAATTGTCCGTAGTGTATGAGTGTGTGTGAATGCGAGAGTGTATGGGTTTTTCCCAGTACTGGGTTGTGGCTGGAAGGGCAACTGCTGCATAAAACATATGCTGGAATAGTTGGCGGTTCATTCTGCTGTGGTTCATACCCCTGATGAATAAGGGACTAAGCTGAAGGAAAATTAATGAATGAATGAAAATGTGTACGTCAAAGCATAATAAATTAATGTAAAAAAATAAGGAATTTGTAAAATATATATTTAGAATATTTATTTTAGTGTTAAAGCATAAAGGAGTTTTATGCAAAATTTAGGAAATTCTTAAGTTTATGTACATTTGTCAATTCTATTTTTTTCTCTGAAAGTTTTGTTAATGTCATTTGTTGTAAAATTCCCATTTGCAGTCAGTAAACTAAAAAATAAGTTTAGAAACATTATCACTCCTTGTAAATTTCACAGAAACAGAAAGTAACACTTCATTAAACCTTACGTCTTGAAATAGTATTTTCTTGTAAAATGTACATATAGATTAATAATAAAACATGTCCCTCCCAGCTCAGAGTCGGAGTCTAAATCTGAGTCTGAATCTGCCTCTGATTCTGAGTCAAAGAACAGTCCGGCAGTGGGAGTTTTGGGTTCTCTGACCCCAGAGGAACTGGAAAAGTTAAAAGAAGCTGTGGAGGAAAGAAAAAAGCTCATAACAACACTAAGAGGAAAACCCTGGCCCATGAGAAAGAAGCTAGTGGTCCTCAGGTACGTCTTGCTGATACACATGTGTACACCTGCCTTATATGCCACCAGGGCTGCATTTATGTATAGGCATTTAAGGCATGTGCAAAAATGTTCTTTGCCTATGTTACAAAATGAAGGTAAATCTGGCCCTAGATGACACCCAGAATTATAAATTCTGTCATAATTTACTCACCCTTCACTATTCTAGTCAGGTTTTTTTTTTGTTTTAGTTTTATTGGTCCAAGTCATGGACTATCATGGGTCCAAGGCATGGATTTTTGCTTATCATTTTAAGTTTTTAATCGCATTATATTATATATTTTTGCAGTATAGCCTATTTTAGGTGGCACAAAATAGAAAATATAGCTAATTAGTTTGTTTTAGCTAATGCTATAGCTGATTACTGTTAGAGTTAAGGCAATTCAAAAGAGTTAAGGAGTTTAGGCAATTCAATCTAACGTGCGGTCTTTACCATAGTGTAAACAGTGGTAAACAGATGTGTAAACAGATTCAACTCTAAACAGATGTGATGTAAAAACTTGCAATTGCAGTGTAGTGGCACACCTTTCGTGCACATCCTTATGTACCACCTTTTGCAGCTAGTCCAACAACCAGTATTTGAAAAAACGCGAGTAAGACCGAATCTTCTTTTAAAAAGGGTTTGCTGAAGAAATGCAAACAAAAATACAAAGGTACAATAGACTCGATATAGCTCGGTCAAAAAACTGTGTTGCTTCCAACGTCCATAACTGCAATCTGACCTAAACGTACAAACTAATGAAATCATGACGTATTACTGTCGGAAGCCAGAAATACCAAAGTAAAAGTTTTTAAATTGTATTCATTTTTAAATTATGCATTTTAGATAATACAATCACTATGAATTCTTATTATATTTCAATATCAATTTTCATCATGTGTTATTAACTAAATTATTATCACAAATAAATTATGCATAACTGGCTCTTACATTCAGATAATTTAAGATATTTTTTGTCTGCACAGTGTTTATTATAGTAGGTCATGGGAATTCAGCCTTTTAGTCAGTCAAAGTCAGGGATATTTGACATTTAACTTTAGTTTCTTCCTTCTGATGAGCATATAATATATATAGAATAACTGGTTGCCAATGACAATATAATAGTTTTCCAGAATTCTTCAAAATATCTTCTTTTGTGTTCAGCAAAAGTGTGTGAAGGTGTGTAAGTGGTGAGTAAATTTTTCTCTGTCTCAGGGAGTCGCAGGAGTTTGTGGAGAAATATGAAGGGGCTTTGGGGAAAGGCAAAGGCAGGAAACTTTATGCCTACAAGGTCATGATGATGAAGGTGAGGAGATGAACGCTGCGTGTGACTGATGGAGCTGCTTCTTACAGCTTCAGAGGGATCATTATTTATCTTTTTGTACTCTAAGAAATGGATGAAGTTTCAGCGTGACTTTGAGAACTTCAAGACTGCCTGCATCCCGTGGGAGATGAAGATAAAAGAAATCGAAAGTATGACGATTCTCAGTTTTAGCTTCCTTCTCTTTCTATTTGTGGTGTTCTTTTATCTCTACATTAACTCAATTTTTTTTATTTTCTTTTAGGCCATTTTGGCTCATCTGTGGCCTCATACTTCATATTCTTGAGGTGGATGTATGGCATCAATATGATTTTATTTGGACTGACATTTGGGCTGGTCATGGTTCCAGAGGTGAGAAATATATCAGATCCTGCAAAGTTTCAAGTTTCATAATATATTAATAATTAACACCACTTCATTTATTTGCATGTGCATAATGTAATCAGACTTTATTGGATTTCTCAATTTATTTTTCTCATTCACTGTCTAGGCTCTTATGGGAAAACCATATGGCAGTTTACCGAGGAAGACAGTGCCCAGAGAGGAGGAGGCCAGTGCTATGAATTTTGCAGTCTTATGGGATTTTGGGGTAAAGAAATCGATTATCTATGATGTTACAATTCAAATTGTAATAATGGTAATAATATTATTATAAAGTAATTTTAGTCAGCAAGGATGCATTCAATTAATCAAATGTTACATGGAAAACTGTTTCAAGACAAAGAAAATACTATCCTTTTGAAAATTAAATTAATCAAATAATCCACACAAATTAAAATATATATCACAGTTCCTCAAAAAATAGGCACAACTGTGTTTTTAACATTGATAATAACAATAATTATCTGTTATTTGAGATTGTATATAAAATGCATAGATCTTAAATAATAGATCCATGTCTTCCTAAATAATAGATCTTGAATCTTACTCTAAAACATGTTTTTGTCTTTTTAGGGCTATGCTAAGTACTCTGTCCTCTTCTATGGCTACTATAACAGCCAGCGTGCCATTGGGTGGCTGAAGTTTCGCATGCCACTGTCCTACTTCCTGGTTGGAGTGGGCACAGTGGCCTACAGCTACATGGTGGTGATCAGGACGTGAGTGAGGACAGTCGGCTCCATGTTTAACCATCACTGTAAAAATAACTGTTAATTAAGTTGAGTATATTTGAAAAGTAACCATGTGAAGCTTGTGTTTTAGCTTGTGTTTTTTGGTTTATTTACTATTGGTTTGGTTTATGGAACCTTGATGTCTGATCCATCAAATGCTGAAAATTTAAATGCAATTTAACTTTTTATGCAATTTGAAATTATCTATTGTCTCGGTCGCGTATGTAAACTATAGTACAAAAACTGGATAATGAACTGTCACTTTTACTGTTATTTTATGGATTTTGTGTTTCTACATTTCATGTCCATAAACAATTTTTTGCCTCTTAGTCCATAGACAAAAAACAAACAAGCAAAACTAATTATTTCTGTATTGTTTTTGTACTCTTGTTTTCTTAACAGTATGGCCCGTAATGCAAATGAAGAAGGTGGCGGAGATGACACCAGCTTTAATTTTAGCTGGAAGACATTTACAAGCTGGGATTACCTTATTGGAAACCCTGAGACAGCAGACAACAAGTTTGCTTCTATTACCACCAGCTTTAAGGTCTGGTTTTCTTCATTTTCTTCGTGTTGGCCAGAGATATAGAGTCTTATTATTTGAAATAAAATTCTCAAATGCACATTTTACAGTAAAAAAAAAGTACTGGCATGAAAGTGCAGAAATTGGTCTTTTGCTAGAAGTCTCTTATGCTCCCTAAAGCTCCATTTATACACACAAAAAACAATTAAATAACACTAATAATAATATAAATAAATATAAAAAATTTAACAAATTGTGAGAAAAGTATTCTTTTTTTTTTTTATTAGAAAATGCTCTTTATTTCTGTGATAGCAAAGCTGAATTTTCAGCAGCATTATTGTGACAAAGTCTAAATTGTGATAAAAGTTTGGAACCATTAGATAATGAGTCATTATTATGACAAAAAAAAACGTAAAAAAAAAAAACATTGATTGTTTATGATATATAATAATTACGTTTTAAATGTATTTTTTAATTACTTTTAAATTACTTTTTAAATCATGAGACATTTTCCATGATTTTTATCTCATAACATTTTATTTTAATTACATTATTATTTCAAATTTGTATCTCATAATTAGTGAGGGAAAATACATTCCTTAATAATAATAATACAAGAGCTGATGCGACCACTTTAATCTGGCCTCTCTAGGCTTCATAATAAATTCAGCAATTTAACAGGAGGCCATTGTGGAGGAGCAAGAGAGCAGAAAAGATGACAACATCCACCTGACAAGATTCCTCAGAGTGCTGGCCAACTTCCTGGTGCTCTGCTGTCTGGCAGGGAGCGGGTACCTGATCTACTTTGTAGTACGCAGGTCTCAGAAGTTTGCACTGGAGGGCCTGGAGAACCACGGCTGGTGGGAGAGGAATGAGGTCAGACCCCTGAATCAGAGCACAATGATAATCCTCTGCTTCAACATCAAAGAAATAACTTCTGCATTAACCCTCAGGTCAACATGGTGATGTCTCTGTTGGGAATGTTCTGTCCGATGCTGTTCGATGTGATCAGCACTTTGGAGAACTATCATCCACGCATCGCCCTCCAGTGGCAGCTGGGACGAATCTTCGCTCTTTTTTTGGGGAACCTGTACACGTTTATTATCGCCCTTATGGATGCCATCCAACTAAAGGTACAGCTTCATTTAACAAAGCACTTACAGTCCCATCTTCAGTCTTTCTTTTGTACAGAATACTAGATCTCACAGAATCTGTGTTAAATGAATCATCTTCTTATGAGAGTGATTTATTCTACTAACTGTCACGTATTTTCAAGAGGGCAGAAGAGGAGATTGTGAAGAAGAATATGACAATCTGGCAGGCCAACCTATACAATGGGACTGTGCCAGACAACTCGACTGCTCCTCCGCTCACTGTGCACCCTGCTGATGTTCCCAGAGGGCCTTGCTGGGAGACAATGGTGGGACAGGTACTTGAGAAGAGTGCTTCAGTTCGGTTCAGATCTAATTGTATTGCTCTTTTCACAAATTGGAACACAATATGTCCCAAAGCTGCTTTGCAAAGTATCAAATAACAATTAACAAAGCAAAACACGGCAAGGGAGAACTCCAAGAGATGAGATGATGAAGAAGCCAGTTGCTGCAGATTTCTCGGCTTCACATCCATGAGAAAAATCTCCTATTCCAGCAAGTCCCAAAGATTCCAGCAGCCTGATCTGTTGATACAATGCAGAATGGATCCATTCATGTCATTAAAGGTGCTGAATGTAAGTTTTTGACTCTTCTAAAGCATAAAAATACCATAATATGTTTGCAGATATTTAAGAAACATGCCAAGTGAACATACATACAGCATACAAAAACAATGCTGAACACTGTCTTTGTTTTGGTAATTTTAACCTGCCCAATGCCAGTTTAGCCAATTATATTCAGCACCCAGGCTTGCCTTGCTGGAAAACCAGGTATTTCATTCATTCATTCATTCATTCAGAAAGGCTTTAAAAAAAAGCATGCGTCCGTGACCGTAATGCGACCTCTAGTGGACAGTAGCAGACTTCAGTTCCACATGAGGTTATTAATTAGCAAATAACATAAATATTACGAGCGTAAACATTAGGTAGCGTAAACAACACGCTTTGTTACGAGATACGCAGTGATAAGCAATTTGGCTGTTTGCACCTAAGCTAAACACTACAGAAATTTAAGTACAGCCATTCAGAAGCACAGAATATGCACTCACTGCACTTCAACAAAATGGTAAGGTTTATAATCTAATTAATACATATTAACCCTCTTTAACATTATTAAATGTAGATGCTAAATCACTGATATGTGTTGGTTTTGAGTCTAAAGTTCAATTTGAAACTGTTTATTTTATTTTCAAGATCTGAGGTGAACTATCTGCTGCTGCTTTCAGTATATGGCAATAAATGTCATGTAAAATGGCATTCAAACTCACATTGTTAGCATTTAACACTGAATAAAGCACATGAGGTGTACCTGAGGTGACCATTGTCATAGTTTTCTGTTGTTCACCTGTGAGAAATAGAAGCCGTTTCTAATATATCAGTTTGAGGTGTTGGTTAGGACAAAAACTCCTTTTAATATGGAAAATATTCCTTCTATCGGGTGCTGTTGTTTTTATTTAGAACACGGTTTAAATCAACCTTTAGGCTCAATCATCAGACTCGCTCCTGTGCTCAATCTGGCAAACTGCGCTTGCGTTTGTTTTGATCCAGGAGTGCAATACCTAGTTCAACCACTGGGTGTCAAACTTACATACTGCACATTTAATACCAAATTGTGACCCAACCATCTGAACAGGGGCGGAAAGTTAGGACAATTCTAAGAGCCCACGCCATTTCGATGCCTGCAGAGCTACTATTAGGGGCCCCCCAATCAGAATGTTGTCATAGGGCCCGTACTGGCTAGCGGTGCCCCTGCATCTGAATATACTGTAGCAGAGGAAATTGCAACCCAATCTCAAGGCTCATTCATATTACATTCTATGATCTCATTCGTACATTTGCTCATCTTCCAGTGGTTTGAGGACACACCACCTTTTAAAAATTGTGTGTTTTCATACAAATGAAATCATATGAATTTGTACAAATTAGCCACTTTTCTGATAGTGTGTAAAGTAGTTACATTTCCTCATGAGAATCATGCTGGAAATTGAGACTCACCAGACAAGGTGATTTTTTTTTTTTTTCCCCAGTCTACTGTTTTTATTGTTTTGAGAGCTTAAGAGAATTATTGCCCTATTTTACTGTTTTTAGCTGACAGGAGTGGTACCACTCTTTCTCTGCTGCTGTAGCTCATCTGCTTCAAGGTTTGATGTGTTGTATGGTAACAGATGATGATTACTTTCTCTGATAATCCCACCAGATCAGCAGTTTCTGAAATACTCACTCAAGTCACTCAAATAGCCTTTCTTCCATATTCCGATGCCCGATTTGAACCTTAGACATGTAGACATGGTCAACGCGATTTGCTAAGTGCATTGAGTTGATGCCATGTTATTTGTTTGTTGGATATTGACATTAACGAGCAGTTGAATGGGTGTGCCTAATAAAATATCTGGTGAGTGTTCACTAATACGATGCATTCCAAACATGATATATCACCCTCCGAAGGACTCAATCATGACCGCCATATTAAAGTGTTGTTTCAAATTGAAGTGCTCAAAACTGTGGATTAAGGATTTCGAAGGGTACAACTGATGGACACTTTGGGCCCCCATGATCCTTTGTGCAGGGAAGTTGTTTTATTGTTGCACATTTTGTTCCATTCAGAAATGCTCATCCCTATGCCCGAATCCATTCGAAGCTGTCACTCCGAAGGGTAAACCTTTAGGTTGGCCATGGGACCTTACTGCACCTCTAGTGTCACTGAATGTAATTGCAAAAGTAATGTCTGAGCAAAGAGCTTTCCAAAACTCTCCCCAAATTTGAACAGCAAAATGTTTTTGTTTAGCAAAATCATGTTATTTTAAAAATAAATTTGTGTTTGTGTTTATATTCACAAATTTAGGTACATTCAAATCTAATTTAAAGCATTTGTAAACTGAACAAATGTTGAGTCTACATTTTACCAAATAATACAATCAATTATCACCCACAAATAAAAACCTATGACCCTCCAATTGTTCCAAACCTGTTTGAGTTTTCTTCTTCTGTTGAACACAAAAGAAGATAACCAGTTTTCAAAACTGCCTTTGACTTTCATAGTATTTTTTTTCATGTGATGTAAAAAAACAAAAACATTCCAACATTATTCAAAATATCTTCTTTTGTGTTCAACAACAGCAGAAAAAAGAACTTCACAAAGGTTTGAGGGTGTGTAAATGGTGAGTACCTTTTCGTTTTGGGGTGAACTATACATTTACAGTACATTAACATCCTTTGTTTCTACAGGAGTTTGTTCGTTTGATCATCTCTGACACAATGACGACTTACATCACTTTGCTGATTGGGGATTTCATGCGTGCAGTACTGGTGCGATTCCTAAACAACTGCTGGTGCTGGGATCTGGAGTATGGCTTTGTGAGTGAGTGTCCACCACACATAGAAACATGCATCACCGTTTCACTAATTAAGTTTGCTTTCATCATTAGCCATCCTACTCAGAGTTTGATGTTAGTGGGAACGTTCTGGGGCTGATTTTTAACCAGGGAATGATCTGGTAAGAATTATCTCCATATTATGTCAGATATGCTTTCTCCTTTTTCAAAAATAGAAAACAGCATATAATCAAATCTTTGTTAATCTGAGTGTTTGTTTCAGGATGGGTGCATTCTACGCTCCATGTCTTCCAGCATTAAATCTTCTTCGGCTTCACGTGTCCATGTACCTGCAGTGTTGGGCAGTGATGTGCTGTAATGTGCCTCAGGAACGGGTCTTCAAAGCTTCAGGCTCCAATAACTTCTACATGGCCATGCTGCTGGTCATTCTCTTCCTCTCTACATTACCAGCGATATACACCATTGTCTCCATTCCTCCCTCCTTCGACTGCGGGCCCTTCAGGTTCTAAAATGAATTAGTTTTATGCATTCATTAGGAAAGTAGTGTTTGACAAATTGGTCACTTCACATAAATTATTTTAAATTATAAGTTTAGAGTAACAGGTGAAAGAGTAAAGTGTGTAAAGTGTAATTGTTTGAATTTATACTCAGGTATGTATGGATGGATGGAAGGTTAGTTGGATGGTTGGTTAAATTAAAAAGAGCATGAATAAGAAGTTGAGGGATGTTTCCAAGGTTTGCAATTGGTGAATCTTAACACTAGGGTGCAGTAGAGGGCAAGTGTAACATTTTCTCACATCCACTTTTCTCCTCATTTATGTTTTTTAAATTGATTCATGATTTACGAATACATGTATGGCATAGAGAACAAAAAAAATAGATACAAATTTTAAGATAGAAATAATAATAATCGGTAGCGTTACACAGTTGTGTTCATTTGTTTTTGTTTCTCATTTTGACACATGCTTTATATATTGACTTTTTTTTAGTAGATTTGCATGACTGCTGGTTTACATACTAGTTACTATTAAGAGTTATACAGCAGCTAAAGTAAACATCTTTGACATAGGCCTGTGCTCTTCTGAGAAGTTTTTTTTAGTATCAAGTAACTACTGTAGTTTGTAATAGTTTGAAATAAGTTAATAAAAAAGAGAAAGATTTTCATTTAAAATGATAATTTTCCCCCCAGCTAAATTTAGGATTTTATGCTTTGGATTTAGACTGTATTACCAAAAATCAGACCTTTTACTTTTATATTAGTTCATTTATAGTTTTCACTCATTCAAAACATCATTTAGTAGATTATTTGTTTTTTTAAATCACTTATATCTTTCAATTTATAATTTTTTTTGTTTGCTTTTTTGGGAATGTAATGACAGTCAATGGCAAATTGTGATTTTTGTATTCAATAATTAGTTAAGAGAAGTGGTAGATTAATTCAATAATTATTGTTTTTTATTATTAGATGTGCCTTTAATAATAATAATAATAATAATAATAATAATAATAATAATAATAATATAAAATGTTGTCAATTTACAAAATTCAAACGGGTTAGGGTTAGTTGTAGTTTTTTTTTTGGGGGGGGGTTAGGGCAAACTGATCGTGGTCTTATATATGGTTCCTGCAGTGGGAAACCCCGCATGTTTGATGTGATTCAGGAGACTCTGGAGACAGATTTCCCTGCCTGGTTTAGTAAAGTGTTCAGTTATGCCTCAAACCCCGGTCTGGTGCTGCCATTCCTTCTGCTTTTGGTGTAAGTGGAAATAATTAGGCCTACATCAATATACTTCTGTGAGAATGTGTGATTGATTGTACTTTTTTCCCTGTCATTTTAGTCTCGCAATATATTACCTGCAGTCCACTTCAAAAACGTATAAAAGAGTAAACATGGAGCTGAAAAAGAAACTTCAAACAGTAAGTTCAAGCGTTATATTTCACACGGGAAAATATTAGTAGATGAAATTCTGTAAACGCACCACTAGCTGGAAGCACTAACATTGAGAAACAAATTCTGATTTCAAACCCATTTTGTTGAGCGATATTTATTATATAAATATACATTTAGATTAGTACTGGGCAAAAATCAATTGCGATAAAGTTTGTTTTGACGTTCAATACAGTCAGAATTATTAGCCCTCCTGGACTTTTAGCCCCCCACATTTTTTTTTCAACACATTTCTAAACATACTAGTTTTAATAACTAATTTCTGATTTATTTTATCTTTGTCATGATGACAGTAAATAATATTTTACTAGATATTTTTCAAGATACTAGTATTCAGCTTAAAGTGACATTTAAAGGCTTAACTAGGTTAATTAGGTTAACTAGGGTAATTAGGCAAGTTATTGTATAATGGTTTGTTCTGTAGACAAACGGAAAAAAAAAAATGCTTAAGGGGGCTAATAATATTGACCTAAAAAAAAAAATGTAAAACTGCTTTTGTTGTAGCTGAAATAAAACAAATAAGACTTATAAAATTATAGGAAATACTGTAAAAATTTCCTTGCTCTGTTAAACATCATTTAGGAAATATTATTTGAAAAATAATAAAAAAATTCACTGGAGGGCTAATAATTGTGACTTCGACTGAATGTGTTTGCGCTGTGTATATTTATTTTGTATATATAAATACACACTTGCATATACGTTAGAACATTTTTATTGATATTTAGATATAAATATGTATATGATACAAATTATATATAAATGTAAATATCTATGTAACAAAATTATTTTGCATTGTTTTGTTTCTATGTATGTGTATATCACATATACATAATAAATATATAAAATACACACACACATATATTATATACAAATTTATATTTTGGATGTGATTAATAATGCTTAATCTTTACCCAGCACTAATTTATGTTAATTAATTTCAATTGTAGCACTGGACTTAAAAAATCTGTAGGTCATTTATAGACATAGTAGTGATTTTTACAATTTTGTATTTACAGCAAAATGAGGAAAACAAGAAAAAGAACAAACTTGCAGCCTTAAAAGCGGCCAGTGACCTGGAGCAGGCAAGAAAAGCTGGAGAGCAACGCAGAAACAGCATCTCAGATTTGGGTGAGAGCACACAGGACGGGTCACAGCTCCCATCAGTCAGTGCACTAGACAGCAGCTTGGAACCAATGCAGGGAAACTTTCCATTAATGTTGAAGAGTCAATGTGCTGTGCTGGGACAACGGGCCACAGTCTTAAATCAACATGCCCTTGTTTCTGTATATCAGCAGTTAAAGGTCTCTTTGTCTACTCTTTCTCAGGAGTGAATGAAGAGGGCGGCAGTGTAGATGAAGCAGGGCATCACAGACAGACAGGACACAATGGACACTTCATACGTCCTGAACCTCACGTCTCCTCATCCCACACATCCAGACCCCCTCCATCCCGTGGCCACACATCATCTGGACATCTTCCAGGTCACCCACAGCAGCCACAGAAAAATTTGAAGAAGAGATAAAAATCACACATAGATTTCAGTGTGTTTGTCACAATGACGACATATGGCACTTATTTACATGAACATTTTTATGTCTGGCTGATGCTGTAAATATAGTGTAAATCCTTTGGGCAGGCCTGCATCACATCAAGCTTGTTGGCTATGTAACCCTAGAATGATAAGTTTTATCTCTGTCACTGTGAAACAGAAATGGCTGCTCTTATTACATTCAAGCCAAATGCAAGGTCAAGCTATGAGGCTATTGGTTTCATATATTGACTTGATGGTTTATACATTTATTTTTTTAGCTTTAGATTTGCTTGATTGCCGTTTTATGTGCCAGGTGCAAGCAGGTATTAAACTACTGCAGCTAAAGTGAGCATTTGTATTTTATTACCAATAAGTAACTATTTATAGTTTTTATGGATGTTTGAATCAGTTATTTTTTGTTAAAATTTTTTAGTCAATCTAGTTCAGATTAAATAATTATAAAAATATTTTAATATTAAGTAATAAATTATGAATATACATTCATTCATTCATTTTCTTTTCGGGTTAGTCGCTTTATTAATCTGGGGTCGTCACAGCGTAATGAACCGCCACAGAAGTGCCAACTGACTCAGCCAAGGCTCGAACCAGCGAGCTTCTTGCTGTGAGGCGATCGTGCTACCCACTGCGCCACCATGACGCCCGAATATATATTCATATAAAATTTAATTAATTTTCTCTGCTCGTTATCAGGTAACATTTTTATTAATTTCAGGAAAAAAATTGTTGTTTTGGTTTTATGTAACCCTTGTATTATGTTCAAAATATATATTTTTATGTTTTGGGTCAAATAGAGTTGAATAACATAAATCCCCAAGAATCACATTATGAAAATCATATAACAATCAGAAAAAAAATAAAAATAAAAAAAAATCACAAAACATATCACAATATAAAAATCCCAATTTGTCATTTTAACCTTATTCTGTGTTATTTTCCAAAGTTTAGATGGATGTAGCATGCGCTAGCAAAGTTAAGATCAATGTTCGATTTCCAGCAAAATGAACAGATCCATGAAGAGATAAAAATGTTCACAATCAACACACATTAATTTCTTTGGATAAAAGTCTCTGCCAAACGCATAAATTTCAGGTGATTTTTGTTTTTGTGTGCAACTGCTTTAAAACATAAAATAAGTATGTCAAATTGACCTGGTAACATCATAGATGTAATTGAAATTTAGTACGTTATCTATTTTGAACCATTCACTGTGTATGCATCGTTGTGACAAATTGACTTGAAACATAATACACGAGGAGGACCACGTGGCTCTTATTTACAGTGGAAAGTGTTTAAACATCTGTGCTACGCTTAAAAATGCATGAATGTCAATGCATTACATAACAAATTACCAAACAAAGAGCATTTACTTAAGAAAAACAGCTGAAACACAATTTCAATCAAAATGATTCACAACAATAAGTTAAAACCTGAAGAATCTAAAGACAAACATGCTGCTTTACAGAACAGCTAGATAAAAGTCATTACAAAAGCAAAACTAGTTCTAAGATCATTTGTTTGCAGATTTCAGCTTTAACTCAAGTGACCAACTTTCTTTTTTTTGATACCACTCATACATTCTGTGCTTTCAGAAACCCCCAAACCTCCAAAGATCTGAATCCTAAAACATTTTTGAGCTGACTGCCTGTGTTGACATTGTGCATCTCCTCACCATTTCATTATTTCCTCATTGTCAAATCCATGCCGCTTTTATCTTGATCAACGTGTCAGGTGTCCCACACATTTCCATGCGCTGTACTGTATTCTGAAATCAGCTCTCAGCTCTAGGGGTGTCGGATGTCCCGGATTGTTTTCCAGCAACCCCAAACTTGGCAGCAAAGATGCATGTGATTCACTTGTCATTGCACGGCCCATGCTGCTCTGTTTGGGGTTATGCTGTGTACCATTTATGGGAAGACATTTGTTTTAAACCCACTAGAGGATAGCAAAATGATGTTTGAGCACCAGCTTAGTGAATAAATGGAAGAGGTCTTACAGTCTTAAGAACCTTACGATAATCCTGTTTCAAATCTCTACGATTATGTATTGGATAAAAGGCAAAAAAGTTTCATTAACATTGCAAATGGTCATGCATAATGCAAGGACAGACTTCGTTAAGTATTAATGAGAGTAATTTTAGATTTTGTTTATTTGTTCATTTAGCGAGCCATTGTTAATTGAAGATACTGCTCTTTATTACATTCTTTTGTAAGGTAACTAGAATATATCTATAAATAGGGATTGCATTAGACTCATAACAACATACTACAGGATGATTTCATTTATTGAATTATTCATTGAGTCATTAGTTGTACTTTCGGTGTGTATTATGAAATTTCTGGTGAACCTTGATGAGGACTGCACAACCGCTTTTATATGCTGAACATCTGATCTGTGTGAATGTAGTTCTGTTATCGGATGTTATAGTAGTAGTAGACCTCCCTACATAATTAACTCAAAACAGTGAATAGTATTTGGCTGCTGTGTCTAAACAAGAAGGTTAGTGTCCTTAAATGTGCCTGAACTTTCAACATTTCAATGTTCCTGTTGTATTTACTCTTTCTAAAAAAAGCATTTTAACATGTCTTAAAAACTAAAATGTAAGTTAAACCATAGCTTAGTTTATGAATTTATAAAGGAATGAAAAGGAACCAGAAAAAAACTTGTACTAAACTCCAAAGATTAGTTAGTAAACATTTATTGCCTTATTTATTAATGCATTTTATTTAAGGAAGAATAATGAGCTTGTCACATTAGTTTTGAGTCATTGCTCACAAAATTTATAAAATGGGACTAAATTCATGTTTTAAGTTTGCACATGTTTACCAGATTGTTTAATTACAAGTCTTAATTAATACATTTATTTATTTTAATTTACTTAATAAATTATAATTGATTTAATTCTGCCACTTTCCTGTATTATTAATATTATTTGAAGTCTAGAATAATTGTCTAGAATACAGCATTCAGGTATACCTAGAGCGCCTTATTTAGTCTATTTGCTTGTGGGCCAAATGTTTAAAATTTCAACATCAAACTCATAAAAGTAAGACTTATTCAAATCCCCCCTCATATAAACTAGTATGTGTCCTGTTTTTTGAGGTAAAAAATGATGACTGCTATAATTTTTACATGATTTACCCAATACACACACTAAATTGTCATTCGGTTTAACAGTAAATTATAATCTTTTTCTTTTTCTTTTTTTTTTTTTTACAAAAAAGAACTTGTCAGACTAATATTGAAGAGGATCACAGTACAGCCCCAAAATACAAATTTAGTGTCATTTTAATTCTTCATATGCAACAATTTTTCAAACTAATATGTTTAACCTGTTTTATATATGGGAAAGGGTGTTTAATAATCTAAAATATAGTAAAATTTAGAGCAATCACTAAATGTTCACATTAAATCACATTGTATTACATGTACATTATAAGTACAGGTTAGAATAAGTTGTATTCATTGTTTTATTTTTAATTTTTACACACACCATTTCACCCACACTTTAATATTTTACTTTGATAAACATTATTTGACACATTAAGACATACACTTTGCTTGTATTTAATATTTTCTTTTTTATTTATAAAATCAGTTTTTTAAATTTCATTTGATGCAGACACCAGGTTGGGACATTTCATCTTTAAACCTTGTGTTTAGATATCATGAGAGACACTTTGATTATTGTAATCTTTGATCTGCCCTGTATCCTGGCGTTTTGTTTCCTGGCTTTCGCAGCTCGGCTTTAGACCTTGACTACCATTTACTGTAGTCAAGGAGTCATTTGATTCCTCCTGTAGGAGCAAAGCACCTGTTAACAGAGACCCACTGACAGTCAGGTGTGCCATAAGCACTAGATGCTTCGCAAGTCTCAATAGCACAACGTATACTGGCAAGATGCCCCGCAGAAAAAGTGATATTGCGATAACCATGGATGATGGTAAGTATATTTATATTTCTAAAGAGAATCATTCTATTTGGTATGTTGACTAATTTTGATTTAGTGTGCACAGCTACTTTCTGGCTCATCTACATGTGAATGTGTTGGGTAACCAATTGCAACTGTTTAGATATAGTGTTTATATTCTGATTTAGACAAATTAAGGATTTATTGCTGATTATTATTATTAATTATTATGTTCTTATGTTTTTATAATTATGATTATTCCTTTTTAGCAAGTCAATATAATATACTGTAAATGCTTTAATGATTAATATATTTATGTATTAATGTAATATAATTTATGTCATAAATTGCACTTAGTTGACAGGATGTTAGAGTTAATTTTTGAGTTAATTTAAGTATCACAAATGAAAAAAAAAAAAAATTCAAAGCCTGATTATTAATATAACGTTTGTATGTGTGTTTTACAGTTGGCATGGAAATAGATGCAGAATATGATAGTGGAAGTGATGGTAAGTTTCGAAGATGGTTGAAATTACAATCACTTTAGTTATTTTATTGTAAAAAAATATTGTTGAAACATAATTTTATTAATATTTATGATAGGTGTTACTTTTCAAAAATACTTTACAATATAATATGCGATTATAGATTTTAATCTATATAATGATGGGATATTGTGATTGTAGATTTTATTATATTTTATTAATTTAATATTTTTTAATATTTCTTGAATTACAGTCAGTTTATCTACCTATCTATTTCTTTGCAGTGGACTCAAAAAGAAGAGCAAAAGGCAGGAATAAACCAAAACCTGCAGCTCGAGGAAGAAAAGCCAAACCAGCAGACAGTGTGGAGGAGAGCGAAGAAGAGGAGGATGAAACTCCGCGAAAGAGGAGAGGCCGGAGGAAGAAGCAAGAAGATGAGGACGAGAGTGAAGAAGAACAGAAAGGAAGAAGAAAGAAAGCCGTCAATTCCAGGAAGAGAACAGCCAAGAAAGAGGAGTCAGAGGAGGAGAGCGAAGAGGAAAAAGGAAATAAAAGGAGAGGAGGGAGAAAAGGAGCAACTAAGAAGGAGAAAGAGGAGGAGAATAACAAGGAGAAGAAAGTGAATGGCAAAGCCGCAGGAAAAGGAAGTAACGATAAACAGGATGATAAGGATAAAGATAAGAAAAA
>CAIGQV010016645.1:12196548-12213706 GCA_903798115.1 Danio jaintianensis
TACACACACACACACACACACACACACACACACACACACACACACACACACACACACACACACAGAGTGTCGTTCAACAACCTCATTACCTCAGAATTTTAATTAAAACAGCCATATACATCTATTGCCATAAAATAATTTTGAATGTTCTCAGTTGTTCATATTACATAATAAATGTGAATATCATGTAGCAAAAGGCAGCTACGGAACTAAGGCTTATAAGCACCGGTGTCAATAATATCTCAAAGTGATTTTTGTGATGTGATTGTATGACAAACATTATTTGACACATGTTATTTAGGGGTGTGACAGTGCACGGTTTGAATTGATAATTACAGGTCTTTTGATTTGGTACACTTTAAAGTTGCAAACAACTACAGTATTGTTTTACGTGCAAACAGTAAATGTTATTTTGATGATCAATGATGCCATACAGGGGCCTCAGTTTAAACAGTAGCAGAACGCGAGTGTACACAATCATTTTTTTCCACTTTACTAGTTATAGTATGAAATAAGTGTGAATGAATGTCTCACGAATCATGTAATTCTCCAATCAATATTTCAGTTGCAGAAAGATGTCAATAAAACAATTCTTTTTAGCTTTATATTTACCCTATTCAAGTTGATTGGTGTCTCACTATAGAATTGAACTCTAAGGAAAAACATTTCTCAAACATTTACAGATAAAATATTTAATTATATTAGCCAATATATTCATTATATATAACCTTAGTGATGTTTTAATTATGCAATATTTTCATGAATCTGTCATGAAAACAAGTTATGGAAGCTTAAATTATTATTTCTCAACAGTGAATTGGAGTAGAAACAAGTTTTTAATGTTAATATATTGCAATTTACTAATATCGCAATACTAATATATGTGTCTGTTTGCCGTATGCTGCACTGAAAACAAATCCACATAGGCCTACTAAACCAATACTGGAAATATATTGTGACTTCAAAACTGAGACACATACCAAACCGCCATTTCTGTGCATTACACCCCTAATGTTATTTATTTGAAAGATTATACATTCAGTAAATGTATCAGATAGGCCTACAGTATGTTTGACTGACTTGCTGATTAACTGAATCGTTAAACAAAGTATTATAGATTAGAGCCCGTCATTTGTTTCAGCATCCAATGAAATTCAGTACTGTTCAGTCATCAGCTCTTCATTTTTGGACACTTCATCCTTTTTTCAACACTTTTGATCACACTTTTGCCTTCCAACTGATGATCTGGAAGTGCTTTTCATGCCCATCCTGCTCACTTGGCCTCATTTCATTCACCAAACCAGCGATTTCATTGTGGAATATACTGTTAAACTGGACTTTAAGGACTGACTAGTTACTCTGGGGGTCTGGGCTTTGTTCTGCAGCAGTTCATCCTCGGACAACAATTCAGAGGACGAGTCTATGTCTGAAGGAGAGATGGCCCGACTAAAAGAGGAGGTGGAGGAGAAGAAAAAGCTGATAGCAACACTTCGGAACAAACCCTGGCGCATGAAGAGGAGACTCAAATGCTTGAAGTAAATCGGATTTTCTTCTACTCGCTGTTTGTGCTGTGAACCTATTGGCTTTTGTGTCAGTTACAATTACCTCACCCAAAGTTATTTAGCTTGAGTTTCATGTTTGTTTGTGTGCTTCATTAAAACTTATAAGTTGCTGTGCTTCTGTTTTGTTTAATCTCCGAGTCTCTTAAAGAGCTCTTATTGACTGTGTTTACAATAGCTGCATTTCCATTACCCTTTAAATCGCTTTGAATCTATGTCCAATTTCATGTCGATTTCACAAAAACTTCATGAGGTGTTTTGTAGTCAAGTAGAAAAAAGGAATATTTTGCAAAACATAGGATTTTTTTTTTTTTTTAGCTGATATACATAAGTCACATGATCATTCCCAAGAAAGGCCTTACATGCCAAACACAGTTCTGTTCACCCAGAATTCTTAATCCTTCTGTGAAATCATGCCTTATAGCAGAACTGCCCAAACCCGGTGTCCTGAATAGTACCAACCTCAATCAGACACACCTGGGCAAGATAATCAAGCTCTTACTAGGCTTTCTAGTTGGAGCTAAACTCTGCAGGACACTGGCCCTCCGGGACTGAGTTTGGGCTCCCCCTGCTATAAGCTTCCAGAAACACCTCATACTTGGCTGCTCCCAAGTATAGTTGCCTAAAAAACTTTTGTGTAATTGTATGCAATTTCACATTGCACAACATGTACTGTAGGATATGCAGCTAATGACTGAATCAGACATTTGTACAATCACTATGTACAATGTAATATAATTCTTTTCACAATACTATAAAACTGGACAGCAGGACAATGTCATACACTCTAGATTTGGGCTGAATGTATCAACGTTTTTGAAAGTCCACACTACAGCAGAGAAGCTGTGTATTCAGATTCATCCATTTTTTTACAGCATTTTGAAAAAGCTTAATTTTTTGTACCAAAAAATATAAACATCAGTGTTTAGGGAAGCCCAAAAGAGAGGGAAAAAAAGCATTTTCAAAACAAAAATGTATTAGTGTAAAGACCTAACCAAAACTAATCAAAACCACTAATGAAAAGCATCACTGTAAAAAAAAATGCTGGGTTCCACACAATTGTTTATTGAGACAACATGAAGGAATTAAGTTAACTCATTAGTTTTTACACATTTAAGTGGATTGAACATAAAACAATTAAGTTGTCCCCCACAAAAAAAACTCAAGAATTGTGTTATTTCTTCTCATTTTAAATGAGTGACTTTTTTTGAGTGATGTTTGAAGCATGTGTGTAGTGCAGAGTGGCTCTTCAGCACTTGTAATTGTCCTCTAGTACAGTTCGAGTCACTATCAGAGCTTCTCTCCTATTAAATAATCAACATATAAAAGTGTAACAACAACACTGCTAATAACTGAAATAAAAAAATTCAGCATTGTTATTCATGGATTTCAAAATTGTTTTAGAAAGCATGCCTTTTTATGTCATTTTTTGAAAAGCTTTAAAAAAGCTTCAGCATTATAGAACACGCTCGATTGTGCTAGAGATAAAACACTTGACATTGACACAGAGACTTCACCCCTGCATACATTACCTAGTGGCCTCCATCTGAACCTTTACCTCAGACTGCCCACAAAGGCAGTACTCACTTGGCAAAGCTTCTAGATGGCTGTGTTCTGGTAGGTGAGATGTGTTACAGTTTTATGAGCTTCACGCTGTTTTATGCATGCTGTTTCCTGAGGAGTGTCTTTGTGTGCGTGTTTTGGTAGAATTCCCTTTCAGAGATCTTATGTACAACATGTCGTAAGGTCATACAATATGGAAACACTACCCAGATAGTTTATTTTCTTCTAGGTTATTTACCTAACTGGTCCATATTGTTAGCTGAGGTACACTCTAGTACTTTTAGTGAACAATTAGGTATTATAGTTTTTAACATGTACATTTTAAGTACAAACGTGTACCTTTTAAAAAGGAACCACACCAATGACAGATTTTAAACATTTATTTTTGAAAGTGTTGTATGTTAGGTTAAACTGAATAAAATTGATTTCTTGTAAATTATCTGCAATTTTTATTATTATTAAGTTCAGTATAATAACACTGGTCTCTACACTGTTAAAAATTGTCCTGTTAAAAAACAGTAAGTAACTGGCAGCATGGTTGCCAGCAAGTTACTGTTAAATTAACAGCATCTAGCTGTTGCTCTGTAAATTAACAGTAAAATGCTGGCAGCTGCAGTATTTTACAGTATGTTGCTGTAAAAATACATAGACTACATTGATATACACAATACTCAAGTGAACTCGTTTTATTCACTGAAACCGACTGCCTCAAATTGGCCAACTGCTGTGTGAGTTTATGAAGTAATGTGCTATATATGCTTATAAGCATATTTATAATGATAACTTATTTTAGTTCATTCGAAAAGTTCTGTTTAACTCAAATATATTAAATTTCACAGCAGCACAGATGCATGTAAAGAACTAACACAGAGAGATTCTTACTGCATCAGCAACTAAACAGCTACTGTCTTTAAATAAAGAAACATGTAGCATGACATCAGCATTTTATTGTTCATCTTTGACTCAAACACTGGCTCTACTCTCCTCCACAAGGGTGACACACAGAAGAAATTTGCTTTAGGTTTTACAGCAAAATACAGTTTTTCCCTTGATTTTACGGTAACATACTGGCAGCTGGGTTGCCAGCAATTTACTGTTTTTTTACAGTCTACTTCCGTAGTTTGAATTAACATTATATTAATGTTAAAATATGTTTTCACACTGTGTTTTTATGTCTCACACCTTTAACCCTTTTAACCCCAGAGCAAATACCTCAGTTTTAATTGAACACTTCCAAGTGTCCACACTACTGAGTGTTCAAGAAACATGGAGCAAAGCTGAAGTAAATGAATTAATTAAATGACTAATTAAATGATAATTGAGGATTAGCGATGAACAAATGAAGAAATACTAAAGATAAAAAACAAGAACAGAACATACAAAAAACTACAACTTCAGTCACAGCTTTGTAATGAAATAACCTGAAGTGCAACAAATGATTAAATCATTAAAATGATCAGCAAATGATTAAACGGCTCCACAAACAGCATCACCAGCTACACTTATTACTAAAACGTTTATTTTTGTTTAACATCTACTAAAGTTCTTCTTCAGATAAAGGTTAACATTTTAAGTCACCATCATGGAGAATAGAGTTTGCTTAAGTCGGGCTCTTAACCCTGACATTTTTAATATTCATTTATTTTGGCTGCTGCAGTTTTTAAGAACTTTGATAAAAAAGCCCTTTTGATGCAGCAAGCAAGCCAAAAAACTAAATAAGATCTGGTGAAGTTACTACTGTTTTTAGTGAGTCACCTGTTCTAATATAATATACAGTAATATAATGTAATTCATTGCTTTAATCTATTGTTAAACGTGACATAACATGCTTGTATGAGGCATTGAATTCTGGAAGTTTTTAAGAACATCTTGGACAAAAACACTTTGCTCTATGGTGTAAGTTGCACTCAAAGAGACATCAAGAATCAGCGTATGAACCTCAACAACGGTGACAAGTAACAAAATTAACTCACAAACATCACAAACTGGCTATTAACAGGCTACTGAATGTCTAACCATAAACAACAGCAGAATCAAACGCAAATAAAGAAAACTGTAAGACCCTTATATTACATAATTTATTCATGCCGCAATGCATGCTGGGATTTTTGTACTTTGCCACACCCAGCATACATTGCAGCATGAAACATTTTAATTGTTACCATTATTGAGGTACAAGGTCTGATTCATGAGGTCTGAGTGTGTCTTTGTTATAACTGAACTGTTTTTGTATGTTATTTCTTAACTCTGTAAAATAAGCTTTCTTTCCTGTTTCCACTTCTCATTAACAAAATAATATCTGCAACTAAGCATTAAAACTATTGCATGAGGCCAGTCATTCAGACCTGAAAAAAAAAACATTTATCAGAACAAAACTAGATTTATCTACCTATTGACTTCCCAGCTTCATTGCTAAAATATGTGTTTCACAAACTCTGTGTTACAGCAGCTGGAGAGTCTAAGTTATTGAATTCAAGGGTGAAGAGCCCAATTAAACCAGCCCCTCACTCCATTACGGTGACACACAAAAAACACCTAAATTTCTGTTGATTTTCAATAAGAATGGTATGGAAGTCAAAGCGGTCAGTAATAAGTGCATCTGCTGTTGTTTAATGATCCTCTGCTGAGACTGAAAGTGTTTTATTTTGGTTGATGTTATTTAATGTTGTAACTGAAGTCACTGTTTGTGTTCATAGTTTCTCTTTCCTTCAGTCATTGTGATTATTAACAGCAGGTGTTCATCAGTGTCTGAATTCACTCATTTGTGTTCATTAACTCTGTCAAGTGAACTATATTAGTGAACTAGTGTACATAATAGTGAACAAGGTCACAAAGTGTGATTTCAAACACAGACTTCAAATGTCGACTCTGAGCTCTGTTAATTCACAGTTTACTGCTGTTGATTACTTTCTCGAAAACAAAAATATTACCCAGAATGCACTGTTTTTAACAGAATATTACTGTTTTAGTGAGAAAACAGTATTTTACTGTAGAATCTGACCGTTATTTAACAGCAATTATTTACAGTGTATATTGTTTATGAGTATTAAAGTGATGATTCATCAAAATCTTAAATCTTTTTAACACTTTGTTAAAAATCATTTTAATAACATTTCAGCAGATTTCAATGCAAATCAGAGTCTAAGGCAACACTGAATGACCCCCACTGACTTTTATTATAGAGTAAAAATGGGGAAAAAATTCTTAATTTTTCATAATATCTTCTCTTGCATTCAGTCAAAGAAGAAAGACAAGGTTATTAATGACACAAAGGTCAATGAATAATGACAGAATTTTTAGGTTTAAGTGAACTACCCATTTTCAGAAATATCCATTTGGTTTATTTTTCTAGTTAGTGAATTAATACTTCCTGCATCCTTCCCATCTGCACTATTCACATTCATTATGCATTGATGAGTTAATTAATTGGCTGTAGGCTCAGGTTACAGGTTACAATGAGTGACGGCTGTGAGTGAAACATGATATTTGGTGTTGATTCTTGTGCTTACTGCGAAATGCTGAATGATCATGCTTGCTTAATGGAAGCAGTGCACATTGGTAACTCGGTGGACTGGTATGTCACTTGTTTAGCAAATGTGCAATGATGTCACTCTCAAACACACATGACGGAGAAATATTTGTGCCATGCTGAAATCTGAAATCATTTAAAGTCACTCACCATGCTAACACAAATGTCTATGTATCTCCATTGTAAAGAGAAGCACAGGAGTTTGTGGAAAAGTTTGAAGGAGCTTTGGGCAAAGGAAAAGGAAGGAGACTGTATGCATTTAAAGTCATGATGACCAAGGTACAGCACTATATTTCCCCATTGATGTGTCTTCCATAATGCAATAACTGAACATTTTTGTTGTCTTTGCTTCTCAGAAATTAATAAAATTCAATAGAGACTTTGAAAACTTCAAGACGGCTTGCATTCCCTGGGAGAGTCGGATAAAAGAAGTGGAAAGTCTGTTCAAGTCAAGTTTTTTTTCTCCCCTGATGTTGCTGTATTTTATATTCTTTTCTCATCTGTCATCTGTTTCTTGTAGGTCATTTTGGATCATCTGTTGCCTCCTACTTCATTTTCTTGCGGTGGATGTATGGACTAAACCTGGTTCTCTTCGGCTTTATGTTTGGACTTGTTGTCATTCCAGAGGTGAGATGTGATACTGTTATTAATGTTTTTGTTTATAGAGAATGGGAATGTATGTCACAATGGGTGCATTATTTGTATTGATGGAGATTTTCAGGTTTTAAAATGTTAATTCAAAAACTATGTTAACACAATTTGTGTTGTTTTCTTTGTAGTTATTAATGGGCATCCCTTACGGCTCTATTCCCAGAAAAACAGTCCCCAGAGAGGAGCAGGATTCGGCCATGGACTTCTCTGTCCTATTTGAGTTTGGAGTAAGGGGTTTTTACTAGCAGATTCTTTGTATAAGAAGTTGTAAGTTTCTCCTCATTATGCCTTTGACATTTTTACAGGGTTATTGCAGGTACTCCATTCTGTTTTATGGTTTCTACAACAACCAACGAACTATTGGATTTCTGCAGTTCCGGTTACCTCTGGCATACCTTCTGGTCGGTGTTGGGATATTTGGCTATAGTCTAATGGTGGTTATCAGAACGTGAGTCTTCTGACTACATCTACAGCTTATGTTACTTTGCAAAGGGACTGTGCTTTACTTACTGACAGTGCAGTTTACTTACCAATCATCTGCATATTTTAGAATGGCCAGAAACGCCAATGAAGGAGGAGATGGAGGAGATGAAGGCAACTTCACCTTTTGCTGGAAGCTGTTCACTAGCTGGGATTACCTTATAGGAAACCCAGAGACAGCGGACAACAAGTTTGCCTCCACCACCACAAGCTTCAAGGTTAATAGTGATAAAGAAAGGGAATGTAGAGCTAAACTGATCAAATCAACTTTTAACTGAGTTTTATTTTCTCAGGAATCTATAGTGGATGAGCAGGAAAATCTAAAGGATGAGAACATTCACCTGCGCCGCTTTCTCCGTCTCTTAGCCAATATTCTCATCCTGTGCTGCTTGGCTGGCAGTGGCTACCTCATCTACGCTGTGGTCAAAAGATCACAAGACTTTGCCAAAAGGGACAGAAATCAATTGACATGGCTTCAAAAAAATGAGGTACCCCTTTGTTTTTCCCTTTTCATTTGTTTTTTAATGGTATGACTGGCATGACTTTGTGAAAACCTGTTTTCTCTTCCTTCGATCAGGTTGAAATTGTGATGTCGCTGCTGGGCTTGGTGTGTCCACCTTTGTTTGAGGCTATAGCGGAGCTTGAAGACTATCACCCTCGAATTGCATTAAAGTGGCAGCTGGGCAGAATCTTTGCCCTCTTTCTGGGCAACCTGTACACTTTTCTGTTTGCACTTTTTGATGAAGTCAATGGAAAGGTATTACCATAGATTTTCCAGTAATTGTTTTGTTCTGGAAGTGTTGCTCTATGTTACCAAAGTCTGTGTAAAATTTTGCAAACAAAATAAGGGCCATGTGTGTTGTCAAATACGACCAACTCGATTCTGTTACAAAGTCTGTATGGGGAAATCTTTAACCCTCAATTGAAATTCTCAGTCTGTTGAAATCACAGAATTTTGCTCTTAAAAATACAAAGAGCAACAGTTAATGTTATGTTTTTTCTTTTATTAAATAAGGAAGCCCATTTCTGCTATATAAGAAATACAATCAGGCTTTGGTAAATCATGATTATGACATAAAAACTCTATATGATTACCTAACATTTTATATCTCTGATATTATGTGTTCACAGCTGGAAAACGAGAAGCAGATCAGAAATGAAACCGTCTGGGCTCTTAAAGAATACTATGCCAATTACACCTTACAGCACAATGTCACAGAAAACATTCCCCCTCCAGACATCGCCCCTGCTGATGTCATTAGGGGGCCTTGCTGGGAGACAGAAGTAGGCATTGTAGGTACCAGCGTTGCCATTACCAAGATATCATATTTTTTCAGGCCATGCCATAATTTCCATCATTTTTAGATGACAGCATGTGATAATTTAAAGAATCTGAGTTAACATGAACTAACAATGAACATTGTATTGCTCATTGTTAAGTAAGGGATAAAGTACATCCAGGTGGTTGTTATTGCAGAATAAAGCCAGACAGGACTAGATGTACTTTATTCCACTTTTTACATGGCTACTTGCCACAAAAGGTAAAAATTAGACAAAACATTTTATTTGAGTTTATTAATTCTTTAATTAAAGGCAAAGTTGACTAAAACGAAAAGCGGCTAAAAGGAGCATACATTAACCTATGGATTATTCAGTCACATGACTGTGCCAAAAATTCAAAAACAGTGGTGTGACACAAGCATATATGGCTGTAAACATATTCACTGATGGTCAAAATGAAGTGTTGATTCTCCAGACAATAGCATACTTTGGAATGTTATGACTGGCCAATCAGAATCAATAGAGAGCCATGTAATAATGATGGGTAATGCAATAATTAATGTTAACTTATGAACCTGAAATCATTAAGGATTTCACAATTTAAGAACTCTCTTTCCGCAACCTGAAGAAAGATATATTCTGAATTTAAAGGATTGATATAAAAGTATGAATTCTAATCCAATCAACAAAAGGCATTTAGCAAAGTTTGATCTTCTATTCTTTTGTTCTTTTTTTATCGAATGTGACATATGCACTTTCTCGTTTCTTTACAGGAGTTTGTGAAGCTCACTGTATCCGACATCCAGGTGACATATCTGACCATCCTGATAGGTGACTTTTTACGGGCCTTGATTGTGAGATTCCTCAACTATTGCTGGTGTTGGGATCTGGAAGCTGGATTTGTAAGTTAATCCTCACATCCTGTAGTAATTCAGCAATTCAATTACTCACGTTACACAGTGTAAACAAACTCCATAAAACAGAATGACCTAACTCGAGTGCACATTTTAGTTAACTCCTTAGCCTTCTTTTTTACAATGTTAAGATGATCACATCAAGAATAGGACAGGTAGGAACCTAATTGCCTGTGATTGTTTTATTACCTTATATTTTCATCAGCAGTTAATTTCATCAGCCCTAATTTTCCTGTCACTCGATATAGGTAACATACTACTCACTCGTCCGAGGTCAACTGAACACCATGAGAAGGTGGCAGGATAGGTGATAGGGCTGCTTTACAACCAGAGTCACAGAGAGACACACTACACCATTCAGGGCACTTAATTACAGTGAGAGAGGTATCATTCACTGTGACATCTCTTTCTGGGCTGTTTTGCACACAGATATTAATGCATATGTATGTGTGTGTTTGTGTTTCTGCAGCCGTCTTATGCAGAGTTTGACATCAGCGGTAATGTACTTGGGCTCATCTTCAACCAGGGAATGATCTGGTAAGATCAGAGGCATATTAGAGAAAGATTATTAATTATTCCAGACAAAAGAAAAAGCAATGTGACAGGTAGACTATTAAAGATGACAGGCAGACTTTTGCATGACCCAAATGATGTGCTGTGCTTTGATGATAAGATTTTTTTTTCTACAGTACTTTATGCAATGAAAATAGTCAAAGCAGTTTTACGAAGAAAACAAGCAATAGCAAAAGGTTTTAATTACTTACCATTGGAAAACCTGTAACGCTAACGTATTAGTCAATCACATAGAAGCTTTTAGTCTCCTTCTTGACGCATTGCCACTGAGGCCACATTAGCATTAGCCGTTATGCTTTTTAGGCTAAAAGTTTCAGGTTTGCCTTCAATAGGCTTTAATAAGATGTTGAATGACAATATAAGTTAAGATTTGTAATTCTGTAATACGAGTTTGTATCTTAAGATCTGATGAGTTTTTGCAGTACACCCTTAGGAGCTTGAAAGCATCTATGTGATGGACTCACATGTGTGTGTTTCAGGATGGGTGCCTTTTATGCCCCTGGGCTGGTAGGCATAAATGTGCTGCGTCTGCTGAGCTCTATGTATTACCAGTGCTGGGCAGTGATGGCCTGTAACGTTCCCCATGAAAGAGTGTTCAAAGCCTCACGCTCAAATAACTTCTACATGGGATTGCTGCTGCTCGTCCTCTTCCTCAGTCTCATGCCTGTGATCTACTCCATTATGACCCTGCCACCGTCCTTTGACTGTGGGCCCTTCAGGTAACCCGTGAACCTAAACAAACTTGTCACTGACTGGTTTTGGACATTTTCGCTGTGGCCAAAAATGTCAAAATGTCCAGTGGATTTTATTAAAAATGGAAGTCCATTTCTGCCATGTCATTGACATTATGAAATGAATTCAACATTAAATCAACTTTTAATTATAAAGTGAAAAAACTTTTGATAAACAACAAGTATTTACCAAAGATCTGTACAAGCATACACTATTTAAAACAAATAGACAAATCAAACAAACATAACAGTGTTAAAACCCAAAGAGTAGAAATGAGTTATAAGACTAGATTAAAAAATATAAATGTTTTGGCCTGCCTGATATGGAGAGGCACATAGTTTCAAAGTTTTTTTTGTCAAAATGGAGATAAAAAGGTGAAAAGTATGAGATGCTTTATCATAATTGTTGAAAAAAGTCATGTTTTCATTTGAAATGAATTTTTTTTCCACAGTGGTAAAGATAAGATGTATGATGTCATCACGGAGACAATAGACAAGGATTTGCCACCATTTATGGCCGACATCTTCAGTTATGCATCCAACCCAGGCCTCATCATTTCTATAGTCTTGCTCATGGTGTAAGTTAATACCTAATGTAAAAGTATACATAATGTCCACTTGAAATCAACATTTACAGTGTTTATTTTGCTAGCTCACATTGTTATTCTTAAGGTGAATAATTAACCGTGCAAGTTAATGTTTGTTTTTGTAATCTTCAAAGTCTGATTATTTGCTTCCACCTATTGAGTGGCGGTCCTTCTGTCGACGTCGACTTAAGAGCTCCTGTATCAACTGTATATCAATATCCTTAACCATGCCCCTCTTACTGTTAGTTTGCTATGAGGGAATGATGCACAAAAGAAAGCCCCACCCCTGCTCAATATTCTGTTTCAGTTGGAAGTAGATTAACATAATGAAATAAAAGTCTCAGCAACTTCCATTTCATGCAGACTTTAATGTTAAATGATTACCTGTTACTTCACTTTAATAAAACTTTTTATATTTCTCTCGTTCTTGCCTTGTTTCTCTCTTTTGCAGGTTGGCTATTTATTACCTGAATGCCGTCTCCAAAGCGTATCAAAATTCCAACTTGGAGTTAAAACGCAAAATGCAAATGGTTAGTTACCTTTTTTTTTCCTAAATAAAAGTAGTTGTTTGACATCATCAGTGTCAGCCATTGTTTTCTTATATTATCCTTTAATATTTAGCAAAGGGATGAGGAGAAGAACAGGAGAAACAACAAGGACAGCACCAACCAGGTGATGAAGGACCTGGAGGATCTTCTGCCCAACAAGTCCCTGATTCCCCCTCCGTCTGCTGAAGAGACTGGTCAGTGGGCTACACAGCTCGTTCAGCAACTCATGACTAGGCCCAGACAGAATCTGTGGACTTCTTTTGGTATTTCTGTGCACAATTCTGTAAAAAAAAGAAATTCTGGGTATTTATGGAATGATTTTGACAGTATAGAAGCTGAAAACTTAACACATCAAATAATAATTAAATATTCGTAACTTTAATTTAAGGGTTACAATGTGAATCCAAATAGTAATATTTTTCCAAGTATTTGGTAAGCTACAGTAGTTCTGTCATATAATACATCCACTAAAAGACAGAAAATATTCATTTAGAAAGTGTATTGTACGTAATTCATCTAAACGTTTGCATATTATTCAGTAAAATCACTGAAAGTAATATAAAAACTGGCGGCTCTGTGGCGCAGTGGGTAGCGCTGTCGCCTCACAGCAAGAAGGTCTCTGGTTTGAGCCTCGGCTGGGTCAGTTGGCATTTCTGTGTGGAAATTGTATGTTCTCCCCGTGTTCGCGTGGGTTTCCTCCGGGTGCTCTGGTTTCCCCCACAGTCTAAAGACAGGCGGTACAGGTGAATTTGGTAAGCTAAATTGTCCGTAGTGTATGTGTGTGAATGAGAGTGTATGGATGTTTCCCAGTGATGGGTTGCAGCTGGAAGCGCATCTGCTGTGTAAAACATATGCTGGATAAATTGGGGGTTAATTCCGCTGTGGCTACCCCAGATTAATAAAGGGACTAAGCTGAAAAGAAAATCAATGAATGAATGACTAAGCCGAAAATAAAATGAATGAATGAATATAAAAACTGAATTAATATATACATTTATACACATTTACATAAGTAAATAAATAGATTAAATGATTAGATTAAAAAATGTATGGGCTTAAAAATCTGTGGAGTTACTTTCAGGTGCAGATTCCATGTTGGCCTACTCATGACTTTTTTTCCCATTTGCCGTGTTTCCCTTTCTTGTATAGACATTCATGATATTTTAACACATGGAGTTTCTGACATGTTTATTACAGAGAAACCAGCTGAACAGCCTAGCAAGTCATCAAAGGTAACAGGCAAACCAGGCGCAGCAGCATCGGGGAAGGGGGTTCATGTTCAGAAAGATGTGTCTTTGGCTGCTGCTAATCCCAGGGCACCAGTAACCCGGGCGCCCGGTCCCAGACAACCTGGCCCTCTGCCAGGCAATCCTCGTGGACCTCCACCAGGTCAAGGCATGGGAAGAGGGAGAGGGGGACCACCACCACGAAGATAGTGCTTGTAGGATACAGATGGTACAGATGGTATAATGTGCTTCTCACAGCCTTTCGTAGTACTGCCATTTGCTGCATCTGTAAAATGCATTTGCAGCTTTTGGATGCTAAAGTGGTTGTTTAAACACAGACTTAGTTGCAAGTTATCAGGCAAATGTATTCAGAGTGCATTTTCGCAAGTAACAGTCAACCTGGCCTTTGAAGTGAGCTAGACCTGAGGGATGCAGTTATTGTGTCATGTGTGTAAAGAAAAACAACTCACATTCACAGAATAAATGTAGTAACTTGCTATTGTAAAATGTGTGCACAGAAGTCATTAAAGAACACAAGTGCAGTTTATTAGAGTAATCCAAAGTGCACAAATATAGTGTCTTGTTGTGACACATAAACATGAATATGAAACAAACTCACCAACAGTGGGTTACACATAACAAAGATAAAGCTAATAAAGGAAACATGAGGGCTTTAACTAAAGCTGCATTCACATTATCTCAAAATTACTGTATTTGTACCACATGACCACTTTACCATCTGACTGTGTTGGGGAAAGTTACTTGAAAAATAATATATTACATTCTTGTTTTTTTTCTAATAAAGGTATTTAATGTGGTACTTAGTTATTTTTAGGAAAGTATTGCACAAGTAATAAAATAAAATAATAAATGCAAATACAGTAAATAATAAATATATAGATACAATTACATACAAATATATAAATGATAAAAATGACCTCTTCTCTCTTCCCTATGCACAACATTTTCATTTTAATCAAGACTCAAACCCAATGAGATCAACAAGATCTGTAACTCAACTCAATGTGAACACCTGAAATGACTGAGTATATAAGCAGTAAGAGTTAAAGAATCATTACACTGACGAAGGCTTACGGTTGAAAAAGTTGTTCTTCTTTTTTCATGTTGTTCGTTTAATAAATTATGAGAGTGTGGACCCTCTTTGGTACTTGTCATTTGAAGAAATTTGGTCACAGCACCAAACTTATCTGGAAGAGCGTTGTGATTTACATTTGATGGAAAGTAATGCATTACTTTTGTGGTTCTTTGTCCATCTGGCCTTTTTCGTTAGTAATAATAAACAAAAACATCTATTTTTGAAAAAAATTGTAAAGCTCTTTTACACCAAAAGTGAAGTGTGAAGTGAAAAATCTCACACCAAAGGAAATGTAAATATGCAGTGAATAGCCTATAACCCAAGTTTGCATTTTACAGATTTAATTCATTTTAAGAGTTCTGAAGGACACTGAATCTGTTTTTGTGCACGTAAGATGAGCAAATACATGTTCACATTTAAACTAGAGCTACACAACACAGCTGCACTTACTCCTGAACAAGGGACTGGAGAGGCAAAATTGAATAAAAGTTACTGGCATTACGTTTTTGAAAAGATGTTTTCTTGGAAATTAAAAAGCAATGTGTTACTTTTACTAGTTACTTGGGAAAAAAAGTAATGTGATTACTTGTAATGCGTTACCCCCAACATTGTCACAGACTCATTTGGCCGCTATGTATAGATGTTGATCGTTTTGCCAGAGAATTATATAATGCTAAGTCTGAAGATGTGAATAGCTCTGGGTTGAACGTCATGTGTTGTCATATCAGAATCAAACCAATCAGAAGAAGACACATGTAACATGGCACATGATTCATGACAGGACAACATCAGGAGATGCATGGTAAACAAGGAAACAAAACTTTTACATGCATTTAGAACAAATTCAAGCTGCACAGTTGTCTAAAGATCAAGACAGTGCTTTTCTGTGTACTACACAGTGCTAAAGCATTTTTAGATTATTGAAGATTTAAGAGGCATGTTGTGTTATTTATATAATTATATTTTTTATACATATACTGTATATTTTACTATAAAATTTAAAAAGCTGAACAGCTTTACTTTGCATTGATTACTTTAAATTATCATAGCCTGTTCAAGTCAAGTCAAGTCGAGCTTTATTGTCTGTCACGTGATGGTATTGGAGACGGGACAAAAGGTAGGATCCATGTGCAGTTTATTTATGAGACATCGTGCAAAAACAGGACATCAGGGAAAAACAAAATAACAAATAACAAAACAATAAACTAAGACCGGGACTAAAACATAACATGAGCAAAAACCATACCATCAAAACCAACGGAAACAAGACATATAACGACAGAGCAAAGACAAGACGGGTGCAGGGTATATTTATAGTCCAAACAATTACTGAGGTGAACGGGCTGCAGCTGCAGAAGTGATCAGTGTAAGTGAAGACCGGGTGTGTGTGACGGAATGCTGGGAAATGTAGTTCGTTATGATATGTAGTTCACCAGCAATCTCTGAAGTCCTTGATCGCTGGTGAACATGACAATTGTCATTCCGCTACATGTGGACATACAGAGGAACGAAATGTCGTGTCTCACAGGACAACGCTGCTACATAAATTAATCATAAATACAACACAACATTGGACATAAGAGCTATTTAAAAAAAACTATGCTTAACTAACATATACTATAAGATACTTAACTATACATATAAGACAGGCTATACAATTTGGTACATGGATTTCACATCATATAATATTTGTCAAAAATAAAAAAAGTTTGAAACTTACCTTTAATCATCTTTATACTAATAAAGCATTCAATCAAATGTAAATCACCATGCTCTTCCAGATAAGTTTGGTGCTGTGACCAAATTTCTTCAAATTGCAAGTACCAGTGTGACACTGACAAAGGCTCACAGCCGAAATGTTTGTTTTTTACTTCTGTGATTCATTTAATACATTATTGATTGCAGACCACCTTTGACACTAAAATACCATGCAATTGAACATGTCATGCAGGAACATTGTTACTAGTTATTAGTGCTTTTTATTATTTTTATTCATTCCTTCTTTCACTTTAATAGTATGGACTGGGTGTGTATGCAGTTTAAGTAATTGCAGTAAAGTGTGTATTGTTTATTTTTTTGAATGAAATGAACAAAAGTAAGTTATAAGATTTCTTTAATGAGATTAATTTCTTATGATCCTCTTTTTTTTGTCTAGATGATACTTTAATTATAACCTTTGCACACTATTAGTTTCACTGAACAATAAACATAAAGATGTATAAATATATATGGTTAGAAAGATAATTAACTAATTTATTTATTGTAGTAGGTAAGCTATTGTAACTGCTGAATGACAGTTTAGCGGGTTAATTAAATTAAATCACTTCTGTAAATCATAGTCACATCAGTTGTTTGCTACTTATTCTATTGTACGAAAACAAAGCTGTATTGCACTTATTTGTATTGTTTATTTCCAATAT
>CAIGQV010016645.1:12218706-12240708 GCA_903798115.1 Danio jaintianensis
TTAATATATATCGGCTTAAATTATTATTGTCCACTGTTCTCTGTCATCCTAAGGCCACCGGGTGGCGGTAAGCCCGGGTGCGAGGTCCCTTTCATCGCTGCTTGCAGCTTTAATTTTGTGTTACGTCTTTAGGTTCTTGTCTTAAATATGATCGTGTGAATGCAAATAAATTAGGATTTATTTGCATTCATTCATTCATTCATTTTCTTTTCGGCTTAGTCCCTTTATTAATCTGGGGTCGCCACAGCAGAATGAACCGCCAACTTATCCAGCATATGTTTTACGCAGCGGATGCCCTTTTAGCTGCAACCCATCACTGGGAAATTATTTGCATTCAATATTTTCATCATATATATTTTTGCATTATATATTTTCTCATTTGGTCCAAAGAACTAAAAATCTGAACTACAAGTGTGGACCCACTCTGAAAGTTTTCAACAGAACAGTGCAGATTATGCTTTATGGTTCTTTTGAATAATTTCAGTATATCACAACAAGTAATTTCCTCTTTTTTGCAGTCTATGCCATGAATCTTGAGAATATCTCCCGCACGGCTACATATGAAGTGACTTTGTTTCTGTGTGCCTTTGCACTGCTCCTGCTGGCTCTTCATGGTCGACGAAGAGCACCAGGTATCCCCGTTCCCCCAGGTCCCAGACCGTGGCCCATCGTGGGCAATATTCTCCAGATGGAAGAACAGGTACATTTGTCATTAACAAACCTGAGGGTTCGGTATGGAGACGTGTTCCAGGTGAAAATGGGTTCTCTTGTGGTCGTCGTTTTGAGTGGCTATTCTACAATCAAGGAGGCTCTAGTACGACAAGGAGATGCGTTTGCTGGACGCCCTGACCTCTTTACCTTCTCTGCAGTTGCTAATGGCACCAGTATGACATTTAGCGAGAAGTATGGGGAAGCTTGGGTACTTCACAAAAAGATCTGCAAAAATGCCCTGAGGACCTTCTCCCAAACCGAGCCTCAAGACTCGAATGCCTCTTGTCTTCTGGAGGAGCGTATCTGTGTAGAGGCCATGGACATGGTGGAGACTCTGAAGACACAAGGAGAGGAGTTTGGGGACTCTGGGATCGATCCGGTTCAATTGCTTGTGACCTCAGTTGCCAATGTGGTTTGCACTCTGTGTTTTGGGAAGCGGTATTCCCATAATGATAAAGAGTTTCTCACCATCGTCCATATCAATAATGAAGTGCTGCGCCTCTTTGCTGCAGGGAATCTAGCAGACTTTTTTCCCATCTTCCGTTACCTGCCCAGTCCATCTCTGCGGAAGATGGTCCAGTTTATTAACAGAATGAACAACTTCATGGAGCGCAACATCATGGAACATCTCGTCAACTTCGACACGGTAATAATGCTTAAATAAACTAACTATTACTGTAGGAACATGCTTATTTGTACAAAGCTCAGAGATTGTTGTTGTCAGAAGCATCATATTCTTCTCATGACACGAAGACGAGAGGTTATCAAAATCTCTGAGGAAAATTCTTCGTATGTTGAGTCTACTTTAGCCATCTGTGTTCAGGTCCATCTCAAAGTCCCATGTCCCCATGATGTAATTGTCAGGAGGGTCTGAGGACATCTGCAATCACCATCATTGTGTAGCAATTTTTAGGTCAGCTTAAACAGTGCATGCACAACAGTGTATTCGCAACTGGAATGTTGAAGTAGAAGAGCGCTAGTGCTGAATTTGTTCATCCACAGCTGAGTAAACTTTGGCCAATCCCAAATGGCACCCTTGCGATCGGTGACCCCATTACAGAGTTCTGGCCATGGAGGTCCACTTTCCGGCAGCCTTGATCAAACTTGCCTGATCAAACATGATTTTGGAATTCTTTCAAGTGAAACAAATGTAAAGAAATCTAGACACATGAGGAAATATGACCACAACCGTCTCGCATGATAATGTTTTAAAACCCACATGTTTCACATATGTTCCACACATATTTCACATGTGATTTTAACAGGATTACACATGTGACGCTCATGTGGCTTTTCTGTGAGGGTAATGCGTTGTTGCAGAATACACTGTATTAATTCATAATGTGCTCCAACATATAACCACACATCAATTTCTTCTGCAGAGTGCCTGTGAAGGGAGTTTTTGTTGATACAAAGTTAAATATTTACATGCACAGTTGAATTAGTGTAAACACTCTTGGGCAAGACACACATACTGTACATACATTTCCAGAAACAAGATGGATGTAAATGTGACATAAAAGTGAAATAAAGTTAAAGTCAGAATTATGATCCCTCCTGAATTTAATGGCCCTGCTGTATATATTTTTCCTTAATTTCTGTTTAATGTAAAGAAGATTTTTTTTAAACACATTACTAAACGTAATTGTTTTAATAATTCAACCGTAGGTTCAGAGTTTATTCTTTCACATTTTAAACATTTGCGCATCTGATTCTCTGTGGTTTTCTGTACAGAACTGTATCCGAGACATCACTGATGCCCTTATAGCAATGTGTGAGGACAGACAGGAGGACGAGGAGTCAGCTGTGCTCAGCAATTCACAGATCGTCCACAGTGTCATCGACATCTTCGGAGCTGGTGAGAGACCCATATTGTGCTTTTAGATGTAGAACAGGCAGTGTTTTTCACAACAAATCCTGAAATTATGAACATGAACAACCAATGCAACGTAGCTGTTACATAAGGTAACAATTCATAACCTGTCCTGCTATATTTCATATCAATTTTAGACTCTTTTAGCCAGACCTAACCACATGCCTTCCAGGGCTGCATAAGATGTTATTGCGCTAATAGGTTTGCTTGTTATAAACATGCATTTACATCCAGAACCAGATGTTTTTGCTGGCTCTATGTTGCATCACAGGGGAGGCACTGTGGACTCTTCTACCAGAGTCAGACCTTGAGTTCTTCAGAGAATTTGATTTAGATGCATGTTTTTCATCTGCTCTTGGCTCAAGCTGTTCATTCTTGTCTCAGTTTATGCATCTTGGTAGTTCTAGTTCATTAAAGAGCATTTAACAAACCCCCCTGAGGAGCTCAAACTGCTAGTTTTCATTCTTTTAGCCCGAGAACGTAGTTTTTTCACCCAACAATACATCTTAGTTGCTAAATGTGATGTGTCTTGGGGACTGTTTATGAATTATAACCATTGCTTTTCCCTCCCTTGTAGGTTTTGACACTATAATCACTGGTTTGCAGTGGAGTCTATTATACCTGATCAAGTTTCCAAACATCCAGGCTAAAATCGTCCAGGAGATAGGTGAAGACTCAACAAAACAATGTGTTTACTGGAAAAAAGTTTCCCATCATGCATGTCCCTTTCTTAAACTCTGCAGCAGGAGAAATTATTGGATCTGCATTAGCTGTGAAGTGTGGTTTGCTTTGAGACAGAAACAGGAAACCAAAAATAATACGCAATTTGATTCACAGTTTTGAAGGCAGAGTTTAAAAGATTTAGGACCTAAGGAGAACTAAGCTTGTTCTTCATGTGGTCTCCCTCTATTTTGGTCTTTTGGAAAAGCAGGAATTTGCCATAAACAGTAAATTATTTTGTTTAAATGAGATATTATCTACAGGGTTACTCAGAAGTGGCTGCAACCAGAGACATCTGAAAGAAATTTAGGGTGATCTGTTGAACTGATGAAGATGAACTGCATATTATTTAGATTTTCCTTTCAAATTGAGTGTATTAAGCCTGTTTCAGATTTTCAGTTAATTATTTTAGCAAATGTGAACAGCAAAATCACACCAAGCACAATTTGTCACAAATTCTTTCTCAAGCTACATTTATATGTGGTTAAATATAATATTTAAGTATCATTTTGGGAACATTGCCTCAATTAAAACAAAGCTCAGAATTGATTTGAGTGAATAACAGTGCATTCTGAAAATCTCAGAATCATTTCTTGATCAATTTATTGCAACAACTTTAACTTTGGCTATCAAACACTGTAGTTTGTTTGTTTCTTGTTGTTGAAATGTCCTGCTATGTAAAAGCAAATCCACATTTCTAAACATGGAGGACAACATTGTATATATATTTTTTCAGTGTGCCTCTGAAGCTGAAAATCAGATATGGTGATGGGCGTAAGTGGTCGCCATTCACAACAAACATGGCCATCTGACCAAACAGAGCAGAGTAGGAGTTTAAAGAGAGTGGGTCCTTGAATTAACTATTTCAGACACTGTACATTTGAAGGCAAAATTATTAGTGAACTCATGAATTTTTTATTCCTTTTCAAATATTTCTCAATTGATGTTCACAGTAAAGAAATTCTTCATAGTTTGTCCTATTATATTTTTCTACTGGAGAAAGTCTTTTTTTGTTTGTTTGTTTGGCTAGAATAAAAGAAGTTTTTATATTTTTAAAAATTCTTTTTGAGGTCAATATTAATAGTTTCTTAATTTTATTTCAATTGTCTACAGAACAAACCACTGTAATCCAGTGACTTGCTTAATTAACCTACCTAGTCAACCTGAATAACATACTGTAGTTAAGCAATTGAATTGAACTCTACTGAATACAATTATCTTAAAAATAACTAGTAAAATATTATGTACTGTAATCATGGCAAAGACAAAAGAAATGAGTTATTAAAACTATTATGTTAAAAAAATTGCTCTTTCAAATAAACATAATTTGGGTAATATTTGAAAACGAATTGCAATTTCACGGGAGGGCTAATAATTTTACCTTCAACTGTATATAAATATAAAACTGCAGTATATATAATAAGACAGTTTTACTGGTTTTACTCAAATTGATGTTAACAAATTGTAGCCGACCATCAAAACTAAAATAAGAACATTTAAAAATAGCATTAGAGTGCTTTAAAATTGTTTTTTTATAATTAAATCCAATTTAAAGTTCATAAAATGTTTCTTCATCTTCAGTTCTGCTCATTTATTGTTTGTTGTTTTCCTAGATAACCAAGTTGGAATGGATAGATTACCACAGTTTAAAGACAGGCCAAACATGCCTTACACAGAAGCTTTTATAAATGAGGTGTTTCGCCATGCGTCCTACATGCCATTCACCATACCTCACTGGTGAGTTCATGCTTCTCTATTTCAGTTTATATAACTACTATAATCATAGAATTGCATTAATAACTGATACCAGCATTCCTCATTCTCCTCCATCATGTTATCTAGCACAACTGAAAACGTTACACTGAAAGGATATTTCATCCCCAAAGACACATGTGTGTTCATCAACCAATATCAAGTCAATCATGACATGTGAGTATTACACTCCCGCCACATTTAAAAAAAATATTTGTTTCCTAAAGCTCTCTACTGTAAAGCTATGTCATTCATAATATTAAGTCAGTGATAATCAATGGATTGCTGTGTGGTAAAGGATTTTAAATGCACAAGGGAAAGGACCACCTGACACGAAGTGCATTTAAAATATTACAATGTATGGCAGGATATTGATTATTCCACTTATTCCATGGTCCTTTGCCAAGTTATAGACAAGTTAAAACTAGTTATGCTTTTGCAGAGCAATATTTGACAGAAGTTTTGAAAATTATGATGTTCAATCTCCCAGTTCCTGCTTTTCAGGCAGACAGAGAGGAAGTGTGCGCATGAGAGATAGATTGTGTGTGTACATGTGAATGACACAGGTATATCTAATAGCTCATAGTAATACGTGTTAGCTACCTCTTCACCAATAAATCAGAGCATATTTGTGAGTTTGTTAATCCCCATCGGCTCCCACAGTTGCTGTGTCCCAATTCACATTCTTATACTACGTTATAAAAATATGTACTTTATTGTGAAGAAAACGTACATACTGTTGAGTGTGTAACAAAAGAGTATGCAAACTTTGGGACATACTACTTCTTTATTAACGGACGAAATGTTGCTTAGTTACAAGACCTTTCAATCTCTTCTCTATCAGGTCTTTGGATAATTATGCATTTAGAAGTTAATATCTACACAAGTCTTTATATAAGATCACATTGTTGTTGCAGATGAAATGTAACAGAAAATGTGATTTAAATATTTTCCAGTTGGCTAGATAATAATTAATATTCATTCAAACAACTTTACTGAAGCCTCTCTACTTGAGTCTCGAACTTCTGCCATGTTTGTAGTTTGTTTACACTGTTTTTCCAGAGTTTGTAGTTCACGTTCCAATGCACAATGTATTGTGGGCAATATTAGCAGTTAGAATATGGATGGTTCTACACTTCGAATTTCTAACGAAAATAGTACACCATCCAGGAACCTTTGGCATACTCTTTTCAACATACTACAGTTTGGGACATGCTAATTCTATTTTCTAATACTATTTATGACAGATAGTATGCGAATTGAGACGACGCATGTGTCAGTGTCCTCAAATTACACAGATGAATGAAGGCTCTGGAAACTGTCACTGAGTTGCTATGGTTACTACTAATGCTTAAAGGAAGTTATTTATTTATTTCTTACTTTGACAAAACGAACTTGAGCTACCGGTACATTAAACGGTTTTATTGCACACTTTGCCATTCAGAATCAAGAATTTCAACAGAACATAGAATAAATATTGTTATTAAATGTAAAATGTATATAAAGATTAAGCAACTGTTTTCAACATATAACATTTTTTTAGTTTTGCCTCCACATAAATAGATTGATTTTTTATTGAATATTAAAACAAAAAACTAAAAATAGTATACATATAGCTACGTTTTTGTATTTTCCCTCCAAAAAAAGTTTCCCATCATGCATGTCCCTTTAAACTCTGCAGCATCTTGGAGAAATTGGATCTGCATTAGCTGTGAAGTGTGGTTTGCTTTGAGACTGAAACAGGAAACCAAAAATAATACACAGTATTATTTTAGTATATTAGTAAGGAGAACTAAACTTTTTCTTCATGTGGTCTGTATATTTTATATTATACATATAACTTACATAATGGCAATTGAGTAACTACGTTTTTGTATTTTCCCTCCAAAAAAAAGTGAGATATGGGAAGATGCTGAGTCCTTTCGACCCGAGCGGTTCCTCACCCTCTCTGGCCACTTAAATAAAAGCTTGACTGAGAAGGTCATGATATTTGGCATGGGAATACGCCGCTGTCTCGGAGACAACATTGCCCGTCTGGAGATGTTTGTGTTTTTAACCACCCTGCTGCACCGTCTGCACATAGAGAACGTTCCGGGTCAGGAACTTGACATGAGCTCTACATTCGGCCTCACCATGAAGCCCAGACCGTACAGAATAAAAATCTTATCTCGTAACTAAACTATTATGCTCTCAGTGTTCTAGATGTTACATTATATGGACAAGTGGACCTACAGAATAATTGCTAAATCACAGCACCAAGCTAATGTTGGCATCACTGGACTGCTAAGCTAAGCTAATCCCTTTTCTCTTCTCTACCTCTGGTTTAAATATACCTGTGTTATGGTTAATTTGGCACACCATGTACTTGAATGTTTGCTATTTAATATAATTGTGTACTCTGCGCATGTCCATGCAGTATTTGTGATAATGCATGAAGACTTAAGCATAAAGGATTTGGTTACTTTATACTTTTAGCACATATTTTGAATTATATAAAAAAAAAGCTGCAAGGAGTTCTGAATTTCAGTGGCACTGAAGCTTAGGATGTTTTATGTCTGTTAAAAGGCTGTTTTGTGTTAGATTGAACTGAATCAGAATTATAGAGAGAATCAGACTTAATGGCATTGAGGATTTTGCATTAATCAACAAATATCTTTAATTATTAAAATGTAAGCCAGTTTAATATGTTGACTGTCTAATATATATGACTGTTTAATTATTGATTAATCATATTAATAAGCTATGTTAACCATGTTTTGTAACTCCACAGAATGTAATAGAATAAAGGACATTTTTTTAATGACAAAAAATGTGCATCGTGTATACATTTATACATTTTTTACATATACATTTTTTGTGATTTTAATAGTTTGTGATGTAGGGTTTCATTCTGTCAGCCCAATGATGGAATCCGATGAATGGTCAAAGGTTAAATGCGTGTAAGCCTTTTCTAGCACTTCTGAAAAGACTTCTGTTATTTATTAGAATTTATTGTTATTTGTTTTCAGCTCCAAATTTAAACTGACTCCAATTTTTTTGTGTAATTTAGACTGTATTTCTAGTTATAGGAACGGATCACATTTGTCATTCATGAATCAATTTAGAGTTTTGATTCATATCTGATCCCGTACTCTTCAGTTATATGTTCATTGGGGACCCAATGCCAGATGTACTGTAGGATTAACTAATGCCTCTTAGTCTGGTTGCCTCCTGCTCACTCATACTAAAAGTAGTCAATTTAGTCATACAACTTGCTAAATCAGCGATAACCAGAAATCGAATAGTCTCCGAGCTGTCTCGTGCGATTCATTTGGATATCATATCAACATAGCACCAGCCTCCACGTAATCTAATGAATATAATGATTTCATGAGAATCCAGAATGAATCGAAACTTAACACTGTATTTTCCAAGTAAATGTGTATCATGCCGATTAATAAATCAAACAATGAAAAGCCAATTCAGAAATGTATACAATGTCAATTACTCAAAGATAAGTCCAAGAGTTAGAGATGGATGAAGTACGTTGCAGCATATAAGTCTTGATGTGGCTACAAGATTCCAATGGCATTTTTGCACCTTTCCCTTAAATACTCAACTCAGAACAAACAACCATAAATTCAAGACAATAAAAGCTTCACAAAGACCCTTGTCTGGTCATGAGTTGATATGAAGATCTTATCAAAGCCGAAACCCAGATCAACATATACAAGTGAAATTATGAAATATTACTGTGAAATTGAGACCACTTTACCAATCACACAGAGCCATTTAAAATGATCCCAGACATGAAAGGGAAAAATTATAGATCCACAAGATATACCATATTGAGAACTTGGACGTTCAGTGTGGAGTGACCTGCTCTGGTGGAGAAGGTGAAGTAGAGGGCAGAGAGTGGGGCTCTGGGTGGGTGATCGAAACAATTGAACAACTGGTTTCCTAGCTGATCTTCTTCTCAGATTAGAAAGTTTATTGTTGTATTGCCTGACAAATCTTGTGGTCTTGCCTCATGGCATTCCATAACTGTTCTCGGGGTCTGATATTATAGAGGGATTTAGCTTACTCGTATTTTCACAGTGCATCTCAGAATATGACATGCTATGACATGATTTATGTTCACTGTTCAGTCATTACGTATTTATTCATTTTTACATACTTTTATCTAGTAACAGTATTTTCTTTAATTACATGGGTCCTGTTATGCCTTTTCACTTTTTGAATGTTAGTCAATGTGTAGTGTGTATACTTGGGCCTAAAAACATGTACAAATATGTAAAAGTTATAAATCTAAAAGATGCACAAAGATATTTAGATTTTTGAAAAATCGTTTTTCAAGAACTACAACATATGGCTCGTTTGGGCTACAAGCATGATTTTCCAGGGTTTATAATGTCACAAAGAAGCCCAAATCCTGGCTACTGAGATTTGAATGGTTGGGAGGTGGGAAGGGGTTTCAAAACAACAACAACAACAACAACAACATTACCATGGTAACATGTATTATTTCTAAATATTACTTTTCCAAAAGTTCCAAAAGGAAGTGTTGTTATAGAAAATCATAGAATCTTACAGTGAAAAGTTCTTAAAATACCACTTTCTTAGTACAAAAAACATTTAAATAATGTAAAAAACACTTTTTCCCCACTATAAAGAACATTTTATTGAATGAAAATGGATTTTTAGGGAGCAATCTCTGCCAAAGAAAGAAAAAAGAACAATTATTTTGTTAAGCAAAACCGAGTGTTGTTAAGCAAAAAAGACCTCTTCCAGAACAACAACAACAAATCTTTCCAACTTTAAACTATTCAACAGTAGCTTATGGTGTGCCTTTAGTACACCATACAGTACATTTATTTTACTGCAAAGACTTTAAATAGCTCAGTCTGCATATTCTTGCAGCACTTCACATTTATAAAGATTTAATTATCCTCAAATCATAAGAAGGGGCATTGATGCCACTGGGGCCACCCTGTATTTTGCAAAGACCTGACTGCGTGACTGAGTGTCAATCCACACAACTCCTTCTCTCTTTTGCCTCCTGTATTTGCCAAGTGAGGCTTCATTCACGCTCATTGCCTTTTCACACATTAGCAGCATAAGTTGGCCAAGTGACTTCGTAATTGGTGCAGGCTCCTCTGATCCCTCCGCTGGGCACTGAATGTGCCTTACTGGTTTGCATGCGATGGCCTGGGACACCTTTGCCCTCGGTGTTAGCTAGACACGCACATTTAGGTAAAGGGGGTGACAAGGCACACAAACTGAATTCTGGGTACAATGAAAACAAACAAGCAACACATTAGACACACAAGTGCTTTTCACACTTGAACTAGTTAACCCTGGTTCATCCTAACCCTAAATCAACAAAATCCTTGGTTGCTTGAGGGTTTCATAACCTCAGAAATATGTGAACTGTTTCTTTAACCAAGGTTTAAAAATTATGTTTGGGAAAATTGGTGAAAGAAAGTTGGGAAAAGCACAAACAAGTTTATGACTGCTATTATAGAAATATAACAAATGAGGGATAAATTGTCATGTTGTTTTTATTTATATACACACACACACGCACACACACATATACATATATCTTCAGGGCTGTGGATGTGATTTAGACATCTTCTTCCACAGGCTGACCTGATTTTAATTTTAAAATCACCTGTGAAGTAAGAATGAGAGTTGAATGTAAATGAGAAATAATTGTGTTCACATTATAATAGGAGTAATTTTACTAAATAATGTAGATACCTCTTTCAGCTGAGCTATTTCTTTGCTGTCTACATTCCTCTGAGCATTGTTGGTGATGGCTTTCACTCGAGTCGCATAGCTAGAAGACAATTTATAAGCACACATTACTCTATATGATTATATATATGCTATTATTAACTCAACACTTGACTTTTTCCAGGGCAGTTTGAGTTTTTTTGTTCTGCTGTACACAAAAGAAAATATTTTGATAAAAGTTGGAAACCTGTAACCACTGACTTCCATAGTATTTGTTTTTCCTATTTGTATGTCAATGGTTACAGCTTTGCAACATTCTTAAATATATCTTCTTATCTATCTTTTCATTGATTTTGTGCATGTAAGGCAGCTGCAGTTGGTTCTCACATGAGCGAGGTGAGCGTCTCGTCCAGGTTGCAGTCAGAGGGAGAGATGTTGAGGATCATGAGGGTCTTGGCATTGCCCCCCAGTGAGTCTTGCATGAGCTGGGTCAGCTTGTTATTACGGTAGGGAACATGAGGCTGCTCCATTGACAAAGCTGAAATTACATCTCCAAGAGCACTCAGGGATTTGTTGATAGAGTTTGCCTCCTGGAATGAAACCAAAAATATGGGATAAACAGTTTTGGGGGGTTTTTGCTTTAAAAAAATCTTAAGAGACTTCAAAATGTATTTGATCATATACAAAATTACTAAATATTGAGAATATTAAAATCAGAATAATAAAATATCAAAATAAACACTTCCTGGTTGTCAAACATTGTGGATGTTAGGTGTATTCTCTAATGCATGTTCAATTGGAAATAAAATATTTCTTGTTTGTTTTGTTTTATCTACTTATCTTCTATAATTTGTTATAATTATTAAAAGATTTCCTATAGGTGCACTTGAAAGCAACATCCATTAACTTTACTGCATCACTGAAAATCAGCTTTTATATTTTATATGTTCAAAATACCTTCAGTTGGTCATCTTTGGCTCCAGTTTTTGCTGCTCGTTCACTTCCCGCCAAGTCCACCAGACTAAGCTTTCCAAAACTCACACTCCCGTTGGTCAGATTACGGCTCTCGATCATAATGCCAATGATCAGGTGGGAGCGGGAACTTTCTACATTCATCTCTGCAAGAAAGTGTGATCCAATCAAAATATTTTGAAATTAATATTACTGCAAATATCACATGTTAAGTTGTGCAATTCATTAATACATGGACGGCCAAATGGATAAACAAAATACAATATTTTACACATCACGATCAGATAATAAGTCATTTTGGCACAGGTGGAACTTGATTACTTAATAATCATAACTACCTTGATGTGGATATATATCCAGCAGCTCACTATGGTCCTGTGACAATTTACCAGTGTTTGTGCTGAGAAATAGACCCCCTTACTGAATTTGTTACCTGATTGCCTAAACCTCTTAATCCTAACCCTAATTTGTGAAGTACAAACTAATCTAGACTCAGTTTAGATCATCTAAAAAATTGCAAAAAATACATAATTGCAAAAGATATATTAAGTTGCTCCTTGAACATTTTGCCACAGTTTAAATTTAAAATATTTATTGAGTGGTACTAAACATTGTAGCTTCCTCAGAGGCAAATTTGATTATGTTTGTTAATTGATTTGTTGCAGCAATCCAGAAATCAATTAGCCAGTGAATTGAGTAACCTAGCAAGTCATTCTACTTTATTTTTACTATGCCTTGAACTCTGTTTGACAACACTTGTACCCTTATATTCTGCGTCACATGTGAAATGTTTTACCGGCTGAACTACTGAGTAAGTTTACTTTTTTAGAAAAGCCATACAAATGGAGATAATTATGCGATCCAAATCTTAATATGTATTAGTTTGCAAAATGCACTTTGGCGAATTTGTTATGAGGTGATAACTTGCAACAAAAGAATTTCACATGGTGCTGTGTGAAATTGAATCTTCATTAATTGACAAATCTAAATTTGTATAAAAATACCATATGTTAGCACATATTTAAGAAACATGCTAAGTGAACATACTTGTTTATCCAATAAAATGGTAAGGTTTAGAATCTAATTACTATATATAATAATAATAATAATAATTCCTCACATTTATATAGCGCTTTTCTGGACACTCAAAGCGCTTTACACATTGGGGGCAATCTACTTATCCACCACCAGTGTGCAGCATCCACCTGGATGACGCGACGGCAGCCATATTGCGCCAGACCGCACACCACACACCAAACACCAGCTGATTGGTGGAGTGATGAAGCCAATTATGATATGGGGATGGTTAGGAGGCCATGATGGACAGAGGCCAGTTAAACCCCTCTTTAACATTATTAAAAGTACATGCTAAGTGACTGATATTTGTTGGTTTGCTGATATTTGTTGGAGTCAGAGTTTTGACTTTCATTTTTGGTGTTGTCAATCTGGCAACCTAAGTTTGTGTGGAGTCTGGGTGAAAAAGTGTGGTGCTTGCAATATCTAGTTCAACCACTGGGTGTCAATCTTACATGCTGCACCTTTAAATAATGTTCATGCTTATTATAACTTCAAATCACTCATTCAGACCTGTTTTCAAAAAGCATTACAGATTTAAACTCAAGGACCTCCTCCTTGTGTCGAAGTTTGGCATCAGTGCCTAGTCATCATGTTCTGACCATGCATTCATACTGAGTTTAACTGAAGTAATTAATCCAAACCATTTAACAGGGACTTTTGAAGTTTCATTAAGCACGTACTTGTGGCCGCAATGTGGCGGTTTGCACAGCCCTGCTCAAATAATGCAAAGAGTTCGCCGGCGCTGGCTGCGTCCTTTGTCTCAGCTCCCTGGGCGAACACAAGCCCCTTTCTGTCCCTCTTAATTTCAATTCGCTTGTTGAAAGCTTCAGCTGGGCTCACAAAGAGATCCTGCAGGCGGTCATTGTACAGCTCCAGCATGTAGGCTGAAACCTGAGGATGGACAAAAGAAAGAAGTTTAAAGACTAACTGTACATCTGTTCAGCTCAAGACACTCAACGATAAACGTAAAAGCACCTTAAACTCAAATTTAGACTCGTTATCCTGGATGATCTCAAAGATCCTGGTGAATGTTCTGGGAATGAGTCCTGGGTTTCTCCGATCTCTGTCTCCGACCATTGTGAAGGTTTTCCCTGAACCCGTATGGCCGTATGCAAAAATGCATACATTAAATCCATCAATTGCACACTGGATCAACCTAGAGATAACGTACATCTTAGCATCTTCTGCTCATATCAGATTTTTTTATATTTGGTTCACAAAAATTGTCATAATTTAAACCAGGCTTACATGACAGGAGTTCTTATTTGCTAACTGATTATTAAATATTAAAGCGGATCATCACAGAATGACTTGTTTGAGTCGATGTGCTTCTCAGCACTCAGAAAATAAATAGTTTCTCTGCCTTTACAGTGCAAAAGTTGCTAGCATAATAGTCGGTCCAAATGTAAACAGTTGATGGTGCTATAGGGTTTAAGTTAAATATTTAAAATTTGCTGTGGTTGATGTTGAGACTATTCTCTGTCTTTGTGCCAAATTTCATAACTTATCTGCAAACTGTTCTTTGGGCTGCCAATGTCATAATCTCAAGAGTGTAAGAAAAAAACTAGTAATTACAAAAAATGCCTATGCACCTTCAATTCATCTTAAATTCTGTAGAGCTTTTTACAATGAAGACTGTGCCAAAGAAGCTTGACATATGAAAAAACAGAATTAACAATATTTCAGATTGTGGAATAGCATATTCAGATTCAAGAATATTAGACAGGCAGGAGAGTAGTGGTAGAATGCTGGTGTAGTTCTAGTTCAGTCAAAACTGATTCAGATAGTCTTCACATTCAGTTTTTATAGCCTTCACATAGTCTGATATTTACTAATGTTTACATTTGCTACCTAGTGCACTAGCATTCTACACTCATCTGGTGCTTCCTACCACTTTTCATAGTGTCTGTATGATTGTTGAGTATGTGAGTATGTTTTTGGCAATCTTCCACAACCAGTTTTCATCATTTTATGGTCACACACTGTTGTGATTATTTTTTTCACATAAATGAAAGATAAATTTGCCTAAAAGTCCTGCAGTCTGAGCCTTCTTTCACGCATATTTTCCCAAACCATTTGAGTTTCGTTCTTTTTCTGAACACTGAAGAAGGAGTTCTAAATTATATAGTTGGTTGCACTACAATATAATGAATTAAGAGCTTCAGAATTAAATTAAATGGAATAGAGCGCCCAGGATATTATTAACAAATTCTCTTTTTGTGTTCCACAGAAAAAAGAAAGTAGCAGTTGTTTGACAATACATTTTTTGGGGTGAACTAATTCTTTAACTTACCGCAAATGAATCCAAATGTATAGAGTGTATATGTCAGTATCACTCTTACCCACTGGACTCAATGAAGACCTCCTCCTGCGTACATTCTGTGTTGAAGATCTTGTCAAACTGAAACTCGCGAGGTCCTCGAGGGGTCTCCAGGATCACAGAGTAATCATCTAGACAAGCAACGGTGATGTGGCCTTTTTTTGCTTGCTCCACACGTGTTAGTGGCCTTATTCGACAGAATACTCTGATCTTACCTGTATAAGATCAAACAAAGTCAGGCTTTTCACACTGCTCTTAACCCCAGGTTATTGTTGTTCTAAACACTACTTTTAACCCTGGGTAATGAAGCATTTCACATCACCCGGGGTTATGAAACCCTGCTCTGGAGCACTGCAGTGCGAAGTTTGTTTTTGAGCGGTTTGCTCATCCTGCTGGATCAGAAATTTATCAGTGATACTCCTGTCATGTCAGGCAATGCAGATTGTGTAAACAGGTTGTCTGCAAATGACACTGCAAATGTGCAAATATGAATGTTAATCCAAGGTTTAGGAATAAACACTGTGAAAGAATACCCAGGCTGAACAGTTTACCCCAGGTATAGACAGCAGTGTTAAAAACATGATTACAGATTAACCAGGATACCATTTATCCAGGGTCTAGGATGATGTAGGGTTAACAATTTCAAATGTGTAAAGCAGTGTGAAATTAAGCCCTTCTTTTTACCTGTGGTTGTGAAACCCTGGTGTTTAGAATGATGATAACCCATGGTTAAATGTGGCGTGAAAAGCCTATTGTTACCTAGCAATAGAGCAGAAACGTACAAAACATACAAAAAATATATGCATATTTCTTTGATTTGAAAGCTGCATCATTGCATCATTTCTGCATCATTGCTCCAATCGCATGATATTTCAAAAATCTTTTTAATATGCTGATTTGCTATTCAAGACACATTTATTATAAAAGTAATAATAATAATAATAATAAAAAAAATATATATTATTATTATTAAGTTGAGTAATTTATTCAGTACTCTTTGATAAATAAAAAGATACAAAGAACATCATTAATCTAAAATAAAAAACTGTTTTTGTAACATTATACACTATATCTTTAAAATATGGATTCCGAAATAATAATTTGTTTTTATTTAGCCATGATGCTTTAAATTGATCAAACGTGATGATTAAGATGATGATAAATGATTTATAATGTCAAAAAATTATGTTCTATTCATCAAAAAAGCTGAAAAAAATCTTCTCAGCACTTTTCAACAATAATAATACAATTGATTTATTTATTTTCAATATTAAATCAGAATATCACAATTTCTGAAGGATCATGTGACTGGAGTAATGATGCTAAAAGTCAGCTTTGAAATCACAGAAATAAATTTTTATATTTTTTAAATTTTTACAATTTAAAATATATTCAAACAGAAACCCCTATTTCATATAGTGAAAACATTTCAGAACATTACTGTTTTTGCCACACTTTGGATCAAATAAATGCAGTCTTGGTGAGCAGAAAAGGCCTTGCAATAATTCAAAACCCTACATGGGCAAAAAATGCCTGTAGTTTTCAGTCTTTTGGCACATTTGTATTACTATTGGATTCGAATAGAAATGATCAAAATAGTTAACAAGAATTTCTGGGAAACCAGTCAAGGGTCTTGGAGATATTTGGCCCAAAGCCTCAAAATAAATTATACATACCCAAAAAAGGGCTATTCCAGTTCATGTTGTTATATAAACTCATTTCTGTCTTTGCTCAAAGTGTGGTATACTATGCCTTTCATGTCCTCCACCATGTTGTAGTACTTCTTCCTCAGGGTTCTTTCAGCTGTGTAGTTTTCAATAATCTTTTTGTTTTCATCTTTCATTTGCTTCAACTAGACATATAGATAACGTAAGAAAATAACATAAGGAACCTAAGGCCATAAACTGAAAACCAAAAACAGATTCAATGCAGTTCAATCACTATGAATCAATTTAGTCAGTCAAATAATAGTTGAGATTAGAAAATAGAACATATATTTATCTTAGCTGTTTTCACCTCAGCCTGCAGTAATAACAGCTGCTGCCCAACACTTTTATCAGAATTTAGGAATCCATTCTTACGGAATTCTTCCTCAAATTTCTAAAACATAAAGGGAAAACATAAGTATCAAGTGAGAATGAGTGCTAAATAAAATTAGTGTCTATGAATTTGTATCGTACTTTAACTGCTTCATCCATCTCCGCTGTCCATGCATCATTTGCATCAGTTTCTAGGAATAAGACAGAATGAACTTACAATATATACATCTTTCCAGAAAGAGACCGTTAATCATTGACATAGCTACCAATTTTCTATATTTACCAATGACAGTGGGCTTAGCTCCTGATCTGATGCACTCCAAAGCTAGCTGTCTGACCTCACGATTGAGTAAACTGGCCTGGAATCCATCATTCATTTGTGGTTCTGTCCTGAGTTAACATAAATCAGTTAGCAGATGCTTATATGCTCATAGTTTGATAGATTTAAGCTATTTTCTGATTCAAAATAAACAATGCTATGATCAGACATTTTCTCCTGCACATCCTCTTGGTCCCCATGATTCTTCTGGTTGGACTCTTCCACTGTTTGGTCAAGACTTTCTTTAATATCGGCCAGAAGTTTCTTGTTGTCTTCTGCCATTTGGTCAAACTGCTGCTTAGCCTCTGTCAGCTCAGCATAAACATGATGAGCCTGGAATACACAATCAAAGACAGCTGTTTTTTCAGCTCGTTATGTTGTTTTTTTAACCTTCATTTACTGCTTAACAGAATAATTTGTAAAAAGTTTGCAAAGTTACAAAAATCTAAACCGACACTATTGCTGTTCATATCACTATTTGCTCAGCCTTTAAGGGTTTGTTCACCCAAAAATGAAAGTTCTGTTATTCTGTTATATGCTGAGACCTTAGCTCATCTCCAGAATACAAATTAAGATATTTTAAATGAACTGTAATCACAAAGCTCCAAGAACACTTTTGTGAGCTAAAAGTACTGTGAAAATGACTTTGTTCAATTATATCTTCCATGCACGTCAGATTAGCGTGTGTGTTTACTGTGGGTTGAAATGACATGAGGGTGAGTAATTAATAACAGTATTTTCATTTTAAGTGAACTAACCCTTTCAAAAATAACAATGGGCTTATCATTTCAGACATGCGATGTAAAGGGCGGTGTACACAGTAAAATTTTTACTGTCGTACGAGCTTGTACATAATTTTTTACCATTGGGATAAATTATGTGGAAATCATTGAAAATCTTGTGTGGCCGTGGTTTGTACAGTGTCAAAGCAACCTACAAGCCAAGCCGAGTGGCAATTTATGAGCCCACAATTTTTTTGTTGTTTTTAATTGGGGAGTTGTCTGCTTTAATTCATAAGTAAGATGTGTGCAGTTGTATGAGTCGCTCCGTCGATCTATCTGAACTTGACCAACCAAATCACTTGGAGAACAGTGAGCGCTGTATGTGTCATGCATGACACGGCCATCAGACATGATATTTTACAGATGATTGCTCAAGAGCTACAGTTATCAGGTGAGATGTAGCACTTACATATATATAAAGCATAACTACTTTATAATTCACACACATAGGGTGACCAGACATCCTGGTTTCCTGATGCATGCTGAAAAACAACATGTGTGCACCAATATTAAGCTCATATGAGAGAGAAAGGGCAAGAGAGAGAGAAAATCTCTGAAAGCGTCCTCTGTCCATGTTTTTAGTATGGAATTTCATGCGATTGCTTCAAAATTTGCCAGGTTCTAAAATGGTGTCATATACTGTATCACTGCGTCTGAATGATTATCACATAATGATGTGTATGTGGACAATCTTCCGACCATAAAACTTGGCATCATGTACACCTGCCTTAAATGGTAGACCAAACTCAACAGACTGGACCTTCTGACCTGAGGAGGGGTTAGAAAGACCAAATCATTGAATGAAACTTTTCAGACCCTTCGGGAAAAGATATAATGCTTCAACTGTATTATAATTGTATTTAAAGTGTTTTTGACCTTGGACGAATGTAAATCACTAACTCACTCACTATCCTTCGGCTTAGTCCCTGATTTATCAGGGGTCGCCATAGTAGAATGAACCGTCAATTACTTTGGTACATGTTTTATGTGGCGAATGTATTGTTTGACATATAAAGGACAAAATTAAGTACTTTTTAAGTTGCATAATGAGCCACATTAAAGCACAGTTTTATTTCTGAAGTATGACTGTGCCAAATCAATTTTGAATTATGTCATTTCATGTTTTTTCGAGACTTAAAGTACCTTATTTTACTCATAAAGCAAAGACAATAAACTAAAAATATATAATTGAAACAAAACCAAATAACCTGTTGTATGACAGCACTGAGGAGTTGAGCATATGCTGAGTGTTCAACAGGATCTGTCACACGCTCTTGTCCTTCCATGAACATCGAGATCTCTCGCTCCCTCTTCTGCAGGTTATCCTTCAAAATCTCCAGACGAGCTTGGGCTCCATCTAGTGGTCCATTTGACTCGATACCGTTCTGTCAAGGTAACAGTTATCACTCAGATATTACACATGCAAATATGCCTCAAATCAATGAAAAACAATGCTTGGTAAATACTCCATGTTATTCTTTCTAATTCTCTTTAGAATTAACATGTTCTTCAGTACTAGAATGTGAATTTTCTTTGATTTTGTACCTGTTCTTCAGATGCATTTTCTGATTCATTCTTCTCCTGCAAGGTCTCAAGCATTTCCTGGACTTTCCCCATCTCTGCCCTGGCCAAATGCAGCTCCTGCAGTGCTTTTGATGAGAGTGATTACTCAAACTTCTTCTATAATCAATTCAGACCTTTTTAATCACACGTCTTCTTAATCTAACAGTATTAATCTATGCAGCTCTTACTTGATGCCTGGTGATTGTGAAGGAGATCCAAACGGGAGGAGAACAATTCCATCATCTTGTTCTGGAAAGGTTTGCATTGATGCCTTTAGTCATATCACTAATCTCCAATGGCACAGTATAGGACTGTACAGATAATCTAATACCTTTTCTTTATCCCATGAAGCCAAGTCTTTTTGGTTTCTTTCCTGAAGCATTCTGTGTTGCATCTGAAGTCTTTCATTCAGATCTTCCAGAGTCTGACCCCAGGAGTATGATACAGGACAATCAACATATTATACAAATGTAATACTATAAAGGACACTAATGATTACAACATATGTTAGGTTCAGGACTGAGCTTGAATCTGGGATTAAATGCGCTGTGGGAAAATCAAGGAAGCACTTTGTGACTCACCCTGACTTTCTCTTCCCAGTATGCATTTTTTCTGGCCACCTTTTCCTGGTAAATGTCTAGGACTCTCTTCAGAGTATTAAGCTTATTTTGGTAATACGTCTTCATTTTATGAGTTGTTTTATCCTACGCACACATAAATATACTTAAGCATACATAAAATCACTGCATAATTTCTGATTCAAAACAAGTTTATCACCTGATTAACACGTGATGCACTGAGAAAGTTCTCCTCCAGTTCTTGAATCATCTCCTCATGTCTGCTCTTCATGGCAATCATATCGTTTGTTATCTGTTGGCATGGTAATAGTCATACAGCCTACTAAAATACATAGAAGTGAAGCAGTTTCTGCATGTGCATTCTCAGAATTGTTAAAAGGTCACATTAAAGAAGTTAACTATTGAAGCTCTCGTTTAAAAAAAAAAAACCCCTTTGTGAGAATTTTAAACCTACAAAATCAGCCATTTTTGTGTAAAAGTGAATCTAACTTTATAAAATTAAGGTTTAGCTTCAGCCACTGGAGTCACTTGAACTACTTCAATGATGTTTTTTACTATATGGGCCTTTGAGTGATACTGTGCACTGTAAAAAAAAATCTTGCTACCTAAATTTGTTTTTGTTGAATCAAATTAACCTTTCTAGTCATCACAACTGGCATCAATCAAACTTACTGAAAAAAAGAAGTTAAACTTTTTTAATCAACTGATTTAAACAGTTTTCCATATAATTTTTTACAGTGTAGTTGGATAGGATGTCAATGGAAATGAAATGTCAGATTTCAGATGCCTTTATGATGCCTGTGAATTTATATATTAAAATCTTTACAGTCTTATTAGTTTTTCTCACTGCTCTCTTTTAGTTGTCTGTTTCAGCACATTTCTACAGATTCATCTAAATGTTACATGGTGCGTGAATGTTTGTTATCAGAACATCTCTGCAAAGCTCTAACGTCCTTTTAACTTTTAATCAAAGAATGTAAAAGACCATAGCCGTGAGGACATTATCGAAGCAGTCAAGTTCAGTTTCTCACAAAAAATAAATGTCAATTTTAGTAATGTACATTTTCTTAGTGGGTAGCGCTGTTGCCTCACAGCAAAAGGTCGCTGATTCGAACCTTGGCTGGGTCAGTTGGCATTTATGTGTGGAGTTTGCATGTTCTCCCCATGTTCCTGTGGGTTTCCTCCAGGTGCTCCGGTTTCCCCCACAAGTCCAAAGACATGCGCTATAGGTGAATTGGGTAAGATAAATTGTCCTTAGTGTATGTGTGGGAATGAGAGTGTATGGGTGTTTCCAAGTGATGGGTTGCAGCTGGAAGGGCATCCGCTGCGTAAAACTGGATAAGTTGGCGGTTCATTCTGCTGTGGTGACCCCTGATTAATAAAGGGACTAAGCCGAAAAGAAAATGAATGAATGAATGAAATTTTCTTAGTTTACACATCGTTAATGACTTACATAAATCCCATACATAAATGTGACATATAGCCATATGTGAACATATATAAAAATTACAGGTATTATATTTGAACATATAGAAAGAAAGAAAGAAAGAAAGAAAGAAAGAAAGAAAGAAAGAAAGA
>CAIGQV010016645.1:12240718-12268831 GCA_903798115.1 Danio jaintianensis
AGAAAGAAAGAAAGAAAGAAAGAAAGAAAGAAAGAAAGAAAGAAAGAAAGAAAGAAAGAAAGAAAGAAAAATGTCTGTATGTGTAAATTTTTTTTCAATATTTTGTAATATGTTGCATATATGACATATATTTTATATGTGATACATCCAAACATGAACTTGTATGCCCTATATAGTTGGTCAAAATTATTAGCCCTCCTGTGATTTTTTTTTGTTTTTCAAAAATTTCCCAAATGATGTTTATTTGTTTTATTTCAGCTATTTTTTTCTGATTGTGTACAGAACAAACCACTGTTAAACAATGACTTGCCTAATTACCCTAACTTGCCTAATTAACCTAATTAACCTACGTAGTTATGTCTTTAAATTGAACTTTAAGCTAAATACTAGTATCTTGAAAAATATCTAGTGAAATATTATGTACTGTCATCATGACAAAGATAAAATAAATCAGTTATTAGAAATTAGTTATTAAAAGAATTATGTTTAGAAATGTATTGAAAAATATTTTCTTTCTGTTAAACAGAAATTGGGGAAAAAATATACAGGGGGACTAATAATTGAGGAGAACTAATCACTCTGATTTCAACTGTATGTAATTTGCATATATTACCATATATCATATTTCTTTATGGGATGAGGCCAAAAACATCTGGAGGGCATGACCTTTGAAATGAGATGGTAATTGCAACCACTCTAAATATGCAGAATAATATTTATTTAAAGTAGTACATGTTTGGGCGACGCGGTGGCGCAGTGGGTAGCACAATCGCCTCACAGCGAGAAGGTCACTGGTTTGAGCCTCGGCTGGGTCAGTTGGCATTTCTGTATTTCTCCGAGTGCTCCAGTTTCCCCCACAAGTCCAAAGACATGCGGTATAGGTGAATTGGGTAAGCTAAATTGTCCGTAGTGTATGTGTGTGAATGAGTGTGTATGTTTCCTAGTAATGGGTTGCAGCTGGAAGGGCATCCGCTGCGTAAAACATATGCTGGATAAGTTGGCGGTTCATACCGCTGTGGCGACCCCAGATTAATAAAGGGACTAAGCCGAAAAGAAAATGAACGAATGAATAGTACATGTTTGCTTTGGTGTCGATTATTGGGCTCTTGAGTCTTACCGATGGAGGTAAAACATTTGGGAAATCAAAAATTTATCAGAGAATCAGTATGAATTGTGAGTTTGAGTTGTTTTATAATGGGCCTTGCTTTCAGAAGAACCAAAAGGCACATGACAAGACATTTAACTTCACCCTGAGGCTCCAGGCCAACAGAGGGAGTGACAGACATGTGACTAATGCAGAACACTCCCAAACCCTAGCATTACAAACTGCAATTTGTGTTCTTAACCAAAACATACTCCAGAGTAAAAAATGTTGCATAAGCATAAGCAGTGATATCTACATACTTGGGTTACGCAAAGCTTGGCAGAGTCGTATGGGATAAACATCTTGACATCCACTGGAGTCTCATCTTCTGGATGTATTTTGCCTGCACTCATTGAAGATACCATGGGTACTGTGATTGTAAATAGAATGAAAATGAAAGAACTTCTGTCTGCATTTATGAATCCTGAAACTCTACCAGCAGAACCTACCTTTGCGTTTTGGTTCGTGTGGCCTGTCTGTGCCGATCCAACGTCTGAATGCGTTCCATTTGACTCTACCTTTCCTCAGCCATGAGACCTCACATTTACCTGCACCTTCAAATATTAACATGCAGTTACTGTGACACTTCACTCACGTCTTGGGGAGTCAGAAGATTTTTTTTAAGGCCTTGATTAGCTCTTCCTCTAGATGGTGAAATGAATCAGAGTTATTTCTACCATTGAAGTGTGCTAAACAATAGAGTGCATTATATATCATATAAGATTAATTAGCTACACTGTAAAAAATATCTGCTATTTTGATTAATTGGTCAGATGATTAACAGTTTCTGTATTTTGTGTTTTCCATTTATTTGCAGTTGTGAATTGCATTATGCAACCTTTTGATGTTGAAAATTCAACTCTAGAGTTTAACAAAGGGACTATTATTCACATTTTAGTAGTTTGAAATAATATAATGTATAAGAAATAATATATAGAGAAATAAGTCTGTAAAATAACAGAAAATGTACAGGCAGTTTATTACACAGTTTTTGTACCATAATGTACAACACCAACCCAGACAATATATCATTTTTAACTATTAAAAATGTTAATAATAGTCACTTTTTTCTAACTTTTGAAGGTTAAAAATTGTTGGAAGAAAGATCCAATGGAATTCAAATGCAACAATGCAATTCAAAAGCATAAATAAATGGAGGAAAAAAAAAAATGAATCACAAAATACGGAAAACTGCTAATTTATGGATATTTTTTACAGTATAGGCAGGCCATTTGAGAATTTACCTTTACTGTACAACCAGTTAAACTATACTATTTAAGTATACACATAAATTCTCTTTTTTCAAGATTTTTAATTGATATAATTTTAAATTATGATTTTATTATTATGATTTTTAATTTTTAGTTAATTTTAGTTACACAATTAAGTGAGAGATTAGCACAAATTAATTACTGTATGAACTTTATTAGATAAAAAGTTACATTACATCTGTATTTTTTATTAATTTTAATATTTACACAATATCACTGAATAAACATTTTATCACTGCTTGAAAAGAACTGTACATAAAACACATTTTCTATGTTTAGCTATACATTGGGTTTGCATAAAAACAGAAATCACGTATTGTTTGGGCGAACAGATTCTTCTTGACTTTTTCAGTGGCTTAAACATCACGCTGAATGGTTTGTTCCAGTTGTGCTTGCTTTAAAGACACAAAAAAGAAAAAAAACTATGTAAATAAATTAATAAACACATTTTATTGGTTGAATTAATTTAAGTTTAAATGAAAGTTCAAATTAATCAGACTAAGGTTAAATATTGATTAATGATCCTGTTCTTTTGATTATAATTGATTAGGTTTTAGTTTAATGTTATGCAAATATTAGACAGTATTTAGGGCTCAAGCTATGTTTAGATTCTGGGAGGTTACAGGAAAGTTAAACTCACGTCTGTTTTTATCCTGGTCTATGAGTGTGTTATGAATGTTACATGGTCTGCGCCATTGAACCTCTTCTCTCAGGTCAGGAACACTGCCCGGCAGCTCCTCTGATGACACATTGGGATGAGAAAGTACCACACGGGTGGAAACCACTGGATCATCCTGATATTGAGAAAGGTCAGTGGTCTCCCAGGCACCTATAGTGAAAAAAAAATACTTTAATAAAACCATCAAAATACACTCAAAAAATGACTCATTGTCTGAACTCAATTTAATTGAGGGCAGGATTTCCATCCAATAAATTTGCTTAGCACCAACTAAAAAAACTATTTACACAATTAAATTCAGTTGAGCTGGTCCAACACATTTTTATCAAACAAACGTTTAAACACATTTGTATTTTTATTTAACTTAAACTCAAAGGTCTGATAATATCATTTATGCCTGTTATATGTCTCTTATTTGAAGTTATCCTAAATAAACTAAAAGAGCCATTTTTAAGCATATTTCATGAGTTACATATATTCTGAAGCATGAATGAACATGTTATATTACAATGAGGAGTGCTAATATGTGTTTAGGTAACATGATGTCCTCCTTTTTCATAGTAAAACGCCTTATGACCAGCAACATGCATTTGAAATGTTTCAACCAGTGGAAACGATTTATCTCCCCAATTTTCATATCAGATGGATCACTTTAAAATAAAAAATAATAATTTAATGGCTGTAATATGCATTACTAGTGCATTACTAACAAGGACTTAAACAATACAAAAGTTTGAAAATCTGTATTACCATAAGATCAATATACATTAATAAAAAAACACTAATGAATGCTAATTTAATGTAAATTGTAAATAATGTCATCAGATTGGTTGTATTTTGTGTTTTTTAAATAAATCCTCTTCTATAGTAACTTTTATTAAAGTTTTTCTTCTAAAATCAAGGAACAACAGAACATTGATAAAGACTGATATTACTACAGAACAATGATAAAGACTGATAGTACTACTACAAGTAGAAATACTCATGAGTAGATCAGGCAATCCCTTTATTGCTAAATATACATAAAACACTATAATCTGATGATGCAAGTGACGTATTGAGATGAAAGGAAGGAGTGGGTCCATGTGATGTTTACTTACGTTGTTTTGCTGCTGGGGCAACAGTGTGGTTACGTAACTTCCTGCCCATGAAGTTCAAAGACATGGACACATTTTCTGCTCCAGAATTGACATACATTATGCCAGAGGGTTCGTATCTGTTTTGTTTGGAAATGGTACAAACCACATGGCACGATTATATATTGAAACACTGTTTGCAGGTTACATTCAGAGGCGACTGTACATGATTCCTTCGCACACACAGACATGCAAACTGAGCAATGCAGTTCAATAAGGTGAATTCAAGCTTTTTTTAAATCCATTTCGAGAAATACATTCTATATCCAATCTTATCCATTCGAAACAGGAAAAATCATCACTCGCTGTGTATCTTTGATGCTGACAGTTACAAATTTGAAAGTATTTTACTACCACTTGTTAATTAAGGTTTAGGGTGTGAGCAATCATCTAATGAATGTACATGCTATATAATCTTGTCACCTCTGCATAATAGACAAACACACTTGCATTGATAGCTTTTGTTGGAACAGAGAGATAAAATTAACATAATCAGCGAAACAGTCACTATCTGCTTTGCGAATCAGATTAAAGAAATGATGAACAAATAATTAAATCAGAGAGAGTACCTGAGTTCCTGAGCTGTAGGAAGACCTGGCTGGCAAACATAACAGAGAAAAAACTGGAAAGATGCTTGTTTTTGTGAGGAACCAAACTCTCAACACTTGTTAAATATTAAGCTCAGTGGATGAGGTTTCAGGGGGGATGGCCGACACAAACTGAAGACTATCATCAGGTTTCCCGTGTGTGAGATCGAGATTGTAATGAGATCTACACCGGTCTATCTCTACAGGACAATGCTAATGGAAAACCTGCATTGTGATGGTCTGGATTAAATGGATTAAATATTTTCAATCAATTGAGAATCATAAGATTCAACATCATGTTCACAAGACATGTCATGACCCTGCATAAATGAGTTTTAAAATATTTTATTCATATGTGTCTGTATATAATAAGATTTTAAATTATTTAGTAAAATATAAAGTACATACAATTTTTACAAATATACATATATTAATAATTACTATAAAATAATAATTGTTTTACAGTAAAATTGAATGTACTATATAATTTTAAATCTTTTTATTTATTAATATAGTGCTTTATATAATAATTTTTTTTTTTTCTATTGAAGTTTAACCTACAGATAATCAATTGTTTTTCATTACAGCATTTTCTGGTATTTTTTGATCTGATATTTTCTGTATAGCTATGCTATTTGAAAGCAAACTTCTCCTTCAAATATTATACTTCTCAATGGTGTGGAAAAAAAAAAAAATTGTAGCATAAACTAAATCTATCAAGTGCGTTACACCTAATGACTTTAATGAGTTGCGCTGATGCACTCCGATACATATTAAAATCACACTGAGCACTTAAATCAACATCAGATGTACCAACGGATGTTAGTAAGAAAAGTTTGAACATCATAAATTCAACAGTTGATGCATGCACGTCAAAAGAAATCCAGAGACTAGACCTTTACATGGTCAGTAATGTTGGTGTGAGGAAATATTGAAAAAGTGTAAAAGGCAGAAAACATGTCAAGACCTGTTTGGGAAGTGCTAATCACAAACCTGCATTGACAAAACAGCAATTACAGGCTGTACTTTTCCAACAGTCGATCTTTTGTCAGGAATGTGAATTGATATGTGTGTAGTCTGGTTGTTATCAGTTTGTTGGTGTGTGCAGAAGAATGCACAAGAACCTCAGAGGAATTGCTCTTCTATGTTTGCCATCAAAATGTGTTATCATATCCATTGAACCACAAATTTGTGCAACACAATTCTGGCAAATAAATGCAGTAAAAATGTTCAGATAATTTGCTTGCAAAAATTGCGTAAATGCCTCCATTTTGCATGCTTGAAAGCATGAAGCCAGAGTATTCACAAATTTCACATTGAGTACTTTTGGCAAGAGGGATTTCAGTTTCTATCTTCTGCAAAACAAATGCATTCATGCATAGAAGTTGTTTGATTTTAGTTGTAAATGAATAAACATAAATTCTAAATAAATAAACTTAATTGTTTTTATTATTAATTTACAGTTTAATAGATTTGTTATAGTTTTATTACTTTTTTCTTTTTATTAATTGTTTTCTTCTGTAGATTCTAACTTTATTTATTTTTTATTCATTAGTCTATTTTTATTCAATAATTTTCTTTTCGGCTTAGTCCCTTTATTAATCAGGGGTCGCCACAGTGGAATGAACCGCCAACTTATCCATCATATGTTTTACGCAGCGGATGCCCTTCCAGCTGCAACCCATCACTGGGAAACACCCATGCACACTCATTCACACACATACACTACGAACAATTTAGCTTACCCAATTCACCTATAGCACATGTCTTTGGACTTGTGGGGGAGACTGGAGCACCCGGAGGAAACCACGCAAACATGGGGAGAACATGCAAACTCCACACAGAAATGCCAAATGACCCAGCCGAGGCTCGAACCAGCGACCTTCTTGCTGTGAGGTGACAGCTCTACCCACTGCACCACCGTGCCGTCCCCTTCTATTTTTATTTCTTTAACCAATTAAAGAACAATTGGGATCAAGCTTTCATTGCTTTCTCTTAAACCAGAAATATCTATCAGCTACTGCTGCAACTTGTGTTGACAGTGTTCTTGCGCGCACAATAAGAAAACATTAAATTAATTATTGCTTTACATATGGTTGCACATCACTTAAATTAACAGACCTAAAGTGATTAAATGTGAAGTGAAATAGCCTATATCATACAGTATGTAAGATGTCAGAATATGTAACATTATACTTTCAATTAATTAATCGTGTAACTTAAATATAGTCTGCTCTGAAATGACTTTGAATTTGTGATGAAAGCTCAAAATACATTCAACAATGCAAACGAATGCTCCTTTACCAATAAAACGTCAGGCTGAAGTGTGCAATGGTAAGACAATGGCTGGCTTTTGTTTACTATTCATGGCACGCTGACTGCCATGCCAGTGCACAATAAATAGTCGATCTACGGCAGTGGAATAACTTAAATAATTATTAAAGTGAAAAGAGACATAATCCGATTAATGAACTATGTATGTCTGTCTATGACATCTGTAAGATGTTTAGCAAATGTATTCAGCCAAGATTAATTTATTCTCTTATCAAAGGATAAATGTCTGAATCCATGTAAAACGCAACAGCTGGTGCTGATACAACTTGAGTCTTCAACATCTCAGTAGTTGTATAGGCTATATATATTTGCATATTTGTTAGATATTTTATTTGAATAAAATAAAAGAGTTTGGTGCAAGTTCCAAAGTGCACCAAAAGAAATCTTTAACTTCTCCCACCCCTATGAAACACTGCAAATTTGACACTCTCAAAATACTTAGAGATAGTTCACTCAAAAATGAAAATTTATTCTGATGATAACTAAAGAAATATTTTGAAGAAAGCTGGAAACCTTAAATCACTGACTTCCATAGTACTTGTTTTTTCCTACTATGGAAGTCAATGGTTACAAGTCTTCAGCTTTTTTCAAAATATCTTCTTTTGTATTCAACAGAAAAAATAAACTCATAAAGGCTTGGAACCACCCGGAGGTGAGTAAATAGTGAGTACATTTTCATTTTTGAGTGAACTATTCCTTTAAATATTTGAAGGTCCTATGTATTTTTCAATAAAACAACTGTCAAATTGTTTTTCCAATTCAGTGCTTTATTGAATTATAGCTCTTTCCCGCAACAAAACTGTATAATTGGATAGTTTAAAAATGTATACTTATTTAATATGTACATTTTCTTTTGTAATCTTGTTTAAATCATGTACACCTATTAGAGAGTATATATTTAATCATTTATTTAAAGTAAGGTCACCTTCATATGGATGAAAAAATAATCAATGATTCGAACTTAACTGAAATCAGTTTAACTAACAGTAATGGAAATCCAATAGTGTCATTATTCACCTCAATAATATTCAAATATTAAACATTATTTGATATTATTTGACTTTATTTATGTGCCTTTTTTCCGATTAAACAAATTACCGACTGCCCCTTTAAAAGAAGAGGAATAAAAAGAAAAAACTATGCAACAGACTGTTTTTTTGGCAACGTTGCCAGTGAAACGCGTGAATAATAGGGGAAGGAGGAAAGTATTCAACGCCCAACTGCAGCGCAACAGTTGAGCTGATGTTGCTAGGTGTGGTTCTGTGAGTATAAATACAGCTCAAATCTTTTCTCCTCCTCGCTTGCTGTGCATTCGCTCTTGGTAAGTGAGGAAACTGGGATTATCTCTATTTCTTACACTTCATTTATTAGCCAGCGCTGTCAGTTTGTTAAAAAATATACAATCGTTGCATAGTTATGGCAGCGTTGTTTTTATTTACTGAAAACCTATATGCAAATGAGAAAAAAAAATGCTAATGAAAGTTATGCTACAATGTTACGCAATACTGTAGATTTCAAGACGTTTTTTTTGCACACTCTAAGCTCTAAAACTCGGTTTTATTAACTGTTTTGTCATTTTCAGTATCTTTTAATGTGTGACTGATGCTTTACAGACTTTACTGTGTTTTTTGTAACTCATGTACTTTCTATAAACTTAAACTTTTATAAGATAACCGTTCTCTTGAAAAGTGTAGTTCTGTGATTAGTTTTCTCATGCTTTTTTGATATGTATTTTGTCATATTCTAATACATATTCTAATATATAGGGTTAGCTGTTGAGTTCCAGTTGACAACATGGCCTTCGTCAGTCTATTTCTCGAGCAGCTTGCCTATCAGGGCATGCAAGAGAGCACAGTACAAGACATCACAGTAAGTTTGCTTCAACTTTCTGGAAAATCTGAGCAGAACCAGGCTGAATGAGTCAGCGCCAGGAATGTACACCACTCCCCATTTTAGCCACATTCATCCTGTTCACTTTGCAAGGGTTTCAGTATTTCTGTGCTTTCTTCCTAAGATTTGTTTCTTTTTTAAATGTTTTTTTTAATTTTTTTATTGAATTTGATTATTTAACTAGTCTACTGTGAATGAGGAAGTAAAGGTTGTTTAAAAAAAAAAATCATGTAGTGTCTGTCATGTCTTTAGGAGGGACAAGGAACGGTGAAGCCCTATGCTCAGTTTAACGCAGCTGCAGATGCAGCAGTCCTGGACAAAGCTATCAAAGCAAAAGGTATATGTATATATGAATTCTAAAAAGTATAGGTATATGAATCCCTTGCACATCCATACATTCTGTATATGTTTGCTCTATTGACTGTCAATTTTGCTCTCAGGTGTGGATGAGCCCACAATCATTGATACACTAGTCCACAGAAGCAATGCCCAGCGCCAGCAAATTAAGGCTGCTTACCAGAAAGCCACTAGCAAGGTATCATATTTTCTGCACATGAAATGAACACAATATTACTTTCTAGATTCTGGCACATCTGAATAACCTGTCCTCCTTCATGCAGCCTCTAGATGCCGCTCTGAAAAATGCCCTTAAAGGTGAGCTTGAAGATGTGGTTCTGGGTCTGCTGATGCCCCCAGATCAGTATGATGCCTTCCAGCTCAAAAGTGCCATGAAGGTAATATTACATTTGGAATTTAATAGAGCTGTGCTGAAACGTTGTTCAAGAAATTGATTCTGCGTCAATTCTGAGATATTCAAAATGCATCACTATTATCACATGAATCAGTTCTAGCGTACTTTTTAACAGCAGATGCCGCTGTATGCTTTACAAACAACCATACTCTTCTGACCTCCAATTGCTTACACACATACCTAACATTTTAAATTAATAAAGTTAGGAAAGGTTTACGTTATTACAAAAGTGTTCACAGTGAGCTGTGTTTATGTTCATCTTCTGATTATAAAAGTAAACTTACATGACTCAGCCAAATGCACAATCGCTCTTCATCATGAGCATTTGAGTGTATCTGCTGTTAAAAACTAAGCTCAGTATCAATTCAAAAGATATCACAACACATTTTGAAAATCACAGAATTAATAAAGAATTGATTTCTTTCATGTTTTTTTTTTTTACCACAGCTCTAGAATTTAAATATGGCTTAACTTTTATAATTTTATATAACTACTTTTTTTTTTTTATGTCCAGGGTTTGGGCACAGATGAAGAAACTCTTATTGAGATTTTGGCCTCCAGGACCAATAAAGAGATCAGAGATATTAAACAGGTTTTTAAACAAGGTAAACGTTAAAACAATATTATGAGACAGTTCAATTCTTTAAAGATGTTTGTTTCAAGTCCTGTTACAGGTCACACATTCAGCAGAATTGGGCCAAACACACTTAAGGATAAAGGTCCTTTTTCAGCATTGATGATTACATAAAGATCCTTTAACACAAGGAACCTTTGCAATCTACAGGAGAAAAAGTTCTTAATGTTTTTCACAATAAGAAATAAACAGTTTTTCCTTTTTTAAAAGTAATTCTTTGCCCAAAAATAAAAGTTTACTTAAGCTGTTTTTTTTTCTGAAAGAAAGAAGATATTTTGAAAAATGTTGGAAACCATTAGCCACTGACATCCACAGTAGTAAAAATATGTTATGGAAGTCCGTTACATTTTCTTTACGCTATGTTTTTAAAAAAATCTATTTTTAGTATAGTGAAAGGAAACAATGACAGAATTTACTGAAGAATTGATACATTTGGAATTAGAGGTTCTTTTGGATACCAAACATGGTTCTTCATGGGTATCAGAGTGAAAACCTTCTTTTGAAAGCTGTATTTTTAAGGGTGATTCTATTCATACCTGCATGAAAGTTGCTAGTAATCCTGAAGATCATGTTTTGTTGGTTCAGCTGTGTTTAATTAGTTTTGGAACTGAAATCTGTATAAGCGAGATAGGACAGCCCCTGGTTTATATTGTAAGTTCAGTATTTCTAAAATTAATGTATGACTTTCATTTATAGAGTATAAAAAGGACCTGGAGGCAGAGATCAAGTCTGAGACAAGTGGAGACTTCAGGAATGCCCTGCTTTCCCTCTGCAAGGTTGACTTTTCTTAAATAAGATGATCTGTTTTAGATTACTCTAGTAGAATTTCTCAATTCTGCTTCTCCCAGTATTGCATATTTTGGATGCCTTCCATATCTGACACATTGTATTCTGCAAGTAAAGTGATTTGTGACTTGAATCGGCAACAAACTCAGATTACTGGACTCAACATTTTATTTGAATTCACAGGCTACCAGAAGTGAGGACAAGATTGTGCAAGATGACTTGGCCGACAAAGATGCAAGGGTAATTAATAACAAACTGTATAATAGGTCCGGGTTCCCACGGGTCATGGATTTTCTGGAATATTGTGGAATTTTAAAAGATCTATTCTAGACAACCCGTTAAACTGGCTGTACCTGTTCAAATGCTGTCTGTGCCTGTGTTTTGTCTGCTTAGTGCTCAACCAGTCCATCGTGGATTTTGTGGGAAAATTTTTTGATTATTGCAGCCTAAATTGTGGTGCCTTTTCTCAAATAATGAGGCAATATTTGTGCCATTTCTTGCTGTGGCTGAATTTACATTGTGATAATGTCTCATGATTCATCTAAAAAGGGTCACATACCTAAGGAGGAGTGCCATGCCATGTCTATGACAACTCACATTATCACCCACTGGATGAGCACTTAAAAATATAAAACGTTGAACAGTGTCCTGGCTGGCCAAAATACACAAAAGCTTCTGTAGAGCAGCTTTTTTCTGTTCATTATAGGTAATGTAAATTCAGCTTTTTAGATTGTGAAAGTCAAGGAATTTTACATTTGTCTTAGACTGAGAACCCTGATAGGCTCATTGTTGGTTATTGTGCGTACATCTCTTTTGACCTCTCAGTCTGTCTGTAGGCCTTGTATGAAGCAGGAGAGAAGAGAAAAGGCACAGACTGTTCAGTGTTCATTGACATCCTCACTTCACGCAATGGTCCTCATCTGAGGAAAGGTATTGTTGACCTTCATCTACCTGCAAAGTTTTGTTGTCTTCCAATACCCTTTGTTAATGCTAATAATGTATTTAATTTCTTTTCTTTTTTTTTCTTTGTAGTTTTTCAGCAGTACACCAAGTACAGTAAAGTGGACGTCGCGAAAGCCATTGACCTGGAGTTAAAGGGTGATATTGAGAGCTGCTTGATTGCTGTTGGTGAGACTCTCAAACCTTCATGATTGTTTGTATTATTCAATACTGCATTTTAAATAGCGTGAAGTCCAGTAATAATTTCACTACAAACTCCTGGCAGCAGACAAGGTTTTTTTTTAGTGCTTAGATGTACTGTATACCATTCAAGTGAATGTTATAGTATGACAAGAATACTTTTTCATGTTTACTTTTTACTGTAAGCTGCAATTAACATGAATGTTATTTGTAAGGCAGAGCTCTGAGCAATGAAACAGGAACCAAAGTCTTTGAATGATGTTTTGAATGACAGAAATATTTTCATGCTTTCATATGAGTGACTTCATCTTCATGACTTTGTGACTTTCACTTCATCTTTTTCAACAGTGAAATGTGTTGCAAACAAACCTGGATTCTTTGCTGAGAAACTGAATCTAGCAATGAAGGCAAGTGTGATTTATAATTCCATTTCTGTCACTTGAGTTAAACTTTTAAAATGACAACTGATAACCTGCCAGAATCATTGAGTTTGACTTTATTTTCACAGGGTTCTGGTTACAGAGGCAAGATCTTGACCAGGATATTGGTGAGCCGCTCTGAGATCGACTTGGCCAAAATCAAGCAAGAGTATCTGAGCAAGTTTGGCAAGAGCCTCTACCAGGATATCCAGGTAATTATGTCTCATTAGACAAATTATTATTTGTCACATTATTCTCATCAATATATAAACACAAAAAATAGTGTGTTATTGCATGATCCTGCCTGTAAATATTAAGTGAAAATTTGTGTTTTGTTTGTTTTAGGATGACACCAAAGGAGATTATGAGACGATCCTGCTAGCATTGTGTGGCAATTAATCCGTGCCAAGAATTAATGCCTACAGAAGAAGATCCACCAGATATCAATATATATGAAATGAAAACCCCGTACAGTATAAGCAACTATAGCAGAATGAAAAACCTGTTTTGATAAATAAAGATTCATAAGAAAGGATGTGTGTGTGTGTGTGTGTCTGTACATTTTGCATATCTTTATAACTTGAGATGTAAGCGAATTTTTGTAATAAATGCTCTGCAACAGGGTTTATAAACATACCTGCAGTGCATAGAAAAGTATTACCATTCTTTACTCTCACTATATTCACAGGCTTGAAATTAAAAGCTTATTCGATCATTGGTTTTTTTTTCCTGTCCCAAAATTGCTCGAAAATTCACAAGTCAATATTATTTTAAATGTTTTGTTAGTCCAGAAAAGAGTGAGTATTTTCACACATTTAAAAGAACAACAGTTAGATTCATGTATATACATAAAGTAGGAACTACTTTAGAAATTTGAAGCATAAGGTAGGCTATTTAAAAATGCATGAATGAATCTTTAAAAAGTTTTTAGATTTTCAGAATTCTATGTTATATGTGTGTCCTATTAGACAAACACATTTTTCCCACATACTAATTTGTGCACACTTGAACATTTTAGCCAAATGCAGGAAGTAAGGGTACATCATGTACTGACTGTAAATAAACAAGTGTGCATTAGGACAGGCTCTTACAGAAACATGTTTGCCTGGAACAGTGGGAATGTAAGAAAAGAGATACATTTTCACTCTATGTGATATCTTGGAATTCCTTGCTCAGTGAACTCTGGAGAAAAAAACAGTGCATTATAATATAATGTCATATCGACAGGAATCGTCTTTCTGTCATTTTTGCTTATGGCTGCAGTACAGTTTTTATTGACTGGTGGCGCTGTTGATTTGTTGGCTGTGAACGCTGTCAAGAGCTGCATGTTGATTGGTTGAAGGAGTGTATTGCGTCACGCGCTCCCGCGGAAGTACCGAGTTGTTAAATAGAGGTTACGCTGCATCGAGCATCGCGGGTGAAGCAGATTTACATGTAAATACAGTAAGGCATTTGTGCTACTTAATTTATGTAATTTGTTCATTTTATCATATATAATTTCAATAGTTCGCTTTCTTAGAAAAGACTCCCTCAAGTAGAACATATGTTGTTGACAGTAATGGAATGTTTATGACAGAATGAAATCGTTCTTGTGCTTAATAACTCTTGTTATTATCTTTAGTTTCTGGCAGTTTTTAGAATACTTAAAGAAGATTTTGAAGGATATTTGCATTAGTTATTTCATATATATCCACCTGTGATATTATGTCATGAATGAATGACGTGAAATGAATGAACCACTGTGTGTTATTGCAGACAAAATCATTGTTTTGTACAAGAACAAGTCAGTTTTGGCCTATTTTGCATGACACTTTCAGACATTCAGGAGAAATCTAAAAGACGTATTTAAATGTTTATTTTATTATTTATTAAGTATGTGTCTGTTAATGTCGGTTACCATACATAAATGTTGTTTTCTCAAAATTATTAGTATTATTATGTTTTCAGAAATCTCCACCAAACCGTCCAGTTTAATTCGAACACTTGAAGTCAAAAGTATTTGCCCTCCTCTAATTTTTTAATTCTTTTTCAGACATTTCCCAAGTGATGTTTAATGTAGAGAAGATTTTTTTCCAACACATTTTTAAACAAAATAGTTTTATAACTAATTTCTAATAACTAATTTAGTTTGTCTTTGCCATGATGACAGTTCACACCATTTTAGTAGTTATTTTGTAAGATACTAGTATTCAGCTTAAAGTGTAATTTAGTGGCTTAACCTAGGCATGTTAGGTTAGTTAGGCAGGTTAGTGGATAGCAGGGGTTTGTTCTGTATCCAATAAAAAAATAAAAAATAAGGCAGCGCTAATATTGACCTTAAAAATTGTTTTAAAAAATGTCTAGCCAAACTAAAAATAATAAATAATACTACTTTCTTCAGAAGAAAATAAGAATATAGGAAATACTGCGAAAAAAAAAATCTGTTCTGTTAAACATTACTTGGGAAATAGTATAGGGCTAATAATATCACTTTCAACTATATATTCAGAGGGGCTTTGTTCATATCTCATTTTCCAGGTGTATATAACTTTTTCTTCCTTACAGCATGCATGTGAAAAGTGATTTGTTTTTGGCTATTCACAGTATTTTCTTATTGGAGTGAAAAACTAATAATTCTTTATAAAAACCTTTAAATTTTGAAATTACTAATAAAAAAAAAAATTATATTTGACTTTTATATAATCATGGAAACATTAATGCTGTTAAGTTTTTTAACTTCAAAAATAGTTGTTTTTTGGTCATAAACATCTTTAACAGCCTTGACTGTCTTAGTGTACTTTACAATGCATATATATATTTAAATTAAAAATGTCATTTTTGGTATTAACTGTGTGTTAATAATATCTTTAAGTACTAATAACGTTGGGCATGACATTAACACTAAAAGAAAAATTGAGTTTTTCAGCCATTATTCACGTTAGAATAATTTTCTTAGTCTTAAATAGCTGTTATTACATCAAATAACCTTAAACTTAGATGATTAATGAATAACTCTGACTTGCCTAACTGTGAAGTGTTAATCAGCTAGTGAACTATGATCACATTTCTTCAAATGTCATTCTATTAAATAGGGCTGCACAATATAGAGAAAAATAATCTTTATTGAGATAATAGTATATGCAATATCCATATTGCTGAAAAGTACAATAAATTAGATTTATTTTATGTGCCAAGCATTTGTGTGCTGCAAGCAAAGGTTGTTTATCTAAATCTAACAAATCAGATGAGAGAGGCCTTACTATCTTCATCCTTACCTCTCCAAATACTAATGCCAAAAGACAAGAGGACAATGGCAACAACCAATAAGAATCAGAATTTCAGTCATATGTGTCTTCGAGTCTGAAGATTTGCACTTTCACATTGTTTTTTAAATATAATTTGCTCAGACAAAATATATTATCAGTTTATTTTAATATGACCACTACAAAAATAAATGATGTTTTTTGCAAGTTAGTTATATAGTAAGAAATATCGTTATTGCAACACTCATCAACAATATCGCATGTCACATGTTTCGTCAGGATCATGCAGCTCTACTATTACTGAAGGTAACTTTCCAAATCCATATCACTCACTCAACTCGTGTCACTTCCAGAGTACAGCCATGAGCTGAGGCTCCCCAAACCGGCCTTTCTCCATGATGAACGACAAGCTCGTGTTCCTGGGTCTGCTGTACTTCATCCAGGGCATTCCCTATGGCCTGCAGTCGTCCCTGCTCCCGGTTTACCTGCGCAGCGCCGGTCACTCCCTCACTCGCATCAGCCTCACTAAAATCCTCTACTTCCCCTGGGTGCTCAAGGTCCTCTGGGCCCCTCTGGTGGACCGAACAGGCACCAAACGCTGCTGGTTGGTGGGCACAGTGGCGGGTTTGGCCATGACCTGTTTGTTAAGCACTACCATCTCACCCGATGTTCAGTACATGAGTGTGGCAGGCTCTTTGCTGGCCATGAATGTGCTGGCATCTGTACAGGACATAGCGGCGGATGGAGCTGCAGTTCGGCTGCTCCGGGGGCAGGGAGAGCTCGGTCTGGGCAACACGGTGCAGGTGGTGGGGTATAAAGCCGGGTCTGTGTTTGCTGGAGGGGGGCTCCTGGCTGTGATTGATGTTGCAGGCTGGGGATGGATGTTTGCTCTGCTGGCCTGTGTTTATGGTGGTGTCGCTCTGTTCGTTTGGGGAGCCCCGGTGTTGGATGGAGAGCCGGCGCGGGGACAGGGAGAAGGACGGAGAGGGTCAAAGGACATCATGCAGCCCTGGAAGGTGTGGAGAAAGCTGTTTTCTGTGCCAGGAACACCGTGGACGATGTTCTACGTCCTCACGTACAAGTTAGGTAAGATGTTTGGCGTAATTCGACATCATTTGGTGGGAAATGTTTTGGAGATGTCAACATTTTCGTTTTGGTGAATAATTTGACACATGCTGTTTTGTAATTGTCAGGCCCGTAGGCAGGGGGGGTTCAGGTGGTTCGAAAGACCCACCTTCCACTGACAAAGTTCAGAATTTGACCCCTATATGAGCTCATTTGTCCAATTTTTGACAGTATGCCATCATAAATTGTGAAAATAACCGATAGAAGAAGGCTTTAAGACAAATTAAATTTTTAATTCTTCAAATGGACAAATTCTGACTGAGAAAATAAGCTGGCCAGTTTGTTATTTGCCTATAGGCTACTGTTTTTAATTTAAAACAATTTTTAACAAAGTCCTAATTGTTTTTTTGTTTTTTAAATGAATGATAATACATGTGGGCGACAGGGTGGCTCAGTGGTTAGCAAGAAGCAGCAAGAAGGTCGCTGGTTCGAGTCCTGGCTGGGTCAGTTGGCATTCCTGTGTGGAGTTTGCATGTTCTCCCCATGTTCGCGTGGGTTTCCTCCGGGTGCTCTGGTTTCCCCCACAGTCCAAAGACATGTGCTTTAGGTGAATTGAATAATTGGCCATTGTGTATGTGTGAATGAGTACCTATGGACGGTTCCCAGTATTGGGTTGCTGCTGGAAGGGCATCCGCTGTGTAAAACATATGCTGGATAAGTTGGCAGTTCAGTCCGCTGTGGTGACCCCTAATGAATACAGGGACTAAGCCGAAGGAAAATGAATGAATGAATAAATAATACATTTGTATTTTAAAATAAAGTGTTTTTTCATATTTATTTATTCAAAAATGTTAATTAAAAATTCTAATCTCATAACATTATTTATAAAACTAATAACTTACAGTTTAAATGCACATTTGTAAATAAACACTTTGCAATTTGTAAATAAGATTGTAGTAAATATTTTTGTTGCATCAAAAAGTGTTTTTTTATGATCACCATCTGACCAGCTAATCCAGCAAAGATTAGTGCTTAAAATGTCACTAAAATGCATTATTTGAACCTCATAATTTAATGGAAAATGAGGGAAAATGAGGAAAAAAAAAGAACCACCCTTTTCAATAGGCTGGCTACAGGCCTGATTGTATATCAGATTTACACTATTTTCGAAGAGGAAAATACATTACTATTTTGAGGTTATATAAACAAAGTATTTCCCAGTGATGGGTTGCAGCTGGAAGGGCATCCGCTGCGTAAAACATATGCTGGATAAGTTGGCGGTTCATTCCGCTGTGGCGACCCCGGATTAATAAAGGGACTAAGCCGAAAAGAAAATGAATGAATGAATGAATAAACAAAGTAGTTGTTTATATACCTACCTACATTTTCAGAAAAAAATCCTTAAAAGAATAAAACAAACATTAAAACATTTAACTTAAACTATAAAAATAAATTAAGGGAAAGTGAGAATTTTCAAGTGGTCTCTTACTCTCACACACACACACGTTTTTTTTTTTTTTACAAAATTCATTCAATATAACATGTAACAACAATAGTTTATATACCATAGTATCTTGGCAGTATTTTAAATTATTCCTTTATATATTTTAATGAGTTTAGAATAAGTTTAATTTTTACAAAAATATTTTGTTGAGTATTTTACACATTTTATTTTCAAAAAAGTTATGAAACTTAGATTTTTACTTGCATTCAATGTGTTTTCTAATATGCTATACAGTTTTGGAAAAGTGAGATGGACAGAACATTATAAATATTTGAATTTATTTTCTTTCTTTCTGTAATTCTGTAAAAAAAAACTGAGCAGGTTGTGGATATTTTTAGTTCAGGGTAATTTGCTGTTCTGCCACAAGATGGCAGTCTTGCTCCTTTTCCCTACTTACTGTCACATTATTCCCAATGACTTCGAAGCTGCTAAACATCAGAAAACGATGAGTTGGGACATCTTGTTCTTCACTATGTCTGTACTGAAACTAATATTGAAATCTTTTATTTACCTTTAAAGGTTTAGCCATGAGCCTACCTTCTGTGTCATGATTTAAATCAAGATATAGACGGACATAAATAACAACTAATGAGTCACTTTCAATGAACCGAATGTGGTGTTTGGCACCAGAAGGGGATTATGCCCAGATTAGAGTGTCTTTGTGTCTGTGGTATTCTCATTGAAAACTGAATTCAGTTTTTTTCTGCACTGTTTACATGAATGTGTATTGTTTGTGTCACTTCATTTGAGAGTAATTTCAAATCATTTCATCTGAGAACCAAGCTTTGTATGTGTATGTGTATGTGTGTGTGTGTGTGTGTGTGTGTGTGTGTGTGTGTGTGTGTGTGTGTGCATATGAGTATGTGTCTTCTTTGGCAAAGAGAGAGGTGGCACTGTAATCGGATGAGCTCCAGCAGACAGGACAAGCGGCAGCCCCCCTCTTAATCTGTCTTATAAGGTTTCTCCCCATGATCATCATTATAATCACTACTAAACAGCTCTTCGTGTGACACCAAACTGGTTTATGAAAATTGAAAAAACTTTCATTAAAAAAGTGTGTTAAAAATATCTTAATAACTTTTTCCAAATCCAGATTTTTTTGTCATTTAAACATCTTTCAAATAAGATACAACTACTGGAAACAAATGTACACTTCTTGAATTAAGTTTGGTTTCATGTTTCTTTTTTAATCTAATAACATACTGTAAATCCAACAGCAAAAATAATGAAGACAACAATAATTCTAAATGCATCTAAAATAAAAATTCTAAATGCATCTTAATATCCTTTACAGTTTTGCTTCCCGTATCATATAGTTTACATAGTTTGCTGTTATTTCCAAAATTTGCATTCTTTATTGAATTGCAAAAGAATGTTTCATACAAATTAACCACATGTTATGTTGCTTATCTTCTAGTCCTTCCACTTTTGGCTCACAGATTGCAACCACAGTGTGTTACATATAGTCTCAGCCCAAGCTTTGATAAAGGGTGACTGGGGGGACAGTGGTGGGACGGAGGGGGCTGTGATTGAACCAGACGTGGAGCTTCCCTGGGAAGAGTCCAGCTGGAGGCGGGAGTGCACTTGTGGGGGTTAAAGTTGGGATCTGTGTGGGACTAGAAAGCCACTTTTGCACTGTCTCTCTCTCTCTCTCTCTCACTCTCTTCTCTAACTATATATACACAACACACACTCATACACAAGTCTATTGCCTGATGCTGCCCTCCCTCTGTCCTGCACAGCAGGGGCCAGGGAAAGAAGGGGCGCGTGGGGGGATGGAGGGGTGACGCGAGCAGGAGGCAAATATTTTCCAGAGGGAACGCAGAGGACTGCAGGGGGGATGAATTAATGAACACCCACCACATGGTCAGCTATGAGAGAGAGAGAGAGAGAAAGAGAGCGCGCGATAGTGGAGTGCAGGGGGCCATTGGGTATGATGAGAACATGTGATGGAGAAAAGACCGAATTCCAAACGAAGATGATAAAGTATGCAATGTCTTTAAGCTGACCTACATTGTTTTCCCATTGTCTGGACCATTGTGTAATTAGGGTGTGAACATTAAGATGCATTCTGTTTAGATATGTGAGCTTATGTCTTTGAATAGGAAGCATCTCTGTTCCCAATCCATGCCATCATATCTTTGCTCACATTCTCATAACGAATGGTGCAAGTGATAGTTCTCCGTGCTTTTGTTTCATTTAAACAATTATGTCATTGTGTCCCAGAATAGACCTTTGCGTATTCCAACCTCAGAGGTCCGTAGAGACTTAGTACGGGGCTTGTTGTTGGCTGAGGAACGTTTACAATGGAGTTGTGTGCTCATGTACACGCAGATGCAGATACACATGGCAGAGTGATCTACATGAACTGGGAGGGGTGCAGGTTCCTCAGGCTGTTCTCATGCTGAAGACTCTAGGGACTTTGAGATGTATCAGGGTGCTGGTTTTAGTCAGCACCTCGCACTTCATTGGCTTTTAAAGTTGTTCTCCAGTTGAAGTTGTGTTACATTAAATTGCATTCTCATATCACTTCAAACATCACTTTATAGTGGCTTTTCCTGTAAAGTATGGTTCGGCACAGCTTGGCTTGCTTTGGTTTCTATTGCAGTTTAGTACCACTTAAAGTGGATGGGATTATTGCTATAGTTTCATTACTTCCTAAAATACTTTTTCATTCCGGGTTGTCCATCGTTCCGCTCCTTGGCTACCAATGAGCGGTACATCTGGTACTCCTCTACTTACCCTGATGCTGCCATTTCAGGTCTCTTTTTCTTGCTGTGGTATGAAAATGGTTTAGTCGTGCAAATCAACAATAAAGCAGTGGCTGCTGCTTACTATTTAAAGATAATGGGTTTAGTGTCTCATGTCGCAAATCCAGTGATGCTCATAGTGACTATTTTCTTGGACCAGTCAGGGATCAGCAGTGTGTAAACTTCACATTACGGTAACGGTACAGCTCGCTTGAAACCTCACCTGATGTGGTACCAAAAAGTGCCAGGTACGGAATGAAGTGGAAAAGCCCACAAAAGTGAGCTGTTCCAAAACAAACTGCATAACATGCAGCAGAACAGTGCCTATGTAATTCCTATAGTGCTGGTGGAAAACTTGCATTTTGGTGTCACAACAGGATCAAGGAACTATTGTAAAGTTTTACAAGACATAAACTAACAGAAAGAAAATGTAGTTTTTGGGGGACCTCTCTGGTGGTTAGAGCTTTTATGTGGTCTTTTGCTCTAGAATAAATTATTCACAGTTCCTAGAACTATTGACAAGTACCTGCTTTTTGGTGTGTTCGTGCTACAGGCACTATGAACAATTTTAGCTCTAGAAAAGGCATTTGAAAGAAGAACTTAGCTCTTTTATTTGAGCAGAACTTGTTGGAGATGGCATCTCTTTTTTTCTCTTTCAATTGCATAACTTCTATGTCTGTATTGTATCTCTGTTATCATAAAAGTCTTAACAAACAACAATTAACAGTTCCCATCATGGTGTCTTCCGTTCTCTAGTAATTATTTTGTTGTATGTTGCATTTAACATCACTGCTGGTTGGCTTGCATCACTTCTGAGTTCCTAGTGGCAGTGTCAATGCACTAGGGAAATGGTTCTTGAAGAAAAATTAGTTCTCGTCATTACCTACCCAATTCTTTTTTGTACAATAAAGCTTTGTACATTAAAGCTGAACAAAAGCAGCATAAAAGTAGTCCATATGAGTTATACGCTATATTTTAAGTCCTCTAAAGCCATGCAGTTGCCTTGTCTGAGAAGGAACTGAGGATTTTTATTAAATCAGTTGATCTAATTATCAAAACCTGTGTTCAGGAATCAAATAGATTCATAAATCAAATTCAGCTTAATCTGATTGTAGCCATTAACAACCGTTAACAAAATCACATTGTCAGTCTGTTCATCACACAGAGCCATTATAAACCATGTGAACTATACTGATACATTACTCTGCTTGATGTCCTTTGAGGCTTGACAGCTCCATTCCTTATTCATTGTAATTGCATGTACAATTCTGGTACCACAGTGAAAATAATTCATACTAGATTTAGGACACATAAGAGTGAGAACAGGAACACATTTATCAGTGACAAATGTGTTTGATACACAAACAAACTCCTTGTGTATGGAAAATGTTGTAATTAAAAACTATTTGGGTAATGCTTTTGATTTAGTGTTCTTGTTAGATTAATAAAGAAATAACAGTATACATTTGTATCATAACCGTAAACCTGATCCTAAAGTACTTTTAATATTAATTAATATTACTTAATAGTGTAAAAATAAAGTGTAACAATAATCTGTTTGTATAAAATACCAGCACGAACAGCTGTACTGGATGTTTTTGTGTAAAACCTCTATGTTTTTTGTAATGAAGAAATTCCAACTTTTTTTTTACATTTATAAGCTGAGCATTGAGAACTCACACAGCATTTTATTGACACAGTAACAGACATTAGATTTTTTTGGTTTTACCTGATATGGTCATGGTTTGGACAAAAAACACAATTAAAAAAGGCTATAACACAATAATAATAATAATAATGATAATAATAATAATAATAAAGTAACATAAGCCCATACACAAGTGGTTAATAGTCATTAATAGGGGTCTACTTTATCCATAAAGTGTTCCCTTTTATGGTCATCTTTATTAGCTTATCAGATTTCAATTTTAGAAAATGTATGGCAGAAACTTCAGACCTTTCATCAGGTTAGTTCAATCACCACAGTATTGTGGCACATTTCTTTCTTTATTTTCTGTAATAAATAATCCATGTCATCCTTAATCTGTTGTCCATTTTGCAGTCTGTTCCCTATTATCTATCATTATCTATCTATCATAGTTTACAGAGTCAAACTAACACAGCATCTCTCTCCATCTCTTTCCCCTTTATCCTCCCAGTACCTCCCCTCTTCTGCTTTTCTCCACTGTGTTTTTGTGGATGTCTAATGAAATCCCATGTGAAATGGACAATTGTTGCTCTGAGATTATTTATAGACATAAATAAACAGCCTTGTTGTTTGTTTTCAATCCCTGCTTAAAAAATAATTAGTTTGAAGCAGCGTAGGAGAAAAAAAAAGACTGAGGCAAACGCTGAAACGCATGTCTAGAGCATACATAGAAATATTCTTCAGCTTCTGAACTATTCAATGATCATCCTTGCTGTTTTGTATACATTTTAACTACCACGCTGACAGTATGAGCACTATTTGTTCTGCAGTGTCTCCTTTAGATTCACTTTACGTTTTCTTAATTGTGCTATTTTAGTGCAGATTAATGCAGTCTTTTCATAAGCATTAAGAAAGATTAAGAAACCACTTGAAATTCTCTAGATCATGCTCTAAGTAAATGTCATTTTTTTTATTTGCTGTGAACTTCTGATGACATTTCTTCCAAATGTATTATAAAATAGTATTTAGAGCATTAAATGGCTTATGGTAAAAAATCACAAGAACATGCCATGTGGTTAGACATGTTTATGTTTTTAGACACAATACCAATATTTTGAGAAGAAAAAATTATGAAAAAAAACATGCTGTTCATATTACTAATCACATACACCTAATAAATCCGGTTCATCCAGGGAAACATAATTTTCAAGTGCTCTCCATAGCCATATGTGGGAATGAGTGGTCTCCTGTGGATTGCTCTTATTTCAAATAAAACTCAATTATGGTTATGCATGTATTAAATGTTACATTTTCACAAGGGTTGAACTGCAGGCTGTTTTGACATTTAAACGGCAAAACAATATATAAGCAAACTATCAAGTAATTTTCATTGTTTGGTGTCATTAGTAGCCTAAATGTGCTTGGCATGCAGGCTATATGTTTATCCTTATGTAAACCTGCAACCTTATTCCTTGAACGCATCGGACCTGGGTTGCATAGCTGCTTAATATGAAGGAAAGATGTGCTGAATGTGAAAAACGAGTCCCATTGTTCATTGTTACCACCACATTACAGACTTTACAACATCCTTTACAAATTTAGTTCTACTGTCAGACTCAATCCCCCACAAAGAAAGCGACGTCAAAGAGCTCACGTGGCGCTGTCAGCGACCGTAGCAGAACTCCGGCAGAAGCGTCTGATTTTTGATTTGATTTTCTGTTTTTGTTTCTTACCGGTTTCATCCCGGGGACCCCGGAAGCGCAGTTTCTGTTTGACGGCGGTCTCAGAGCTGTCAGTCAGCGGGCTGTCTCGGTGTCGAACTGAAGGCAGACTCCATAAATAATGACAATGCCGTTAAATAATACACGGTGGCGGGTTACAGAGGCCTCCGTGCTCCCGCTATCATGCAGCGACGCAGGACTCGTCGCAGTGTAACGGCAACCATTTCAATAGCAGCTTTTGTTTTTGTCACATTTGTCTGAGTTTAAGTGACTAACACTCAGAAAATTAAAAAAACGACTGGAAGGCAATAAAGATGACTGATCCTTTGCGGAGTTAAGTGCAAAAAAACATGGCCTCTTCTCAGGTTATCACTTATTGGATTCTCCAATAACAAGTTATATTTAGCTAAAGGGATAGTTCACCTTAAAATGAACATTTACTCACTATTTACTCCCCTCAAGTGGTTTCAAACCATTGTGAGTTTTTTTTTTTACATTAAACACAAGAATATATTTAGAAAAATGTTATAGAAACCTCTGTAACCATTTACTTCCATAGAAGCCTATAGGAAAAGCAAATAATATGGATGTCAAGCTAATGTTACCGGTTTTAAGCATTTTTCAAAATATCCTCTTGTGTGTTCAACAGAAGAAAGAAACTTAAACAGGTTTGATGAGTAAATGATGATAGTCAACTATCCCTTTGTGTTTGATATGATCTGTGGACAATATAAGAGATAGTTCACCCAAATATCAAAATTTATTCAACTTTTACCTACCCTCAAGTGATTTCAAATCTTTACAAGTTTCTTTTGGAGCCAAATAAAAGTAATTTTTTTTATTTTTATTAATGTTGGTAGCCAGTATTCTCAAACAGTTGGTAAACTCTTCTCAACAGCCAATCTTTTGTGTTCAACAGAAGAACTAAACCTAAACAAGGTTGCGTGAACTGTCCCTTTAACCCCAGTTTTTAGAAAAGTCTGATGCAACATGATAAGAGAGCAACACATTTTCAATAATCTGGTCAATTTTTTGGTGTCTGAAGTTCAGAGTTTTCTAAGAAAAAAGAGCATTTACAATGACCAAGCTGCTTCTGTATGTGCTGATGTAATCCTGTGTTTGTTGTGCAGGTGAACAGGGGGCGATCACCATGTTTCCTCTCTTCCTGCTGGACCACCACATGACAGCCAGAGAGCTGGGGGTCTGGAATGGGGTTGTTGCCATGGCCTTTTCCATCTGCGGCTCGTCAATTGGGGGATTTTTGCTCTCTCAGTACAGGTAGGGAGTGTGTTTTGTTGTTTTGTAATAAAATGATGGTGAAACTGACTGCGTTAAAGCTGCAACACCCTTTTCCAGCCAAGTCACGCTTTGCCATTAATGTTGCAGGAATGGTGTTGGAAGCCTTTGTTCTTTGGATTTCTCCTTGCACCTTTTTCTAAACCCCCTCTTGCTTTATCGGTTTCTTTAGCCCACCATCACTCTGTGAAAGAAACGTGGCCCTTTTCTTTTTCTCAGTGTTTTCTCACTATATCTCTCCACCCATCTCGGCCCCAGGCGCGAAAGAGGGAGAGGGAAAGAGATAGAGTGTGTGTGTGAGAGATAGAAAGAGAGATAGTAATGGAAGTAAACACAGCCTTTTGAGTTGAGAGTAAAGCAGGCTCAGGTGTGAGCTAAAAGGCCTCCAGGATGCATAAGGTTGAACTTCATGAATAGAGATGTACTTGTTGCTGATATGATGCCCTTGTCTGCTGAGTTTCTTTTTTTTTTACCAGTTATGTCTTGTAATAGTTAATGTAGGAGTTTGGTTACCTAAACTGTTCCAGGAGCAGTCAAAGTGGCTTATCTACCTCGAGCGGTATTGGCCCACAAACCTGTTAGTGTGCACAGAGGCACGTGGATGGAAGATTTTGGAGAAAGACAGGTGCAGTGGTTTCTGCCTTTATTCCATTCCAGACTTCAGGGCAGACATTTTTGAAGGCAGAGTTTAAAGTGAAGTGATACACCTCATAGTGGCTGTCCTGTGTGACCCCTTCTTCAGGCTGTTTTGCTTTACGTTATGACTTAATGAAACTTAGCATTGTAATGCAGTTTTACACACTGATGGAATGCATTATATGGATTTTTACATTGATACTTACCTAGGGTATGTGGTGTACTTTGGTTAAAATTATTTAATGTTTGTCTATTAATAGACTGAGAGTAACGTCACCCATAGTGTGCTGTCTATGCTAGGCTGTGTATTTACGGCTGATAACAATGCACTTTTTTGTTATATTAAATTCCATTTACTCACTCACTCACTCACTCACTCACTCATTCACTCACTCACTCACTCACTCACTCACTCACTATCCTTCGGCTTAGTCCCTGATTTATCAGGAGTCATCACAGCGGAATGAAGCGCCAATTACTCAGGCATATGTTTTATGCGACGGATGCCCATCCAGCCACAACCCATCACTGGAAACCCCCATACACTCGTTTGCACACAAATTCATACACTACAGCCAATTTTGTTTCCCCAATTAATCTATAGCGCATGTCTGTGGACTGTGGGGGAAACCGGAGCACCTGGAGGAAACCCACGCAAAGACAAGGAGAACATGCAAACTCCACACAGAAACGCCAACTGGCCCAGCCGGGTCTCGAACCAGTGACTTTCTTGCTGTGAGGCCACAGTGTTAACCCAGGACCCACTGAGCCACTGTGCCGCCCCGAATTCCATTTATAGAAATGCAAATTTGGGAGATTAGACATGTATGTTTTTGCAAAGTTGATACCCATTTTGCTGCATTAAAAAGTTAATGTTAACCTGTGAAGGCTTGTGACGAATAGAATATTCAAATGTCACTCTTTGTGACCTCTTAGTTTAACTAAAAGAACAGAAACTTTAAATCTGCAGGATTGCAATGCTGCAATAAAGTGGTGTAGATTGCATTATTTTTGTAACATTTTGGATACATATTGAATTTGGCTTGAAAAAAAGAAAAGAAAAACATGTTGCAGCAATGTGCGATGTCACACTACGACCATTGCAGTATCCATACAAATTGTGCATGCCCAAAGTCTAGTGTCAATGAGGCTTTAGTTAGGTAAAATATACATGGGTGATTTGAATTTAAGATTTTGTGCCTAAATTAGCATGCCTTAAAAATGCTGGTGAAAGGAGGGGAGGTGTAGTCCCAAAAGATGCAAAAAAAAGTCTGAGTGAATATCTGCTTTCTTAAATTTTCTTACCTGTGCTTCTCTCCCTCTTTTTTCTCCCCTTTCTCTCTAACCTGTGCCTCTCTCGGTCCCTTTGACTTCTTTCTGTTCATCTTTCTATTTCAGTCTCTCTCTCTCTCTCTCTCTCTCTCTCTCTCTCTCTCTCTCTCTCTCTCTCTCTCTCTCTCTCTCTCTCTCTCTCTCTCTC
>CAIGQV010016645.1:12279712-12299912 GCA_903798115.1 Danio jaintianensis
ATTATTATTATTATTATTATTATTATTATTATTATTATTATTATTATCAATAAAAAATATCTCATCCAGCATTGCTTTGTGTATCTTTTTAAAAAGTATCAGTTCAGGCGCTGTCAAATGAAAGTATCAATTTGGCGCCGGAATTGTAAAATCCCCAAACAATACCAATACTGCAATTATATTTTGCACTAAATGATATAATTCTCTTTTAGGGTGAACTGTCCCTATAAGCATTACTTGTGTGTGAGATTTAAACTTATAAGTGTTAAACATTGGTGACAATTGAAATATTAGACGTGAAAAGCAGCAGTATAACAGCCGTGACTCTAGACCCTGTGTGTGATTGACAGACCCCTCCGGGTGTTCTGATTGGAGCTGGAGAGATTGAGGTGTGTGATGGTCACTAATTAGCAGGGGGTTAATCAGCCCGTGGCTGTGGATCTTGTCGCGTTATTGATTATGTTGTGAAGGAGGTTTACTCAGGGGACTCTTAACTGCTAATAGAGAATCAATTAGAGTGTGTTAGAAAACACACTGCATGTAAGCATGTGTACGAGAGTGTTTCTCCGTCACAATGTGGCAGTCCTGTGTGCTTGACCCTCATTAATATCTTACAGCCATTGATCTGTAAATTATTAGCCTTCAGTTTGTTGCAGTGTATTTCCTTTGTATTGTATGTTGTAAGTTATTATTTAGCACTGAAATTGATTATCTTTTATCAGAAATTCAATGATGATGTGAAATATGATTATAATATTTATCTGATGTTATACTGTTAATTCTAACTGTTAATTCGATGTGAACATATTAAAATATATTTGATTCCATTGATTTCATCACTTTAGTGTCACAAGATCATTCAGAAATCTTTCTGATATGCTGATTTGTTGCTCAATTTCATATTAGGTTATCAAAATATTTTTTGTAAAATGTGATAGATTTGACAGTATTTCTAATAAATATCTTAATGAATATAATGTTCAAAAGAACTGAATTCATAAGTAGAATATATTTATGAAACATGTTTTGTAACAATAAATATACACAATGGTGTTCTAATAATGTAATAAAATGTAAAATATATATTCGAAAATTATAAAATATAGCACAATATAATGTAGCATAAATCAATGTAATATTGTATAAAATACATATTGGTAAGATGATATAAACTAAGCTTTCCCCATTTTTGTAAAAATTTATTTTTATTTATTTTTTGTTCTCAGTATTGGCATGTTGATGAGACGTGTGTTTATGATGAGGACAATAAGCATGGTCTTCCAGAGCTCACTTCTCGTAGTGCTTGAGCCTTCGCCGATGATGAAAGGTGAGAAATGCACATGCACACTGTTGTTTTGTTTTAATTAATAAATTAATTTATGAATATGTGAATTTATGAATTTTTCTATTTGTTATTCAGTAATAATATTGCTGCTCAGAAATTGCACATCTTTAAATTGTCCATTGTTTTTTTTTTTTTTAAACAAAGCAGAAGGAAAACAGCTTCTGTAATCATTTCAGTGCGTTCAAAACATGTTTATTACTCCCTCGCACATCTTGTGGGTACAGTATGTTCATAAGAGTCAAATGACTCACCTGTATGCATATGTGTGTATATATAGAAGTGAAATTGACCTCTTCTCCGCTGAGCTTTCTACTGTTCCCCTGCATTTAAGCATCCATAGGTCCGTCTCCGGTTTCCAGTGTTTTTTCACTGACAGGCTAAAGTGTCCATTTCAGCACCTTGCACTGAGTAAACAGGTGTTAAGCCAGAGTGAGTCTGAATTAAACTCTCAGCGCTGAATTAAACAACAGCAGGTGATTAAAAAGGGAAAGCAGACCAAAAAAGAGTGAAAATCAAAAGATTAATTCAATATTTTTAACATATTGATTAATTTAGCTTGTATTAATCATTATACAAGGTTAATTAATACATTTACAGTCTTCATACAACAGAATTTTATTTGGTACTTAAGTGAAATCTGGAGAATGTTGGAGAATATTTATATATTCAAATGTATATAGTTTATCATATATATATTCATATATATACATAAGTATATGCATGAGCCATCAACAATTTTATTATAAAAAATGTTAGATTAATCACGAATTGACAATCATAGAGTCTGCTCACATACTTGGTTTCATTTCATCACTTGCTTAAGGTTGTTTTTTTTTTTGTTGCCTTAGGTGTCTGTTTAATATAAAAGCCAAGGTACCAGATACTGATAACGTACCATAGTCAAGCTTTCAGTATTGATCCAGCATTGGATCAGTGTGCTGTCTTTTTCTGAGAAATTATCTTAAACTTTTATTCTGTGAGTCTCCTGCAAGACTCCCGTAGAGCTGTTCTGATAACCGTCTTCACAGTCTCAGTTCTTGGATTCAGCACAAAATTCAAGCAAAATTGTATGCATGAGCCATATAGAAGTGATCATACAGAAGTTATGTCAAACATACTCGCTCCCCGTTCAACTTGCTTAAGTGGATTTGCGTTTCTGTTTTCTGTCTGCGGAAGCTAACTCTATTTTACCTTGAGTATTCTCACGGCTTGCTTTGATAAATGAATAAACCCATATTCATACCCTCTGCCTGTTTTTCTTTTTTTTTCCGCCCCGCGCTGTCTCTTTCTCTCACAGGTGCTTTGAATGTTTATTTAATGAAAATGAAAAAAGAAAGCCGGGAAACTCTTGCGTTTTAGCTGTTTTACTCTGTATTTTTTGCCACTGTATTACTTCTTCCCCAGGATGTCGTGGCTTTTTAGTCGAGATGTTTTTGTCAGCGAGCTTCTGTTTGACAACTCCCTCATCTCTCTGTCTTTTTTATTCTCTCTCTCTGACTCTCTTTTTGCCGCTCTCCCGAACGAAACGGAACAAAGCAGCTCTGCACCCCATCTAACCCCCCTCAAAAAAAAAAAAAAGAATGATAAAGTTCTGCAGAAAATATTTTTCAATATTGTATGAGACTGGATGCCTCAGAAGAGCTGATTTTCCTTCCTGTGGTTCCTGGATAAGTAATGGAGAAGTCTTGTTAGGCAGAACTAAACATTTCCAGTGAATAATTCAGATGGCGCTGGATGTGAAAGCTTCATGATTTTTTGTGTGCAAATGGGCCTGGGTAATGATCGATTTGAGATTCATGATTTTTGGAGACTTTAATGGTAGATGGTGTCATGTTCTGAGTGGACCGTACTTGGGTGAATAAAATAGTCCACTTCAAATTGGCCAACACAGCACTAATTTCTAAGTGCCAATTGGTGCAACATCTACTATAGAGTCATATTTTTAACATAAACTGATAGTAGTTTGATATTGATAGTTTGCGAGGGCTCAGTGCAATAACAGGTGTGCAGTAATGTTGTTTTTAACGTTGATATGACAGTGTTGAGTTGAGTAAGACCAAACACACACTACAAGATAGATGGTCTTCCATACACACATTCAGAAACTTTCATAATTTATTTTTTCAGTCATTTTGGTGAACACTGTCCCTGAATGTATGTTTATATTATCAGAAGAAAGTTTTTACACAATATAAAAAAAAAAAAAACATGGAAAAAATGTATTGTGATCATTTTGTAGCGATTTGCTGGGGGAAAATGATCTAGGCAGTGGTTAGGGGTATTTTCTTTTCATTTAAGAGCTACTGTTATTTCGTTGTTTGCTTTGGTTTTGTACTTATATTTTGTCTTGTTTGTGTGTTCTTTGTTTGCTTTTTGTGTTGTTTTTTTGCAGTTTTTTTGCTTAGGGCTTTTTTGTTTGTTTTTGTTTTGCTTGTTTTTTTGCATTTGTTTTGCTTGATTTTGGAGTATATTTGCTTTTCCATTTTGTTGTTTTGATTTTGTGATTTTGTTTTGTTCGTTCATTTTTTGTTTTGATTTTGCCTAGATTTTTTTGTGTATGTGTTTTTCTTTTATCATATTTATTTTTCAAATGAGTGGATTTAGTTTCACAGAAGAGGTGAGTTTAGTTATCTCAGTAATTGTGATTGTTTGGTTTGGTTTAGTTTGTCCACAAAATAAGACAAGATGGCAAATTAATGCTGACAGAGTATTATTGCCCTCTTTGCCCATTCTTCAGATTATTTGCACTTGAAATGGGCCAACAAATAATTTTAGACCCAATTTTTGAGCATTCAAATCACTTCAGAACACTGAGAATCAGAACATCCATCTGCAAAAAAGCAGTCTTTCCTCCTCCCATTTCTCGCATCATTTAACCCTGCAGTGGGCATATGAGTTGACTACAATCTAAGGCTTTTTGTATTTTGCAGTATATTGCATCAATGTGTATTATACCCTTTTTGTTCCTCAGTTATAGCGGTGCTGAGTCTGAGTTTGCAGCATTTCATCGCGGGTCTGATCACCACTCTGACTTTCACCACGATGATGAACTGCACACAGAGAGCCGAGGAGAGTATACAGGTATCAAACGCCACACTCTTTCACTGACCGCAGCTCTTTATGTTTCCTGACACATCAGGATAGATTGCTTAACGCCGTAACACATGTTCACCTGAGGTCAACAGCATGACAAATCAGTTGTGTTCCCCCTTTAGTTTCAGCAGCTCTAAAGACAACAAAACCTGCATCTTACGGTTTTTGATAGTTGTTGACAGGTAGAGCCTCAAAACAGGCCATGAGCTGCAGAAAGCCTGAGAGTGTTTGCTGTCTGGCAAATATGTGAGCACATCACAGCAGTCAAAAGCTCATTTATCTGTCAGTCAATACTCAGAGACTCTGTACTCAGAGAACTGAGCAGATTTCATACTCTTTTGCTCTGCACGTCAACCTATTTCAACTCATCAATCACCTGCAAAGCATGAACATCAGAAAGTATATTCACATTCACAGATTTGACATTTTGATTTCTTTTTATTATTAATTTGTCAGGGTTATGTCTTTGGTAGTAGCAGTATCCCAGTGGTTAGCTAGCTTTGGCACACTGAACAGTGAACAATGCAAGTTGTGTTGTTTAATGAATCCCAGTCTTCTCTATGATTTCCAAACCTTCTTCCCACCGAAGGTGAAAGCAGTTACATCTTCTGCTTCTACTAGTTTGCATGTACACCACCATTCAAACCATTCAAAAGGTTGGGGATATAAATAATAGTTTGAAAATGTAACCTTTGTAATGCGTTCTTAGTAAATAAATTAATTATTTAAAAGAACTGACCTCAAACTTTCGAACAGAAATGTAATATGCCTGTAAATTAATATTCAAAGAGTATTTCTTGATATGAACTGTTCAGAAGCTCCTTTGGCAACATGTGCTTTCTTCTTTCATTCATCATCCAATCACCCAGCAGTTTATCAGGAAAATGTCACACAGAAGAACAGTAAAGCAGTTCTTTGAAGCTGAAAAGAACAAAAAAATTGAGTCCTGATCTAAACCTGATTGAAAGTTAGTCTGCCAGCTACATAGAGTTTGTGTAATGAAGGAAATTATGAACGAGTGACAGATTAGCACCAATTACCTGGAAGGTTTCTTAAGGTTTTCTCAAATTTTGATGTTTTTTTTTCTCATATAACTCATTTAAGTTTTTCTACTGTGCTTCAGAATATATGTGCCTCATAATTCGGCTCTTTTACTTCTGTTAGGATCATTTTAAAAAGGTAATAGTGCATTATATTCTAATTTTGATATTCACTGTATTGTTCCTCTATTTCAGATGCTGCTTATTACTTTTACAGTGAAACAAAAATCAACAAAATTAGTCAACTCTTGTCTTCACAACAATCATCTCTCTATGTTGCCCCATAAACATGTTTTATTCCTCTTTTTATTTGTTGATTTGTTCATTTTTTCTATTTGTTTATTTATTTATTTATGTGTCCCCCAGATGATAAATGGTTGTTCTCACCGTTCATTGATATCTCTCCCCTCCCATGTTCTCTCGTTTCATCCACTCGTTCATCTTTGACATGACTGTATTGTCCCATTTTAATGGGCCTGCGCTGCTTGCACGTGATCTTTCACTGCTCTCTCAGCTATTTGTCACTCCATCAACTCAATACCAGCTGAATTAATGGCACTAACGAAACTCATTTAAACAATAAGAGAAGCTCCACTATGTTTTCCCTCTGTCTCTAAGCAATTAGAAAACTTCAGGAAAATAATCAGGAGCAAGATTCCGAACTGTGGGTTAATTTGCAATGTCCTTATGAGATACATAAGGTAGCAAGAGCAGCTTGTGTGTGCGTGTGTTTGTGTCTGTTTGTTTTAAGGTGGTTTTAGATGACCGAAAACTGATACTGTGAATGTTTGTGAAAAGGCCCGAGAGGGAGAAACTGAACACCTTAAACAAGTTTGTAGGAATAAAGGTACTTCACTTAACTTTAGTGGCGGGGCCATGTGAAGGAATGGACTTGGCTTTGCTTTCCCATCTGAAGGACTGAAGTATTGAGACCGAGTCAGACAGACATCCAGACAGGAGAGAGAGAAAGAGAGAGAGAGGCGGTCAGACTCTGCTTTCATCCTGCTGGTTTGATGTGAAGCAAAGTAAAAAATTGATAAATAGGCATCAAGTCATCGTTTACTTTAAAAAAAAATCTTGTGTGTATGGTCAGAAGCAACAGTTGTGCATGTTTTATGACAAGTTGCATTTTAGCTCTTATGACAGTGACGTGAGTTTAAATCAGGCTCATTATTTTAACTTTAATCTCACCTTCTGCTCTTCTCTCTATAATTTAAGAATGCCTTGTTCTGTAAAAAAAGTTATGCTTCTTAATATTCAGAATATTTAAATTGGCAAATCACATTACATATCGGGTGAGACTGAAGATAATTGTGATTTTGTGCTTGAAATTATGCATATTTATTCATGTCTGCATGTTTTTAAAATGTCCTTTTATCATCTAACACTTACTTAAAGTTAATCTTTAACATCCTTAAAGTAATAAAACTGTTTAATTGAATCGTTAGGAAATCTTGTAATGAATCTTGTCCTCACACTGCTCATTATACAATGTTAAGTATTATTTATAAAAGTTGATAATATTTAGTAATATTTTGGATAACTTTTATATTTTTAGCTTTAATTGTAATATTAATTTTAGTAACTTCATTTAATGTTTTTTTTTGCTGTTTAACTGATTCATTTTTTTCTAAGTTTTTACTGAATAACAGTTTATATTGATAATGTTTTAATGACATTAATTCATATTTAGTCTGATTGATATTTATTGATAAACTGATATTTAATCTTTAGCAAATCTCAAAATTAATATAAATTTTTTCATATTTTACATTACTATTATTATTATACTCTAGTAGTATTTGTTATTTTAAATTAGATCTTATCTTTGTATTTTTATTTTTTAATAGATAATTTCGTCATTTTGTTACACCAGTTTTTGTATTTTTTAATCTCTATTTAGATTGATTTAGCTTAGTCTTAGATATGTTTCTATTTTAATTGTTTTCACTTGATAGTTACATTTTATTTCTGCTTTATGTCAGTGTGTATGTTAGTAAAAGATAACAAAACTAACTATTAATTAATATTGTTAAAATATTTATGCAAAACCATGTTTAACAGTGTTTTGTACAAACATTGCACAACTGTAATTAATTGTCATTTTATTGTTAATTAATGAGCGTTTCTTTTTGTTTTCGCCCACAACATTAAAAACACACTTTGTTTTTTGGACCATTTTTTAAATCACTCTAGGATTTGGACAGTAAGGATTTGGAAGCATTTTTAAAACGTAGGTTTCTTTCTGTTTGTCAACTTTCAGGCTACCCACTACAGTTTTCTGGCCACTTTGGAGGTCCTGGGGAAGCTGAGTTTTAGTGCCCTGGCTGGAGGAATGGTGGACACTGTGGGCTTTCCTATAGCCTTCATCCTCTTCCTTTTCCTCACCTCCAGCAGTGCCCTGCACGTGTGGAGAGCCACAGAGACCGGAGTCCTGAAGGAGCAGCTCAAAGAACAGCCAAAGTGACCGGTGTGAGCCCTTCACAGTCAGAGGGTGGACGCAGGTCATCAAATAACCAGTGATGCCAATGTGTTCTTTTTATTTGCAGTTATTTATGACACAACCAGCAATGAATATGACAAGAGGCTCTCTCTCTCTCTCTCTCTCTCTCTCTCTCTCTCTCTCTCTCTCTCTCTCAAAAAAAAAGCCAATATCTCTGTGAAAAACACTGCAATAGTTAAACAGCAACACTGCGCCTCTGCAGTCAAATAGCTTTAAAGGCTCTTGCTTTTCAACAACAGTGGCAAGCAGACTAAGCTGTGGCAAAACTATGATTTAGTCTGTCTCAAGGAGAACAGTCAATCATTTTAAGAAATTAGTAAGCAAAATGGTTAATACATTATGTTTGCTATACTGGACAATATTATTCAGAGCAATTTAACAGTTTATAAATGCTTGATAAGGGGTGTAGTCTAGTTTGGTTTAGTTATACACACTAGCCATTTATATATTTCTTTAAATACAGCGTGTATTCACCTTAAAATTACTTTGTTTTTGTTTTTTTCTCATTCTAATGTCCTCTAGATGTTTGCCTTTTTTAAAACATCAAGTTTATTGACCAATAAGCAAAATACTGCTTTTTAAAGACTTTGGATTGACTTATGGTACTGTGCTTAGTGGAGTCCTTTTTGTATTCTCAGTGCAATATTTAGATTAAAGGGGTCATATCATGGAGAATTGCTGTTTCAGGTTCAGTGTACTAAGAGAAAAAACCACACCTTTTGAAAATATTATTCATTAGCTGTTTCTTTTCATCTATTATCATGCACATTTTATGTTACTGAACATAAAATGTTAAGATAAACTCTTATTTAAAGAATGTGCCTAAAAAAAATAATTATAAAAGTTAGATTTTTTTTATCCAGTAAAAGGATATTTGCATAAATTATGATAAACACATTTACCAAATACGTTCCTGAATGCACATAAAAAAGTGAAATGATTTCACTTGATAATGTATTGCATCTCAAATATTGTGTTAATGATTCTAAAAATATCTGAGCGAATGTCATCGGTCATCAACAAGATTTTATATAATCATCTCCCACAATTGATTGTGTTCCTAAACATGGGTTCCACACAATTTGCTCATGTCATCCCAACAAAAATCAATTAAGTTGACGTAATTGTTTTTACAAATTTAAGTGGCTTGACCATAAAACAATTAAGTTGTCCAAAAAAATCAAGATTTGTGTTTTTATTAGCTTTTATAAAGATAGTTTGAACGAGCAGCAAAAAAATCTTTTTTGCACCCAGCTTCAAACTTTAGGTAACATGGCATCGATTGTTATTGTGTGTGCCATTTAAAATGCATTTATTAAGCAAGAAATAGAGCTACAGGGGTTTCACTGCTTGCATAAACTTAAAAAAAACTTAAATGAAGGTTTTAGTGCTTTTGCAGTGCTTTATTCATAAAGGTTTTATGTTTTTCTTCTGTTCCTGCACTCAAAACAATTATTTTTGCTCAATTATGAATTCTGTTGTTTCAAACTACTTATTTAAAATGAGATGAAACAACACAATTCTTGAGAGGTTTTTTTTGGGACAACTTAAATGTTTTATGTTCAATCCATTTAAATTTGTAAAAACTAACCAGCTAACTTAATTACTTCATGTTGTCCCAACACAAATCGATTGTGTGGAACTTAGCATTTTTTACAGTGTGGTCGTTTGCAGCACCTAAAGATCCTTCTTAGGATTATTTCTACAGTAAATGTTAGGAAACAGTTGCCCCACAGCAACATAACTCAATGCACAGATGGCATTTGCATACAATATGAGTGTCTTAAAGGTATAACATCAGAAAACTCATGCAGAGGGATCATGACTAATTCAATTACTACTAAATTGGTGTGTTTATGATGAAGGAAACTTCACTGACATTGTAAATGGACCTCAGGGAAAAAAAATATTTGTAAAAGGATATGACCCCTTTAATGTCTGTTAAATACTGTACATTGACAGTTAAACTCATCAAGCTCATTTTTTTGAGCCGACACTGTATTATTTGAAATGTTGAATTTATTTTATTTTTTGTACCATGAAATGAAATGTACCATTTTCTGCATTTCCTATGCAATAACACCTTTATCCATAATTATAACATATAACTTTCAAGGCTTCTGCTGGTCTTAAATTTAATTTGCCCTTTCACAATTATTAGTCAAAGCAGAAAGTTTTAAATTCCTGAAGTCATGGCCAAAATATGTATATATTTCTCCGTATTTCTATTTTCCAATACAAATATCTAAACATCCTGAGGTCAAGATACATTTACTTGAAATACAACATGAGGAAAATAAGGATTGTTTCCTGACAAATTTTTATTTTTAAAACATGAACAATTATGTCAACACAGTAGATTTTTTTTTCCATTTGAGTTTATTTGTCCGAGCCCATTGGCAGATGCTTGTTCTTGTTTTGATTACGTACTTGCTTCCCTTTGTAATCAGTTAAAAAATAAGAAAAGACATTTTACCTAATGTAATTTTGCTTCGCATGTAAATCTTGACTTAAGGATGTTTATACATTTGCACTGGTTAACAATAGAAAAATACTGATAAAGAAGATCACAGCAGTGTGATCAGAAGGTACAATACATGTTATATACTATTTGGCAGCAGATTTATAAACCTAAATACTATATTCTTTGTAAAATAAATGTAGTAAAGCACATCAGTACCATTTTTTTTTACTTTTGTGATTTAAAGTGTTACTGATATAGCTTATTGTGTGCTCCTATAAATTTACGTTTAGAGAACGCATTGACATATTGGGCTCTATTCGAGTTATCTATCAAATATTCCTATATAATTGGGCCTTAGAGAGATCTTTAAAAAGTTTTACGTTTACCTTTAGAGACCTGCAGAAACACAAACTTTGCTGTAATCGTGCCTCATGGTTTACAAGCAGTGTATAGTGAAATAACAAACCTTAATCCAGAAATTCTGGTAGGGGAAATTCTCTGAGCCATTTCTTATATTTTTGAGTTTTTTATTTTTAGTTGCCTTCCTTTTTTTAATTATTATTTTTTATTTATTTTTTGTAATTGTCTGCAAAGCCAGATCATATGGGGATATTGTTAAGACTATGTACGATATGTGTATGTGTGGGATTTGCTATAAGAAGCCTTCAAGCTACATACTGTACTTATTTATACAAATGTCATTTTAGTGTATTAAAGGGGAATATAAATTGCAAAAAACATCCAATGAAAATGCAACTGCACGTGTAACAGTTACACTATGTTTTTCATTATTTATATATAAATATATATATATATATATATATATATATATGTGTGTGTGTGTGCGCGCGCGCATGTGTGTGTGCGTGTGTGCGCGTGCGTGCGTGCGTGTGTGGAAAATATGAGACCACTTGAAAATAGTCAGATTCTCTGGATTTACATTTTATTTATAGTTATGTTTGAGTTAATCATTTGTTTAATTCTATAAACTACTAATGACACTTCTTTCAAATTAAAAACAAATTTAATTTAGAGGTTTTTTTCCCACAAGAAATAACAAAAAAAAAATGCTTTTACATTAATTTAAGCAAAACAGTACCAATAATTTAACTTCAGGCAGATATGACATCAGTATTTGATGGAGTAACCCATCAAATGTAATTTTCTGAAAAAAGAAAAAAACTCTGAAAAATGCTTCATTATAGAATAAAACTAATATTAACAATTTACTTAAACCCATACCTAATAAATCTAGTAATGTCAGAGATACTTTTCAAGTGGTCTCTTAATTTGTTCCATAGCTGCAAACATGCACTATAGTATAGTGTACTATTTTAATATAATATTATGTGCGGTGCTTTTCTTTCTCTTTTTTTTTTTTTTTGTTATTTGAAAAATAGAAACAGCCACAACTGAATAAGACTTTGATGAGATAAATGAAAAAGGTATAGCCAACTGATGATATTTTGTCATTAAATCTTCTGATGAGCAAAGCCCTTACCAAACAAGAACCATTTTTGCCATATTAGCTCTGACTATAGGAGACTCAAAAATAAAAAGCTATTACTGTACCCAGTATGTGCCTGTGCTTTCATGAGCTTATCAGACGAGAATTAAAAGCCATTAGGCTGTGTTATTAAGAGAATCTGTGCCGTGCAACTTAACCTCTGTCTTAAAAAAAAAAAGTCCAATATTGTGATGTGTACATTTTTGGTTTAGACACTGCTTTAATGCAAGACACTGCAGGTGAAAATACGAACTAATGGTTATCACTGTACCTCCACAGTTGATTGATTACAATAACAAACAAACATTGTTACAAACAAACATGCACACTTTTTTTTATTATAAGGGATTTATAAAACACAAACAGTCCTCAATTTAGATTAGGTCACAAAACTTAAAGCATTTCTTAAATATAGAGTAACTATATGCCTGAATACTAAGATATATAAATGTTGATTTAAATGGTTTATAATCATTTACTAAATTATCCTGAATTATCTTAAAAACCACCAACTACTCTTAAATACAAGTGGTTTGTAAATAATGCACTACTTAATTTAGTAATGAAAAATTAATCATTAACAAAGTATAAAAATATAATCAAGCACATTATAAATGTCAAGAACACAACATTTAGCTGTATTTATAAACTGCTTATTAATGTGTTATAAGGTAGAGTTAATGCTTAACAAATGATGAATTAGCTATTTGCTAATGCTTAGTAAACAATTTACAGTGTGTAGTTATAAAGTGTTACCCAAGTTTTCTTACATGATATGTTTAAAATACAAATGAGACATTATTTAGTAAAATAGGTGCTGATTTGCATGTTTTTTAAGCACAAAAGTCTGAACAAGGTTTAGGTCAGGTTCAGAATTCTTGGTAATTTTTTTGACAAGGAAAATCTGATAAATGGCCACATATGAACATTTATATAAAGTTTGAACTAATATATATGAATAAAATACATTCATGTAAATGTCTATTTTTGCAATATTTTGAAATATATGTTTCATATATAACATATTTTATGTACAGTATGTGAAATCCATACATGAACTTGTATTTCATATTATGTGTTGTATTTGACATTTATGTGATTCCTATATTGGTAGAAAAAAAAGTCTACAGAAGAGATATTAGGAATCACTTTGTCATAGTTCAGAAAATAATTTGAACAACCAGAAAAAAATACACCTTTGAGAAAACTTTAGATATACAGTATGTGAAAATTAGGTATAAACAAAAAACAGTAAATTCTGGAGTGAAGATTCATGGCTCATTGAAAAAGAAAAAATATATATTTTGAGAAAAAGCCCTTTAATAATGTGACATAAATTGATAGAGGGCTATAAAAGAAACACTTAATTGTCTATGTTGGATGTTTTGTTTTCTAAAAAAAAACTAACAAAAAAACTAACAAGCGCATGACAAATCAGTTTTCCCCTGCAGTTTCTCGTCTTAAAGACCTAAAGAACAGTAAAACACTAACAACCCTGAAGCTTTCGCACAGATGGAGCCTGGAGACCTTTCCTATTGAGGTGATGTAATAACTGTGGAGCCGTATGCTGAACCATATCCTCAGCTTTTACCATGACACTGTATACCGAGAAATGATTCCTGCCGATCTGTCAGAGGGATTAGGAGCGCTTACGTAATTGATGAATAGACCTGCACTTCACTCTTTCTCTGTCACATTATTTTCTTGGGTGGTTTAGCCAGAGAGAAAAAGGACAGGGAAGAAAAAAAGAGAGAGTCTTCTTCACACTTCCCCTTCACAAAAGCACATGAGCTCAAGAACTGGGCAGATAGAGAGTGTATGTGTTTACATGGGCAGTTACAACAGGCTTTTGTGTAGTTGGAAAAAGTATATAATAGATTAAGTATTCATTACTTCTTGGGATACAGTTTAAAGTTCCTTCTGTTTTTTTGTTTGTTTGTTTGTTTAGCCAAATACAGGTTGTTTGTTTAACATGCAGTACATATTAATAATTTATTGACTGGGTACTCACTTTAGTGAAATTGTGGCCACAAATTTGGTCTGCTTATTAATTGATACCCTCATTGTAGTAATTGTGGTACAACAAAATAGTTCAATATGTGAAGCTGAACACACAATTTGATTGCACTTTATTTAACAGTCCTGTTCAGCAGGTGGATAATTTTTAATTACCGTAGTATTACATAAACAGGATAATAACTTCTATAGTTATTAGGTGCTATGCCTAAACCTACTCCTGAACCTAACCTTAACCCATGTATCTTGTATACCAGTACTTTTTAAAATAAAATAACATTTTGCATTAAATAAAGTGCAGTCAAATTTGTGGTCACATTCAGCGGTTTTATTCCTCTGTTTGTGTGATTTAAGTACAACAAGGAAATTAATTGTTAGATCATGGCCATGGTTTACTAAAATGAAGGAACCAAATATATTGGGTGACGAAGAACTTGAATCATGGGTCAACTTATTTAAGTAAAACTGGTCATTCACATACAATAAATGTCATTATAAATGACGCAAATTTATATTCATGTCATATATTTTAGGTCTACTACTTCCTGAATTGTGTGATTTTTGTTCATTAAGCATTTAGACAATTTGGTTATGCTTTCATGTATTAAAAAAGTGTCGCTGTAAAAATATATAAATATTGAATATAAGTGTAAATGTAACACTAATGGAGTACGGATTACAAGGAGATACGGTTCAGACTTTCAAATATCATTCTTTCAAAATATCAATATTTGATTAATGTTTTATCTAATTATGAAGTTTAATACCAATAACTAGAGTAACTATTGGTAAATTGTAATAACTAGTTCATGCTACAATGACAGTACTAGTCAATGGTGTATATGACATCTTTATTAATTGTAACCAAATTAATTAATATCTCAGAATTTTTTTCCTTTTTTTGTCCAGTGAAGGCATTCTTCTTCTATTTATTTGTTTGTAAATGTATTTATTTAAAAATAATTGTCTATGGAAACACCCCTCAAAGATATTTATGAGTTGAACAACAGTATGCTGTTGTATGCAGTATGCTGTATATAAGAATTCGTCCTCTTTAGTAAATCAAATCCACAATTTCTAATTTGTTCACTCGTTTTTATTTCAATTAAGCGACAAAATTAAGAATTTATTTCCTTAACTTATTACATCTTCCCTCCTTTCAGTAAATTTTGGCCACGTTTAACTAATCTGTGCCTTCATTTTGATTTAATAACATCAACAACAAGTGAACAAATTATTACAGCATGGTCACAAGGGAATGAATTAGTTAAACATGCTAACTTATTACTAATTGTGGGTACAAAGGAGTTAATTTATGACACAATATACATATATTTCCAACATGTCATGTGCTTGGCTCTTTACAAATGAGGCTGCAAATGTTTTATTTGTTGTAGCTTTGTAGTTGAACCCTGGGTGTGTAAAAATGATCACTTTTGCTGTTTTTTTAACTAACCCCAAGTGTTGATTAATTGATTAATACTGCTTACATTTTTTTAAGCTGTAGGGCAATTGTTGTTGTTTTTTCTCCTTAACCCTCATTTTTACTCCTTAGTTTTATCTCCTAACCTAAACAGGTAACCTCCAATTAGCTTCGAGCATGAAATGTGGCCAAGAATCTAGACTACAGACAGCCAAACGTGACCACCCACTGTTTTTCAGGTAGCAAAGCTGTTGTAAATTGAATTGTCTTACCTAATATCAACAAACAATAGGTATGGCATGAAACAGACCTCAAGTTGTTTCTTGCGCTTTTCCCAGGCATTGAGTTTCCATTTTCTGGGAGCAGAAAGAAGCATTAGAGCCTCAGGTCTTTGGGAAATAAGCTGAGAAGAGAAGAAAGGACACAGTGTAGAGTGAGAAGTAAAGGGACAGTTTGTCTCATGGTGTCGATTGGAGACAGACCCCCGACTGGGTTCGAGAAATTGGGAGGAGTTGTCCAGCTGAGTGAGTGACTCCAGAGACTGTACAGTCACCAAAGCCCATTCTGCTGATCTCTGTTTCAGCCTGTCTTTGCATGTCTCGTCCAGACCTTACACAACACAGCTTTAACTTGGCCATTCCTAAATGTTTATGTTGTGGCCAGTCAAGCATTCAATTAGTTTTTACTTTCGACAGTTTAGACATTTTTGTTTGTTTTTAATATAAATATGTCTATATAGTTTTCATTCATTTGAAGAGGTTAGATGCAAAACTCTCTAAATGCCGTCTGAAATTTCTTTCTAAAATAAGCAATTTCTCAACCTATTATGTATGCAGTATGTTCCGCTATTTCCCTTTAAAACCAATGAAAATAACATACTATATTCATTGCCGTTAAATTGTAATTACTGAACCTACACACAAGATCCTGAGAAAAATGTTAATTTTAGAAGAAAGTTTTAGATGCCATTTAGAGGTTTTTGCATTTGAACTTTTTTATTTTTTATTATTTAATTTAAATGTATTTAAATTACATTTTATTAAATTTTTTATTATTTAAAAGGAACTCCAAATATTATAACTTAATATTATGTAAATGCTGTTTCTTACTGAAATATGTATTTACGTTGCTTAAAAAAAATCGCAATTATCTTGGCCATCTTTATTAATTTGGTGCATGGCATCAAATAGTTGCGCTCGCCAAGCTACATGGAGCTGACTGTTGCTTTTTTTACTGCAGTGTAACTTGGAATACAAAATACTGATACATTGCCACATCATAAACAGTCTTTTGGTTGTAATATCTGTTTAGGTGGAATAAGAGAAGCAATTTAGGTCCGTGTCATCACATGTTAAAACCACATGCGAAATGTGTGGAACACAAATGAAAATTATAATGTGTGTTTTTTGGTATTTTTCATGTGAAAGGCTACATTCACTCACATCTGACTGCATGGGAAAATATTCAAAAAATTTCCTGTTTCACAATTTTCCACTTGTGTTTCATTTGTGTTCCAAATATCTCACATGCACGTGATTACACAGGTGAAGCTCATGTGGTTTTCGGAATAAACTGCTATTGGTATTGGCTGAGAATTTCAGTATTCATGCATCTCTAATAGGCGGCCCAGTGGTTAGCACCGTCGCCTCAAGAAGGTCGCTGGTTCGAGTCCCGGCTGGGTCAGTTGGCATTTCTGTGTGGAGTTTGCATGTCCTCCCCGTGTTTGCGTGGGTTTCCTCTGGGTGCGCCGGTTTCCCCCACAGTCCAAGGACATGCGGTACAGGTGAATGGAATAAACTAAATTGTCCGTAGTGTATGTGTGTGAATGTAAGAGTGTATGGGTGTTTCCCAGTACTGGTTTGCAGCTGAAGCCGAAGGAAAATGAATGAATGCATCTCTAATTTATGTTTTACAGTTTTATTGCATGTTGTATTCTTTATCTGTTAAACATTTTTTAACAAAATCACAACAAAACAATTTTTTGGGAAATTTCAAATAACTTGCCAAATTGTAATTTCAAGAGTATGCAAATTACCACTGGTCTGTGGGAATTAAATAATAGGTGAATGTGGCTCGCAAGACATTGCACATAAAGTCATTTTTAAAGAATCTTCTTTGTTCCAAGGGAAAAAAACATGATTAAAACAACATGTGGATGATTTAATGATTATAGAATTTTCATCTTTTAAAAATGAACTGCAGTACTAATTTAGCAGTCTCATTACAGCTGTGCTTGTGCCAGCTACTGTATAACCATACCGTCACAAACTGACCAAATCTCTCACCTGATGATATGCTTAGCCACTGTGTTAAAACCCCTAGCTTCCTGATAAAGTTTCCTTCGTGAGACAAGAGCTGATTTTGCAACATGTTTTAATATCGACTAACAAAAGTGTTTTGTGGAGCCCCCGAAGGGAAGAGGTGTTGGCTTTTTTCAGTGCAGTTTTTTATGGGCAGGCCGGTAGAATGCGCTGGTGGCTCTTTGTCTGCCAGGGAAACCCTAGCCGGGAGGTGCAGGCTAAGCGTGGAGCAGCGGCATCGGATAACCACGCATTTCCTCTCCTGCTATTTACCAGCCTTTTGTTTGTTTGCCGAATGCGAAATATATACATGTCGCCAGATCAGATCTGCTTTCCACACGTTGCCCCTTTCTTTGTTTCGTTTTTTATTCATCCTTCTCCTCCTCCTCTTCTCCTCCTCTTTCTCCTCAGCCTTTGCAAACTTTTCGTGCGCTGTCAAAAGTCTGTGCGCCTGTTCTTGAATATTTCTGACTGAATTTGATAACCCTCCCAGAACTGTTCAGATATCATTTACATAATGCTCTCTATAATTTAGGAGGCAGAACACTTGCATTTGTGTGCCAACATTGCAGAAAAGGTGTTGTTATTTGTTAGTGAAGAAGAGAGCTGGGTAAGCTTGAGATGACCTAAAGGTCGTGTTGCCGCTCTACAGTATATGGGACAGTCACTATGCTGAACAATAGCAGATCTGAGATCATCTGTTCCAAATTCCCAAAATATTTCCTCACTGCTAACTGAACTAAATGGTACAGTGGGGCCCAAAGTCTGAGAACGTGTCCTGAAAATCTGTACTAGCTAATTACAGTCAGTTTTATTGTTTGGTCTAAAAAAAAAAAACAGCACAAGGAAGTATTCATTTGAGTACACCGCATTCATTTCACCATCTTAGATTGTTGTTCTTGAAATGGTATATCGTTTTATGAAACAGATATTTCAAATTATCCTTCAAATGTGCTTTAAATATACATGTGCTTTAAATGATGAAATCAGCACTTCAGACTTATCTTATTTTCTGGTAAAAAGGAACCATGTGCCCACCTAATAATCATATCCAGCTATTTTTACCAACCTAACTTTAATCTGCATAAATATTCATAAGGAAGCAGCATAGAGGCTCAGTATTGTCAACAAGGGTTGTGCTCCTTTCAGAATTGAATTGAGAGTTGTTTTTAAATTCTAGTTCAGCTCCTGAATTTGAATTGAATTGTTTACAATTTTTGGTTTGGGAGACTTTTGTAAGCCTTGTAGATGGATGAACGACAATCAGATAGATAGATAGATAGATAGATAGATAGATAGATAGATAGATAGATAGACAGATAGATAGAGAGATAGATAGATAGATAGATAGATAGATAGATAGATAGATAGATAGATAGATAGATAGATAGATAGATAGAGAGATAGATAGATAGATAGATAGATAGATAGATAGATAGATAGATAGATAGATAGATAGATAGATAGATAGATAGATGGGGTGGGCGGGTGGTAGGGACGGACGGACGGACGAATGGACACAGACAGACAGACAGACAGACAGACAGACAGACAGACAGACAGACAGACAGACAGATAGATAGATAGATAGATAGATAGATAGATAGATAGATAGATAGATAGATAGATAGTGTTATTCAAGATTATTCAAGATCCTTCTAGAGACCTGATTGATTGTAAGAGGGAATATACTGTTAATGATGGTCTTGATGAATATTGCTGTAACAAGCGCGTTAGAGAGCGTTTAACTGATGACAGCTCTTGTTGTGGATGAGGAACGCTGGTTGATTATGATGTGTTTATCACACACTCGTGCTGGTAACGGGATGGGGTTGCGGAGGCAGGTCTGATCTGATGTGTAGGATAATGGGAATGTGTCTGTGTCTGCGTTGGGCTGATGGGTTGGGTTGTGACAAGCTGCCAGCTCATATGGCGTTGAAGCAGAGTCACCACCGCCTCACCCCTGGCTTCACTCCACTGCTCTCCCTCCACCTCGTTTGGGCCATTACGGCAGTGGCAGCAGAAGCCCTCAGACCTCCCTCATCCCCCCCTCTCTCTTTTTCCCCCTCACTGCTCCCACTGTTCCCCCTCACTCCCTCCGCCAAGTCCTGTCCCCAAATCACAGCATTTCTCACTTTACCCCTGCCTCCCAATGACATCACAGCACATTCTTTGCTCAGAGTGTGGAGCGGGATGTTCATCAGACCACGGCAGCGTGATTCAAAATACTATTTCTGTTCGGTTCGTCAGGCCCGCCATTGTGGCAAGGCCAGCTCAGGAAATGACGGGCAAAAGGGTGCTTTTTAATGGCATGTTCATTAAACGTAACTGCTGCAAACTAGATGTGACATTTCACAGCTATTTTATAAGTTTGATTATTCTACATTTAATGGGATAGTTCACCCAAAAATGTGATTACCTCATCATTTACTCTGCATCGTGTGGTTTTAAACCATCATGATTTTCTTTCTTCTGGTGAAGATATTGTATTTTAAAGAATGCTGGTTGC
>CAIGQV010016645.1:12299922-12315260 GCA_903798115.1 Danio jaintianensis
GGGGTGAACTATCCCTTTAAGGGTTTTGTTTAATTGTGTTGTTTTTGCATAGAGTTACATGGATTAGGCACTAAAGTGTATAAATAGTGTATTTTTAATAAATGGTTAGCTCAAACAACTGTATTACAAGCTACACGATAAATTTGGTCATCATACACACAGAAAAATTGATTCTAGAGCTGTCACTGGGACGGTACCTTTAAAAGGTACACGTTTGTACCTAAAAGTTCCATATTTGTACCTCAAAGTTTTAGTACCAAAGATACAAAAGTGTACCTCTTAAAATTTTTAGGTATACTAATATTTTCCTTTGAGTTACCAATATGGACCAATAAGGTACCACCCCAGTGACAACTCTCATACCTTTATTTCTGAGAATGATTCAAAATGTGTTTGGACAGTACAATTATGAAAGCTTGTTTCTGCCACTAAATAAAAGAAGAAGGTATTTGTGTCTTCTAAAAATATATATTTTTTTATACATATGAGATATAATTGCAGTTGTGATTTGTAAACTTTGAATTGCAAAATATAAACTAGCAAATCTAAGAAAAAGAAAATGTCAGAATTGCAATTTATAAACTGTTCCAATTTGATTATCTAACTAATTAGCAATTCAGACTTTTATAATAGTCCTTTTTTATTTTTTTTTATTTTACATTTTTGGTTAAAAGTAATTTAATCTGTCATATTCAGTGTTATAAAACGATCTGAGCTTTGTCACTGTGTCAGTGTGGTTTTCCATTGGGCCGCAGTGATTGCTCTGTCAGTGAGCTAAAGCTGCTCAAGTTTCTTCTAATCTCAAAATAGCAGCTGTAGAAAAGGTTAGGGATTACCTGTGTCACAATACAGCCCAATTAGTCACAATAATGTGTCATTTAAACATGTATTATTGACTCCTAAATCAGTGAAGGACTTGAATGTTATCTCCTGTTATAAATCACTGCCCATAGATGTTCACAGGTGTAAATTAGTATTCTGAAATAGTTTACACCTTCATTAAAATGATTGGTTTTTCAAATAGAACAAAACATTCTGTTTCACTGTAATGTCCTTTCCTGAAGATATAAATGGACCTCAATGTGTATTTGTTTAACAGATAGTGGGTATGTGAGAGAAATGCAGTGCTTGACTTTCTAAAGCGATGACCCAGAGGACACATCAAAGAACGTGGAGATGCTGCATCCTGGGATATACGTGTAATTGGATACTGATCCACAAACATGCTAGGATGATGAGATGGAGGTCTCAGTGATTATGGGATGGCCTTGCCAAAGTCGCTGGTTTTACTTCATTGGCATAATTGCCGATTCAAAGTCAAAGGCGATGATAAATCAAAACAGTGCGCCGTGACTTATGCTTATCCTTTAGCACTGTATTTATGAATTTAAATTCTATTCTTAAAAATTCATGATGGTGTATTCATGAAGATGTTTGTGCTGGATCTTGTCATCTGCATACCGAATACAATATATATATATATATATATATATATATATATATACAGAATGAGAGTCAAGAGAGACTTTGACAATTAATGTGTGCCTTAAAAGGATAGTTCACCCAAAATGAAAATATGCTATTAAATTGCTCACCCTTGGGGCACCCAAGATTGAGGTGGCTTTTTATTTCAGTACATTTTATTTCAGTCCTTGGTAATGCAAGTAAAAAAAATGTGCTTAAGAAAAAAGAAAGAAACATAAAGGCTTGGTTGGGACACTATATAGATGGGATTTTAAGTAGTGCCCTTCCTTGAAAACAACAAGAATTTCAGCATTCATATGAACTCTGATTAACTACAATATAACAAAATTAGTGCTAAACATTAAAATAAATTTAAATTAAGAAATGTGCTCTAAATACAGGCTAAATAATTTAATTCAGGGGTCACCAATCTCTGTCCTGGAGGACCGGCAGTTTAACTGCAACTTGCCTAAACACACCTGCCTGGAAGTTTCAACTATAGCCAGTAAGACCTTGATTAGCTTGTTCGGGTGCTTTTCATTAGGGTTGGAGCTGTACTCTACAGGTCATTGGTCCTCCAGGAACATGTTTAGTGACCCCTAATTTAATGTATTTGCAGATGCTAACCCAAAACTGGTGTAGCTATTTTTGAACATACTGTACACTAGAAAACGGAAGATAAACAGTTTAAACATTATAATCTTTTTATTTTTTTCTTCTGTTCAATGCTAAAGAAAATATTTTTACGAATGTTTTGACAATTTAGCCACTGACTTTGTAATAGCACAGGAAAATTAATACTTTGGAAGTGAATGGCTACCAGTTTTTTTAACAGAAGAAAGAAACTCATAAACTGTAGGTTTGGAGCAAGTGAAGGGTGCGTAAATTATGGCAGAACTTAAATTTTGTGATGTACTATTCTTTTAATGTATTTTTATATTTATTATTAATACATTTTTACAATTATCATTTTTTTTATGTTTTGCAAAGCACATTGTTTTGGGACACATACTAGATAAAAAGCACTACATCAAATTGCATTGTGCCATGCCACGTCTTTAAAATATGAACATTTATTTTAGTATTCTCTAGGGATTGTCAGTGCTCACCTGCTGCTCCTTGCTGCATTTATATTTAAAAAAAAAACCTTTTCATCTCGTTTTATGATTGAAGAGATAAATTAATTCTTAGGTCTATTCTAGTTTTTTTGTTTTTTTTCATTGGTTTAACTTGCACCGATTAATTGTTCACCTCAAGACTAACAATGTGAGCTAGCAAAATGAACATTGTAAATTTTGATTTCATTCAGACTTTAAAAATATGGTCTATACATGATAAAATAAGCTAACATACTGTATGGCTTTATTTCCTGAAATCAGAACATGATGGGGCCAAGCATGGCTTTAGTTGTGTAGTGTCTGAGAGCTCTGGCAGTCATCTGTCTCACTGATTCGATCAGGCTGCTAGAACACAGAGAACTGTCTCTCTGTGACTGGAGGTGTGAGGAGTCGAGGTCTGCCCGAAACTACAAACCATGTCCACACACCAAGAGCACAAGAGAAGCACTTCTTTCTCTGTATAGATCATATCCACTTGATAAGTTGTAACATGCAGTTTATGACCACTGTTTAGTCATTGGTGTCTATTACAGTCTCTGGAATTGTTGCATCCCAGTCATTTAAAAAAGCACAGTGACAGATATAGGTACAGGTTTACTTATTTTGGAGCCACACTTGTCATTTTTTTAAATAATAGATGGGATGCATTTTAGATAAGCATTAATAGCCCCCTATACTTGGGAGTGGCCATGAATATGTTTTTTTTTTTCTGGGAAGATATAGTACACAACTTCACAGAGGAACTGTTTCTACAAATGAACACATAGACATATCCTTAAAAAATGATCATGTGACTTTTATGTGATCATGTAAATTATTATGGAACATGACCTGTAAATCTGAATACTTTATTTACGAGTTTCCTGAAAAAACACCTCATGTGAGCCAAACACCATTTTTTTGCAATAGACTATATGGGCATTTCTTGTGAAATTGATGCACTTCCATTGAGCACATTTTCAGTTTGCAATTTCAATCTTCACAGTGTGAAATTCAATGTGCCACGTGACGTTTACATCAGACTTTTAAAAAGTGGACAGCTTTTGGAACTGCTTGTTCTTCTTTTTCTTTTTTAAAATATCTTGTTCTGTGAAAAGACACTAAGTAAAAGCAAGCAATTATTGGACTGTATTATTAATGTAATGACCCTTTTGAGTGTGACATATCTGTACAGGGGGCTGGTATAAGAGATGTGCTGCTTAAACAAACTGATTTGGACAGTGGTGCTCCTCAGTGATGGGAAGGAGCATTAATTGGGCTAATCAGAGGGTTTTCAGTGACCTGCTCGTTAAGAGAGGGTGCCGTCCTGCTCTTAATGACAGTGAATAGGCTGACAAAACGTATAAATGTGAATCACTCAACTGCATCACTGGACCCAACAGAAAGGCCGGCTGTGAAACCCAAACATTAGTCTGTGTGGTCAGTCTTTGGTCATCTGTCTTGTCTCCCCATTTGAGGAAGCATCACAGGTTTTGGTGCTGTTATGGGTGTCAAGAGGCCCACATGATTTCCACAGAAATAACCCTTCGATGAGCCCCATCGCTTTTGATTACTGTTACAAATTCAGACAAGAAAATCTCCTCAAAACGCTCTAAAGAATTGTATGGATTTTCATTCAAATGTGGCAATAAAGTGATAAAAATTGAGGGCTGGAAGGCGACAGAGCTATTTTTTTTAAGATAATTGTTTGATTCAAGTAATCATTTGAAATTAAATTATTAAATCTTCAGTGGTTCTTTCCCTCATTAAAGCCATCTTGACTTTTTATTTGATTTGCTTCGAATCAAAGTTTGTAATGATATAATTACCCAAGTTGCTGGTTAGTTTGTTTCATGACTTGTTGCAAAATTGAATAAAAAATGTAATGGGAAAAAATTATTCTGGAACCAGCATCGCAAAAAAAAAAAAAAAAGTCAGGCATTGATTTTTTCTAGTAGACATTAAAAACAGCCCAGAAGAGTAAAAAAAGCAGACAAATAATTGTATTCACAATTTAATGTTTTAACAAATGCCCTGCCCTCTATGTTTAGTTAAAAAAATGTTTTTGTAACTATTAACCTTCAACTACCAATGATAGGTTTACTTTTTTTCAACACATTTGACCATTTTTCAATCTATTCCACAGATTTGTCTCTAAATTCAACGCTGATACCTTCTGGGTTCATTCATTTCATCCCTGGAAAGACTTTTCTCTGCACTCCAGGTAAATGGCAAGAAAAACAACAGGGCATTAGCGCATCGTAAAGAGTTTTGACTCGTGGTGTGAGCATCATTATGACGCAGTGGGCTGTCGCTGCTGAATAAAACAGTGTTTTTTGTCTGGTAATGAGAGAGAAAGTGTGTTTGTGTGTGTGTCCTCTGTTTACCTCTCTCTCCTCTCATGGCCCTCAGCTCGCCTTAAATACAGTACACATATTCTCATTTGGGTCCTAACTGATCTGTGATGAGTTTAAAGTGCAGTAGTGCTTGGACCAATTGTTGCACCATTTGGATTCATTATGATAGGATTCATGTTTTTAAAAAGGATGTCTGATAATAATATATGAAAATATGATCATTTACAAAAGTTTTACATTTGGACAGTTTATATATTAGGTTTGTAGAACTAATAATTACTAGTATAAATTTGTAATTTGTAAATATGTTATTTATCTATTTATTTAAATATTTATTTTTCATTTTACATTTTTAAATAAATTTAAGAAAGTTCAAAATACAGTACTCTATAGAAGGTCAGTGTGGTTTTAATAAATTTTTTTGTTAAGCAGGTAGGCAGTAAAATGAGGAAAGACTTTGACATTGTTACAAAAATAAATAAAACAATTTATTTTTATTTTACTTTTTTTTTTTAAAGAATTGTTAAAGGTATCAGTTTCCACACACACACACACACACAAAAATAGGTATCCTAAATATTAGGTATTCTAAATTATAATTAAAAAAATGACTTCTGAACCAAATCTGCACTCAAAAAAAAAATGACGTTTGTTGTTTGTTCAAACTAGATATTTAAAATGACCTGAAAGAACACAATTCTTAAGTGTTTTTCCCACCTGCAGCTTCTCCACGATGGACGTCCAGCGTTCTCCAGCCTCCGGCGCCTAGACTGCAGTTCTGCACAAGACGTTTGGCCATAGGAGAAATGGTCGTGCCCAACTGAGCCTGGTTTCTCTCGAGGTTTTTTTTCCTTCACTTTAGCCAATTGGTGAAGTTCGTTCCTCGCCGCTGTCGCCACTGGCTTGCATGGTTCAGGACCTGTGGAGCTGCGCATCGAGGGATTTGCTCTTCAGTGTTTGGACTTTCAGCAGTGAAAATTAAACCACACTGAACTGAACTAAACTGAACTTAAACTCTGAAAACTGGACTGACACTGTTTCAATTTACTATAATCTTCTATGTTAAGCTGCTTTGACACAATCTACATTGTAAAAGCACTATAGAAATAAATAAAGATGAAGATGAGATGTTTTTTAAACAACTTAATTGTTTTATATTCAATCCACTTAAATTTGTAAAAACTAATAAGTTAACGTAATTCCTTTCTGAAGGATCATGTGAAGACTAAAGCAAAGATGCTGAAAATCCAGCTTTGCTGTCAAAGGATTAAATTCAATAATAAATTAAAACTGTAATGATGTTTTAGAATTTTCCCATTAATGAATGTCGCTTTAGAACGCATATTTTAGGAGCTTTCATTTAAAAAATATGAAAAACATATTTACAACCCAAACATATGAAAGTTATTGCAATATATATTATATTACATGCCAACTGTCACAATAAATAGTGTTTACATTTAGAAAAACAATAAAAGTTACCAAAGACATACGGTACCTAACAAATAGTCCTCATCTTTAAAACTGATGTCATGTCACTAAAATCTGTGGTCATAATTAATTTATCTGGCCTGTCCTCTGACCACTGCCCTTGCTGACATCATCAGCTTATTGACTCCTCTGCTCAGTGCAGCAGTCACACTGGACAACGTCATCCTGCTTGAACTGCTATTTTCTGCACATTTTGCACTTGCGAATGCGAAAGACGCAGGAAGCGCTTTTCTGAATTCCCACGCGTGTCGTTTTCCCAGAGACAAAAGAGTGTTTCATGTTCTTGCACTGTAGTTGGGGATGTTACCCCTGCTCATACTGGGTCAATACATTGTTGATGTAAAACAAAAGGATAAATGTGATGTCGTGTCTAGACTAAATGCAAATGAATGTTGATAAACCTTTGTTTTCTGAAAGCTTGCAAACAAACTGCGTGCAATCTTACATATGATTTAATTGCTCGGTTATGACGATCGTGAATATTTTGTAGCATTTTTCAGCTTGTTCACTCATTTCAGTCTCCGAAAATTCTGCTGATTACCCACGATGCCTAGAAAACATCTCGTAGTCAAAATAACAACAGCATGTTGTTTTTAATTGCTCTGAACCTTGCCCTTTTTATTTTCCAGTCTGTCACCGTGACACAACTAATGCTGCTTATCCCTCAGCCGCAAGAGGAGGATGTGACAGCATCATCTGCTATTTCTTTGGCAGCCTGTCTGTCACTCTCAGGTTTCACTATATTGTCTCTTTGTATCATACAATCATCCACAAGCCATTAGAGTCTGCATCTCTGTCCATCATTTGCCTCTGTCTCTTTTGATCGGAGCTTTTTGCACAGACAGCTTTCACTTCATGCGTAGGGGCTTTTTGCTTCTTATAGCTCATGATAAATCTGCTTCATCTGGTCTGGTTGAGCACTGATCATTACTGAAATGATGGCAAAGCAAAGTCAACAGCAGCTGTTCTTCCTCAAGCTGTGAGCTGTTGATGAAGGGTCGTGAAATGTTAAGGGTCAGATTAAGATTAAGACGTGTGTGTGTTTCTCCAAAACATAATTTGAGTGCTTTATTAAAAGAGACATATCTGGAAACGCAGATTTTTTTGGTAATACTTTAATTGAAGTGGGTGCTCATAAGACACCTTTATAATCATGTCATAAATTTGAATGGGATTTAATGCATGCTTATGACTAGGGCTGCATGATATTGGAAAAATCTGATATTGCGATATTTTATTTGTCTTCGATAAATATTGTGAATACAGCTCCCCAGCGGGAGGGGAACTTCAATGCTATGTGTAAAAACTTCCACTATGAGGATTTCGTCAGAAACCAATTATCTGAAAGATTAATAAAACGGGCCAATGAATGCCAATGAGTTGGCGGCGTCAGCGTGCACAGCTGGCAACAATTACAATCAGCTGTTGTATAAAGATGCCCGCCGTGTATCGCAAAGACACCTTTTCGCTTTCAGAGCCTTCACGCTACTGAGAGAGTCTTCAGGGTTCCTCCAACCTTCTTTGATAGAGGGAAAGAGAACGAGAAAGCTGCCGGTGTTTCAACAGGCTGTTTCTCCCGGTTCCAGAGTGTTTGACACGCATTGGCAGATGGTCGAGCTGGGCTATTCTCCCTTGCCTGGGCGTTCTCTGGGTCCGGTCCTTCTAGAGCGGAGAGTATAAGGAGCAAGTTTCCTAAAAGAGCAACACGGTCTTTTTAAAGACATCATTCCGACTGTGCGTTTCTGGATGCGGTGGTTCCAAGTCCACGGATGATGGGCACGAACACTGCGATGGCATGTCTGTTGCGCAGCTAAGATCGCGGCTTGCTCTTGCAAAAGGGCGAACCACCCCTGTTGTCCCCCGCAATAGCGGTTGGCACTCGGGCAGATCTGAGGGTTATAGTGGGGGTCAATCAGCCTCCCTCGGGTTTGCGGACCTCCCATTCCTCAGCGCCCTCCATCCAAGCTTCGAGTGAGAGAAGCGCCCCATCCTCCGGGATGATCGCCCTCTTATTCGATGACACCGGGACCAGATGTCCATCGCTGCATTGGAGGGTGGGCTGTCAATTTCTGATCACAATTCGGACCCGCTCCCTCCCTCCGGGGTGGTAAGCGAAGCTCCAGATATGGAATCTGAGATGATGGCCGTGCTAACCCGGGCTGCTTCGGCTGGATGCGTGATGTTGACAAAGTTCGCTTTCTAAACACACCCATATCCCAAGCTGGCCTGTTCGGCGACACCGAGGGGGAGTTCACCCAGGAATTCACCACGGTGAAAGAGCAGTCAAGTGCGATTGGCGGGCAAAAAAAAAAAAACGCTCTCCCCGTCGACCTTGGCTGCTCCTCGCAGAGGGCGCTCGTCTGCTCCGAAAATCTGCCGAAAATCTGCTACAAAATCTGCTCTGACGCCTTGTGTGCCTTCCAGCTCGCAGGATCGGTGCTCCATGTCACAGGCTCCGAGAGTGCCAGAGGATGGGCTCCCTTCTCTTGCACTCCCAGCCGCCCTGCGGGCTCTTGGGACGAAGTTAAGATTAACCTCTTATCTTCTGCTCTTCCTCGGGACGCGCACCTCCCGGGGTGAGCTCTCCCATCCCGTGCTGCCCCACTGCTGGTGTGTCAGGGATTGTACCGGTGATGTCACTCGCGCGGGCTCTGCCAGCCTGGTTAGCATGGCCCAGCCCGTTGTGATGGCTCATTCGGACAATCAGACTCGGCTTTGCGATTCAGTTCGCTAAATGGTCCCCCAAGTTCATGGGTGTGTATTACACCAAGGTCAGCCCTGTGTCCGCCCCTGTCTTGCGCGAGGAGATTGCTGTCCTCCTGGCGCAGGACGCAATCGAGCCGGTCCCTCCAGCCGAGATGAGGTATAGGCTTATTAGTCTGTACTTCATCGTACTTTAAAAGAGCGGTGGGTTATGACCAATCCTAGTTCTGCGCGTTTTGACCCGCTTTCTTACAAGCAGCCACTCAGAATGCTCATGCAGAAGCACATTCCCCGGTGCGTTCGTCCTCAGGATTGGTCTGCAGCAATAGACCTGAAGGACACGTATGTTCATATCTCCATTTTCCCACGCCACCGGCAGTTTTTGCAGTTTGCGTGCGAGGGTCGAGTACAAAGTCCTTCCTTCCGGGCTCTCCCTGTCTCCATGGGTTTTCACCAAGCTCAATTATCTCAATGACTGACTTTTTATAGCTCACTCTTGGGATCAATTGGTTATGCACAGGGACTGGGTGCTCCGGCACCTCGACCTGTTAGGGTTTCGGGTCAACCGAGAAAAGAGCAGGCTCGCCCCCGTGCAGAGCATCTCGTTTCATGGGTTGGAGCTGGACTCGATCACCATGACTGGTGATGCTGACATGTCTGAGAGAGTTCGACAGGAAAACTGTGGTCCCACTGATATTATTTCAGAGGCTCCTGGGGCATATGGCATCCGCAGCCGTTTCACACCGCTCGGGTTGCTCCATATGAGACCGCTTCAGCATTGGCTTCACGATCGGGTCCCCAGACGCGCATGGCACTTGGGCACACACCGGGTGACTGTCACTCCGCTGTGTCGCCGCGCCCTCAGCCTCTGGACAGACCCTGCGTTTCTACAGGCCTGTGTGCCTCTAGAACAAGTGTCCAGGCATGTCATCGTTCGACGGATGCTTCCAGTACGTGCTGGGGGGCCGTGTGTTACGGGAATGCAGCTGCGGGTCCGTGGAAGGAACCTGGTTGCATTGGCATACTAATTGCCTGGAGCTGTGGGCAGTGTATCTAGAGTGCTAGAGGGGAAACACGTGCTGGTCAGGACGGACAGCACGGCAACAATGGCATATATCAACCGAACGAGGGGTGTCCGCTCTCCCTGCATGTCTCAGCTCGCTCGCCGTCTGCTCCTCCAGAGTCATATGTGGCAGAAAATGTTGCATGCCATTTTTCCTCGGCGAGCTCAACCGTGCAGCCGATGCGCTCTCACGGCAGTTCACGCCCGGGAAAATGGAGACTCCACCCCCGCATGCAACAGATTTCTGGAACCTCACGTGTGGTCCATAGATGGAGCGTGGACAACTTAGGTGACCTACCGGTTCGGTGGTTAACACCATCACTCAGGCTAGAGCACCCTCTACGAGGCATGCCTACACCCTGAAGTGGAGTCTATTCGCTGTGTGGTGTACTTCTCTCCGAGAAGGACCCCGGACATGCCAGAACAGTGTGATGCTATCCTCCTTCAGCTGGCTGGAGCTAAGGCTGTCTTCTCTGCACTGAGGGGTTGGCGTTACGATCATCCCTGCTCTGAGGACGCGGGGATGAGGGCCCGCTGGGAAAGCATCGCCTCATCATCCAGTTCCCAGAGGCGCAGACGCTGGATAATTAAATCAATCCTGTCCCCCTCTCATACCCACTTGGAGATCTCTCTTAGGAGAGGTCTGCTCGATCCACTCGACTCAGTATCTTTAAGATTTCTGTCCAGGTAGACAGCTCTGCTGGTTGCGTTGGCATCGGCCAAGAGGGTCGGGTATCTGGAGGCATTTTCGGTCAGCGAAGTGTGCCAGCAATTCGGGCCGGCCCACTCTCACATTTCCTGAGACCCCGGCCCACCTAGGTGCCCGAGTTTCCTACAGTGCTTCTTTTTTAGACTACGTAATGAACCTGCAAGCGCTGCCCATGGAGGAGGCAGACCCAGCCCCTTTCTTTGCTGTGTCCCGTTCGCGCTCTGCACTATGTGACCGCATTAGAGCTTACAACTCTAAGCAGCCCCTTTTCTGTTATGATTGGCAGACGGGAAGTGTCGTATCCATACTGAGGTTGGCCCACTGGAGAGTGGATGCCATTCTCCCTCGCTTCTGTGCCAGGGTGAGCCGTGTCCCCCAGGAGTGAGAGCGCACTCGACTAAGAGTATCGCCTCCTCTTGGACGTAAGCATGTGGCGCCTCTCTAACAGACATCTGTAGAGCTGCGGGGTGGGCGACACCTAATACATTCATAAGAGTCTATAATCTTTGAGTGGAGCTGATTTTTCTCACGTGTGCTGGATACGCCAGTGAATGAGGAAATTCGGTAAGGAGTTGAAACACGCTTGCTGCTCCTTTCTCTCTAACACAGAGATACGTGCACTTTTTTCACTCTGTTCAGTTAAGTTCCCCATTTGGCAAACCCTACAGAGTTCCTCCGAGGCCCCCTGGCCCATTACGTTGTCGGCATGCCCACTTGGTCAGCCCGCGTTCTGGGTATAGGTGCCTGCTATGCGCGATCTCCACTGGCGATCCCATATGCTTTACTCAGCCACGGTATAGTTCCCTCCTCTTAGGCGGGCCCGTGTCTTCCCTCCCCGCTACCATCCTTCATATGTGTACTCCCCCTTCTCAGGGTTAGTCCATATGTCTTCTTGCCACCAGGTCTCCCCATTGGGTAGCAGGTGGCCTCCGCAGCGTCCTCCCTATCGGGACTGCACGCTTTCCCAACGTACTGTTGTATTTATAATTCCTAGAAACTTTACAACTCCCCAAAAAATATAAATAAGCCTTTAAGCGCTTCACAGGTAAGTAAGGTAAGTTAGGGCCAGGAGACACGTTGGAGGGCTGCGTCTCTGGTGATGATGGTGCGCTCACGCCGAGAGCCTGGAAAACCTCTCACCAGTGACGTGGTAAGATTCAATCGCTGTGGCGTTTTCCATATATTTCCCCATAGTGGAAGTTTTTCCACATAGCATTGAAGTTCCCCTCCTGCTGGGGAACGAAATGGTTACTACGTAACCCTCGTTCCCCGAGGGGGGGAACGGAAAGGCTATGTTCCTTCGCCACAGCAGTTGCGCCTTAGCTGACAGCTGTGTTCAGGCTCTTCAGCTAGAAAAGGTGTCTTTGCGATACACGGCGGCCATCTTTATACAACAGCTGATTGTAATTGCTGCCAGCTATGCATGCTGATTCCGCCAACTCATTGGCATTCATTGGCCTATTTTATTAATCTATTAGATGATTGGTTTCTGACGAAATCCCCTTATTTTTGCTTTGAAATGTAGGTATTTGGACTAAAAACAGGACAAAAATTCAAAAAAACTTTCTTTTTCTTTTTTTTTTTTGCAGAAATCGTTTAAATAATTAAATAGAATTAATCTTTGTTACACCTAACATCATAATATTTTTGTGCCCAAATCTTTTAAACTCTCTTGAAATGCTCAGTCACAGGCCTTAAAAACACATCAGAAGTGTTCTGTGACTTCTGGTCAACTATAATTCAGACTCAACATTGCATATCTTGTGACTATTGCGGATGTACACATTGTGATATCGATGCTGAAACAATATATGTGCAGCCCTGCTTATGACTACTGTCATTAAGTGTGATTTGCTCAGATTTGTCCTTTTAAATGCAAACATTCTATTGTTTAGTTATGACAACTTGCCAAGAAAACATAACTTGTCATAAATCTGTCATAAACATGATTATAATGAGGCCATTATAACTGTCATGAACATTTTTGATCACTTTTTTTCATAGGAACAAAATGAATTCATAAGAAAAATGTCTCATTAAAATTGTCAAATAACTTTATAACAGCGTCATTATTATTTAATGATGATTTTAAAAAAATGATGAATGATGGTGTTATAAAATTCATGACATAATTATAATAGCCTCTTTATTATCACAGTGTCTAATGGACACTGCCTTCAAGTAATTCGCATTTCAATAGCTCTCATTGAGTATGGTCTAAATGCATGTATATCACGTGTGGAAGGCGTAGTAACAAAAATACTTTGTCTAATCAAAATGTTTGGTCTGAACAATACGATAGGCTGTCCTACATGCCTATCAATATGTGGATTTACATACAGGTCACGTCATCAGTGCATTCCCACTATGCAAACTTACTGGGTGCATGTCCACCAAAGCAGCTGTAAAACACCTGCACTTTTCCAAAAATCTTCTGCAGCAAGGATAAACCCAAAGGATATTTTTTTAATATTATTTTTTATACTTTTTTATACTTTTATACTCTTCAAGTCTACATTTATTTATTAATTTATTTAATATATACCAAAATTGTGAAATATTATTCAAATTTTAATGACCTGTCTTCTGTGTTATTATTTTGAAATGTTATTTATTCCTATGATGGCATAGTTGAATTTTCAGCATTCCTTCAGTCTTCAGTGCCACATGGTCTTTCAGAAATCAGATTTGGTGCTCATGAATAAAAATAATATAATAACCATGAATGCACTAAGGGCGTCACGGTGGCTCAGTGGTTAGCATTATCACCTCACAGCAAGAAGGTCACTGGTTCGAGTCCTGGCTGGGCCAGTTGGCATTTCTGTATGGAGTTTGCATGTTCTCCCCGTGTTCACGTGGGTTTTCTCTCGGTGCTCCAGTTTCCCCCACAGTCCAAAGACATATGCTATAGGTAAATTGGGTAAACAAAACTGGCTGTAGTGTATGAGTGTGTGTGTGAATGTGAGAGTGTATGGGTGTTTCCCAGTGCTGGGTTGTGGCTGGAAGGGCATCCGCTGCGTAAAACATATGCCAGAAAAGCTTGCGGTTCATTCCGCTGTGGCTAACCCTGATAAATAAGGGACTAAGCCGAAGGAAAATGAATGAATGAATGAATGAATGAATGAATGAATGAATGAATGAATACACTGCCATTTCAATGTCTGCGGTAAGTAACAAAAAAGAAAAGCGATTAAAACTGTTACTCACACATCAAGAGTAACATTAAAATATTTAAAATGTTACAAAAGATATGTATTTCAAATAATATCTTTCTGGTTTTCTAAATATTAAACAAACATATTAATAAGAACCATTCTTAATACTTGAGCAACAAAAATAACAGAGCCCCAAATATGTATATTGGCATGATTTCTGAAACACCGTGTGACACTGTAAACAACACAGATCTAATGGCATAAATTATATTTAAAAATATTAACTAATTTACTTATTTGTTCATTTTTTAAAATGCAGAACTAGACTGAAAATTAGTTGTTTTTAATTAAAGCATTTAATTATTTTTTTCTAAATTGTCCTAAAAGTTCTCTATATTTGTACACAGAGAGTCTTCAACTATCACTTCAGTGATTTCACCCCTTAACACATTTCTATGTGATCCGTCTGAAGGTGTCACACTTCACGCCACATTGCAACAACCCCTATTCTCTCCTTTTCTCATACGTCTCCTTCAAAACAATGTCAAACCTCTAGAATGGGAACAGAAGGTTTGGATGTAATTCTGGGTGTGTGTTGCGAATTATGAGTGCATTAGAGATACAGTATGACTGGCAGCCTTTTTTAATGAAACATCTGTGCTCATAATTCTGCTGATTGAAAGTTCTATCATCATCTGGCCCTTCAGTATTATTTAACACAACTATTCAAACATGTCTAGTCACCCTTTAACACCCGCTCAGGGCTTTGCTACAGTAGAGATTATTCCATCTGTTTCGACACAAAAATGTGAAAGTTATCAGTTGGAGAGATGATTTATTTGTGATGACGTTGGATTATTGATCTGTTTATAGGTGGATTGTTTCACTGACTGACCGTCTCTTGTCATCTGAGAGCAGAGATGGACAGATGGTTGTCATTGTGTGAACGCCGCTTTGCACATTCTCATAATGGCAGGATTGAAACGTACGAAACATATGCACTGCCCAGCAGGATTCAGCCACTGTAAGTAATGGCCATACATCTGAACCCCCAACACTTACACATACACACGTGTGAGGAGAGCATGCACACTTAATGTACACATGCTCAACGAATTACACAGCCTCCTGAGACCAGAGGACTTGTGCGGATTCACATTTGGTGGATGACATTTTTAGATCAGCATTAATAGTGCAAACGGATAAGGCAAGAAACTGCAGGTGAATAGTGTAAAAAATGAACTAATAGTGATCACTATATTTCACCAGCTGATAGAGTACTTTAGGAATATGCAAATT
>CAIGQV010016645.1:12320649-12335002 GCA_903798115.1 Danio jaintianensis
AATAATAATAATAATAATAATAATAATAATAATAATAATAATAATAATAATAATAATAATGATAATAATAATATTTTAAGCAGACTTCTGCTGGAAAGTGATGAACATAAGATTACTTCTTCAGTGATTCATTATTTCCAAAACAGTCTTAGTGATGTTTTCATAAATATCACTGGTGAATATTTTTTTGCCGTTTCAACAATACTTGGATGGGAAGTTGTCAGAAATTGTAATTAATTTAATGTAACATTTTCTGTGTATTTTAGTACTATATTCAAAATTGTGTAACATATCCTTAAATTTTATTATTCAGCTGATTCCACTGTGAAATGTTACTGAAAGCTATTAGTGAATTATAAAATTGCAGAATACAAGTAGATGGAATGCTTCTTAAAAAAGCAACTAATTAACAGAACAAGTGAAAGCTAAATTTATCATGCAAAAAAATTGTATCCGCACACCAGAAAATATAGTAATAACATGTAGCCTATGCTAATGTCTTATTTAAATTTTCATACACACACACAGACACACACACTGTCTTTCTCATTTACACACACACACACACACACACACACACACACACACACACACACACAAACGTGTTTCTTTATTACCCGAAATGCTTAATATCTGGAGCTGAGAGCTGCGCATTGTGTTCTCGATGTCCCTGAAAGGCTCTTTGCCCTGCGATTAGCAATGATTATAGCCTCTTCACCTCCTATTGCTAGCACACTGAAGATTTTAATTTGTAGTTTAATTAATTTTAATGACATAACACCGGCTCAAAGCACACGTAAAGAAATGGATTGAACTGTACAAGAAAACAAAAACATCACAAGATGGTTCTTCAGGGTTTAATGCGTCTGTGTCTCTACACATCTTAAATGAATCAGAGAATGTTCATTTATACGTGGAGGATATTCTTCTCATCTGATGGCTGTCGATGTGCATAAATGGGTTTTTAGAGGACAGCATCAAAGAGATGTAAAGCAGGCCTTTAATTAAGTACTCTATGAGTCAACCAAGCAGCCAAAAAAGAGAGAGAGAGACAGAGAATTTTTTTACAATACCTGAAACGAGCTGCATTATCTAAGCTGTTGCCTGTTATTATCTTGGTTGTAGTGGAGAAACGCTCATTCTGTGACGTGTTGGTAGCAAAAGATAATCGATAGGAGATCAATTAGTGGCGATGAGAGATGGACAGATGTCAAGGACAAACCCTGAGAGCCAGTCGATTAATGAGGGCGAGTTTCAGCTGGGGTCCAGAGAGGGTGTTTGTTAGTGTTGATTTATTGCGTAATGACTGCAGTCACCCTGAATGTGTGTTAATGGAAATGTACCCTACCCTTCTTCACTGTTTAGTTAGATCATTGTTTCTGCTTTATTTACAGTATGTTTATGATCTCTGTGATGTTGAAAAAGTTCATTTTAAGTGGAAAGTGACTGATGAGTGATTGTCGAGGCCTCTGTCTGGTCATTATGAAACTTTTTTTTAAATGAGGTTCTGAATTGGTGAAGTGTTGTAATTTAAAAGGAGTCATGAATCAAGGAATCATATTTCACTTGATCTTTTGACATATGTGATTATGAAACACAAAACCTGTCATAAAAGTTTTGTTTTTTAAATTAAGATGTATACATATATATCATCCAAAAGCTGAATAAATAAGCTTTATATTGATGTATGGTTGATTATGAAATAAGATACAACTATCTGAATTTCAAAAATCTGAGGGTAAGCAAATATATATATTAAGAAAATCACCTTTAAAGTCATCCAAATTAAGTTCTTAGCAATGCATATTACTCATCAGATTTTTTTTATATATATATATATATTTATGGTAGGGAATTTGTCTTCATGGAACATGACATTTATTACTAATTGATACTACTAATAATATTTACAATTGATTTTTAAAAATATATAGTTTTGACTTATACAATGTGTGGTTGACTATTATACAACTATACATGCAACATTCCCTTCACTGGAGTGGCGTATCACTCAGTGTATTATAACCCAGCATTTTTTGTTGTTTAAAAGACATCAAATAGACATATTATTGGGCCGTCAGTGAAAATCTACTAGACTTTTTAGAAACCAAAATAGACTAGTCATTACAGTAAATAGACATGGAATGAATGACTACGTGTGTCAAGTCTGTGTAATCTGTCTATTTGACGACTGTATGTTTACTCTAATGGACGGCGCAGTGGGTAGCGCTGTCGCATTACAGCAAGAAGGTCGTTGGTTCGAGCCGCGGCTGGGTCAGTTGGCATTTCTGTGTGGAGTTTGCATGTTCTCCCCATGTTGGCGTGGGTTTCCTCCGGGTGCTCCGGTTTCCCCCACAAGTCCAAAGACATGCTGTATAGGTGAATTGGGTAAGCTAAATTGTCCGTAGTGTATGTTTGTGAATGAGTGTGTATGGGTGTTTTCCAGTGATGGGTTGCAGCTGGAAGGGCATCCACTGCGTAAAACATATGCTGCATAAGTTGGCGGTTCATTCAGCTGTGGTGAGCCCTGATTAATAAAGAGACTAAGCCGAAAAAGAAAATGAATGTCTGAATGAATGTTTACTCTATGAGTTAAAAAATTTTTTTGACCATTGTAAGAGGTGTATTCGATTTTGACCGACAGCTCAAATTCAATTAAATTAAATTCATCTTTATTTCTATAGCGCTTTTACAATGTAGATTGTGTCAAAGCAGCTTCACATAGAAGATTATAGTGAATTGGAATGATGTCCGTTCAGTTTAAGGTCAGTTCAGTTCAGTGTGGTTTAAATTTTCACTGCTGAGAGTCCAAATACTGAAGAGCAAATCCATCGATGCGCAGCTCTACAGGTCCCGAACCATGCAAGCCAGTGGCGACAGCGGCGAGGAACGAACTTCACCAATTTGCGAAAGTGAAGGAAAAAAAACCTCGAGAGAAACCAGGCTCAGTTGGGCACGACCATTTCTCCTATGGCCAAACGTCTTGTGCAGAGCTGCAGTCTAGGCGCCGGAGGCTGGTGAACGCTGGACGTCAGTGAAGACTCGTCTGTCACTGGGGTCTCACAGGAATCAGTCTCATGCTCTCCACTCCTCCATGACCACCACAGCAGCTCCTCAGGATACGGCCTGGTCTGGGATTATGGAAACCTTGGGATCCTCTCTACACAGGTCTTGGATTGCATTAGTGGCACTGCATAGTCTCTGGGGGTCTCGGGATGAGTATCCCCAGGTGGAAATAGAGAATAAAGAGAATAATTAGCGTAGCTGCTGTTCATAGTGTATATAAACGAGATGCAAAAACCTGCGTGGAGCACATTCATGCATCATACCGTTATGCAATGCATTGAGTGTATGCTTTGCTAAAAAGATAGGTCTTTAATCTAGTTTTGAACAGAGAGAGTGTGTCTGAGCCTCGGACATTATCAGGAAGGCTATTCCAGAGTTTAGGAGCCATAAATGAGAAGGCTCGACCACCTTTACTCGACTTTGCTATTCTAGGTACTACCAGCAGCCCTGAGTTTTGAGATCTTAAAGAGCGGGTTGGATTGTAGCGAGACAGAAGGTTGGTTAGATAAACAGGTGCTAGATTATTTAAAGCTTTATAGGTAAGAAGCAATATTTTATAATCAATACGGAACTTAACAGGCAGCCAGTGTAAGGAGGATAAAATTGGCGTGATATGATCATATTTTCTAGACCTGGTAAGAACTCTGGCAGCTGCATTTTGTACTAGCTGAAGTTTATTAATAGAGGATGCTGGGCAACCAGCGAACAGAGCATTACAGTAATCCAGCCTAGAAGTCATGAAAGCATGAACTAGTTTTTCTGCATCTGAGATGGATAGCATACTTCGTAACTTAGCGATATTTCTCAGATGAAAGAAGGCAGTTTTTGTGACATGGGAGATATGATTTTCAAAGGTTAAATTGCTGTCTAGTATAACACCCAGATCTTTTACAGTAGAGCTAAAGCTAACTTTGTGTCCCTCTAATTGCAGGTCGAGTTGTGAGATCTGCTGTGTACAGGATTTAGGTCCAATAAGTAATAATCCTGTTTTGTCTGAATTTAAGAGAAGGAAATTGTTGGTCATCCAGTCTTTAACATCTTTAATACATTCAGTTAGCTTAGACAGTTCAGACGTCTCATCAGGTTTTGTTGAAATATATAATTGAGTATCATCTGCATAGCAGTGAAAGCTGATCCCGTGTCTTCTTATAATGTCTCCCAGGGGTAGCATGTATATTGTGAACAGCAAAGGGCCTAAAACTGATCCTTGAGGCACCCCATACTGTACTGGTCTGACCTGTGAAAGCTGTCCATTTATATTCACAAACTGGTAACGGTCAGTTAAGTATGACTTAAACCATTGTAGAGCCTGTCCCCGGACACCTGTAGAATTTAAGCGATCTATGAGGATATTGTGGTCGATGTGTGGTCAAATGTAGATTTGTTTTAGACAAGGCACCTATCTTTTGACTATATCTTTCTTGGTGGGAAATAACAATGTTTTATACTTTAAATAATTGTGTAATTAGTAAAACAACACAAATGCTAACAGGGCAAAAATTCAAAAAGTCTCACCTTTCCTTGCCTCGTAGTGCTTTGGTCCAAATATCTGTTTGCCTCTTTTACAGTACATCACCTTCCACTGAGAGAGAACAATGTCAGTAGTAAAACTGCCATCAGCTTATTCACTTAAAGGTTTAGTTCACCCAAAAATGCTGTTTTAATTACTCACTGTCTTGTTGTTCCAAACCCCTGAGACCTTTGTTTGTCTTCAGAGCAAAAAGTAAGATATTTTAGGTGAAATCTGAGAGCTCCCTCATCCTCCATAGACAGCAACGGGCCCGGCTTGGTCAAAGTCTAGAAAGGTAACCAAAAAACACACACACACACACACACACACATGCCTTCAGTGGTTAAATCAGAATATTAACCAAGCTACGAGAAAACTTTTTGTGTTCAAATAAAAAATAAAACTTTATTCAACAGTTTTATCTCCTCAGTGTCAGTATATTGCGCTCATTCATGACCCGGATGCCCGTGCCAGTTTGAAATCAAGCACAGTCGCATCCGAGATACATCAGATGCATGTGATCTGTACATCAGATGTGCATGATATGTGAATGCCTGCTCAATATACTGACACAGAGCAATAGATACTGTTGAATAAAGTCATTATTTTTATTTGATGTGCACACAAAAGTATTCTCATAGCTTCATAATATACTGTTTGTTGGTGTTTTTCTGGACTTTGAACAAGTCTGGAACCTTGCTGAACCTAGCTCTCAGATTTCACCTAAAATGTCTTAATTTGTGTTCTGAAGATGAACCAAGGTCTCAGGCATTTGGAACCACAAGAGAGTGAGTAATAAATAACATAATTCTTATTTTTGGGTTAAATAACACTTTAGAAAAAAGGTCAGTGTGCGCACATCCTGAAGAAACTTTAAGCAGATGCTTGATCAAATAAAACAGAATAACAAACGAACTAAGATTTTAATCATGGGATGATGTAAATATTTTTTCTTTAATACAGATGCCAATAGCAATAGCATTACCTGCTTGACAGATAGTAATCTTTACAACAGGCATGACTGCTGCTTGAAGTTCTCTGCCCTACACACTTTCTATCCATGTATACATACATTATGCACATATATAGTATGCGTAATAAAGTACAATGTAACTGTATTATTTGTGTCCCCTTTAAAAATAAGATTTTTTTGAGAGATTTAATGTTTAATGTCCTCTGGAACTGACAAAATGTACTCCCCTGATGAAGTGTCCTTTTCACAACGTACTGATTTGAAATATAAAAGTAGTTTGAAACTTGTTTTCAGTAAAAGCTGTTCTTTGGACTAACAAGGATGTTTTCAGTCCTGAAACTTACATTATGTTTTTAAGTGACCTTATGTATATCAAAATATCAATGAAAAACTGATTTCTCAATTCTTGATCCCGTGAAGTTGTGTACTTTGGCCAGAGATGAGTGTGTGTGTGTATGCGTGTGTGTGTGTGTGTTTCACCCTCCTCTGTTCATCTCCTCTCTCTCTCTCAGCCCCATGAGCCAAAACAACGGGCTCCAAACAGCTTGAGCCTCTCCTTATCAGCGGAAAAAAAGTGCCCCATTTTCACAGCTTTGAATCTGACATTTTTGGCACATTAAGTATTGGACATTAATAAATTAAATGTAATGAAGTGACATGAAAGCAGAACAAGTCAGATGGTACAATGCAAAAAAAAGTAGAAAAGAAGAAAAAACTTTCTTTAAGCTGCAATTAGCTAATACTTTTTAAAAGTCATCTGAGGGTGTTTTTCATCTTCATTTATTCAGGCATATAGTGAATAATTAAATGGCCAGAGATGTAAGGAAGGAATACAAGTGAAGTTTGTGCCAGTCAGTTGCTGTTTGTGGACATAAACCAATGATCATTTTGAATTCATTTTATTTGTCGTTTATCTTAATTGGTCAACCAGAGGGTATTTGCAGCATTGAAATAATCATAGGCATACTCTGGATTGAGTTGATAATTGCTTCTGTTTTTGACACCGACAGTTGAATAAACATGTTGATTGCTTATTACTAGTAACCTTATTTTGTACAACCTGAGCAAAGTGAATCATTCCATTAAAAGAATGAGCACGCTTCAAAAGCAATGTAAAAATAAATGGATAATAAAGCATAGAATTGAAAAGAATGAGTCAGAGTTTCATCAGATACAAGATATAGAGTAAAACAGGGATATTACAGACAGTAAAACCATAAATATTTTAACTGATCACTTTTTAGAAATATTTGGTATTGTTTTTTATTTTATAAATAAACATTAACTGAATTATATTTGTAAACAATTTAATTCATTTTACATGTTGTAATGAAAATATTTTTGATTTTCTTTTAACCTTAAAGTAAACCTAATAAAAAAATGAAATAAAAAAAAATAAATTTAAATAAAAACAAATAATAATAAAAAAAAAAAATAATCTAATAAATTAACTGCACACAAAATAACATTAGGAATATTCATTCATCAATTTTCCTTTGGCTTAATCTCTTTACTCATCAGCGGTCGCCACAGCGGAATGAACCATCTTATCCAGCATATGTTTTACACAGCGGATGCCCTTCCAGCTGCAACCCAGTACTGGGAAAACATTAGGAATAGTAGAATAAAAAAATATATATATATTTTGCTTTTTATTATATTATTTACAATGATCAATTACCAGAGGCGTTCAGAGCTTTATGATTAAACCTCTAATAATAATAATACTAATAATAATAGTAGATTTTTGCTTTTTAAGTAATAATTCTTAATACTTAAAAACTTTATCATTTATTGTTACCAACTATAATATATGGTGAATATTACACTAACACCACTTTATTAATTCTTTAAAATGTTATTATCCAATTTCATCAAGATTTATTTGATTTAAACCCCCCCCCCAAAAAAAACACACAAAGCACAAATTGAATCATCTCGACAGTTATGAATAGTTTATGAAGCTCTATAAGCATGGAGTGTGTCAGTCAGCAGCACAGCGAGGGTGTAAGTTTAAGAGGAACTGGGTCTGAGCCTTTGGGCCTCTGATGGGGAAGAAGCCCAGAGCAGAAAAGGACAGCAGAGATCCAGAGGCAGAGCGGAGTAGCGGACTGGACCAGCGGCCCTCCTCTGGGCACAGGGAACAGGCTAGAGCAGCCCTTCGGAGCCCTGATGAAAGGAAGTGGAGGGGCGGAGAGATCAGGTCAAAACAACAACAAATAAACAAACACAACAAAAAAAAAGAAAGAAAAGAAGAAACAGAGGCTCCAAGGTCCTTTCGCTAATTACCAGCACTTGCATTTATTAATAAGGTCTAATGAGCACTTTCTCAATAGTTTGTTTTCCCCTAATATGAATATTTCCTTTTCATTAGCGTGTTACATGTGCGTGGATTGCTTCCAATGATCACACCACTGCCTTTTCTTTCCCAAATATGCGTCCGCATGTGTTTATGTCAACATTAAGTGCGAGTAAAAAACACGTGAGAGTTTTTAGATTATAAATCTTTGCTTTTTGTTGTTGTTGTTTTGTTTTTCTTCAGATTTTAGGTCTGTATAATGTCAGAATGGTGTGGGATTATATTAAATGGGGGTGGGGAGTCGATTTGAGCGCCAAGTTCAGGCAGATGGTTTGCCTTTAAACTGGCTGATTGGAAGCATGTAGCCATCATTAAAGGTACTAATTTCAAAAAGAGTCCATATTGTACACATGCTTAATTAATCAGCCCCTGGCTCGCTCGCTAAATCAACACGGCTGGTTCTGGACTCTTAATAACTCTATACAGTCACAAACATCTTCTTTTGTTGGTTCAGGAGGTTGCGGATTCATTTGCATATGGTTTGTGTGTGAAGTGAAATTGTCTCAAAAATTAGGATGAAAATTATGTTGGTACTGATCAAACAAGCAGTTTAAGATGAAGAATTTGGGTTTAGGAGTCTGTTTTAATATTTTATCATGGAGATTGAAGCTTGTGACATACCGGACATATGTGCTTTGTGTTTTAATTCTGTTTATTGGCATATTTTTGTGGAAAATTGTTTTACTTGTTACTATAAATTAAACTGTATTTGCTGAAAACACATAGTTTATTTTTTATGATCTTTGGACAGTTGGATGTCTTGTAAAAGTAAAACAGACAAATGAAAAACATTTATAACCTAATATACTAAGCACTGTTCACAAATATATGGTTTGTACATATGGTTTTTGAACTTTAATACATTTATATATATATAAATATAAATATTTTTTTATGTCAAAGCTATATTTTCAGAAGTAATTTTGCCAAATACTATAATAATAATAATAATAATAATAATAATAATAATAATAATAATAATGATGATGATGATTATTATTATTATGATCATGATGTAAAAACGCTGTAATAATTCTGTTAATAATTTACTAATAATAATTGATGTCAATTAATTAATGTCAATAATTTTATTTTAATGCAGTTTTCAGGGTAATTTAATGAACAGAATGTAAAATAAATAAATAAATAACAGCAACAAAATAATCAATATATAATATTAGTAAATAAACCTACATTAGTACATTTTGTTCACCAGCCTTGTCCCTGTGTTTGTTTGACATTAAAGTGATCAAATCAGATGAATACTTCTTATTCTCCCCTTCTTTTTTAAAATGAATCTTTAAATGAATCTGCTCTCATGAATCTGTTTTTCTCTGCAATACAGACAAACATTTCTGTCTTTACTCTTGTAAAAACATAACGTGCCAACAATTAAATACTTGAATCATTTTCCAGTAAGCGGACAACTCATGATGCTGTAAAACTCAATACAAAATGACTCATACAGTATATGAAGCAACGTGCAGCTAAAGTGAGTGTGTACATCACTATGGAGAAAGTGAGATAGCGAGTGGAGTAAATCATCTTTGTTGGATGAGCAGACTGGAGCTGCTGGTGTGTCCAGTCATTAAATCCAGTCTGAGGGAGAGTTTTCAGCTTAATCTGCTGTGTCTCTGCCTGCAGGCCGCTTGTAATTAGTGATGAGTTGATTGGTAATCTGGCCTCTCCTGGTGCTTTATCTATGGCAAGTTAAGACGCCCGTCTATAATCTGGTCTGCCCAGTCTGTGCATGTATAGCAAGTGAATTGGCTGAATTTTAACCCCCCAACCCCCCTCCCCCCTTTTTTTTGGTGTTTTGTCTGTTGCTCTGTGTAATGTAATGATCTTTGTGAGCTTTGGACAGTGTGTCTGGTGAGAGCATGTGTGAATCCAGATCATTTTCTCTAAGATAGTGGACTGAATTGTAGAATCCTGGACTGAATTGTAGAAAAAAATCTGATGTTTTTTTTATACTGTAAATCTTGAATGAATTAAGACATTTGTTTTTAAGAAAAAAGCTAGAAAAATAAATCAAACACATTTTAAGGTTTCTCAAAATGTATGTTTGTTTAATAAATAATTGTTAAAAGTTTAAATTGGAATTCTTTACAGTTTCACCCAGTCCAAATACATCCGCTATAGGTTAACTACGTAAACTAAATTGGGCATAGTTGATAAATGTGTGTGAATGAGAGAGTTTGTGTGTGTTTCCAAATCCTGAGTTGCAGCTGGAAGGACATTCACCACATAAAAAAAAAAACATATTCCAAAGTAATTGTTGGTTCATTTTGTTGTGGCGACTCTTGATAAATCAGGCACTAATCCAAAGGGTAGTGAATGATATTTATTAATTAATTAATTAATTTATTCATTCATTCATTTTCCTTCGGCCTAGGAAAACACCCATACACTCTCGCATTCACGCACGCACGCACACACACACACGCACACACACACGCACACACACACACACACACGCACACACACACACACACATGTTTGTTTTTGTGAAAAGTGGGTACATTACATAGGTTTCCATTGATTTTGTACAGCACAAACCGTATTTTGTATTGGCCTAACCCCACCCTACCCCTAAACCCAACCATCACAGGAAAGAGTGTACAGCTTTACTCTCTGATTAAACTCATTCTGTGTGATTTATAAGCGTTTTGAGAAATGAGGACATCAGCTGTGTCCTCATATTTCACCTCCTTTTTGTAATACCTGTGTCCTACCTATGTCATTATACAGATTTGTGTCCTGACATGTCACAAAAACACGTACACACACACACACACACACGCACGCACGCACACACGCACACACACACGCATACACTACGGCCAATTTAGTTTATTCAATTCACCTATAGTGCATGTCTTTGGACTGTGGGGGAAACTAGAGCACCCTGAGGAAACGCCAAAATGCCACTCCATGCCAACACGGGGAGAACATGCAAACTTCACACAAAAATGCCAACTGACCCAGCCGGGACTCAAACCAGTGACCTTCTTGCTCTGAGGCAACAGTGCTAACCACTGAGCCACCCTTATTTATTTATTTATTTTATTTATTATTAAAAATGTTAATTAAAAATTATTATAAATTCAGACAGAAAGAAAGAAAGAAAGAAAGAAAGAGAAAGAAAGAAAGAAAGAAAGAAAGAAAGAAAGAGAAAGAAAGAAAGAAAGAAAGAAAGAAAGAAAGAAAGAGAAAGAAAGAAAGAAAGAAAGAAAGAAAGAAAGAAAGAAAGAAAGAAAGAAAGAAAGAAAGAAAGAAAGAAAGAAAGAAAGATTTAGATACAGGACACACACAAATGTTGCAGAGCTGAAACTGTGATCCCAGAGAGCAGGGGTGGATCCTCTCTTACATTATACAGTATAGAGCAGCAATATATTGTAGCTGAATAATGAAGTAACCAATATACTGTGCTTGTGTCACTTTAACCTAATTACTGTTCAGGCTGCTGAAACACTGATATCACCTCCAGCTTCATTATTCTGACACCTGACACCTTACTCATAAAAGTAATGTTGGTAAGATCTTTGAACTCTTTAAAGTCTTTAATTAATAGGATTGGTACAGACTGACAGCCTGGTGACCTGCTGATCACACTGCCAATAGTTAAAATTCAATTACTATTTACAAGTTAATAATATAGCAAATGTTTTATGTGTTAACCTTTCTGAAGTTAAAACTGAATACATGACACGTTTTTGCAATTTTATGCAAATGAAATATCTAAAGGTGGCTCAGTGGTTAGCACTGTTGCCTCACAGCAAGAAGGTCGCTGGTTCGAGTCCTGGCTGAGTGGTATAAGTGAATTGAATAAACTAAATTGACCATAATGTATGAGTGTGTGTGTGAATGAGAGAGTGTATGCGTGTTTCCCAGTACTGGGTTGCACCTGGAAGGGCATCTGCTGTGTAAAACATATGCTGGATAAGTTGGCGGTTCATTCCGCTGTGGTGACCCCCGATGAATAAAGGGACTAAGCCAAAGGAAAATGAATGAATGAAATATCTAAATGATAGCAATTTGATTAAAAATGAGGAAGAAATCACATCAGAAGTTTAATGTTTTATGCAGACAAATAAAACATATATATATATATAAACTAAATAATATATCATTATACAATATTATTATTATAATGATATAATATATAACAATATAATCATTTTAATTTTAATTATTTTTTATTAAAATAATTATTCTCACCAAGGCTGTATTTAAAAATAGAATAATATTTTCATAACACGTTACAATAAGGTTGAATTACTTAATGTAATATATTTACTAACATGAACAAACAATGAACAACACATTTATATTAGTGTTTATTCATCTCTGTTAATGGTATTAATTAAAATAAAGTTGTTCATTGTTAGTTCATGTTAACTCAGAGTGCATTAGCTAATGACAAGCATAATTTTTATTTTGATAATTCATTAGTTAATGTTATACATGTAAAATTACATTTACCACTAATAAATGCTGTACAAGTGTTGCTCATTATTAGTTCATGTTAGTAAATACATTAACTAATATTGTAATCATATTGTAAAATGTCACCAATGTTTTGATGATTTAATAAACATTCAAAATTACCTTTTTTTCTATTTGCTTTATTCCAGTAAGGCAAAGCTAATTTCAGCAGTGATTATGCAGTCTTCAGAGGCACATTATTCTTCAGAAATGATTCTAATATGCTGATTTGGTGCTCAAGATGCAGTTTGTATTATCAACACCATTGAAACCAGTTTTGCTGAATTGATTGTTTGGTCATGAATCTCTTCTTTTTATTCCATTTTTTTTTATTAAAAAAATGACCATACATGAAAGGCCATTATAGAAATGGAACTTTGCAAACTCATAAGCAAATGAACTGCACTGGCAGAAATTAAAATGACCCTTTGGCAGATCCCGGGGACCTTCAGGAATGTGGCTCCATGTGTCCTTTTCTCTGCACAAATGTTACTGCTCCTGGTCTGAGACTCAGAAATGCTAAATATGCCCCGGTGAAGGGAGTCTGCTGGCATTTAACACTGCATGCACTCACAACAGACGCTTTTACTGCCTTTGTTCATATTTAAATGGGTATCAGACCACAAACAGCACTGTTGTAGGCCTCTGAAGGAATCTGCAGGATGAGGAAGGTGTGATGTTTTTGTTTTGATCTTAGCATCTGATTCTGTCATGTAAAATTTAAACAAAAAAATGCAAAAATCAGACACATGTCACTATTGCATCGTTGTGATGACAGTTTCATGGTTTATACAAAGTGAAACAAAAAGCCCAAATGTGCCTGTAACCAAGTAAGATCTGAGAGCTGTCATGTTAGGGTGCAAATAATGCTAATCAGATCTCTTCAAGAAGGGTTGCAGAAAACATACTTAATATTCTGCAGTAAGTCCCCCCATTTAGTGAGGTGAGATGTAGTTTTTTTGTGCTATAGGCAAAGATAAATGAGAATGAAATGTGGAGGAGACACAAGATCTATATAGAACTAAAACATTTTACATTGTAATTTACGACAGTTGAGTATTTTTGTTGTTGCTGTTTACTTTTTATCTTAATTTCCAAAAGAGGTAAAATTATTTATTTCCATTTCAGTTAGAAATAATCATCCATGGATGATTTCGAACTTAGGTTTATAGGCTAGTAAAATAAACTTGCAGAACATGGAAATGTGTTGAACTGTCTAGAAATGTGCACATTTTTATGTAGTATTTTGTAGTATAAATGTATACTCGTCAATTTCAGTATCAGTAAATTTGACCCAGGACTACAAAACCAGTTTTATGTAAAAATATAAGTTAACTTTATTCCTTTATGTTGTCCCAACACAAATTGTGTGGAACCCAGTATTTTTTTTTTTTAAGTGAAATGTGTAAGAACTTAATTAGGATGATTTTAAAGGTTATTTTCTCAGTATAAAACCCCAGATTAGCCTGTAATATCTTTGCCAAATATTGTACTATCTCAACAAAACAAACGTCAATAGATCAATTATTTATTCAGCTTTCAGATAATGTATAAATCTCAATTTCTATGACCCTTATAACTGGTTTTGTGGTCCAAAGTCACAAATTGACCACATGTTTTGGACTGCTCTTTGTAGATTGTGTTGGTCATTACCAAAATCAACTGGTATTTGTGGTCTTTAATTTGCACATGGTCAATAGATCACCGGTACAATTTTGCATTTCCACCTGTGCTATTATTACAGTTTTTCTCTCACACTAGTTTACTCTGTTTCAAGAGTTCGCCCTTAGCTGATGATTGATTATGAAGCGTATTTGGCGTGCTGTCCCGGGAGAGAGCCCTGAGCTCATGAGGTCCTCGAGCCCGGGGCTCCCTCCCGTTGAAGGGCGAGGGGAGTTTGAGCTCAGGTAGATCTCGAGAACTCCCCAAAATGCCTTTAACAGCTCGGGACAGCAGC
>CAIGQV010016645.1:12338244-12378483 GCA_903798115.1 Danio jaintianensis
GGAGTAGGTGAAGTGATAGTGGAGTGGAGTTTACTCCTTAGTGATATTATTATTATTATAATTTTTTTTTTTTAATTTTTTTTATGCAAATGTATCTAACACAGAGTTAGTGGATGAAACATTACTCCATTTGTCAGAAATGTCCTCCTCTTATTCACAGCAGTCAAGGGGGAAGTTTTTTTCTTTACCGTTTTCACATCCAACCGATTATAAACTTGCATAAACTTGCCATTATAAACTTGCATATGACACTTTGTGTATGGACGTATGAGTCACTATGGCATATTACTTTTTATAAATAAATATATCAACTGCCAACAGCAAACCCTGAACTTTAAAAACAAAAACGATGTCACCACTTAGTAGAAACTGTGAATGGAATGTTTGTTATGGGCTTTACTTTAATCCATGATTAAATAACATTACGTTTGGAATCTTAACATGATTAAAATCACGAGCATATCTGGCCCAATTCATTCACAAGGTCTTTTGCAACTGGGTGCATTCATGACTGTCAAGAGAGGGCGGGACCGTCTCGAGTTTTGGGAGCTCCCTTGGATGGTGACACTTCTTTCAGCTATTAGCTCAATGAGCTGTCAATCAAAAGTGCAAAAGGTCGGCGGCCATTTTGTTGACCAAAATCGTTAGTGTTTATGTCTGAAGACGCTACTCTACTGAACACACTCCAGCGACTAGTTTGGATGATAGCAGTGGATTCCATGGATGTTATCAACGTATGAATATGCTGTGGACTAATGTTTTACGGATTGGATTGCTTGGACCCTTGCAGTCAAATTACTACAAGCTGTTAGAATGTTATGGATCTGTGGACAGGCGGGAGGCTTGAGAGGTGAGTTTCTTTGGTTGAAATCATTCTAGTCACGCGAGTCTCGTCTTTCAAAAGGTTTATAAAATGTTTAGTCTTTGTTGGAGAGTAGTTATTTTTGGGAGGCTTCCCCTTAAAGCATGCTATGTACATTACCGCGGGTGGACCGCTAGGAGAGCGGTAAGAGTTCGGCTTCATTGCAGTGGCTTAGATTGCCAGCGTCTTGAGAGTTTAGGCGGGACCTCTGACTCGATTCTCGTCCTGCCGTGGCTGGATGGCGCTGAGCCGCAGCTGAAGTCTCGGGGAGAGCGCTGCTCTGGCTGAAGTTGTTTGTTTGGTTGGTTCTTTCCATATCGACAGGCTAAATGGTGCGATGCTGTAGAAGCTTTTTGGAGCTGGAGCGTTTTTGTAGCAGGAAGCGTTCTTCAAGACGAAGATGGCTAATGCCCCGTTCAGATTACACGATTTTTATTGTCAGTTACGAATCCCCACGACACCCTACGTCAAGGAAATCGTGCCGAAATCGTGTAATCTGACCGGGCTTTAAGGTAAAATACTCTGATTATTTATAGTGCTTTAGGAATCATCTGATTGGTGGATCATGCATTAGCTAATGCGGGACCAGCTGCTATCAATCATAATCACGAGCTCCTCTCGAAATTAGTTTATGAATAAACTTCACTTAGTATATCTAGCCTTTGTTTTCACTTTGAAATAAGATTATTTTGCTTGTTTTAACAAAATCTAACTTAATTTTGACATATAATTTCTGAAAACCAGACGTGTATAGTGTATATTTTATATATTTAGACTACAAAGAAGACAAAAAACTTTCATATGAAAAGCATTTTTTGCAGTGTAATTATATATTTTTTATAAATCCTAATTCTTCATTTTGGAGTGATAAAATCTCCTCTGTAAAAATCTTTGACTCTAATTAGTGAAAAAAAAAAGAAAAGATTAAAAACTTCATCCAGTATTCAGATTTCTGTTTAAATTTTAAATGTATACAAATAAGTGGAATTTCGTTTAAAAATGTCTCATTTAAAATAATTTATAAAACTTAAAAAAGAATAAAACTGGCTGTATCTTGCCTCAAAAAGTTAGGATAGGGTTGAAATAAGGATTCATACTGTACACTGCGGCTTATAGGAACATGTTAGACCTGCAGGGCAAAACAATCAAGCAGAAGATATAAAGAGAAAGAAGTGTGTAAAGCTTTTAAGTTCAGCGGAGTAAGCTTTATGTGGAGGAAAGTCTAGACGTTGAGGAGAGTGATGTGCTCCACACTCCAGCAAGCCAGCAATGAAACCCCTCTTTCAGCTCAGCCCTTTCAGAGCAGGACTTCTGCATTATCTGTCTGTCAGCCGATGCCTGCGGGGAAACTCAGAGCTCATGAATGGGGGAGGAGGACCGGCCCGGCCTGGGCAGAGCAGAGCAGAGTAGAGCGTCTCTGGAGCATCTCTAGCCCTGTGGCTTCAGGACTAATTCAACATCATATCAGCATAGACTCGTATTTAAGCCAAAGCGCTGTGTTTACTAGACTGCAGGGTCACAGTCATTCTGTCTGTAGCTTTAAAAAGGCATTTCCTCTTACAGTTGACGTGTAGATTCTTGAATTGACTCTGAGCTCTTGGTTTATTCATTTACTGGACCATATTATTATTTTGTAGTTCAGTAGCTTTTGCACTCTTGTTTTTGTACTATATGTTTGCTTCTCTATAAATGAAGAGTTCAGATGCAAAAACCTCTAAGTGCCATCTGAAATGTTCTTGGAAAATTAGCATTTTTTCTCAGCTTCCTATGTTTTTTATGCAGTTATTTTACTTTTACTCAATGAAAACAACCTTTTCATCACCATAAAAGTGGAATATCTGAACCTACACAGGAAAAATGAGAAAAATGCTCATTTTAAAATAAAATTTCTAATGGCATTTAGAGTCTTTAGCATCTGAACTCTTCAAATATTTGTATTAAATGTTAAAGGGATAATCCTTGGTGGATCATATAATGCAAGTCAACTGTTACCTTCAATTAGACATTTTGGAATAACAAAAACATCCAAGTTTAAGTAACTTTCTTGTTTTGGTTTAGTTATGAAGACTATGAATATTGTCAAAAGCATAGTTAGTTTAAAATTGTTAAATAAAGGATTATTATAAAGTTAGTAAACACTCAGAATGGCTCATGTTAATATTATAATCTTTTTAAAGTCTGAGTCTGATTTGGGCCTATTGAAAAAAAACAATTCAAGTAATATTTTGAAGAGAGAAATACAGTGAATGTGAAAACTCTGTGGAACTAGTAATTAGTTGAAGTTAAATATTGAATTATTTTACAGCGCACACAAGGAAAACTATACCAGTGGCTTCTGATGATACACAGAGGTCTTATAAAGTGAAACAAAATATTATTTACAACATTCATCTAGCAAACTGGTTCAGACTTGTTCACGTAAGCAGGCAATGATGTAATGTTTAAAAATATTATCAAATTGCCAAAAAATGGCATAAAAGCATATAAAGTTAATGAAGTAGTCTCATTTTGGGTTGGAGTGACTGCCGGGCATGTCTGAAAGTGAGTTTTGATTGAGTAAATTTGTAGGTCCTCACATAATTCAATTAGAACTGTTTGCTGAGGCTGTGGATTAATAATAGTAATAATAATGCATTAAATAATGTCCAGTTTCCTGCACAGACTGATCATTTCACCTTAAACCTCATTGTGTCTTCAAGAGCTGAGGGTATTACTTTAGTTTTTATTTTATTATTATTATTATTCTATAGGCATTATAAAGTGCCAGTAGCCATTCACTAGGAATCAATTCACTAGTCAGTAAACTATTCACTAGTCAATAGCACATGAATCACCAAAGACCACAGTTAAAGAAGATAAATAGAAGATAAAAGTTAAATAAGATACAAAATCTTCTTTAATATTCTACTGAAAAAAACATTTTAATTTTTGGTAAGCTAAAGTTTTCTTAAGTTTTTTCATCATCACATGCACACAATAATAGCTTGCAATCAAACAGCTACAAAAATGACAAAGCTACCATTTGAAGTTTATTTAATTATTTTCTTATACAGCAAGGACACAAATTCTCAGAATGTGTCAGTAAATATATTAATAGCTTTACAAAAGCCTTTTCAGATGAATAATGTTCTACTGAACTTTTTATGCACCAAAATAATCCTGAAAATTGTCCCTCCATCCTTCCATCAAATGTCAAAATTGTCAAATTACTGCATATGTGCACTCTAAAAAATGCTGGGTTAATTGTTTCAATTAAATTGAAATAACACTTTCCATATTTATTCCAACATTGGGTTACAATAACCCAGCATTTTTAGAGTGTGTGCTACAAATGACCTTAAATATAACTGTTGCTGAGATCTGATCAGATCATATGAAAGTGTATAGGCCTGAGGTTGTACAGGTACAAACTTACCACCAAAATGTACAACAGTTGAAATGCAATGGGATTGTTAATACATTTGTATTAATTGATAAATAAACAATTAAAAATCACAAGTTTCAGTTTTGGGCTGCACGGTGGCGCAGTGGGTAGCACGTTCGCCTCACAGCAAGAAGGTCGCTGGTTTGAGCCCCGGCTGGGTCAGTTGGCGTTTCTGTGTGATGTTTGCATGTTCTCCCCGTGTTCGCATGGGTTTCCTCTGGGTGCTCTGGTTTCCCCCACAGTCCAAAGACGTGGTACAGGTGAATTAAATAAACTAAAATTGGCCATAGTGTATGTGTGTGGATAAGTGTGTATGGATGTTTCCCAGTACTGGGTTGCAGCTGGAAGGGCCTCCGCTGTAAGGAACATATGCTGGATAAGTTGGCGGTTCATTCCTCTGTGGCGACCCCTGATGAATAAAGGGTCTAAGCCGAATGAAAATGAAATGAAGTTTTATGTATTTGACACATTTTTGTACTAAGTGCTTTAATAACTTTGTTTTATAGGCTAATGTGTTTTTGTTTTTATTTTTATTTAAATCCTTCACAATGCTTTAAGGGATTTTAGTTCATTGCATACAAAATCACAGCGTCTTTGGTTTTTCCTCATTTTCATATAATGTTTAACTTCAAAACCAAAGTCGTAACGTTAAGCATCATCTCAGAGCTGGCCAGTTGACGTTTTTGTTGAAGATTTTTCTTAAATCCCTGCATGTGGAGAAAATGAATAGGGCAAAATCTCTTAAAACCAAGGCTTCTGAAGAAAGTGGGTGGTCACTGTTACGCTTCTTGAAATCAAACACGTGTTTGAACAGCTTACGATTTAACGCTTTGTACCATAACTCTTACACCAGAGGGCCTTTCTCGGCACACATTTTAGGCAAAACACAGAAAGAGTAAATCAATGTGAACAAAACGAGTCTCCATGTGAGCTCATCCGTTACTGTAGTGTGTGTCTGAAGCGGGCTCTATGAGGCTGCCCAGCGTGAATATTATGGGGTGCAGATCTATAAGGTAAAGCCCCCTTCTGAGTGGTGAGTCCTTGACGCAGCAGGAGAATAAGTTCCCACTCTCATGATTGGAGACATCCATTATTGATGATGTCCTGATGAGATTAATCAAGCTTGAGAGGCTTTTTCTTCCTCTTTTCTATTTATTTATTTTTTTAATTCGGAATCATGTTGAAACCAATAACAGAGTCATGACATCCTAATCGCTGTGTGATGAATATTTATATCAAATAGAAAATGATGCGTTCCATATTCATGACCTCTCTGTTTTTGTTTTGTTCTTTCATCTGTCAGGGTTTTATTTGATTTATTTATATTATTATTGAAAGTGTATGTTTCTGTAGGATACAAAAGTGCTGCATATGGATGCGTGTTTTAATGTATTCAATTATGAATAAATCCGTGCATCGCTCCTCGTCAAATTATAATGTATGTTGTTGAGTAAATATGATGCATCTTTCTGTTTTGACACAGCAACAACCACACGCTCATAAATATTGTTACAAAAATAACGTCTCGTAACTATACATGCTGTCCAAACACATCAGTTACATAAGCTTCCTCTTTCATTCAATGAAAGACCGAATTAAAATACATGCAAATGCATCCACATTCATCCTCAGTTAGTGTTATTTTTGATCAAGGCCGGAAGCTTGCTTCTTTCCTAGTAAGCTATGTAAGACTGAACTATTGGAGAAGCACTTGGCTGTTTGAATAATTGATTCAGACAAGTTTTTTTTCACGTGCAATTCTGTACAGCTTGCTCAGCCTTTAAAAACTCATATTTCTCATATTTTATCAGTTCATTCACAAGCTATACCGCTGGATGATACATTAGTAATAATTAGTAATTACAATGTAACATCTGCATAAAACTCAAAAAAAAAGAAAAGATTTCAACCCATTCTAAATAAAACTGGAGGAAGAATAAGCTTTTTGTTCCTGCCCTCTTATCCACAATTCCACAACAATCCATTATAACTTAAAATTACAGAAATTCATCTTTTATCCTTACATATAATATATTCCGTAAACCATTCGTACATTTCCTTAAATTAACATAAACCCAAAATTTACGATACTCCGAAAAGCAACTAACTGTATATTCACAATGCGTTCATAATTTATATAACTTTGTAAAGTTGTTACTATCTGGACACTGTTTTAACATCTGTTCCAGACTATTCCATAATCCCACCCACACTGTAAAAAATCTATGTGATTTCAATGGTAAAATAAAACAATTTCCCACAATTCCCTGCATAACACTTCACTTTTTATGCTTTTTTGTTGACATACTATGGTTATTTTATTTTTTTCTCATCAGTTAAGTACATTAGAGTTTATATATAATGTTGATAAATAATGTTTATTGCATTACTTTAATTTTAAGTGTGTTATCATTATGGTGTTTAGTATTTGTGTGCATGACACTGAGTGCCTTCTATATATTAGTATGTTTCTCTGCTTGTGGGAAAAGTTCATGGTCCATGTCACATATGACTTTCTCAGCACTATATATGCTCATGGTTGTGTTTTTGTCTTTGTAACAAAGATACGTTGTGTAGATGTTAATACTTCAAAACACTGATGTATGGCTATACAATTATGAAATATGGTAATTTACTGTAAAATGTAGAAATATTTTTTATGTTCCTACTATAATTTTTACTGTAATATTTTAACAACCACAACTGCGATTTTTTTTTAAACCTTACATTTTAGGATTTGTTTTTTTTACAGTGCACATGTAGACGTACACATACTATTACAAAGTTGTCTTCATTTTCAACATTTTACAATTTTGTTCTTTTCTCAAATAATATCCACCCTGTCTTTTTTGAAAGAATTTTGTGTGTGTCTTTTAGTAAGTAATTTATTCTTATAGCTAAACAAATAACTTGCTCCATTTTAAATGTAACCAAATCAGTATCTTCATGTTAAGCATATTTACATCAAAGACCATTGCATTTGAGACCTTTTACGCTCAACCAAAATATGCAAAAAAAGATTGTGATGCACTAATGCATATTTTCCTATGTACTCATATTAAAAAACAGCCTCAAGGATCTGAAGATAACAAGACATTTGTTGACATGGTGACTAGGAAAAGGTCTCTGTTAGCCTGCAGTGCCCCTTGAAGCACATATTTAAATGCAAAAATGCAGATGAGATATTAGAGCACATAAAATAAAAAAAGAATATTTTGCATATATGGTACGCAAGTGCACGTTTAGAACATAGCGGATGATCTGCTCACCTCGTATGAATTTATGCGTGTTTGAAATTGCAGCGTCAGTGTGTTGGTTTATGATGAATGTCAATGAAAGGGTGACAGGAGACATAAAAGGTCTGACCTCAACAGTTTGTTCAGTGCTTGCCCATGTGTCTATGTTTGTGTGTCTGCCGATAGAAGGTGAATGGATCCCCCGCAGCAGTGTGTAATAACTAGTGTGTTCTAGGTAGGGGGTACAGAGGGGGAGGGAAATGTATTAGATGAGAGCCTTTGCAGGACATGGTGTGTTAAAGATCTGCCTCCTGGCCTTCCTCAGTACTTCTGTCGCTCCTTTTCTCATGCATTTGTGCATGGCAGTGGCCGTGAGCCGCAGATCCCCTTGTTGGGCCGAGAAGCAGCTCTGTCAATAAGGATACATCAGCGGCTCCAGCCCATAGAGGATCCACCCATTACCCCCTCCTTTTACTAAACACACTCAGTCACTCTGTAGCTCCACTGCCAGAGGCTTCCATTAGTCCCACCACCTGCTGTGCCACGGCCCCCCCAAACACAGACAGTCACTCTTTTTATTTCTCAAAGCGAACCGTCCATACGCTTTCTTTCTCTCTCTCTCTGTCTCTCTCTCTCTATCTCTCTCTCTCTCTCTCTTTCTATCCACCTTTTTCCACATGTGACTGATTTCAGATTATGGATAGCCCTTCCGTTTTGAGGAATTTTCATTCAAATGACTTGAAATGAATCACAATGAATAATCCTTATAGGTAGTAAGTGAGTGAGAGGTACATTTGGCTTTGTGCTTTATTTTTTATCCCTTATGACTCTTGGCATTATACCACAAGCATAACTGTGACCAAAGGTCCTTTTGAGTTCTATGTGTTTTGTTCCTCCAGATTGTTATAGCTGTAAAAAGACTCGTTTAGAGTTGTTCGTAGTCTGTTCAAACATCTTTTTAAAATTTATTGTAGCAATCTAGCAGTTGCCATTTTAACAATATGCAAATGGTTGAACTGTAATGAGAGTAACACCACTTTTTTCTGTTCAGTTCATTTTTGTTGTTGTTGTTTGTTTACAGTTCACTATTTAACAGAAGTTACTTCTCTTAGTTTCACGAAGCATCATGGGGTGTAAGAAAAGCATGGTATATCATCTCACTGAATACTTAGGCTTAAAACTTAGTTTACACCTTTGTGTTTTAAAAATATTTCTACATGGCAACATTTTCAAACTGATACAAATTTACACATCTGTGTAAATGAGCAAAAACGCTATATTACGTATATCAGGCTGGTACTTGGTGCTGTCACCAAAAAAGTATATATAATTTGCCACATGTGCCAGATGCTTCTCAGTAGTTGCTTGTAATGTGAAGTAGGCTAAAACCATATTTTGCTGATGAAGCGTTATCTAATGTTTGAGCAACAACAACACTACTACATACTCCGCCATAGTTGTGTGTTTGTTTGCGCTTACCTTTAATTTACACCTCCCTATACATCTACCATCCACACACGATGTCATAATTTATAAAAAAAAAACCTCTCATTTTCAGGTGTTTACATGGACATGACAAAGGTGAAAGTTTTCTTCCAAAAAAAAATCTGTCACAAAAACACAGTTGGCGGCGCAATGGGTAGCGCTGTTGCCTCACAGCAAGAAGGTCGCTGGTTCGAGCCTCGGCTGGGTCAGTTGGCATTTCTGTGTGGAGTTTGCATGTTCTCCCCGTGTTTGCATAGGTTTCCTCCAGGTGCTCTGGTTTCCCCCATAAGTCCAAAGACATGCTGTATAGGTGAATTGGGAAAGCTAAATTGTCTGTAGTGTATGTATGTGAATGAGAGTTTATGGGTGTTTCCCCGTGATGGGTTGCAGCTGGAAGGGCATCCGCTGCGTAAAACATATGGATAAGTTGGAGGTTCATTCCGCTGTGGTGACCCCAGATTAATAAAGGGACTAAGCCAAAAAGAAAATGAATGAATGAATGAATGAAAAACACAGTTGTCGTGTAAACAAACAGACAAAATGCATAAAAAGTTTCCTATTTTTGTCTGAAAAAGTTGTTGTGTAAATGGCCCCTTAAATCCACCCTTTTATGCATTTGAATGCTGCACTTCAAATTAGGGGTTGTACTTCCAGTTCTTAAAAAAAATGAACAAAAGTTACTCCCATAATTCACACAAAACATAGGAAAGTGGTGGACTGCATATCACCTCTCTGAACACTTACAGTGCATACAATATTTCCCTCCTTCCTTCAGAGGAAATGAGTAGATCAACCCATTGAGGAGAGAGACTGGACGTCCCATCGCTGCATCCCTCACCCCTCCTTCTCTCTTGGTCTCAGCGAGCAAAGACAAGGCGATGCGGTGCAATTATTTTAATTGGTTGTGACTTCTTCATTTACATGACAAGTGCATGCACATCCTGGGAAACCGCGGTCTGCTTCTCTATCAGAAGAGACCCCTCGGTCAGCGTGGGACACTGGGGCTCTGGAGGTCCTGAGGGGGGCGAGGGGGTGACGTTGCGGGTCTTTCTGTGAAATCCCACTGTCTGCTACCAGACTATAGCGTGTCTTATACAAACTAAAGGCAGACTTAACTTGGGCTAGTCCCGCCGATTTACCCTGCTATTGTCTGCTGTTGGAAGTCACTGCAGCCGGGGCTTTATTCTGGAGTGGTGAAAGTTCTCATTAGGACAGCAGTGTGGTACGATACTGAGCGGTGTTAGTTTACCATTACGAGACTACTCAGCTGAATCATTATAATGATAATTAGTTTGGCTTGGTGTAGTGTCTTCTTTATGGAAAATGCATTGTGTCTTTTTCGCCCCTCACTTTGGTTTTGGTTGAAGTCCATGCAGTCTCCGTCCACTCAGAGGTCACGTAAAGCAGTTAATGCAGAAGAGTGGAGATGAAAGACTAGTCATTTTTGTTGTTGTTTTTAAATTGCTATTTTATTGGGATGATGCAACATTGTTCAAGTGCTCTGTGTATTATATAGATATTAATGTATTAACCAACTCAATGCAGATTAATAGTTTTAAGTTATTACATTAAAATTAAATTATTCAATAATGAATTCAATAAATAAATTAATTAAATTATTTATTACGTTTAATTAATTGTTTCAAGAAAATTCATTAAATAGCAGTTCAGTATAATTATTTACTAATGTTTTTTTTTAGTTATAATTAGCAAACAAATTTTAGTATAGATAAAAATAATTTAAAAAAAGTTTAAATAGATTTAATATTTTTGTATGGATTTGTTAATTGCTTTATATTTTATATATTTTATATATATATTTTTTATCTTCTTTTTTTATTCCTGTAACCACAGATTATATATGTATATGCTTAGAAAATGTGTCAGCTGTTATTACGCTCCATTCATTATGATGACGCATATAATGCATATAACTTGTCATAATCATGCCTATTTGTCCTACAAAATCTGCTGGTTGTATTGTTAATTTGATGCTTTGAGAGAGATCAAATCCGTCCTCTGCCCTATAATCTCTATTCATCTTGCTCCATAATGTTTAAATCAATTCACAAAAATAAATTAATAATTTAATTTAGCTTTATCTTACAGCTTTATCTTACAGTCCTGCTTTATCTTAAGCTTTATCTTACAGTCCTGTTTTATATGTACATACTGTAGGCTACAACAAAATATACTTATTACAGTGATTGTATCAACTGGCTAATAACTAGCTACTATGCGTAAACCTACACTCTCAGGAATAAAGAAATCCCTTTTCGAAAGGTACATTTTTGTTCCTAATAAGTCCTTAAAGGTACATATAATTACCTAAAAAGTACAAATGTGTAGCTCACAGTACCTTAAAGGTACAAAATTGTACCCTAAAGGTACTAATGTTCACCTGTACGGTACAAAACTGTATCTTTTGAAAAGTAACCACCCCAGTGACAGATTTTGTATCTTTATTCCTGAGAGTGTACCTCAGAACCTATAACCTTAACCCTTGTGGTTACTTTATATAACCCAGTACGTAAGGTAAGTACACTGTAAGTATATTTTAAGTGCACATGGTGTTAAATAAAGTGCAACCAATATTTAATTTAAATAGTAAATGGCTTTCAGTAACCAGCTGATCGAATGCTGAGAGAATGGATACAAAGTCACTGCAATTGAAGCTTTAGAAGTTTGTACAGAGCAGAATATTACCATACTTTAACAAATGAGTCAAAGGCTTCAACAAGTTTTGTTTTTCATCGCACATATTCAATTGCTCTTTTTTCGCATGTGCCTTCATAACTTCATGTATCTATATAAATTCAAGCTGTTTTATTATCATATACTATATCCAAGACAGCCATAAATTCACAGTAGAAGAGCTGTAATGAGAATGGAACGTGTAATATCATGCGTGTGATTGTTTGGAGCAGACTGTCTCTAACTATCCTTGCTCTAGGTGCTCAAGTTTGGATTAACTCAAATGAAAGGAAATCAATTCAGTTTGGGGACTCCCAGGGGTGTCGTCTGACTCTGGCTCATGCGTACTCCACCATCAAAACATGTTGGCACTAAAAAGACATGTCTTCACACAGATGCCACAAAGCTGCCTTTGTGCCGCATGTGAGGGAATCTTTTAAAACAGGCACTTCATAAACAGAATAGCAAACGCTACAGAACTTCTCTAGTCTACATTTTCAGCTGACAATGAGACGAGAGCAGCACGATGTGAGTGATAGGAGCGAACAAAAGAGTGGTTTTCCCTCACGGAGATGCCGGCGCTGCCAAATTTATGGCCCAAAACAAGAGGCAGATGAAATTCTAGGCTGGTATTTGGGTTTGATTGGGTCCGGTGTTGGAGTGCAGTTGGTCTGTTCTCACGCCCTGCTGAGGGAGTGGCTGTCGGACACCTAACACAGCTCTGAACTCTCGGTTACCTGTCCCACAGAGCCAATTTCACACACAAGACCAGCCAGAACAATGTGCATGATTTGGGTCATTGCAGGGTTTAGTTATTTTAGGTGATTTTGGAGACTATTGGATTAGAGCCATTATAAATGATGAGTTGACGTATCTCTTTGCTCATCTTTGTTGTCTGATGAATCAAAATGACTGCCAACAGAAACTTATGTCCATTTGGTCATGTGGTATTTACTTTGAAAGACTAAAGGGGGTGTATTTGTGACTGCTGATAATGTTTTGCACAAGCAGTGTTTATTTGTAAGTAGGGTTGGGTATCGTTTTAATTTTAGCGATTTCGGTTTCGATTCTGCTGAATCCGGTTATTATCGATTCTACATTTCCAATATTTTTGTAGAGAAAAAAAAGAGCAAATACTATTACATTTAAATTTTCTTATATTTATATACAGAAACGTCCTGGTTACGTCCGTAACCCACGTTCCCCGAATAAGGGAACGGAGACGTGCGTCTGTTAACAGACTATGGGAGTACGTCAGACGACCAATCACTCTGAAGAGTAAGAAAACGGGCCAATGAAATGCCAAATTGCATTGGCAGAGCTCTGCTCCACAGCTGGCAGCAATGAGCTATCAGCGCTATATAAGCTGCACGCTGTGGAGTGAGCCTCAGAATTTGCCTGCTGAAGAGCCGATCACTCAGCTAATCAGCTGTAGACTCAGCTGCTGTGGCAGTGGAGACGCACGTCTCTGTTCCCTTATTCGGGGAACGTGGGTTACGGACGTAACCAGGACGTTCCCCTTCATACGGGAACTTTAACGTGCGTCTGTTAACAGACTATGGGAGACTGTATGGAAAACGCCACAGCAGCTAAGCCCGTCACGCTCCTGATGTGAAGTTTGCCAAGCATAGCGTGGGCGCACAAGCATCACCAAGAGCGCAACCTTCCAACGTCCCCTAGGCCCTTAATTACCATTACATGGGAATAATTAAAATTTAGATCGGGGGTCGTAAATGTGCTTTTTCCTAGCTAATATAGTCTAGGGATTTTAGAAATACGACAGTACGTTGGGAAAGCGTGCCAGTCCCCGAAGGGGGAGGACGCTGCGAAGGCCACCTGCTACCCAAGAGGGGAGACTTGATGGCAATAAGGACATATGGACTAGCCCTATGGAGGGGGAGTGCTACATATGATAAGCTGGTTAGCGGGTAGGGAAGACACGGGTCCGCCTGGTCAGGGGGAACACTCCATGGCTGAATAAGCATATGGGATCGCCATCGGGGACCGCGCATAGCTGGCACCGAACCTCAGCATGTGGGTAGACCAAGAGTGGGCATACCAGACATCACACTGAGCCAGGCACCCGGCTCCTCCGCTGAGTCGGGTGCTGGGGGCCTCGGAGGAATTCTCTAGGGTTCGCCAAGCGGGAAACTACTAGCAGAATAGAAAAGGCGCACGTATCTCCGGGTTAGGGAGCATGGCGCAGCAAGCGTTTTTGACACCGAGTTTCATTTCGTCCCGATTGACCGGAGTGACCCAGTAATCGGGAGGAAACCGACTCCACTCGAGGATTATAAAATCTCGTGAATGTGTTAGGTGTCGCCCAGCCCGCAGCTCTGCATAATCTGTTAAGAGGCGCTGCGTACTCACGCCGAAAAGGAGGCACCGCTTTTTTTTATTTTATTTTTTTAAAGTGTGCTCTCTCTCCCGAGGGACACAGCTTGCCCTGGCACATAAGGCGAGGGCAATGGCATAACTATAAAATGGACCAACCTCTGCTTTGATACGGCACTTCCCTTCTGCCTATCATAACAGAAAAGAGCTGCTTAAAGACGTATGCTCTACGTGTCACATTAAGCGCAGTGCGCGGACATACAATAAAAGGGTTGGGTCTGCCTCCTCCGCAGACAGCGCTTGCAGGCTCACTACCACTTTTAATATAAAAAAGGGGTGGTAGGAACCTTGGCAAAAGCTGAACCGGGGTCTCAGGTAAACGTGAGAGTAGGCCGGTCCATATTCCTGGCACGATTCGCTGACCGAAAATGCCACCGGAATCCTAACCCTCCTGCTGATACCAACGCGACCAGCAGAGCTGCCTTCATGGACAGAAAACTTATAGATACTGAGTCGAGGGCAAGAGAGGGAGGCGGGGATGGAATTAACCATCTCGCGCCACGCACCTCTGAAGAACCGGCTGATAAGGTTATGCTTTCCCAGCGCGCTACCATCCGCCGCCACAGAGAGCGGGGATGGCAGCATGCCAAACCTTCAGTCTGGAGGGTGACAGCCTGCGCTCCAGTTATCCTAAAGGAAGAAAACACAACACTAATCTGGCATGTCCGGGGTTCTTCTCAGAGAGAAGAGCTCCACACAACGAATAGCTCCACTACAGGACATAGGCTTGCCTATACAGGGTGCTGTAGCCTGAGTGACGGTGTTAACCATCTACTGATAGGTCACCTAAGTCTACCGCGCTCTGTCTAGAAACCCTCAGTGAGGGTTCCAGAACGCTGCGCGGGTGCCAGAGGGTGCCCGTCCCAGAAAAAGGAGTACTTCTTCCGGGGAATTCGTCAGGGAGGGCCATCACGAGGAGTGTGAGTCCGGTTGGGCCAAGGAGGCGCAACGAGCGAGACCCGCACCTCGTCTCCCCGACCTTGCACAGAGTCTGCGCGCGCAGGCTCACTGGGGAAAACACATATTGCGTAAACCCGGGGCCAGCTGAGAGCCAGCGCATCCATGCAGAGCAGGGAAAGCAGCTGGCAAAGGGCCGCTCGGGAGAAGCGGCAGGATGTCCTGGGCCTCTCTGAAGCGTGCCCATAACGGCTGGACTGCGGGGTGGAGTCTCCATTCTCCCAGAAACGTAACTGTCGTGAGAGCATGTAAGCTGGCACGGTAGAGCTCGTATGGGATATGAACGGCGCGCAGCCATTAAGCCGCATGACTCCGGAGGAGCAGATGGCGAGCGAGCTGAGACATGCGGCGGTAACGCACATCAGCCAAACGGCTGACGTGCGCTATCGCAGCTATGCTGGCCGTCCTAACCAACACATGTGCCCCCTCCCGTACTGGTAGGAACCGGCGGAGAGGGAGAACACTGCCAACAACTCCAGGCAATTAAATGCCAACGCAACCGAAGTCCGATTTACAAACCTGCGGCTGCATGCTCGAAATACACAGCCCACCAGCCCGTACTGGAAGCATCCGTCAGAATGACAGCATGACTGGACACTTGTTCTAAGGGCACCCAGGCCCGTAGAAGGTAAGGTCCATCCAGGGGCTGAAGGTGCGGAGACACAGCGTAGTGATGGACACCCGGTGCGTCTCCGCGCGCCATGCCCATCTGGGGACCCGATCGCGAAGCCAGCGCTGAAGTGGTCTCATATGAACAATTGAGCGGCGTGATAGCAACTACAAAATGTCATATGCCCCAGGAGCCTCTGAAAAACTTCAGTGAAACCACTATAACTGCCGAATTAAACGGACAGGGCAGCACTAGCCCAGCGCGCTAAAAGCGCACCGTGATGGAGACCGGGTCCAGCTCCAACCCGAGATGAGAGAAGCTCTGCCCGGGGGAGAGCTTGCCCATTCTCGGTTGACCTGAAACCCCAACAGGCCAAGGTGCCAGAGCACCAGGTCCCTATGCATAATCGACTAATTCAAGGTCTGAAAAAATTAACCCAGTCAAAGAATAATCAAAAATGCAGATGCGCGTGCGTCAAAGAGACACAGGGCATCCTCCACGCATGGAACAGGGAGAGCCCGAAGGGGAGGACCATTTACTGCCATGCTCGGGGCCCGTCGCACTTTAGGAGGGAGAGAGCGAGACATGAAGTGAGCGTCCTTCAGGTCTATAGCTGCAACCAATCCCGCGGACGGACGCACTGGGGGATGCGTTTCTGCATGAGCACCCTGATCAGCATCCTGAACGGATGACAGATCAAAATGCGCAGATAGGATTGGTATAACCCACCACTCTTCTTCGGCACGATGAAGTACGGGCTGTAAAACCCACACTTCATCTCGGCTGGAGGGACCTGCTCGATTGCATCCTTCGACAGGAGGACAGCAATCTCCTCTCGCAAGACAGGGGCGCTCTCGGGGGAAACCCTTGTAGTATGAACACCCGTGAACCTGGGAGGGCAGATAGCGAATTGAATCGCATAGCCGAGTCTGATCGTCCGCATGAGCCACCGCGACGGGCTGGGCAGCGCTAACCAGGCTGGCAGAGCCCGCGCTAATGGCACCATCGGACTGATCAATGACATGCCAACGGAGGGGCAGCTCGGGAGGGGAGTGCTCACCCCGGGAAGCAGAGCGGCCCGAGGAAGAGCTGAAAATAAGAGAGTCTCTTACCTTCCTCCCAGGATCCCGCGGAGAGGCTGGAGGTGCGAGAAAGGAGATCATCCTCTGGCGCCCTCAAAGCCTGTGGCGAAGTGCACCAAAGCTGAGAGCTGGAAGGCAGTACGTCCCATGCTGGCAGCAATTGGGCTTCCACACCCAGAGGGAGGAAAAGCCGCTCTTTTCGGATCGCTACATTCGTTCGCGCAAGAGCCCCAGCCCTCCACTGGGGAAAGAACGGTTCTCCTCCTCTCCAAGTGGCCCGCCTTAGGTTCGCTTCGCGGTCCGATTACCGGACTTTACGGCGACCTATGACGGGAGCGTCAACTTCCCGCGGCGAAGCTCGGCGCGTTCACTAGCCAGTGTAACGGGCTGTGACGGCGGGGCATTTTGGAGCAGCGGGAAGAGCGCTCTCGGCGAAGAACAGCCAGCGCGGACGGGTCCGGTGGGGGAGCAGTTTTCCGAGCTCACCAGGAGATGACCCGCTCCATCGCGCACGGCTGAGCTCTCACCACCGAGGACTCCTGGGTAAAGTCCCCGACAGTGTCGCCGAGTAGGCCTGCCTGGGATATGGGCACACCAAGAAAGCGTACTTTGTCGGTGCGGCGCATATCTGCCAGGGTAAGCCAAGGGTGGCATTTCCGGACCACTGTGTGGCCATCGTCCTCCCCAGGGCACGGGCGGCCGACTTGAAGGTCATGAGAGCATAGTCGACCACCGTGCGGTGCTTACGCATAAGCCTGGGGAAGAACCGCCCCTGTGCAGCACAGCAGGTGCTGTGGTGCAGGGCAGAAGCGGCATGGCCCGCAACGGTGCGGGCTCTGGCCATGAGAGACACAGAAAACCCACCAGCCTTGGACGGGGGTCTCAGCTTACCCCTCCAGGTGGCGGCCAACCACCTGAGGAATAGCTTCATACCCACTGGCCGCCTCGCCATCAGGGGAGGTGAAGGCGGAAGCGCACGAGGACCGGGCAGTGAAAAACGCCCTCTATGCCAGCGTGCGCTCGCTGTGCGCCCCTGGGAAGAAGTGGACGGGAGCTGGAAGATTCATCTTACATCAGCTCGCACGCCACACCTTTAGTCGGTCCGGCGGTGAGACTGGGGGACAAGCCATCTCCAGCCACACCGCCGAAGCAGCCCAGGAAGCGCAGCCATCATGTCTGATTCGAGAACCGTGACTCCGCATTGCACCCCGTAGGATGGAAGCGAGCCCGGTCTGTCATCTGAGCATGACAGCTCGCCCTCCGATGTCGCGATGGACATCTGATCTCCGGTGTCATCAAGCGGAAGCGCGGGCATCCCGGGGGATGAACCGCACCACCACTCAAAGCTTGGATGGAGCGTGCTGTGGAGGAGTGGGGGGTCCGCGGGCCCGGAGGCGACGGATAAGCCCCCACTGTAATCCTCAGATCTGCCCGCGTGCTAACCGCTTTTACGGGGAGCAACGGGGGTGGCTTGGAAGCCGCGATCTCAGCTATGCAACAGCCATGCTCTCACAGTGAGAGCATGAGCTGTCCGCGAGCACCGCATCGACATGCTGGACCCCCAGACGTGTGATGCGATACCCGTGCCCATCATCCGGAGATAGGAACCACCGCATCCAGAAACGCACAGTCAGAACAGCGTCTTGAAAAAGACGTGTTGATTGACTGTGTTGCTCTCTTAGGGAATCTGCTCTTTTAGTGTGAAACTGCTCTTTTGTGAACACCAGCGAAACGCCCAGGGGACAGGAAGCCCAGATCAACTGCCGCTGTCGCGTCATCTCCCGCACCGGTGAGTAAACTGGTTTCAGTCTTGAAATCAGGTTGGCAGATAGAGTGTCTTCAGTCTCGTGAGAGGGTCTGAAGCAAATAAATTCTGAGGCTCACTCCACAGCGTGCAGCTTATATAGCGCTGATAGCTCATTGCTGCCAGCTGTGGAGCAGAGCTCTGCCAATGCAATTTGGCATTTCATTGGCCCGTTTTCTTACTCTTCAGAGTGATTGGTCGTCTGACGTACTCCCATAGTCTGTTAACAGACGCACGTTGAAGTTCCCGTATGAAGGGGAACCTGTAATCATTGACTTCCATAGTAAAAAAATAAAAAATAAATACTATGGAAGTCAATGGTTACAGGTCTCCAGCTTTCTTCAAAACATCTTTTATGTTTAACAGAAAAAAATAAAACCATAAAGGGTGAGTAAATGACATAATTGTTCATTTTGGGTGAACTATGCCTTTGACTGTGAGAATTTGTCAAATAATTAAATAACAATTCCATTATGGAATAAAAGAAATGATTACAAATAATTAATATAGTAGAACATATGTTATTCTAGCTGCCTGAATGTATTTATTTGTGATCGCTATTTAAAAAAAACATATTGCATGTCCTGGCAGATACAGTAGATACAACTTTAAAATGCTCACTGCCATTCACCACCCTCAGAATGACTGAAAATCGATAAATGAAATCGAAATGCACACATCTTATCAAATACCCGGTTGTTTGAAATTTAAAACCGGTTCTAAATTTCTCGATACACATACAATGTACATACACTGTCATTTGTTTTGTTTTTGTGATAGAATTTAAAACTATTTAGCTCAGCTGGATAACAGATGCTATACAGTTTTACACTGAAGAAGAAGAATTCTGTCACATTTGATCAATTAAATGAATCCTTGCTGTTAAAAAATGTTAAACGTTGTTATTAGAAAAAAGAAGAAAAAAATGTACTGACCTCAAACTAAATATGCAAATCTAAAAAGTAAGGGTTTTTCAGTGAAAATATCATTTGAAATTTTAATACCATTTTAAAGGCATTTACATTTAGCTATAGTTCAGTGTTCCTGGATACTGTAGACACTGTCATCTTATATACTGTATTAAGAAAATTTCAATACAAATCCAATCAATATTTAATGTTTATTTATTTTTAATTATTCATAGTGCTTTTTATTATTTATATCATAAGCATCTAGTGTACATTTCAATCTCAAAGTGACTACTTATGACTTTAATTTGAATATGTTTTTGTGACATAAAGGGATAATACACCCCCCAAATAAAAACCCTGACACCATTTACTTACCCCAGACACATTCCAGTTTTTCTTCTTCTGCAGAACACATAAGAAGATGATGAATTTTTATATTTTCTTTATTTATACAATGAAAGTCAGTGGGTTATTTTTGCATTGAACCATCCCTTCAGTCTCTGTGTCCATCTCTAGCTCTTTAACCCTCTGGGGTCGGAAAGCCTTTGAATAAAAAAACACTTTAGTTTAGGTCACAGTTCATGCTATTTAACTACTGGCTTATTACCTGCCTATTATTAAGATATTAACTGTTCATTAGTAGTTATAAAGTAAGATTTATTCTGCATCCCATACCCAAAACCTAAACCCAACGTCTACCTTACTAACTATTAATAAACTGCTAACTAATAGTTTATTAAGCTAGTAGTGTTAGTTAATGGTTTAGGTTTAGGTTAATACCGTGTATTGTGACCTAACTAAACTTAAATCAATATATATATTTTTTAATGTAAATCAGTGTGTAGGGTGATTTTCACATAATTTTGAAGTAAAAACTGTAACCTTCCACATTCAGTAAACAAGCTTTGTTTGCTTTACTGAATTTTAACTGAATTTACTTTGTTTTCTGTGCTTATTTCAGTGAATTAGAAATATACAGAGCTTTTCTTTACCAACCACTCAGCCTATACGTTTCACAAACCTATACATATGCTGCTTACAGTATGCTACCGTAGCACAGATTGTGTTGAATACACTGTCATAACACTCTAACCAGTAACATATTTATAAGCAACTGAGAAAAGCACAAATATAAGGCCCCCTAAACCCCAGAGAGCTAAAGTGCAGAAAACCATCTGGATATATGCCATTAATAGTAGTACCTTCATCATTTAATCATTGCTTGATTTATTACTGATCAAAATAAAATGCACACAGTCATTTACTTTAAAATAAAATCCATTAACTTCCATCTCTTTGCACTTTTTGCTGTTGAAATACCTTGTTGAAATAAAGTGGCGTGCTTGTTTTTGTGAATTCACCCCAGAGTGTATCTGTATGCGCGCCTGTGGATGTAATTGCATTTATTACCTTGTTGGTTTATTTGATTGTCCATAAAGGCAGCGTGAACGTTTCCGCTGTTCTCCATTGTCTCTTTCTGTCATTAAACATGCCTGTATTTTATTAGCTCAGTCCCAAGCAAGGTCATTAATTGCAGCTGGGACCTGGGGAAGCCCAGCTCCACTAAGAGGTGAGAGAACGAAAGACAGAGCGAGAGAGGAGGGGGGAAGGATTGTTAACGTGTTACGGCACAGGCGTCTTCTGAGATTGCCTGCTTGATTGCTTCATAAGGACCCTGTGGCACACAGCAATTAGGAGCCGCAGACCCGAGGAGCACTCGGATGATTTTGCTGAGACTCTTGCCGTATCAGTCCAGCAGATCGGCGCACTCAGCCTTCCCCTTACGGAGCCTGAGTCTGAGGAACGGCCCGGGAAGAGAGTTTCGGGAGAGGTTAATGACATCTAGAGCAGGGAACATGTGCTGTGGGTAATTGGTAAATGGTGGTATAATGAAAAAATTATAAACGTTGTAATGACTGTGCTCCTGTGAAAAGAGAAGTGAGTGTTTACACTGGAGAGGCTCGGGGAGGGGAAAAAGAGGAGAGAAAGAGGTGGAGGAATGGAGAAAACGATGGCTGGGTGTGCAAACAAAGCGCTGATACTGATAAGTGTGAATCATTGGAGTTTAATAGAAAGGCCTCTGGCTGTAAGAAACCTCTGAGGATCCATTATATGCTCAATTATATCAAGACATATATAGCTACAAATAGTACGCCTGTGTGTGAGAGCTGGAGTGTGCACGGCAATAGCTAGGAGACTATGAAATATTAGTGCTAGAGTGATGTAAGGTTTTGTTTAGAGCTATATGATGCCACACACATTGATGTCATAATGTCTGCTGTCTTCTTCCAATTCTGAGATTTCGGTCACATGACTGGCGCAGAGATCTGGAGGACAAAACATCCAAAGATCTGCAACACAGGCCTGTCTCTTTTCCATTTCTTTCAAGCCATGAATGTTTAGCCTGTGATATGTGAATGTCTTTTTGAGCACATGTAATCTAAATACAGCACTGTAAATCCTGATTATGAAAAGCGAGACAGGTTCCTGTGTCAGTATATTTGGTTGATCTTGGAACATTGTTCTTCATTGTAAGTTAAATCCAACCCCTAAACCTAACTAAGTTATTCCTAACTTAATCCAGCAAACGAGAAAATTAGGTAACAGTGATGCAGAAGCACCAAACCTTGATTGTTAACCTAAATGTTTTAAATGTAATTTTCACATGTACATTTCTTTGGGGGAACCAAAAAAAGTTCTTCTATGGTATCACTAAAAAAAATGAATGCTTGCTTGAATTATGTAAATGCTGTGGGTTTTGGGAGACACTGAAGGATAAGAGGAGGAAATGACCCTGAGCAATATAAGAGTGGCAGTGTGAATCTTGCTAACAGGAGAATTAAAGGGTTAGTTCACCCAAACATGAAAGACTTTAGTTTAGACTTTAGTACAGACACAATCTAATATACTTCTGTGACTCCATTGAAAGTCTGTTGACTCAAGACTCATTCAAATCCCTTCAAAACTTAGATGAAAGAATAAATGACTGCTTTATTTTTTTTTATATAAACATTGATTAGTAAACAGCCTTCTAATGTAGTCATATACTGTAAGTTCAATTATGCTTGATGCACGAAAACCAATGATGTTCTTTTCTGTGCGTTGTACAGCATGTTTGAATTTCCATGTTTGAATTTCAAGAACCAATGAGGGTTGTTCTCATGTCAAGTGGGTATGGTTGGACTTCTGTTTATGTTTGCTGATCAGTGCACTGTAAAAAAAATGTTAATGAACAGTTTTTCATATTTTGTGATTTATATGTGTTTTCTGTTTATTCATGCTTTTGAATTAAATTGTGGGACTTCTGACAACGTTTGATGTTTGAAATGTTAAAAAGTAACTTTTATTGACAGTGTGTCCAACTAAAATTGGCAATAGAAGTCACCTTGTTAAAGTGTAAATTAAATTTTTGAACATCAATTTTGCCAGAGCAGAGATCAAGATCCCATAATGCAATTTGGAAAACTCCCATCAGTAACGAAATGCTATAACTATGATTTTAGTTTTATTTCTTTAGAACAATTTAATTAAACTGCCCAATTCAAAATGGATTAGTTCTTTTTTTAATGTCTTTTTAATGTCTCAGAATTTTAGGTAAATAGAATTTGTATGTGGGTTTGGAACAACTTGAGGATTTCCTTCAGCTTAGACCCTTATTTAGGGTGAGCAAATGATAGAATTGTTATTATTTTTTAGTAGTGAATTTACCTTTTAAGACTTTTGCAGACTTTATTTTATTATTTAATTGTATTTTATTATTTAATTATATTTGATTATTTAATTGTATTTTATTTTATTTTATTTTATTTTATTTTATTTTATTTTATTTTATTTTATTTTATTTTATAGTTGTATCAACAGTGAAACCTTCAACCTTCAATACAAATTTTGCATGATTTGATCGTGTAATGTGCGTTGCAACTTGGTTGGTCATTTCCAGTTAGTAAGTGCATCTCGATGGGCGTTCCGGTATCAGCGCCGCGGGACATCTCTCCACACCCTTCCCCCCCTCACAAACACACCCACATACTGGCACACATAATTGACAGTGTGTTTAACTGCAGCTGATGAATGCCCTTGATTTCCCATGTGTACGAAACACAGCAGGAAATCAAGGTTGTGTGAAGCTGACTCCAATGTGACCGCCATTCATTACACCGGAGGATGACCCGACCTGCACTACACACACACATCATCACACACAGTATTTATGAATTGATAAATCACAGCAGAAGATTTTGAGGAATGTTTGATTAACGTGAGCGTTACATCGGAGTCTCACATTGTTTGTTTTATAGATATTAGAATAATGCTTTAATATCTTGTATTGCAGATCAGATCCAGTTATTTGCGCTAATGGGTCTGGATTCAAAGTGATGGATTACCGTCAACCTCAGACTTTTATTTCCCATCATAAAATCCCTTCTTTTTTAGATTGCTATTTTCTAGGGGTTTGAAAAATCCAATAAGCTGTGTTTTCTCCTGTTTAAATACTCATTCCGTTCCTTTAATGACAATGCAGAAGCTGAAACAATGTCTTCTAAACATTTAGATATGAGTTGAATGAAACTTTCTTACGCCATATAAAGTTTATAAAAGTATTACCGTCAGAAGGTTTCCGCAGGGCTGTATGGAAGATCTCTTACAAAAGGGATGTCATACACAATGGGAGATAAAACTCTGGCAAACTTAACAAAGCAAAGTTAACTATTTTGATTTGAATAATGCTCAATCTAAACTTTGTTTTTTAATTATTTATCTATTAATTTCCACCTTTTTGCAATCCCTAGATGCAAAAAGTTGCACAGAAAGTGAAGTGAGCGCAGCTCCTGTGGCTTGGGTGGCAGAATAATTTTCTTTTAAAAATATTCTTTATTCATGTGTTATTTGTTTATGTGGATAAATTATTAAAAATTTGCTGGATTTGTGCAAAGGTTCTAGTTTGCAGTTAATGATTCCCCTCCATTCTTTCCCGATGGGTATAGTTTGTAATTTTCTTGAATATAAAAGCTGCATTATTCATGTGTATCGGCAGACCACATCTATTAATGATGTCTTTCTTTTTAGGTGCTTACATTTTTACAGTGATATGTTTTTTTCCCCCCTGCTTTTAAGAGTTAACTACATTGCATATAACAGAGTTGCCCTGCAGTAAGGTTAAATATCACTTTAAAAGTTTGAATAGTTCTTTGGGGCGTTAGTTTTAAAAATAAAGGCTAAAGCAAAGAACAGAGAGGAAAGGAACAGAGGGAAAGAAACAGATAAAGAAGTTTGTTGAGAAACAGAGATGTAAATGGCCCTGTTTAGTAATTTATAGATGTGGGAATTGAGTGAGACTCTCTACAGAGTCATAAACTATTGATGTGTCTAATCTTTTAGATCCTGCCAACATAATAATCATGATCTGGATGACAGTGAGAGGCAGAGCCACACCCACTTCCTCCCTTCACCCCCACAACAACCACACACAATCACACACGCACATGCACACATTTACACATACACACACGGTGCTGTGTTGTGCCTCTGTTAAAACACAAACTTCCCTCTGTTAAAAGTCGAGCTTTGCAAACACTACACATATCTAATAAAATCAATAAGCACTTTATGTCCGGTGGTGTTAACAGTTAACCGTTTGCAGTGTTTTTGGTAAAACTAACGCTGTCTCTGTGCTTGCTCTGCACTATAAATTGAGACACGTGCTAATGATTTATTTCTACATTCACACAGTAACTCATAAACAAGGTTAACTTAGCAACAGTATAAATCATGGCTGCCCATATGCCAGAAAAACACAAAAGTGATTTTCTAAAAGGGTTAGTGCACACAAAAATGAAACTTCCTTTATTATTTAGTTTCCCTTATGTCGTTAATCCCCTGAGACCTTTGTTCATCTTCAAAAGAAAAGTTCTGATATTTTAAATCCAAGAGCTCTCTGACCATCCATAGACAGCAATGGTCCAGAGATGTTCAAAGGCCAAAAGGAAAAGGAACCAAAAACATTGTCAAAACCATGTAATTATGTAAAGCTCCAAGAACACTTTATTTGCCAATAACAATGTAAAAATTGTTTGCCTAGAGTATATCTTCCGCAAAAGATCATTTACTTCAGGCAATACAACACTTGCATGTTCCGCTGTTGAATAATGGCAATGCCTCGTACTGCCCGTAGTAAATGCGGACCCTGAAGACCTGGGGTCTCATTTATAAATGTGCCATATGCACAGAACAGGGGCAGAAATGTGCACATGCAACTGCCCACGCAGAAGTTGTGATTATTAAAAACAAAGTCGACGAGAGAATGTGTGCAGCTGTACACTGTAAAAAATGTTGGGTTCCACACAGTTACTTCATGTTGTGTCAACACAAATCGATTAAGTTACCTTTTAATGTTTTTACAAATTTAAGTGGACTGAAAAACAGTTTAAACAATTAAGTTGTACCAAAAAAACACAAAATAATTGTGTTGTTTCAACTCATTTTAAATAAGTAGTTTGAACAAGCAGCAAAATACATTTTTTGAGTGTAAGTAAACCCCAAGTAAACATATTTAACTTAAATATTGACTTAATTTAACCACTTTTAATCATCGTATAAGCCATAATCATTAAAAAATAAATTTTTATTTATTCTGGTGTAGGTTTACTTAAAGAAGGTTTCTATCAAATGATTATAAGATATCAGACCCCTGATGAGGAAGAGAAGACATTGGCAAACCACTGTAGTCACATGGAATGTTTTGTTTTTTTCTTTTTTTTCTGAACTTGAATGTCTCGAGACTGTTGCTGTCTGTATGGAGGGTCAGAGAGCTCTCTGATTTCATCTAAAATATCCTAATTTGGGTTCTGATGATGAATGTAGGTCTCGGTGGATTGGAAAGACATAAGGGTGAGAAATTAAAAACTGAATTTTTCATTTTTGGATTTAACTAATCTTTTTGTATCTCAGCTGTTTCTCCTACACTGTAAGCTTTTTCAAAATTGAAAATAACACATATTGGAGCATATTTTACAAGGAACCTATTTATTTCTTATTGGAAAGGGAAAGAATGTTTTATGGACTTAAATTACTCGTTGCTAGAACCTTTTGTGAAATGAAAAGGTTCTATGGACGTCAAAGTTAATATTAATGATACCAGCAAATACCAGTGATGATACCAGCAAAAAATAAAAAAAATATTCCTCACACACACAAAAAGGTTGTTTAAGAACTGTTTTCTGCATTTGGGAACATTGGGAACATTAAATCCCTTTTTTGGAAAGAAAAAAAATGCTAGTGAGAATAAAGAAATTGTTCCAGAATTTGTATAAGTTTTATACATCTAACTCAATTATAGCTTTTAGAACAATTCCAAAGCACACATTAAAATGAAATAAAAACTAAAACAAAATAGCTGATTCTGAAGAAAACGTATGAAATAAATAAATATTTAAGTATAAATAAGTAGGACAAGAGAAAATTATTATTTTGTGAGGGAAAAACAATATAGCCTTCAACTGCATTCATGTTATTACTCACTAGATATTCCCTGCTGATTGAAGAGGTTGTCTGATCGAGTGCTTCAAAAGGTTGCTATAGTGTGTGATTGGTTTTAATGGTTTTAATCCAGGTTTTCTCTTGCAGTCACAATCACAATGAAGCACTATTATCAGAGATTTGGCTTTCATCATTTGTGAGGACATCTGTAATAAAGAAAGCCATGAATTATAAAGAGTAGTTTATCTTTCAGAGCTGGAAGGTCCTCTGTGGGTTCAGCAAGAAAAACATCAGTCTGCAAAACAAAAGAAATGCTTGGTCTTTAACATTTGACATCAGACATTAATTATTAAAGGATATTTATATAGACTATTGTTACAGTATTTACCGTATACATGAACACACACTGTCTTGGAGAAGCGTGTGTGTGTGTGTGTGTGTGTGTGTGTGTGTGTGTATGCGTGTGTGCTTGTGTGTGTGTGTGTGTGTGCGTGCGTGCGTGCGTGCGTGCGTGCGTGCGTGCGTGCGTGCGTGCGTGCGTGTGTGTGTGTGTGTCATTGCTGTGGGCCTCTTTGGCATGTTTAGTCTTGTCCGAGAGACAGAGGAACTACTGAAGGTCATTCATGATTCTGACAGGGTCTGATCAGTTTGGAGTCTGAGTCACACATAGACTGTAGTATTAGTATCACTACAGGCTGTGAGACTCTCAGAACAGGCATGCTTTTAGTTTGAGGTCTAATATTGCGTATGATGCTCTGTGAACTGTCCGTCCGTCTGTCCATCCATCCTCCATCCATCCATCTATTTTTATTATTTATCCATTTTATTTTCATCAACAGTATGTATACATTGGATTTAATTATTTTATTTATTATTTATTAATTGTTAAGGTGCATCTTGAATTAAATGATGGCAGAATCATCATTTTTGGATGAACTATACCTATAAAGGCATTGCAAATCTCCAGAAAGCAAGGTTAATTTACTATCCGCTATGCTTGGTTGATTAACCCTAAACCTCTTAACTCAAGGTATGTCGGTTCCACAATCTCTCCTGGGAGAAAGTTTAATTAATGTAACTATGAACAAAACAGAATGTCGAAACCACAAGCCACCATGGAAACAGACGCCAAAGTTGGCACAATTGTCTTCTTCTGTTTAATGGGAAGTTACTCTCTAAGTGCTTATTGCTCAATATTGGTGTTCATTATTTTGTAATCTTGACCTTAAATATTAGATCATATTATATATTAACTGTTGGCTGGTTTTGATTCCACGCTTGTTATGAACACCACTATTGCAGGACCATATTCTCAGTTGTGAACTTCAGTTGCTGACTGAACAATATTCCATACAAAACTATTGACATTTGTGCATTTTCATGGTCATCATAATTATTGCTTACATTAGTAAACAGTGACAGAGAACACACTGATGTTCAAAAACAACGATACAAGGACTTTGCACTCTGATTGGAATAATATGTTTATTGACAGATGTTAATCTATTTTTTACCAGTTTATACCGGAGTACTCCCAGTTAGAAATTAGGGGAGTGACTTTAAACTGTTAGAAAGTACCAATGATTTTACTTATAGTTTTTCTTCTAATTCACTTCTTACTATAAGGACTATAAGCTTCCAATAATAAAAAAATATATATAAAAATAATAATAATAATAATAATCGGGTGTCACGGTGGCACAGTGGGTAGCACGATTGCCTCACAGCAAGAAGGTCACTGGTTCGAGCCTCGGCTGGGTCAGTTGGCATTTCTGTGTGGAGTTTGCATGTTCTCCCCATGTTGGCGTGGGTTTCCTCCAGGTGCTCCGGTTTTCCCCACAGTCCAATGACATGCGGTATATTTGGGTATTGGGTAAGCTAAACTGTCCATAGTGTATGTGTGTGAATGAGAGTGCATGGGTGTTTCCCAGTGATGGTTTGCAGCTGGAAGGGCATCGCTGTGTAAAACATATGCTGGATAAGTTGGCGGTTGAATGAATGAATAATAATAATTCTTTTTGGCGCGGTGGCGCAGTGGGTAGCCCTGTCGCTGCGAAGGTCGCTGGTTCGAGCCTCGGCTGGGTCAGTTGGCATTTCTGTGTGAAGTTTGCATGTTCTTCTCGTGGGTTTCCTCCGGGTGCTCCGGTTTCCCCCACAAGTCCAAAGACATGCGCTATAGGTGAATTGGGTAAGCTAAATTGTCCATAGTGTATGTATGTATGTGAATGAGAGTGTGTGGGGTGTTTCCCAGTGATGGGTTGCAGCTGGAAGGGCATCCGCTGCGTAAAACATATGCTGGATAACTTGGTTCATTCCGCTGTGGTGACCCCTGATTAATAAAGGGACTAAGCCGAAAAGAAAACGAATGAATGAATGTTCCTTTTTGCTTGCTCTATCCTGAACATAAGTAGAAGTCCAGTTGGTTTTTGTGGTGCTTAGATTTTTTTAAACTACAGAAGCTGAAACATGACTGATCATTTTCTATAATAGTGGTTATTGAAAACCATATTCTGATAATTTGATAATGGCCTTTTAATTTTTTTGAAGGCCATAATTAAATAATGAGTCTGTCTTTTAATAGAGAGATCCAAACAAATATAAGTGATCCTGGCCTTTATAGTACTTAGAGTCAGAGCAGAAAAAGAAATTATTATGATTCACCATTCTCATCTGCTTTTAACTGTACACACAAATACGAGAATAAACTTCATAGCATGCTTTCTCCCATTAATTCTCTCCACCTATTCACATCGGAATTATTTTCAAATTAGCTGTAGATACCAAAAAGATTAAAATCAAGCATCATGACCTCTATTATTAACTGTTAGTTTTGTAAAAACAGTAGCTGTTTTATACTCAATAGAAGATGAGAGCAATACGAACCCCCCCCAGGGTTGTCTCTCGTTTCCCCCTGTCTTTCACTTTCTGTTTTTCATCTCTCTGAAACATAATGGAAACTCTTTTCTACACAGTGATTATATGATTTGCTCCGCTAAGGCCTCTGTGTTATTGTCTATTAATGGACAGACAAATTATATAAATGCATCTCAGAAATAATGGTGCACAATGGCTGATGCATGTAATAGGCGTCAGTGTGGCAGCTCAGCGGCTCGTCGTGAGCGAGCAATACAATGTTCCTCTGCTTGAACAACGCTGGACAGCTACCTCTGAACCCACATTACTCATATGCTGATAGAAATGAGGAAAAGAGACAAGGCTGAAAGGGTACGAGGGATTCGCTTACACACGCAGGGGCTCAGACCTCTGTTTTATCTATATTTTATTTAGTCTTTGTTTGCAAAATGCCAAATGAAATATGCATGGTCTGCTTGAGGTCTTAAAGTTTAATGGTGGTCTTGGGGGTGGGGACTTTAAGCTGGAGTGTTAGAGGGCAAATCAAATGTGGGCAAACATGAGAATGATAGACCTGTATTTTGAGCATACGTGGAGACTGAACAGAGATGGTATACGGATGGATGAATTTACTGTGTTCTAATGAATTGTGCTAGTTAAAGAAATGTTTCATTGTTCATAATTACTCATCTTCATGTTGTTTCACATCTGAATTTGTTTAATTTTTGAAGAATGTGAAGTAATGGCCTTGTGTATACAGTTAAAGTCTGTGACTTAAACTTCCAATTCGGTGGTAGATGAAGTACACAAATTAAATACACTGAAAAAAAGGTTTCATTGGATTTACTTTTTTTTTTTTTTAAGGTAAGTGGTTGTAAACAATTTATATGGACTGAATTTAAACAAACAAATTAAATTGAGTAATGTTCAACTTAATTTGTTTATTTAAATTCAGCTTATATAAATTGTTTGCAACAATTTGCAATGAAGCATTTTTTCAGTGTACTCTAATAAAGTATTACTCCAGTAATAAGTATTAAGTGCTCCTTTTCAGTTTTACTTGCATAGAATAAAATACATAGTACTTAGTACATACTAGTACATACAAATACATAGTACTTGATTTTAATGTACAGTACTTTAGTATTGAAAGTGAAAAAACATATAAAAGATAATGATCATTTAATTAGCAACTTATCATCATTAACTATTACTGATAATTATTTATAATCAAAGTGTGTAAACAATTAAAAATAGTCAAATACCCATCTATAGCCTAGGAGTTAAAAATGAGTAAAAACTAAATGTGTAGATGTGTGCTGAAAAATTTTATTCTACAATATAAATTTACAATATTTATCACTAGTATTTACAAATTTACAATATAAAATCTCAGAGTGGGGCTGCACGGTGGCGCAGTGGGTAGCACGTTCGCCTCACAGCAAGAAGGTCGCTGGTTCGAGCCTCGGCTGGGTCAGTTGGCGTTTCTGTGTGGAGTTTGCATGTTGCGTGTTGGCGTGGGTTTCCTCTGGGTGCTCCGGTTTCCCCCACAAGTCCAAAGACATTGTGAATTGGGTAGGCTAAATTGTCCGTAGTGAATGTGAGTGTGTATGGATGTTTCCCAGTGATGGGTTGCAGCTGGAAGGGCATCCGCTGCGTAAAACATATGCTGGATAAGTTGGCGGTTCATTCCGCTGTGGTGACCCCAGATTAATGGGGTCACCACAAAAATTGTTTTTCTTAAAGGGACTAAGCCGAAAAGAAAATGAATGAATGAATGAATCTCAGAGTGCAAAATGCATTCATATTTTAAGAAGATCACAATGCAAATGTACTAAATGTTTATCTATATGTGCTGCGGCAGTGAGGAAGAAGCTTAACCATTCATTTTGGTTTTATTTAAACATTATGTTATTTTTCAAAATAAACCTAGCCCATTTAGTCGTCTACATTCAAGCTTTCCATACAATAGGCTAAACTGCTCACCCTTTGCAACAGATTTAGTTCACAAAGAATTGACAGTCATTACTTAAAAATAATTTTCATGTACAATAATACATTTTTTAAAACGTTATAAAAATCTGCTGTTCTTTTCTCATTTTGAGTAAGACTTCTGGATTCATTCACTTTTACCGTATGATTTGAATAAGTGAATTGTTTAATGGACATTTGTTCTGACCAGATTATTTGAGTCAGTGGATCATTTACTGGGAACTTTCTCTAGATAAACTAAGTCAGTGAATCGTTCATTTTGACATGTATTAATTACATATGTATGTACACTGGTTAATGAGCAAAGTGCATTTACTGAACCTCTACTTGTTCCAAACTTATTTGAGATTCTTTCTCCTGTTGAATGGATGATTCCGTTCTTCAGTGCCATGATATCATTTAAAAAAAAAAAAGAAAACTTTTAGCCATGCATAGTAGTAGTGTTTTTATTATTATAGTTATATAGTTATATGATTATTTTTTTTGTATTATGGCATTTTTTTCTATTATGAATGCCAATGGCTCCAACATAGATTAAAATACCTTTTTTATGTGGTCGACAGAATAAAGAATCTCATGAAGATTTGGAAGTACCACATTTTCATTTTTAGATTACTTTAAATTCAGCAGGAACCAACAAGGATTGTCTTTACATGCCAAGCAAGTTTGATTGAGCTTGTTTATAAGTTCACTACTCAGGATTGTTATGCCATAAAACACCAAATAAATATATTCATCATATAAGGCACCAGAAGAGCTTGATTGTCATAGATTCAAATTTTTTTTTATTTAAATTTTTTGAATGGAGGGACTGAAAAACTACTTTACATTAATTGTTGACAAAATCTTCATTTTCAGGATAATTAACCTTTTAGATTATAAAAGGTTTCTATAATATGGATGAATATCCTATAGTCTTATCAACTGTCAAAGGAAAGATATTCATACAGGTTTGCATCTCAGGACAGTGGTTTAATCTAAGGACATCTAAGTTTCCAGTTTTTATACATCCTCTTCCTTTGCAATTTTACAACACAGTGCAATTTTTTGCTCTAGGTTGTGCATGCATGACTAAGCACGCCTGCTATAAAAGAGAGTGGATGCTCGTAGCTCATTGTAATCTATAATTAAACCTGGCGCTAACAGCTAAGCTCTAAACCTACACACACATCCGCTAACGGCTAGCTACCCTGGCAACTGCGCCACGGTGGTAGATGCATGATGGGACGTGACAGTAGCGCCCGCGGCTCCCTAGAGAGGGTGGAGCCTAGCAAGGTGACAGCAGGGAGGGGCAGAGCGTTCAGGACGACAGTTCTTTCTGTTCAAGAATGTCACTGTAGAAGGAATTTCTGATTTAATCGCATGCTCATTTCAAATACACACTTGTATGTTGAATAAAAAGAAATCAAATCAATGTTTAAAATCACTGTAAACCTCATTTGACTCGGACACAAAAATAGCACATCTCATGTATAGCAACTGTTGACATTTCCTCCAAAATAAATATATATATATTTATATATTGCATAAAATAATGAAAAAGTGGCACATTTTGCTGATATTCATTTTTAGAAAACAAAATTCCAGTGTTTTAACTTGAGTTAGGAAATACATATTTGGTGAAATAACCCTGATTTTCAGTCTAAAAATGTGTCATTTCCGAAGAAAAATTTATGTAAATTTACATTTATTTTTGAAATTCAAAAGAAATGTTATTTCAGTAGACATTTATAGGACAATGTTTAATAAAAGCATTTTGTATAACCTCTTATGCATGAACAAATGTTTATTTATATCATGGAGGTGTGCACTCAGATAGAAGGGAAATAATATTAATATTCAGACACACAGAATGTTACAGGAGAATATTCTGTCTCACGGACACATGCAGTCCACGTGTGTTAATCTGCTTTGACAGGTCATGGAGGGCTTTTTTCCCCTTCAGCTGTTTCTCTTGAACATTTGCATTTGAGTCATGTTTTCGGCACTGGGCCAAGCAGATTCAGACGCTCTTTTTATCTGTGTGGTCAACACCAGGTTACAGAAGGCATGGAATCATGGGATGCTAGGTGAATTATTGCCTGAACATATCTGTATGTAATATGTATAATAAAGATTCAAAGGTTTCCAAATATGTAAGAAATATGTAAACAAAGTTTATGCAGAACATTTAAGAAAATGTAACAAATGTTATGCATGAGACTGCATGATTTAATTATTGAGGTGACTGTTAATTTAATATGAAATATACATTATAAATCAATTTTAAAAATTAAAGCATTTACAGCCTTTAAATCTGACCATTTTCATATACTAGAACACATTAGTTTATATCATATAATCTTGTCATGCAAATCAAGTACAATAATCATTTTATGACAAGAATATAAAAGATCATCAAATTTAATATGCATTAACATATTTTTCTTTATATTTTAATAAGTAAATGTCAGATAAAACATTTGTTTTATTTGTACATATTATAATAGTATAATGCTAAAGGATGATGGTGCATTATTTGCATTATTGGTCTTTTATTTTCAGAAAAATTTATATGAACATTAAAGCATATTTAATTAAATCGTTCTGTTTTTTTGTTTATGTACACACTATATATGGTCACACTTTATTTTAAGGTACAATTCTGGCTTTTAACAAACCATTAACTATGATTTTGCCTCAATAAACTCCTAATCTGCTGCTTATAAATAGTTATTAAGGTTGTAAATAGGTTTAGGTCTTAGGTAGGATTAGGAATGTAGAATAAGATCATGCAGAATGTCCTTTATAAGTACAAATAAACAGCCAATATCCTAATAATACACTGCTAAAGATTTTTGTAAATTACTCAGTATTTAACTGTAATATGAACTGCATTTTACTGTAGGACAGTTATGCAGTTTGTTACTGTTTTTTAAAGTTGTAAAAAAATGACTGTGTATTTTAAAGTAAAGATATGCAATACTCTAAATACATATACAGCAAGATAAATGTTGCTGTAAATGCAAATACAGTATTTTTGCTGTAATTGATTTATAGTAAGTTACTGGTGGACTGCTGCACTACAACTACACTGTTAACAATTTTTGTAAATTACACAGTATTCAACTGTAATATGAACTGTATTTTACTGTAGGGCAGTTATGCAGTATGTTACTGTATTTTAAAGTTGCATTGTGAAAATTACTGTATATTTTACAGTAAAGATATACAATGCTGTAAATACATATACAGCAAGATAAATGGTGCTGTAAATGTAAATACAGTGTTTTTGCTGTAATTGACTTACAGTACAGTAAGTTACTGGCAAAATGCTGCCAGTAGTTACTGTAGATTCTACAGGAAATTGTAAACATTGTAGGTAATAAGCCACTAGTTAACAGAAAGAATATATACTGTATATATACTGTATATGTATATATTTGAATATAGCAGAATATAGTTAATGGTTGTCACTTTTAGCTATGCTGCAGTAAGAGGGTGAAAGGTCACTTAAGGATTTTCCATTAGTGAAAAAAAACAGTGTCTGATAGCCATGAATAAAATATCGTAAAGTATGCCAGACTGTAGCTTTTACCATCTCAACCCATGAGAGACGAGAAAGAGCGACAGAGCAAGTGAGAAAGAGCGAGTTGGGAGAAGAGAGGAATGGAGACTTACACACAAAAATCCATTTCTAAAGCCCTCAATCACATTTCAATCACAATCACACTTATTTGGTTTTCTGACATGGTAAGAAAGAATAAATTGTGACCTTAAATATTTGAAAAAGGATTTGTGGAGCTGTTTAACCACCTTGAATTGTTATATGGCAACTGAGACATTATTTGGCATTTACTTTTGAAAAATATTAGCTGATTCACACATTTTAGATGCTTTCAGGTTTTACTATCCTTGTGAGAACATTTGGGTCCTTATCATGTATGCAAAACCTGACCCCACAGACATGCTTAAAGTGATATACAGTTTTATCTGTTGCATAAATTAATATTTCAGTGTTATAGTTAGAAACTAGCCCACGTTGCTAGGCAGATTGGGCCACCAGATTTCACCTACACTCACTGAATATTAGCTGTGAATATGAGCGCTATTGTGCACTCGCTTTCTGCAGATCATTTTGTGGGTGAAGAGAATGCATGTTGCATGCGATAACTGAGCTTCCAGACTGATATTAGGTGTGACACGCATTGATGGACAGAGCGTGATGACAATAATGGATGGAGCTATCAGAGCTACAGTGATGATGGATTAAAAAATATATACAATAGTCACTTAGATATGCTCTTGCAGAATGGACTTCTGTTTGGAATTCTGTTACAAATGCTTGTTCAGACAGTTTGGTACAATTAAGATAAAAAAAATACATCTGCTGCACACCAAAACAATAATATTGTGATAGTTGATAGTTTATTCTTTCGTAAGTATTTTGAAATTTTGTGATTCTAGTCTTTAGTGCCATAATATCATTCGAAATTCTTTTAATATGTTTATTATTATAACTGGTGCGCAATTACTAATAATTGTTTGTATTATTATAAAAGTTAGGGAGCTTTCTTCTTGATATTTTGGTCAAAGAGAAAGTTTGAAAAATTTGCATTTGCAAAATGGAATAATTTTGTAACTATTATTTATTGGTCACACTTTACAATAAGGTTTCATCAGTTAACATATTTACTAACATGAACTAATTATGAACAATACTTGAACAGCATTTATTAATCATAGTTCAACATTTACTAATGCATTATTAACATCCAAATTCAAGTCAAGTCAAGTCGAGTTTTATTGTCATTCCGCTACATGTGTGACATACAGAGGAACGAAATGTCGTGTCTCGCAGGACAACGGTGCTACATAGATTAATCATAAATACAAACACAACACTGGACATAAGAGCTATTATAAAAAACCTATGCATAAGTAACATATACTATAAAATAAAATACTTAGACTACACATATAAGACAGGATATACAAGTGCATGTAAGTTAATGCACCGTGAGTTAACATGAACTAACAATGAACAACTTTCATTAACTAACCTTAACTAACATGAACAAATACTTTAATAAATGTGTTGTTCATTATTTGTTCATGTTAGTAAATGCATTAACTAACATTAACTAATACAACCTTACTGTAAAGTGTTACCAATTTCTTTAATAAATAAAAAAATCATGAAAGCTGAGAGACATACTAATATGTATTTAGATTTAACATTACATCTAATGTACATAACTGATGAAAAAAGAAAGAAACCACAGTTTCTACAAAATAGAAAAAAAAAGTGTGTCACTCAGGAATTCTGTGAATGTCAGTTTATGATTATTTACTGCATAGTAAGATTCATTACTGTTTACCAGTTAACATACTTTTACTGTACCACTTCACAGTCTTTTTTCAATAAAATCATGTCTATTTTTTTATAATGTATTCTTTTCTGTCGATAAGCATAGTGACAAGGTTAGTGTGAATGTCGAATGAGTTTAGTAGATTCACAGGCGTGTAGCACAAATACTCATATGTGTTTCACCTGGGGCATTAGACGAAGATTTGTGTTCACAAAACTGCTTAAAAATCAGCACCAATTAATATTTGTAATAGTATTAAAAATATATACATTATAGCAAATTTCTGTGACTGTTCTAAACTGTTACTCATTAAGACCTTGTTGTGCCCTACCCCAATGTAAATATCACATGGCATTTTAATGACATTTTGGCAAATGAGACAGAGCTATCAGTTTGCATGATTGCTCTCCGGATTCTTTCCTCTTTTGCGTGCCGCCGCGTGTGTGCAGACACTGTTAGCAGCAGCGTTTTTGTTGCTGGTCAATGTGCACAATTCTGTGACTTCATGCCCTGAAGACTGAGTCTAGACACGAGCCAGCCAAGCTGCCCTGATGACCTACATCCCACTATTACAACCATCACTCCATTCACACACAGAGAGAGAGAGAGGAAGAGAGAGGGAGAGTGAGAGAGATGGGGAAAATGTGTACAGTGAGGTGGGTTGGAAAAAAATAGCAGAGAGAAGCATAACAAGGATGCGGATTTAAAAGAAACCAAAACAGAGTGATGTGTAGGATTTGTTTGAAGATGTGATACTGCTGGTTTAATACTTGTTTTTAATAACACTAGCTTCACTCTAAAAATGGTAGATTAAGTTGTATTAACTCAAATAATACAGCATTCTTCTGTTCTATTAATCTGTTGTTTAATAGTTTGCCATAATAGTTTGGGATTCACTGGTGTTTTCTTTTAGACTTTCAAATTGCAATAAGGGACCTTCACTGAAAAATACTTTTATTTGAATTAGTTTGAAACTATATGTCAATATTAGTCATTCTGTCAAACTTTTCAATATTAATAAATATCAGAGCAGAGGTCAAGGTCTCATGCAATTTTAAAGTGTAAATAAATGGACTTTTGAAGTTATGAATCATATTTTTTTATAGTGAAGGCCCTATAAAACTTAAATAAATAATAAATAATAAATAATTTGAAAGTGTAAATAGATGTAAAATACTCTTACATTTTCTACTCTGACAGCTTTTGATGTCGAAAAGTTTAACCAAGTGACTTATTAGCATTTCTATTTGTTTAAAATGATATATTGTCTGGGCTGGTTAGGAAAATTGCAGGTAAATCTGTAAATATTTTCAGATAGCTACTAACAGTCATTTTTGCAATCTACATGTGTAATTAAACCATCAAAATCTAAAGAATGTTTTTGGACTGAAGAAAACTCTAAATCTGGTTAATTGTATTTAACTGACACAATATGTGACAATGCACTTTATATACACAATATATACACTTTATCATGGAATGTTGAAAATAAAGTTTACATTGGCTACAACCTAATAATTAGCTTTATAAAGTGCTTGATGTATTTTAAATTCACAATATGTCATTGTTTCTTTATTTTATTTATAAGCCATTCTACTGCATATTCCCCGATGAGCAGAAGATAAACAATTGATACACAGCACACATACAAAAATTGTACACTCTCTAGTCACAACTATACAATATGATTAGAAAATCTATTACAATCCATTCATCAATATATATTTTTTTAAGCAGTGAAGATATACATTTTCCTAGGCTGGATATTGTTGACCACATCTGTAACTAAGTAAGAGAATGAGTGATTAAATATCATCCTCATTTTTTTGATTATGATAAAAATGCAATAAAATAGAAATATAAATGTTGCATACAGTGAAAGTGCATCTATGGCTGCAAACAGGATTTCTTTTATGCACTTTAAAATCGAGCAGTGCAATTAATTAAATGAAATGAGTTCTTTTAACTTACATTTTTAATGAAAGTTCATTCAACTTAATATAAACAATTATGTGAACTCAAAATTTGATTGTGTTAGACTGAACTTAAACTGAATGAGTTAACCTAATCATGCAGATTTCAAGTTCCGAGGATGCTTTGTGTCAGACTGGAAAATAAATGTAAAACATTCAGTTTTATTGTGTATTTATTTAACACAATTAATAGGGAGACATGATTTAGACTTTAATGTTGTGTTATGTTGAGATTTACAGAGGTAAAAATAAAATTATAAAACTCTAAACTAAATAAACTGTACTAAATATAAAAATATAAAACTCTACTAAATCAGATCCAGTTAAGGCAGCAAAACTTAAATGGCCTAAATGACACTCAATATACGCAAGGGATATTTTAAATATATTACAAAACAAAAAAATAAATTTAAATTTCCCAGTGATGGGTTGCAGCTGGAAGGGCATCTGCTGCATAAAACATATGCTGGATAAGTTGGCGGTTCATTCCGCTGTGGCGACCCCACATTAATAAAGGGACTAAGCCGAAAAGAAAATGAATGAATAAATTTAAAACTACTTCATTGAATTAAGGCAATGAGTTTGCACAGTTTAATTAAGTAAACTTAATGGTGTGATGGATTTATGATGCTTTTTTGTCCTTTTGAAGCTTGACAGCTTCACTCTACATCCAATCTCTATTTTTTTCTCACGAATATGCAGTAGTCATTTTTTGACAGATTTACAGTGACATAAGTATTAAAGATAGAATTTCCTCATCATTCAGGTGAAATGTTTGAGCAAATTATCCTTTTAAGAATCAAGTATCCCAACTGAAGAAAAAATGACAGCAAGCAAACACAGCAACCTAACTCTTGTTCATCAGCAACTAAATGATGAGGGGGAAAATGCACTTCAGTTCAAGTCACATGACTTAATAAGTTCAAACATATAGTCTAAAGAGCAAATATTTCACTCATGTTTTTCAGACGATGATAAAGGAGCCAGGCTGAGACTGTCAAAGAGATTTCACTTTTCTGCATTCAGTTTCTCTACGTATTCAATGAGTCAGTTGGACTGTGCTAATGTGTATTTGTCTGCGCATATGAGTGTGTGTGTGTGTGTGTGTGTGTGTGTGTGTGTGTGTGTGTGTGTG
>CAIGQV010016645.1:12378493-12403903 GCA_903798115.1 Danio jaintianensis
GTGTGTGTGTGTGTGTGTGTGTGTGTGTGTGTGTGTGTGTGTGTGCGTGTGTGCGTGTGTGCGTGTGTGCGTGTGTGTGTGTGTGTGTGTGTGTGCAAAAAGATGTTTTTGAGCTCAGACAGCATAAAGAATCAGACAAAAGTGTTTGTGGTTTTCAGGCATACGTTAAAGCAGACATAATACCACAGAAATAAAGGCTTCATCCTCCACATATGGAGCTGTGAAACCCCCAACCCTCCCCCCGTTCCTCCACCCACAAACACAAACGCTCAAGTAAATAGCAACCGCAAGAGACGCTGCAAGATTATGAGAGTATGTCGCAAATTTGTTTAGTTCAGTTATCAAGCCATTTGTCATGTTTGCAATATCGAAAATGTCAAATTTTCTGTTGTCGTTCTTGTGAATCAGCTATACATAATAAACATGCGCGTGTATAGTTTGTTTCAATAAGAAAGCTGAGTAATTTTCTCCATCCCTTTATTATCTCCTATATCCTCCTCCTCCGCCTTCCCCACATAAAAACAACGTTGTTAGAGTTGTTGCAACTACTTAATCCCCAAGATTAACGATTGTACCTCAGCTGAAACAAAGACAAATTGAGATGACAAATGATCTGTCTGGCAGTCAGTGTTAGGGATGGATGGATCCGGTAAAGGCAGAAATCCTCAGTTCATAAATGACACAAACACACATTATTTCTTCTTCCTTATTGTGACACTTGTAATAAGCAAATATGTTCACCGATTTGGTAGTATGATTTTTGCTAAAATGCAGTAAAATATTATTACAGTTTAAAATGATTGTTTTCTACTTTTATATATTTTTAAACATATTAAAAGACAGCATTTATTTGATAGCAATGCCGTAATATTGTGAAATATTATTACAATTATAATATATTGTTTTCCATTTTAAGATATTCAAAAATAAATATAAAAATACTTGAGTGATTTTAAGTGATTACTGTACTTTATTATTTTGAAAGATTTGAGCTTCATTTACTATTTAATGTACCTTTATTTGAGTACACATTAAAAAGACATTTTACTCTTTAGTCCTTACAATTTTTTGTTATAAAAAAAGTGCTAACAATTTAGCTTTTTATTTTCCTCCTTTGAATGTATAATGATTAATTTTATCATTAAATCTGAGGAATACTGATGTAGCAAAGTAGTGTTTTCCCTCTTTAAAACTCCAACCAAGGTCCTATACTGTTTTGTACCGTAGATTGGCAGGATGCATATAATTGAGTGCAAATAAAGCCAATCATGATGATTTGGTTAACAGTTACTATTTTACTGAGTAACAATGTCTTTCACAATTGGAGAGGATTCAAAATGCTGAAACAAAAAACAAAAAAAATAAAAACAATTTCTAGCTTACTACTTTTACAGTTCAAAGCTATGCTTCTTGTTCTTTTTTTTTTTTCTTTCATGCATGTTTTGGACAGATATTTATACTTAAAAATGATGTGTACTTTTTACATCCTTATAGGATTGTAATTTATTCCGTTGATGCAAAGCTGAATTTTGGGAGCCATCATTTCTGTTTTTAGTTTCACATGATGATCATTCAGAAACTTGCTGGTGCTAGTGCTCAGTTAACATTTCTTATTATCAATGTTGAAAACATTGAAACAGTGCTGCCTAATGTGTTGTCTGTAACTTAATTTACTATTTACTTTTAGGTTCTTTTTTTAGGATTTAACGACAAATAAAAATTCTGAAGAACAGCATTTATTTTAAATACACATTTTTTATAAAATACTTTCATGTCACTTTTGATTGACAGTACAAAATACACTATACAGGAAAAACATTGAATTTATGAATTTTTGACAGTTAAAAATTAGTTTTGAACACATGTAAACAGGAACTAACTTCACACATCCATTTAATTAATAGCTGGTTAAAAATCATAGCAAACATGGCTCAGAATTTGTTAGTGGATACTTCTTCATTTGATATTTAGCATTTAATTCAGTGAAACTCAGACATTAAGTCTGGATTAAGTATCCAAATATAACCTCTACCACTTCTCTATATCCCAACTAAAATTTTTCCGACTAATAATGTTAAAAACAATTTACATTATTATTTGTGTGTTTATCTTCATGTTTGTGTTTTCAGCATCATCTAATTGCGTATAAAAGATCATTATCACCCATCAGATTAGAATATTCCTACAGCCATCATACACTAAACTGCTTATGTCCATAATCTTGGATGTGTGCGGTAAGAATTGTGAGATGCTGGTATGGTCGAGTGCCCTCTAATCCCTCTCCTAGACTCAGGATTAAGGGCCGAGTGAGCGGGACGGAGGGAGGAGTTAAAAACAGAAGGTCCCCCCCTCCCCATCATTGTCATTAAAAACACACACATGGCTATCAGCAGTCCCCTTAAACTCCCCAGCGTACACTTCAACAGTACAGTACAGTTATAGTAAAGATTAAACTGTGGACAGACGCTAAGAGGATAGAGCAAGACTGCTGGGCATCAAGTGTCCATCTGATTTCTGATGGGGTTCAAGGATGATGTCAATAATCAGGGGACAAAGGTCATGAGATGATGAATTATTATGTGATTTCTATCACCCTTTCCTCACTTTTACTGTATCTACATCGACAATGATAAAAGAAAGTCATCATCATCCTGTTCCCGTGGCTCTCAGAGAGACTCAGACTCCCTCGAGAAGCCCCATAATCCCCCAACGGTCCAAGCTGTCAGCACCACTCAGATGTTTATTACAGTAAATATGTGTATTTATGAGTCTGGTGCACCCCCAACCCACCCCAACAACCCCCTTGTAATTTCTCCTTAACACTGGCAACAAAATGTAGCCAAAAATGGTCTACAAACTAAAAAATTGCTACAATACTATTAGAATATTAAGGGCCAGATTTACTAACAGCTTGTGCCAGTGCAAACAGTCTTTTTGGTGTTAAAGCAGTACAGAGAAGAAGGCTAGAGGTATTTTAGCACCTGAATTTATTGCATATGCATTTGTAGGAGTGTCCCAGTCAGACAAAATTTTTTTGGGAGGGCAGTATTTAAATGAATCACGCAAAGTGATTTACTAACGTTTACACTCCTCAAATTATGAGTAATTGCAACATTTTTTAATGCCTTAAAAAAGCATGTCATAACTGTTGTTCATAAAATGGCCGCAGTTGTTGTTGCCAGGAGGCACAGCAGAGAACAGGGAGCATGTGGTATAAAGATTTTTTCCACACATATAAATTGATTTGGAATGCCAGAAGAACACATGGTCCGAACATATAATTATTTTTTATTTGACTTAGGTCATGTAATACCAGGCCTACCAAACTTCTTTCAAACTTTCGATTTTTGCACTCCAAGAAATGCTGGGTTATTTAAACCCAAATTGGGTAGAATATGGACAAACCCAAACATTGGGTTCAATTTGATGCTATAAATAAAATAATAAAAAACATCAGTTGCTTTAGTCCGTATTATACCCAGAATTTGATTGAAATAATCTAGCATTTATTTTGAGTGTGGGCTATAGACCATTTTGAGGGATGTAAACAATAACAATGGTCCTAACGTATTTCCTGTTATACATACTTAATTTCCGTAGCTTCCGAGAATCCCAAAAGGTCCACATTTTGATAAATAATATTATGATGGCTGTTTTAATGTTAAGTTATGATCAAATCGCCTCTTGTAACAGTTATGAAATAGTTTGACAACAGGCAGGAAATGTTCATGGGCCAATGACATCGCCACATTGAAATGGTCTATAGCCCTGTCAGCATTTTGTTTACCCATGGTTTAGCCCCCTAAAGGGTTACCATATATGCTGTATTTCACAGGACAGTCCCATCATTTAGCACAGAGATGCCCAAACTAGGTCCCGTGGGCCAAAGTTTACCCATGGTAACCTTTGATTTGGCCCGCCATCCCATCTAAAAAGAAGTTGGGGCCAATGCCTTCAACAGAGCTTGTCATTTCTAGTTTTAACGTAATCTTTTGTTTGTTTGTTTAATTGTTGAGATACAAAAAAGCTAATGGAACGAAATATTTTAATTAAATGTTGTGCATGAATCAGATTTAAAAAAATGTAAGGATCCTCGACTAGCAAATCAAGTGTATTCAATGTATTCAGCATTGAACACCATTGGGTTATAAATGGGATTATTTGTTTTTATTGTAAGAAGTTCATTATAAATGTAAAAAATATCTATAATTATTAATACGATTAAATTATTTTTTCAAATTATTTTTAAGTATTAATAATTTAGGAAATTACAATGGGAACTTTAATGTAATAGTTTGGTTTATTTAACTTTGGCCCACCACCCTTAACCAAGTTTGGTTTTTGGCCCTTCATAAGAAAAAGTTCGGGCCCCCCTGATTTAGCACCATTTTAGTGTCATATGATAACAACCTAATCAAAGATAACCAGTTGTCAGAATGTACATCTTGTGGACTATCTTACATACAGTCAGATATGGCTTACTGCAAGTAACCATAAAAAGGCATGCGAGCTGAGCATATGGGTGCTGTCCAGTTCTGAAGTCTTTCACCTTTGCATGTAAAAGGTTTTTGTATTCTAAATAGTAGGCAGTACATAGATATCCTGCACTTTATGAACATGACTGCTTATTTGCAATTATCTGTGCTATTTTAGAGTTGCGCTCTCACGCTTATTTGCTCTTTTTAGTAAAGCTGCAGTCCTCCAAAATCATTTTCACCACTGAGATGCAAGTTGGTTCCATTTGCATTAGTATGAATCTGTAGAGAGCAAGACTGGGGTGTGATACAAGAGTCTTGAAAGCTGTACTGCTAACCAAATGAGCAGTATGATTTACAATGTTGCCATGGACAACAGCATGATTGACGAATCAGAGTCACGTTGGCCAGAGAATTGCATAATTAGAGGAGTACAGTTAAATGTGCATCCTTTCAAAGTATAGTTCATTTGACAGCAGTTAAAGACACAGGTGCTCCACAAATGCACACTAAACCGAATCAGCCTTGTGTATGTGATTTTTTTTCTCCAAGTCATGAATGAGAATAAGAGTGGACATCTTTTAATACCTTCACACTAATGCTTATCAGTGTTGTTGTTTTTTTTTTTTTTTTTGCCATCTTCAGTAGTTTTTGTTGTTCTTGTTCTGTCTCGGTTTCTTTTTCATCTGTTAAACAATGGCCGATTTTAATGTAGACACTAAATATGAACTAAGAAATGTAAAAACAGTTCAAAGCTCTTGTTTGTACATTGCACACAAGGTTAAAAAAATCTGTTCTGATAAGTGCAACTAGCATTGTGGTAAATGTACAAACATGTAACATCCCAGCGCCTCTTGATGACAAAACAACATGACGTCAAAAAACATGTCAAAACACTGACCCCCATTTGACATCCACACATTGATGCTCTTTTGACCACCAAAATACAGCACAGAAATATAAGTAATAATATAAGTTTTATTCATCTGAATGCTTCAATTACACATGACAAATTTACATTGAATTTTGTATCTCTGCAATGCATGTTAACTACCTTGATGTCAAAATGACAAAACTGACATATAACATTGGTGTCAAAAACACAAGTCAAAAATTTATTACAGGACTTTCCTGTAATCGATTTTTGATGTGTTTTTTGACACCACTGTTAGATGTCAATTTTATGTCGTTTTGAATTCAAGGTAGTCAATTGACATATATCAGTTTTAATATGGGATTTTGATATCTTGGATAGCTGGGACAACAGCACATTTATCGTGACCCTAGTTTGATTCCTACATGCTGAACTCTTCCCTCTCTCTACCCCAACTTTCCTGTCACATCTCAGCTGTTCTATCTGCAAAGCTTGAAAAGTGCCAAACAAATATTTTCTGATATCAAAAATTTGCATCATACTCTGTACACCAACCCTTGTGTTCACATAAAAAATTATATTCCTTACTTTCACTGTATCCCAATATCAAATCTGATAAAAGAAAGTCATCATCATCCTGTTCCAGTGGCTCTCAGAGAGACTCAGACTCCCTCGAGAAGCCCCATAATCCCCCAACGGTCCAAGCTGTCAGTGCCACTCGGATGTTTGCTACAGTAAATATGTGTTTTATGCCGCCCCCCCCCAACCCAATCCCTACAAGCATCCTGACACTACTGTAATTTTTCCCCAACACTGGCAACAAGTTCCCCTTTGTTTCCCGTTTGGCTCGTGAGACAAGCAGTCTGTAAGCCCTTCTATACTCTCTCATCCGAACAATAGGGAAGCTATGCAGCCTCTCCTTTGTGTCTATCTGCGCTCTTGTATTGTAATGCTACTTTATTTGTCTGCGTAGCCGAACTCTCAGCTTGCACAGGCAAGATGCCCATCAATTCATTAACTTAATCTGTTTTTCATGAGCGAGAGGAGGAAGGTGGGAGGGAAGGAGCGCTGGAATCCGTAACGGTGTTGTGTGTTTTGTTTAAAATCATGCCAGAAGATTGGGATTGGTCAGCGGCCAAACGTAGCCAGGGATGTGTTGAGTTTAACAGTGACAGTCTGTGGAAGGAACAAATGGAAGATAAACGGCAGACTTCAAAGTGGAGAAGGGGATGTTAAAACACTGGATAGCTCTTTGAAAATGTGCACACGACAGCAAGTTGCTCATCAGAGACAAGAGAGAAACTTAGTCTCACTCCAGACAGTCGGTTGAGAGTGTGTGTGTGTGTGTGTGTGTGTGTGTGTGTGTGTGTGTGTTATGTGTTAGTGTATATTGCATCAGTGGATCAAGTGAATAATTCAGCTACTGCAGGCGTATGTTCCATTACCTCAACCCCTCTGACTCCAGTCTTCAGCCCCAGAGGTGACTGTACTGCAGCCATTAGTCTTTCCTCATCACACACTTCCTCTTTGGGCTGTAGAGAGGTGAAGGAGTCCCCCCATTAGATCCATCCCTTTAGATTCATACATTGAAAAGGCCAATTTGCGATAATGGTGCCTTAAAATGATTGTGCAAATCAAGCATATAGGTGTGAATTATTAACTGCTAGTTATGTCCGTGGATGAATAAGGAATGTTAAGTTAATGGCATCTATCTGTGGTAGACTAAGAAGTTCTGAGGAGTGCGATTTGTTTGAACTTGGTTATGTAGGACACAGAGGTCATGCTTTGACACAGAATCCAGTCGCTTCGGGTGACTCTAACTGCAACAAATGAGGATCTGAATTGGAGTGGGATTTTTAATGCACACCTAAATGGTGCTGGGTGTCTGGGTCGTTATCAAGATTTATTTTGCCATAATGATTAACTGACTGTACATTGTGCACTTCATGGCTGCTCACAAAATAAATGTACATTAAAAAGTACATTGGATCCAGTAACTGATATAATGGATGACAAGATGTGTAGAGGCCAATGCACAGCCTTTCAAAGTATTCCTCACTTGACAGTATGCGCACACATGCACAGATTCAGCCTCATCCAATGTGTATACTTTTTTCTCTAAATGTTATGACTACAAATAAAAAGAGTGGATATATTTTAATCCCCTCACACACTGAAAAAAAAATAAAATAAATAAAAATTTACTTAAAGGGATTGTTCAACCAAAAATAAAAATTTACTATTTACTCTCCCTTCACTTGTTCCAAACCGGTTTGAGTTGCTTTATTCCTTAAAATGCTGAAGAAGATATTTGGAAGAAAACTGGAAACCTCTATCCATTGACTTCTATAGTATTAAAAACAAATACTAAGTCAATGGTTACAGGTTTCGGTCCCACTTTATATTAGGTGGCCTTAACTAATATGTACTTAAACTGAAATTAATAATTTGTTACAATGTTCTTATTGTGTAAATACATGTTTTTACATTGTACTTATAATTGATTAAAAACCTGCATGTAATTACATCTGTTATTAAATTCTGTAATTACAAATTTACACTGTTGACCATCCATTACACTTTAACCCATTCTTAAACCTATCCATACCACCAAAACTGTCCCTAACCTTACCCAAATCCCACCTCAAGAGCACCAGAAGTGTTCTGCAATGCATTATGAACACAGTAAGTACATTATATTTATTTTTGATGCAAGTACAAAGAGTAGTAGTTAAGACCACCTACTGTAATATAAAGTGGGACCCAGGTTTTAAACATTTTTCAGAATATCTTCTTTTGTGTTTAACAGAACAAAAAAGAAAAAACTCAAAACTGGATTGGAACAAGTCACGGGTGAGTAAATGATGGCAGAATTGACATCCCTACAAATTTTCTTCAGCAAGTTTTTCCGTATCACATGTTTTAAGCTACATACTGTGGATTTTTTTCTGATGCCAGTCTGAATGAAGAGCTTTTTCATTCTAAAATGCCATTTTAAAATGAAAATGCACAAGTGCAAACATAGCCTTAGCCTTTTGACGTTTACTTTGCAATACTTGGTTTCAAGTACATTTTATTCTCTTTTTTCTGAAGTTTTATGCACTGAATTTCTTTGAAGTATGCTTTACCTACAAACATTTAACTGAACAACACAGCAGATTTCTTGTTACAAAAGTGATACTTGATGCACAATACCACATGATGTTAACAATCACTCACTCACTCACTTTCCTTCAGCGTAGTCCTTGGATTATCAGGGGTCGCCACAGCGGAATGAACTGTCAATTACTCTGGCATATGTTGTATGCAGCGGATGCCCTTCCAGCTACAACCCAGCAGTGAGAGTGCTCCAGGGGAAACCGGAGAAAACCCACACGAACACGGGAAGAACATGCAAAGACAGAAATGCCTCCTGGTCGAGCCGGGACTCGAACCAGAGACCTTCTTGCTGTGAGGCAACAGTGCTAACCACTGAGCCACCGTGTTGTAATTTTGAGCAGAAAATTTACTCAAAAAGAGTAGCTAATACAACTATCAAACATTGTAAATACAACTGGAAAAAGTAAAAAATGCTAAACATTTCCCAGTGCATCATTGGAACATTACTATCAGAATGCTGAGCAAGTTGTCTTTGAAAAATTAAGAAAGAATCATTATAAACAAAAACAATTATAAATAAAGTATACCAACAAGTTCAAGATTTTATTTCTACAAGGTCACATTGATTACAATGTAGATTTTACATTTTCTCATAAATCTAAAACTCATATAATATAGTAATTAAATTTACATTTCTGTAGTATTTACTTCATCACAGAATCATTTTAATCAGTGCACCAGTGCTTGTCAATGTGGGTGTTTATTTATTTATTTATTTATTTGTCTAGTAGTTTGTAGTTGCTTTTATCCTGTCTTCTCTGCTTCTATTCTTATAGTGAAACATCATTTTTTCACTACAGTTTAGTGTTGGATCTTTGTAGAAATATGTTGTGTAAACAGTTCAAATCTCATGTGCATTCACTGCACACATAGTTATAAAATTGGTTCTGATGTCGAAATTTGCATCACATACTACACACTGTACTGCATACTGTACACTTGCGTACACATAAAAAAAAGGTAGTGTTCTTTGGGCTTAAATTTCAGCGCAACATTTTAAAGCATTTTCCCCTTATTTGTTTAAAATGGTCTTGGCTAGTTATCACTGTAAAACATAAATGGCACAGTAGTTGGCCTTTATGTTGTGTTAGTATGCTCTGATTTGAGATCAGTGTTTTCAAAGGCAGAAACTTTAAAAGCAGTGCTTCTGTACAAGACTCTCTCTCAACATATACGACATCAACATTTATTAGGCTCTGAAAACTAAATCAGCAGAAGAAATTATTTTGAGAGTATGCCTCAGGGCATATGAGGATATTCTAATGTGTCATACAAAAAAGAAAAAAAACCTACACACTCAAAGTAACATAGATTTAATATCTTAATAGCTTTGTTAGAAGAGAGTGTAGGAGAAAAATATGGATTAAGAAAAAAAAATCCAATTAAAATCAACTGATTGGCAGTCTTCTGTACCATGTTGATGGGAAGGCTGTTATATTTTGCACGATTGGTCTTATTAAGAGCTTTGATGAGAAATCTGCTTATTACTTGCTGATACAGATGAGATGAGCTCCAACTTTATTAGTGTCGCAATAAAATTATAATACGGTCCCTTTGGCTTTATTTGGGCCATTTTGACATCCAGCTGAAATGATTTTGAATACTTGATCTGATCATTTATTGGTATGCAAAACTTAAACCGTCTAATTATATTATGTTTTAACCATACTTTTGATAAGTGAGCTCAGGGTTTATAGTTATAATTAAGCAATTACTGTATATATGATAAAATGTATTTACTCTGTTTACTTTGAGGAAACTGCAGCATTTGTATGAAAGTGTCAAAAGAGTGTAGCACAAAAGCAAAATTGTAGATAAAGAAAGAGTGCAGATTTAATCATAGTTTGATTGTGTGTACGTGTGTATGTGTGTGTCAGGAGCATGTGTGTGTGGAGAAGTTTAGTGATCTTTTCCACTGCCATTTTTCAAGGTGACACGGCTCGGCTCCTTCAGGGCTTTCTTTCCAATTCTTTTTGGGATTGAAATTATGATGAAGTAATTTTTTTCCAGAAAATTGCCTCTGTCACTTGTGGTATCTTTCTGTAAATTTCTCAAGTGTATTTTCCCCTCTGTCTCTCCCTCTCTCTCTCTCTCCCTCTCTCTCTCTGAAAGCCAATGTCATTCTCTCTCTCAACTCATTACCACAGCAAGGATTTTGTCTGAGATTCTGCATGTTGACATTTGACACCTAGATTTGCAAAGGGAGACAATTATCGAGTGATCTCTGATCTACATCCCTAAATATCACATTGAGCAGTGATAGATTAGGGATTCAAAAATAAACACATGTAAAAAAAGCATCAAGTTCTGTAGGCCTACATGATAATAAATCAACCTCCCAGCAAAACATTCTCTTTTCAAAAACACCTGCTTGTTTCCAGAGTATGATATAAAGGCAAGTGTCATGTGAGAGTTAAGGGGAATCCCTTTGAGAAATAGTGCCCTAATTTTTATTTTCAATGGGAAGTTATCCAATTATATTTAAGTTAACTTCCTGATGGTCGATTCAAGGACAAAGGAGTTGCACAAATATGCTTTAACCTTAAAACCAGGGAGATCTATCAACTCATTTAATGCTTCTATCTTTAGACCTCGGTTCTGTCTTCTCTCAGAAATAATGACTAACAGTGAGGTGGCCTGACCAACAGTCCAGTTAGAGGAGAACTGCATACTTATGTGAAATAACATCACAATTTAGAGCTTCTTGAGCGATTCTGTTTGACAGCAGTATAATAGCAGTCATAAAGCTAAAAAAAAATGCAATGGAATAAATAATAAAGCAGATGAAAGTTTTGCACAACAAACATGAATACCTAGCATTGCCCTTTCATAAGCCTGTGTGCGGTGCCAAATCTGTTTACCTTTACTGTGACCATTTCTTAGACGCCATATGGCTGCATCCGTTTTTGGATCATTAATTTATTCCTGTAGGTCTGCTGTAAATCTGCAGTCCTGTAAAAAAAATGGTGATTGTGTGTTAGAACTCTGTTTATGAAAAACATTTTCAAACAAAACATTGAATTTTGATTTCACAAGGGTTGCACGCACTATAACCTATCTATTCCACTTCACAGGTTACATGCATTTCTTTTCGCAACACTCAGCCCTTTCCTGAATAGCCAGAAAAAGCTTTTTGTTCAACAACAGTGCTGTCACTCCAGGACAGTGCCTTACAATCTCCAATGGACTGGTCTGGCTTTATTGTCATGCTTGCTTTTTGTCATTACATCACAATTATGAGTTTGTTCATACAGGGGAAATGGAAAATAAAAAAGAGGGTGGAGGGGTGGGAGAAATGTAGGTCAGTGGTGATGTGCTCTGGGCAGTTAGTCTCTGCCTTTCCCTGGATGGGTCTGTAGCTCAGTCTCTGTCTCCTCCTCCCCCCCATAGACACACAGACAGGCAGTGGGCAATGTCACACTCTTCTAGTTATTTGCTATATAAATTGATGGCTAATACATGAACTCTAATAAAAAGTTATTTTAATATTGATTATACTTACTAAGAACATGAAGCCATGTTGTGCAATTTAGTTACAATTAATTAATTACATTTTATTTTGTACTGTGGAGAAGAAAATCTTAATGATATTAACATAACATGTGAGGGTTAATTCTGCCTTTTAATTGACACCTGATGTAATGTATAACATATCACACATTAACTCACCTTTCAGTACTGCACATTAATCAAATATCAGATAAATCTCAGATGCGGTTTGCTTATATATTCATGTCTTCTGTACGATCTGTACACTGTATCTGAAAGAATAATTTGCAGTACATTTTTTTTTAATTAACACATAAAATACAGACTTTTTGCAATGACAGGACATGCAAGTGCATTTGTGCAATATTGTGTCTTAAAGACTATAATTTCTTAGCATGGAGATCACTTTAAAGATCCAGAGAATCATTATAAATAACATTTTGTGCATTGGAAAGGTTCCCTTGATGCTAAAGGTTCCTCACTGAACTTAGGTCCCAATAAAAAAAAACTTAAGAACGTTAAAAGGTTTTGTATTTATAGTCGGTTATAGTTAAATATAAATTTATATGTCCATGCATGTGAAAGTCTGCTTAAATTTAAATCTGTAAAGAAACTAAATACGTATCCCCATACCATCCATGGAGTATAGCACAATTATTCTATTATATTCAGATAAACTTCTAGGCTATACCTTTTCTCTTTTAAGACAGAAAAACTAATTCTAAAAAAATGAAGAAGAAAAAAACAGCAACAACTGAAGATATCATGAAAGGTGCGAGAGGAATGTTTTTAAATAATTACTGTTGATGTAAAAGCGGTGTGGCAAAGATCAGTCTGTGCGCGAACTCAAAGCCCCGCGCAGTGCCCATGTCTGCTTAATGCCGCTGAAGACGCTAGAAAGTGGGAGGAGCGAAAAGTGTCAGTCCAATCCGAGCTTCTGTGAGCCTGTGCGCGCTCTCCCTGCGCTCACGGAGACAGTGAAAACCTCCGCTGGGTATACGCGCTCGCAGATGTCATGTGAAAACCCGCATGCTGGCCTTACCGCACAACTGAAGAGTCCGAGCACCGCTTCACGCACCTCTGGAATGGTTTTGCACAGTAGTCACCCACTTTGACGAGACCAAACTACACTACCGAGGATTTTGTTTGTTTCTGTTTGTTTCTTCATGACTGACGCGTTCGGGAGCGAGTCGCCAACACTATGCGAGGTAGGAATACAACTGTTTGTGACAGCTCATTTGAATAATGAAGAATAGGGTGTTTATTTATTTATCTTTTTATTTTATTATAATCCCGAGTCTTGTCAACGTCCTTTTTGGAAGCTGTGTGTTTAATAAAGCCATACTGAAATGAAGTTTGTTTTTTTTTAGGATAGAGAAATCTTTCAGAGTAACGTGCATGTGGGGGAAAAAGTCTGTTTTGGTCAGCTGTGTTTTACAGTCATGCGAGCAGAAAACCTACAAAGAGAAATAAACCGCGCATCAGTCTTGTGTTTATGGAGTAGTAAGTTATACACGCGACTTTCTCAAGACAGTTCATGTGAGACTTCACTCCACTGCAACTTTGCTAAAGAGTGTAAATTAATTTACGAGCCTATAAAGACTTTGCACTGAAATGCACAATTATGTAGCTTAAATTAAATTTGAGTTTCATTTATTTGCATGTCAGAATTTGCGGCTTTTTTAATTAAACAGGTTAGCAGGTGCAGGGAAGCGGTTACAGGTTAACAGATTAATGGAAACAGTTTCGTGAAAACTTCCCCATGGTATTTTTGAAAGTGTGGTGGGTAACATTTTAAGGCAGACCACTGGTGTGGGTATAGTGGGGTTAGTGTTAGGGTGGTGCGCTCTACTGACCCATTTCCGTCAGTCAGGCGCCGCTGCGCGCTGAAAGCGTCGAAGTGCAGCATCAGAGTCCGCGCGGGCACAGTTCACACGCGCGCTCTGCCCATCCCACGCACTCTTTCAGACTTATTACCATTGCACCTGTGATGATATGGAATTTATATTTAAAAAACGTGTCTGAATACTTTTTGTAAAGAAAAAAAATCATGCTTCAGTAATAAGGTGCGAAAAGGATGTAAAGAATATGGCTTATAATTTATATTTATTTGAAGTCAGAACGCTTTCATTTATGCGTCGTACTTTATGTTATCTAGTAATGCGCTGTCATATTTGTTATGATACTTTAAATGTGTTTTAATACCGTTTTTTATATAGGCTAGACGATAGGATATTTTTTAAACATTGGAATATGTTTAAAATATGTCAAGTTAATGGACAGGGCTATCACAGCATTTAAACATATTTAGAATTATTAGAAAAGATACAGATATAAAAGTGCAAGCCTTATACCCTGTACAAATTAAAATATTTAGATTTTGGTCAACTTATTAATTCAAATACACTGATTTGTGACCATTTTGTTATTCGATAGTATTCATTTAATATCAAAAATATCTTAAACAAACACACAGTGTTTATTTTTTCCGAGTCTGCCGAATCCACACTGTTTGTAAACAGTGAAAATCTTTAAGTTTCTAGGCAGATGTATTTTCCGAGTTGAGCGCGCAAGCCCTGGGAAACACCAAAAACTCAATTTCTCCATCTCTGTGTCACAACCTATACACGCCCCCAGAGCAGCTCTCTGCGTCTCTGTTTCTGTGCCCCAGAGGACCGTGTCAGAAAGAATCACATCAGTGTCTGGGGCCTCACAGAGCCCGACTCACCGACACTCACTGCATGCTAGCGCGCGGGCCTCGTGCTTTCAAATAACAATTCAATTAACATGTCGCGAGGTAATCAGATAAACAGATTTAATCTACGTATCTTTAAAATTCCAGTTATTGTTTTTAATTTGCATTGACATTTAAAAATACAAACCACGGGATTTTACAGACTGGGTTAGGCTACTTAGTGTATGACAAGTCGGGAACATTTTCTGTTATTTGTTTTAATTAGTAATGGAACGAATCAGTACAAAGTGTTGTTCTTGTGGCTTAACTTTTAACTTTTTTGTTTTTAATAAATCGCCCAACAGAGGACATTTTAGTCGATGAAGTGAGGATAATAAAATTGAATAAATTTACCACCGACAGTCGTTTCAGGTAGTAAAAGTGAATTACAGTTATGGATTATTTGTTGAAATTATAGGTGTTAATTAACACACAGTGAAGGATCAAAAAGTTGTCACTTGAAAGAGTACATGTTAGTACCTGCAGGATCCATATTGGTACCTTAAAGTTATATATTAGAACCTAGTATTCCATGTTGTACCTTACCAAAACAAAATGTGTCTTTTGAAAGGATACCGCCTCAGTGACAGCTTTTGTACCTTTATTTCTGAGAGTATATGTTAATAACTATAGTTGTATCTGTTAATTTCACCTTTGAGCTGGTTATGGACTTATGCAGACAAAAAAGATTACTTAGGCTACCTACAAAATAATAATAATTCTGTCATTATTTAGTAATGCTCACTTTGTTCCAAAGCTAAATTACTTTTTGGAATAAGTCCGTTTCATTGCATCTTTCCATACAAAAAAAAGTTTAGAGATTATCATATTATAAAATAAATGAAATACAGTCATATTGTATATGTTATTATAGAATTTTCATTTCAGGGGAATTTTTGGGGAACCGTTATACATTTTAATTATTTATTTATTTTTACATGAAATTAATCTAAAACATCTCTTTTGGTTTTATATATGAGCATTACATTTTCATTGTACTAAAACAGGTTTTAATAGAGGTAGAAATGTGACTAAAAGTGACTAACAGCAGTAGTGCCCTGGCTTGTTTGTTTGTGTGTTATTGGTCAAAACATTTATCAGGTTTCTTCATTGATCAGAGATGGACTTGCGTATATCTGATGGACTGCGGACTGTGGCACCCAATCTCGTAATTCTAGCTCTACATCCGCTCCAATCCTCGTCTTCTCCATTACAGAGTGCAGTGCTGCTTCAGAGCTGGTTTTAGTTTTCCCACAACTCCTGTCACACACAGATCACATTCACACTTAGCACACACATAAACAACACAACACGTCTTGATTGCTTGATCCCTGTTTTGCTTGTGTGCCTTTAAAAGAAACACATCTGGCCTGCGCTTAACTCAAATCAAGTTATGATTTCCATGCATGTCTCTCAGCTGCATTGCCTTGTTGCTTTGTCCATGCTCATTTCAGTCCTTGCTCCAGCTCAAACACAAAGAGAGACCGTCACGCATGAACTCCTAATGCCAATAGCTTTTAGCATCACATTGGTGTCCAGAGTAAGAGGCCATCTCTCTATCGACCTGCTTGACGTTGCGTGGCTCAGCTCAGCTCAGAGTAGGATCAATATGCATCGCCCGCTCAACCCTGAGCTTTATTTCTACTGTAAACTAACATGAACTGAGTGTATAGATATTATAGCTGTGTAAAGTGCAGGATGTACTTGATACATGTTTTGTGCTGTAAGTTTAGGAAATCTTTTAACTTACCAAAGTGTTTTTTTTTTCATATTACAGTTTAGAGGCAGATCAATAAATACAGCATTGTTTGACACCAAACACATGACCACATAACAAACATGGATTATGCATTGCAAACTGCTCTAAATCTATAAGCAGGCAGTAAGCCAACAATAACCAAGCAAAACTATCAATAAATTGCAACTAGTGTTATATCCGGTGAGTTCGGTGAATTAAGAAGACAGTCACATTTTGATATACTGTACAGTACTGCATAGATTAAAAGTTAAGATACATTCATATCTGTAATGTTTTTTTTCTTCTTCTGCTCACCATTGCTGGATTTTTCAGATAAAAATGCAAAATGTTTTTAACATTGAGAATAAATGATAAATGTGTACTGAGTAGCATACAGTCTCAAAACGTGAGAATTATTTGTGGGGAAATCACATGGCACTGAAGACTATGTAATGATTTCAAATCACAGAAATACATTTAATTAGAAAAGTTATTAATTTAATGTTTTACTTTTTGGGCGACGCGGTGGCGCAGTGGGTAGCACAATCGCCTCACAGCAAGAAGGTCGCTGGTTCGAGCCTCGGCTGGGTCAGTTGGCATTTCTATGTGGAGTTTGCATGTTCTCCCCGTGTTCGCGTGGGTTTCCTCCGGGTGCTCCGGTTTCCCCCACAGGTCCAAAGACATGCGGTATAGGTGAATTGGGTAGGCTAAATTGTCCGTAGTGTATGTGTGTGAATGAGTGTGTATGGATGTTTCCCAGTGATGGGTTGCGGCTGGAAGGGCATCCGCTGCGTAAAACTTATGCTGGATAAGTTGGCAGTTCATTCTGCTGTGGCGACCCCAGATTAATAAAGGGACTAAGCCGAAAAGAAAATGAATGAATGAATGAATGTTTTACTTTCTTACTGTTTTATTGCATTTTTGATCAAATATTAAATGCAGCCTTAGTAAGCAGATGAGACCCAATTTAAACATTTAATTGGTACTGTATGTAACCATAAAACTGCAAGGCAGGTTGTCTTCAAACTTTAAGTTGGAAGCCCACATTTATTTTGTTCCTAGTATCATGTGGTCAGTTGTTTGTTGTAGCTGGTTTGCTGACTAATGGCTTGTACTTACATAACCTGTGAAAGATTACGCAAAGAAAACCAAGAGATGTAATCCCTCAAAGTGAGACAGAAACAGAGTTGCACAGCCAGCGCAAACCTAATCCATTCAGTATATTGCAGACCTTGTTCCATCCGTTTACACTGCTGTATGATATCTACACTCTTAATAATAAATACTGCACACAGAAATCAAAGTTTTCCTTCTAGGTGACTTCATAATGTCAGCCAGATTGCATCTTGACATCTATTTCCGAGTGTGAGTGTGACGGCTTTGTCCCCTGTAGTGTTTTTGTGAGCACGTCTTTGGTATCGACTGAGAATGTGTGGACTAGAGTGTGTCATCTGTTTGCTGAGCCCGTGTTTGAGATGGTTGAGTGTGCATGAGAGAGCAGCCCTGAGAGCGCCTCAATTCCAAGGCTAAACGTGTCCATTTAATGTTTGCATTTTCTCCTCCCTATGGTATTGCAGCGGCGACATTTCTGCATGTTTTCTCTGCTTTGCTGCATGTGGGTTTTATTAGTTCTCTTTGACTGGTTTCGCCCTTCACTAGGTGTTCATTCATTCAGTAATGTGTGCTTCGGAGAGTGGCACCTGAGGCTTTGATAAGCTGACACCACTGGAGAACGTCCTCACACATGACAATGATGTTGCATCCTGAACATGGGGTATGAATTTCATGCGTTTATGTCTGGAAGTCAGTTCAGCACGATCTATAGTGTTCAGATAGCAACTTTGCGCTAAAAGACTTCCACCTCAGGCAAGAAGGAAAGAGAAATTCTGTCTTGTGCTTTAGAAAGAATTAAAACACACAGTTATGTAACAAACAAAATCGGATCTAGAGTGCAGCTATTTCGCTCTCTCTCTCTCATATGTGGTGGGCTTGTGTGCCCATTGCTCAGTTAGTTTCCACTCCTTTCACTTTCAGTTGCATCAGAAAATCTGTTTGCACAGACTTGTTTTGTCATACATGTCAAGACAGACATGTCCAGTTTGAGGTCTATAGAAACTCACACAAATATAGTGCAGTGGAGAGGCGAAAAACATAAAGTGAGTGAACCTTGGTGAACAGGTTGAACGCCAGTGCCTGCTTTTAGACTGAAGTACATTATTCGAGAAAATAACTGAAGATATTATTATATAATGAAGATATTAACATTATCAGGCTTTAGCTGAAACAGAAAAAGTTCAGAAATATGAGCTTTAAAATATATATGTCCTAAGTCTTATTAACAATAATAATGTAACTTAGAAATCTGATTTCTTATGCATTATACATACCAGAAATACACACTACAGACCATTTCAATGTGGTCATGTCATTGGCCCATAAACATTTCCTGCTTGTTATCAAACTAGTTTATAACTGTAACAAGAGGCAATTCAATCACACCTTAATGTTAAAACAGCTATCATAACATTGTTTATCAATATGTGGCTCTTTTTGGATTCTCGGAAGCTATAGAAATTAAAAATGTAAAGCAGGAAATACGTTGGGACCATTGTTTTTGTTTACATCCCTCAAAATGGTCTATAAAATGTTTAGTTACAGCTTAAATTCTAACTTTGTGATTTACAGTTTAGTTTATTTAAAGTGCAATCCTGATTTATAGGACCTTAATCTGTACGCCAACATCTTTTGATGTTGAAAATGTTATGCAATGATTTAAAAGAATGATTTTAATAGATTTTTTAAATAGTTTAAAACAACATATTGTATGTAAAATAACATATATAGAAATTTACCAGGATATGTCAACATGTCAAACTAATAAAAATGTTGGTAAAAATCATTTTGTTTAACTTTTTAACATTAAATTGTGTCAGAACAGAGATCACGGCCCCATAAAATTCTAATATGTACATTTTGGGAAAATACCTATGAATTACAAATGACAGGAAATATTTTTTTATAGTGCAGTCTTGTGTCTCAATAATATCAAGAAGGTCCAGCCTGATCTCATGTGGAAATGTAGCTATTTTGTATATTGGCAGAGAGGGGCTAAATTGTAGGAATTCATATAATTTCATTTGTATGAAAACAAATTATTTGAAAAAGGAAGTGTGTCCCCAAAACCCACCCCTAAACCTAATCACCATTGAGGGATGATAAAAAATCATACTTGAATGTGTAAATGTAATGGTACAAATAGGAACTAGCCACTAAATCAAAAAGTTATGAATTGCCATGAGATTATGTTGGAAGGTCCCAACTAGCAGAATATCATAAGCATAATTAGGTAGAGAGTAAACAATATTAATTAAATGTAAAACAGTAAACACATGCGGCACTTTCAAGCCTAGTCAACCAAGCCTAGTCAACTTCAGCCTAGTCAACCATAGTAGATCATATACATTATTTAGAATGGTGGTGGTGATGTGGTGTTTTCCTGCAACATTTGAAAGTTTTGTGAAGTTCAACTAATAGAATCTGGATCTCAGGTGGTGAATCAGGAGCTGTTTTATAGTGAGAGTGCACTTGGATTGGATTCATTTGCACAGTTTGACAGTTCTTGCATTTACTGTTTGCCAGAAGTACACTTGATATCATGACTTTTATCATTTTAATGCATTTGAGTGTTTATTGTAATTTACAGTGTGTACAATTTCTCTGGCATACTGTACATGAAAAGTTTTTTTTTTTTTCTTTTTGTGAGTCGGTGTGAGTGAGCCTGGACCACCCTGGTGCTTAAGTGGACTTACAATTTCAAGACCATTAGTGTAAATGCTTGTTTCTGATAAAAATTTTTACACTTCATATACAGATACTGCCATATCAGTATTAGTTGATAAATGATCACTTTTAATCATTATCGGCCTGATATGTTAAAGAATTCTGGACTATTTTTATATTAAATTATGGATTAAATCTGCTGGTAGAACCACTTCAGATGTGTGCTGCTGGCTATAAATATTTTGATTGGTACCTTCTGCATTATGTAACATGTCGCATGGAGCAAATGCACACTTTAAAAAAGTTTTTGCTAAATTTCGGCAAAGTGGGAGGATTTTACTTTGAAAATAAAAATGGACATGGGATTTGCAATTTGCAATGATTTAGCAAAAATAACAAACTAGGTACTTTCTTGCAGTTTCCTTTTTTGCAGATAAACTACTTGTCCACAATATTTGTTTGCATTTTGTTTTCGTAGTCAAGCTTAAAAAAATCATATTAAGAATTATATTTATCCTATATTTAGCCTGTATATTTCTGTATTCTGTATATAGTTTTCGATTATTGGTATTGGTCAAAATTTCCATATCTGTGCATCCATAACATGAATTCTGAACTAGAAAAGTTTGTGTGAAAACTGCATTATTTCAAAAGAGCATCCAAAGAGCATCTTGCGCGTTTGTGGAAGCAAGAATATCTGATCTTCAGTAAAGAGTCTCAAGATCAGTTTGCTTATTTAATAAACAACATGTAATCCTAAATATTTCTTAATTTTACCTCTGGTTTCAGTATAGTTTCAGACTACTTAAACCTCACTGTATATCCACAGAAATCGTATTAGTTCAGATCCATTGCACCTTCACAGTGCTCCTTTGCGCTTCCTGTCTGTATGCAGCAAACTCTTTGAAGCACATTTTTAAAGCATGCTAATGTCATTATATCTGTTTTAAGAAGCCCCCTAGGAAAATTACTTTAGCAATTGCATGAAATGTAAAGAGGAAATGTTGAACAAATATGTATGTAATTAACAAGTTCGTGCAAGCTTTTGAAAAAAGAGGCCCTTACAGAGATTTAGAAGAAGAGCAAGAGTGATCTTAGAGAAAGCTTAAGATAAGGAAACTGAGATGAAGGGAGATGAACTTGACAGAGAGAGAAAGAGAGCGAGAGACTGTGCTCTCAGGTGAAGAGAGGCCCTTAGATTTTGATCAATTTGCTTCTTTCAGAGAGGGGCTCCTGGGGCCACTTTGGGGAAGGACCTCGTTACATGGAATTAAATTGTGGCCTAAGGCGAGCTATTACCATCCCGTCCTGAGAGGAAAGCCGTAAAGAGGCACACACACACACGCGCACACACACACACACACACACACACACACACACACACACACACACACACACACACACACACACACACACACACACACACACCCACACACACACACACACACAAACACACACACACACACACACACACACACACACACACACACACACAGAGTGAGATACCAACATTTAGAGAACAGGCATTTTGATGAATATCAAGCCAAATTAGGTATCTAAATATAAAAATCTATAATTAGTTGATGACTGAACCAGACTTTTCCATAAAGTGTAATGATTTTCAAATGCAACACAAAAAGATATTTAAATAAAGTTTAATAATCAGAACATGTCAGCTGTGAAGAAAATAATTACCTTATTTATCAAATATTACATGTTTATAAAATATGGAATAACATGTGTTTTGTTTAATCTTCATAACGCTCTGTTTTGAAGAGTTTCCTAAAAATGATGAAAACCGCATAGTTTATAGTGCTTTAAGGCCCTCAAAATGCACATTTAAAAAATATAATTATTTCTCAACAGATAAAACCTTTTACGTATGTGTTTAGTAACATTAGATGTCTAAAATACTTGTAAATTTTTTTTTAATTACACTCACAGAAAAAGTATATTTTGGACATATTTTTTTACACTTTTTGGGACTGAGGTTTGTTGATAAAGATGAATATATTACAGAATACCTACTGACAAACAATTTAATACAATATGAAAAAAATGTATCACTTTTTGTCATCTACAGTTTTACATTTAATTTGTTGAAAACTTTTCAGAGTAACATTTGCAACACAGGCTCACCTGAAAACATGGCCAGGGCTAAGTTTTTTGTGAAACCGCCAAAACGCTTAACAGATCCAATATTGTGAAAAAGCTGATATTATAGAAATGTTAATATTTATTAACAGTTCTTCAAACTGTTCCAGAATGCGGAAATAGATTATGGGGGTTTAAGAATACCACAATAGTTACTTGACAAAACATTTCTCACAGCAAATGGCTTCTAATTTAAAGTTTGCACCTTCTGCATCCATATACACTGCATTTAACCAATCGTGTAGGATTATGCAATTGGGAAAAGTGAGAGAGGACTCTGTTCAAACACTCAGATATGACACTGTTATGCTACCCTTAGGCTGAGTGACTTACTAACCCACTTTGCACACACAAATATACACACACTGACACACACACACGACCCATTGGGCCATAGTGACAGACCTTGCTCTAAGAAGCTGATACCAAAAAAACTGTCACTTTCAACCGGAAACAACCAATCAGTGGTAACTAAAGCAGAAATATTTACTGAAAGTTAAAACTATACTGAAAATGTAAATAAATTATAAAAAATGCTAATCTTTAAAATGAAAACCTATATAAAAATAAGACAAATTGAAATTACTACAGCTGACATAAAATGAAATAATTTTAATATAAAAATAAATATAAAATATAATTCTGTAACAAAAACATTGTTTAAGACAGTACTAAGGGGAAGTGGTGGTTTTCTTGTGTAACAGATGGCTTGTCAGAGTAAAGATACTTGAACTCATTCATTCTGGCTTTGCACATGCAGACACACACACACAGACACACACTTGTGTCTTAAAGAGAGTTCAGAGGTTGCAAGGTCAATGAGGTTGTGTTTTCGGAGGCAGGTCATGAAGGTCAGACTGATAGAGCGCGCGTCCTTTTGTGTTTAGCAAATGGTCAAACCCACACTGCAAAAAATTGCTGTAAAATTTACAGTATTACTGACTACAGCACAAAGTTTTTACAGCACAATTGAAATTGTTAATTTACAGTGCACTTGTAAATTTTACAGTATCACTGGAAACCAAAATTGCCAGCAATACTGTACATTTGACAGCAATTTTTTTAACAGTGTACAGGATCACAACTCACTTCCATTCACTTTTATAATTCATTGTCTGTTTTATGGGTTCCAGTAATTCAGTTTAGTCACTGAGATAAAAAGATGTGCATATCCACGCTGACAGCAGCAAAATCACAGGTGGTCACACAGTCTCTGCTGTCTGCTATTAGATGTTTTTTCCTGACAACTTTATCTTACTAAATTAATTTGTGTTAATTACCTCTTAGGAAGACATGACAGATGAAAAGGATACAAACAAAATAATATTGCATTGAAATGTGAGATATTGCTATGAACTTTGCCTAGTATTGCAGTACAGTTTTTTTTTTGTTTTACATATTGTCTTACACTTTCAGAAATAAAGGTACAAATACTACCACTGGGACTGTACCTTTTCAAAAGGTACACTTTTGTATCTTTCAGGTGCACATTGGTACTTTAAAAGGTACAATTTATTACCTTTAGAGTACACTTTTGTTCCTTTAAGTTACTATGAGGTTCTATGAGGTGACAGGTCTTGTATCTATATTTCTGAGAGTGTATATAAATATAAAATATTAGTATTTAAGTAGTAAGAGGACACTATATATATATATATTTTAAAGCTAATAATCGATTTGTATATGAAATATATAAATGTTTCCCCTAAATGACAATATATATAATTCAAATATTATTATAAATTACTTTAAGAGAATAAATAAATGTGGGCAGCACGGTGGCGCAGTGGGTAGCACAATCGCCTCACAGCAAGAAGGTCGCTGGTTCGAGCTGGGTCAGTTGGCATTTCTGTGTGGAGTTTGCATGTTCTTCCTTCGCGTGGGTTTCCTCCGGGTGCTCCGGTTTCCCCCACAAATCCAAAGACATGCGCTATAGGTGAATTGGGTAAGCTAAATTGTCCGTAGTGTATGTGTGTAAATGAGTGTGTATGGATGTTTCCCAGTGATGGGTTGCAGCTGGATGGGCATCCACTGCGTAAAACATATGCTGGATAAGTTGCAACTCCAGATTAATAAAGGGACTAAGCCGAAAAGAAAATGAATGAATGAATAAATAAATATAAACATTTTACTCAAAACCCTGTAATATGTATTCAATACTGTTAATAATAAGTCATGATTTTAAAGCACCAGATTAGCATATTAGAATGTTATTTCACAATGTTATTAATAATAATAACTTATTTTATATAGCACCTTTAAAAGAAGCATCTCAAAGCACTTTACATAGATATAAAGAGTACAGAAGTAAAAGATACATATAAGGAGACATGCAAAAAAACAAAGCAATTATAATAAAAACAAAGAAATATTTAAAATCACTTTTTTTTAAAATCACATAAAAGCTACCCTAAACAAGTAAGTTTTATGTGATGATTTAAAAACACTCAGAGATTCTGCATTACGAATATCAGAGGGCCGGGAATTCCACAATTTAGGTGCCAATAAAGAAAATGCCCGATCCCCCATATTTTAGCCACATTGACAGAGCAGTTAAAAGAACAGCATCAGACGAGCATAAAGCACATGCAGGGGTGAAGGGATTAAAAGCTCAGACAGTTATTGTTTTTGCTGTTTTTTCTAGATCAAGTAAATGCAGCATTTATCAGTAAAAGAGACTTCCTTCAGTGTTTGTTTAGATATCTTACAAATACTTTTATAAAAGTAAATAATGAGACTCATTATATACAGTTTGTTTAAACACACACACACACACACAGTAGTGATATGTAGTTTCAGATATATACTGTATGTAGTGCTATATTCTTCAGATGCTGGATATGTGCCAGTGTGTCCCTTCTGTAGCCTCATTGCGGCAGCCAATCACATCTCAGATCAAAGATGCCCAAGTCTGGCACAGCTGATGACAAGCCAATGGGGAAATGCCTGCAGCCTCTTCAACATATATGATATATATATATATATATATATATATATATATATATAT
>CAIGQV010016645.1:12413408-12425569 GCA_903798115.1 Danio jaintianensis
TGTGTGTGTGTGTGTGTGTGTGTGTGTGTGTGTGTGTGTGTGTGTGTTAATCCCATTACATTGCCCACAATGTGTGTGCATTTACAACAAACATACACTTTTCACATTTTACTACACAACATATTCATGCATTGTTCATACAGTGTGCATGTGTGTACAAAATTTAAATACAGCACACAACCTGGCCAGTGTATAATATATACACTAGTCAGCCTCTGTGAGTTTATATTCTCACAGTCAGATTAGCAGCCCACACACACACACACACGCACGCACGCACACACATACACACATAACTAGAGATGCACTTCAAAAACCTCTGAGCTTCACACTGCGTCTCCAGTCAGGTGTGTGTTTGCATCTGCACCGCTTCTGTCTGAAAATGAAGACAGATGTTGTAGGTAAGAGAACATTTCAGGTTTAAAGAAGTCTTAGTTTGTTTAGCAGCTAAAACCATCCCTTCATGTTCAAGCAAGTGCAGTAACATTTCTATTTCATAGTGCTGTTATACTAAAGCAATTTGCTGCTCTCAATTATAAACACGGCTGGTTACAAAAATAGCTTTTGTGACTGTGTTTTGTGATTTCTAAAACATTTATTTATTGCTTGATTTGATTTGTTATTGTGTGCTGTTTTAAGTGTGCAGAAATGGAAACGAATTCAGCTCACAAATTAGGAAGGCAATTTATCTTACGCACAGCAAAATGTGAAATTATCATTTAAAAATTCTGAAAAATGTCTCTCTTAGCTTAATTGATTTAATCAAAAGCAAAAATTTGTGTAAACTAAAATTACCATTAGATCAATACTGCTCATTATTGATATTAGGCATCTGACAGTATAAAATATTCATTTGTGTATGCTAATTGCTGAATTTTTTAAATATACGGAATTATCGCAGTACTTTAATAAATGACGTTATATTAAATTAAAGGATGACCAAACTTCAGTGTGGTTTTCTTATTAACCAGTTGAATTGTTTTCATGTAACAAAAACACTCTTTGCATTTCCAATTAAAATGTGTAAATTGTCAATTACATAACATAACTTGTTAAGACTTTACAATAAGGTTCTATTATTAGTTAATAGGTTCTATTAGTTTACTAACATGAATGAAAAACAATGAACTATACATTTATTACAGTATTTGTTCATGTTACTTAATGTTAGTAATAAAAATACAGTTGTTCACTGTTAGTTCATGTTAACTCATGGTGCATTAACTAATGTTAACAAACATGAATTTAGATTTTAATAATGAATTGGTAAATGTTAAACTATGATTAATAAATGCTGTATAAATACTGTTCATTGTTTGCTCGTGTTTGTAAATGCATTAACTAACATTAACTAATGAAACCTTATTGTAAAGTGTGACCTATTACTCAAATAATTCAGTTGTTAATAGACCAATTGAAATATTTTGTTCTTGTATAGAAAATTACGATCCAAAGAGTGTGCTCTAATAATAAGTTTACAAAAAAAACTGAGATATAATAATTCACAGTATTTTAAGGTACGCAAAACTGCATATTCAGTTTTTGCAATATTTTTGAATCCCAGCAAATGTCTGATAGACACAATACTATTGTGTTTAACATTTTTGGTAATCATTCCTTAAGTTTACACTACATCAAAACTGCATCTGAGAATACTATTACCTTGAATATTACCACTATTACCTTTTTTTCATTAGCTATAGCTTGTACTAACTGGGAGTTTTTTGGGGGGAATTACAAAAATGCAAATGCAAAAGGATTTTTTAAAATATAGCATGTATTCTTTTTGTACATTTTTATAGTTAATACAGGCAGATGTGAATGTGTGTTTGAGTGAGCAAAGATTAATTGAGAATTGCTGCATCAGATAAACCAGTTGAGAGCAGGGGAACAAGCGTGTGTAGAAATAATTTAGGATTAGATTGGGTGGCTAATCTCTTTATTGTGAGTGTGCAGTCTCAGCAGGGAGATGGGTTTCTCTCTCTGTCTTCCTCTCCCTCGCTCTCTTTTCCTCTCTCACAGCTTTTCAGTCTGCTTTTATCTTTACTTTTATATTTCCTAGTGACACGTGCAGGAAAGGTTGGAGCTGAGCCTCAAGGCCACGCATTTGTGTTAGCTTCCTCATTAAACAACTTGCCATATTCTGATTATGTAATTCAGTGTTTACTGTCGCTCGCCCTTGTAAATATGCAAGGATGTTTTCATTAACAAAATCTTTGAATGTAGTCTGCCTTTTTCAGTATGTGACTGTTTCAAATTATGGGTTGCATTTCCAGTTTGGGAAGTGAAGTTCCATTAAAAAAAAACTGAAACAAATCCCTATACATAGTGAAAACTGAGTGAGATGTACGTTTGACTTTATGCTTTATTTGTATCTGCCTTGAGACTAATGGGTAGCACTTTAGTTTAAGTTTTCATGCTATTTAACTACTGACTTATTACCTGCCTATTATTAAGATATTAACTGTTTATTAGTAGATTAAGCATCCCTAATCCTACTCATAACCTAAACCCAAATTCTACCTTACTAACTATTAATAAACAGCTAATTAGTAGTTTATTACGCAAGTAGTGTTAGTTAATGGTTTGTTAATACCACGAATTGTGACTTAAAATAAAGTGTTACCAAATAATGTTACTCTTGGTATTTTAAGGTGATATTGGTATCACAAGCATGTCTGTAGCCAAATATTTTCTTTTATTTAAGTTTATTAAATTCATCTTTATTTCTATAGCGCTTTTACAATGTAGATTGTGTCAAAGCAGCTTCACATAGAAGATTATAGTGAAATATATATATATATAAATAGTTTACTGTGTTTTCTTTTTGTATTCCCTATATAGTACAGTAATATTCATTATACATTGGTGTAGTTTTTGGGGTTATTCATGGTCTGCTGAAAGTAATTTGATCATTTAAATAATTGTTAATTCATTGAACCCAACTCTCCACTGATTGATTACAATTTAATGGAGGTTATGTTCATGCAAATCATCAAGGAACGTAAGGGGGAAAAGCTGAATAAAAAATGAATAATGGAAGAAGATATTTTGTCAAAAGCAGTGATGTAAGGGTTTGCAGAAATATATGAATTTGGAGTTTGACTTTCTCAGTTTGTCAGATGTTTATCTTTCTGTCTTTCCAAAAAAAAAAAACATATTACAGAATGTCAAAGTGTCTTGACACAAATTTAAAAAGGCACATGCTGGTCCACTCTGGAAGCTTCACTCTTTGAATGAAGGTGGTCACTGTGTCACCTGAGAGGAGCCCTGATGTGCCATCTTTATCAAGCAAACAAAGGCATATGGTTATGTAACTGTACTTTTTTTTGTTCATTTTTCAGCCCAAATTGAAGTCATACCATGCAAAATCTGTGGAGATAAGTCATCAGGCATCCACTATGGAGTCATCACATGTGAAGGCTGTAAGGTTGGTGAAAAAGGAGGCTTTTTCTCTGTGCATCTGTTGGTGGTCCATGTGTTCCAGCTAATGAAACCCTCATACACTGCATGAATGAATGAATGAATGAGTGAATGTATGAATATTGTGCCATTTAGGAGCATAAAATAGCAACAATTTAAAAAAGGGGGTTAACCCAACATAACCCTGGTTCATGACTGTACCATAGTTCGTCTCTTTTTTAGATAAAAAATATTGGACAGATTATTGTGAAAAAAGTTGCAATAAAAATTATATTTTCCAAAACATGTTTTACTCTAAACGTATGAGAAAAATCAATCTATCTATCCATCGTTAAATGTGCAGTATGTAAGTCTGACACCCAGTGGTTGAACTAGGTATTGCACTCCTGAATCAAAACAAACGCAAGCGCAGGTTGCCAGATTGAGGACCAACAGAAGCGAGTCTGATGATTAAGCCTAAAGGTTGATTTAAACCGTGTTCTATATAAAAGCAACGGCACGCGATAGAAGGAATATTTTCCATATTAAAAGGAGTTTTTGTCCTAACCAACACCTCGAATTGATATATTAGAAATGGCTTCTATTTCTTGCAGCTGAACAACAGAAAACTGACAATGATCACCTCATGTGCTTTATTCAGTGTTAAATGCTAACAATGTGAGTTTGAATGCCATTTTACATGACATTTATTGCCATATACTGAAAGCAGCAGCAGATAGTTCACCTCAGATCTTGAAAATAAAATAAACCGTTTGAAATTGAACTTTAGATCTGAGACTCAAAACCAACATATAGTGATTCAGCATGTACATTTAATAATGTTAGAGGTTTAATATGTATTAATTAGATTATAAACCTTACCATTTCATGAGTGAGTGCATAGGCTGTGCTTCTGAATGGCTGTATTTAAATTGCTGTCTTGTTTCGTCTGGTGCAAACAGCCAAATTGCTTATCACTGCAAATCTCATCACGTAGCATGTTGTTAGGACACGGGGTTGTAATGTAACCTGCTCACCTAATGCTTACATTCGTGATATTTGAATTATTTGCCAATTAATAACCTCATGTGGAGCTCTGAATCTGCGTCTGCTACCCGAGGTCGCATTTCGGTCACGGGTGCATGCTTTGAGAGCCTTTCTGAATGAAATAAGCGGTTTCGCACCATTCTGATGAGAAAATATATTTTTTTTAATAAGAGTTGAGAAATTTGTTTTGACAATGTAATATTTTCAGCCCCTACTATTTATTTCAGTCAGTACAGGTGTGATTTTTCCACATGTAACTCATTTAAATCCTTTGTTGTTGTGTGGACTGTAGGGTTTCTTTCGGCGGAGTCAACAAAACAACGCCTCCTACTCCTGTCCCCGCCAGCGCAACTGCCTGATCGACCGAACAAACCGCAACCGCTGCCAGCACTGCCGCCTACAAAAGTGCCTGGCCCTGGGCATGTCCCGGGATGGTGAGACATATCATATTCTATATAACACACAAACGTAGCAATCAGCTACTTGATCATATTCTAATCTATATAACAAACAAACAAACATAGCAATCAGCTATTTGATCATATTCTATATAACAAACAGCAATCAGCTTGATCATATTCTATATAACAAACAAACATGGCAATCAGCTACTTGATCATATTCTATATAACAAACAAACATGGCAATCAGCTACTTGATCATATTTTACACTTAAAATGACGTTTGCTGCTTGTTCAAACTACTTATTTAAAAATGAGCTGAAACAACACAATTCTTTTTTTGGGCACAACTTAATTGTTTTGTTTAATCCACTTAAATTTGTAATAAATTAATTTCTTCATTTTGTCTCAACACAAATTGATTGTGTGGAACCTAGCAGAATTTTTACAGTGTAGAAAAATAGCTGTAATTTTACAGTAGCTCCTTGTCACTGATCATTCTTATTGATCTAATTTATTTTCATCTGTCCTTCCCCTCATCAGCTGTGAAGTTTGGCCGCATGTCGAAGAAGCAGAGGGACTCTCTGTACGCAGAGGTCCAGAAGCACCAGCAGAGGTTGCAGGAGCAGCGGCAGCAGCAGACGGGTGAAGCAGAAGCCCTCGCTCGCGTTTACTCCTCCAGCCTCACCAATGGCCTCAGCACTCTCAACCACGAGATTGGAGGAACGTACGCCAACGGTCATGTCATAGACATGCCCAAGGGCCAGGCCAACAGCGCTCCCGGAGGATACTATGGCATGGACTCCACACAGGCCAGCCCGGATCAGTCCGGACTAGACATAACTGGAATGAAACAGATCAAACAGGAACCCATATATGATCTCACCCCCGTTCCCAACCTTTTCACCTACGGCTCCTATCAAGACAGCCAGCTAGCACCTGGAGTGTCTATGGGGGAATTAGGTAAGAGTAGTAAAGCGAGTTAGGAAAGACTAGATCTGGTCCTCAAGTTGCAGAGTTCACATACGCATGTGTTTACTACCAGGACTACATGATAATAAGAAACAAAGCCGGTATCGCAATATCCAATTGTGATATTATTTTGATTAGATGGACGATTTCCCTTAATTATGAAATTTATTGTTGAGCCCAGAGTATAATTTGTTTGTTTACACAAAACCTTAATATACACACCAGTGATGAGCGGTAACTTATTTAACTCGGTAGTGGTAAACTAATTAATTAAATTCTGGCAGCAACAGCACATTTTACCACTCGGGTATGAGTGATTCACATACAGCTTGCCTCAGGATTTTAAAACTATTGGAGACCACAGAAAAAGGATGATTTTTAACCAATTTTAAAAATTATAGTTTCCAAACACACACGCAAGAATACTTGACCAGACCACGTTAACACACACCTGCTAACTGTAGTAACAGTTTCACAGTGACAGTTCTACAGCATCTCACAGAATCTTCAAACGTGACTACCAAAGATATACAAATATTGAGAATGATCCACGTTGCCCTGGTACTTGTTCCATTTTGTAGTGAAAAACAAACAATGTTTTTTGGAAACGTACTATTACCATAATCATAAAAGTTTTCTTTATCAATACTCCACTTTCGTGAAATTATGTAGCTACGAGGTTTTGGAAATGTATGTAATATGCATTGATGAAGCTTGATCAAGAGTTCTTGACCCATGCTTCTGACTGTTAGGGGTGCAGAATGGGCCCAAAATCAGGCTTAAAATCTTTTCAGGCTTTTCTGGTCTTTTCATACTTTTAAACTAAAGTTGCAGAAATCTAGCCACTCATACAGGCGCTCTTCAGCACAGAATATTTTTGCCATCTTCAGTAGTTTGTTGTTGTCCCAATTTCATCTCCTGTATTTCTTAACATTTGTGAAACAACTCCCAGGGTCATTATTGACAAAGCGAGTAATGCATGTAAAAAAGCAGTTCAAAGGACATGTGTAAGCTGTGCATACACTTTGAAAAATGACTATAAAAAAACATGCATATTGTGCTGATGGCTAACTCAAAAAAAAGTATACTTTGGGCTTCACTGAAAAAGTTTAGTTAGTTCTTAGTTTTGTGTTAGAATAAACTTAAGTGTGAACCTCAAATGTTCATCCCAAACAGAATGGATTGCACACACAACATTAATAGAAAAAAAAAAAAAAAACTTTTCATTTTTTAATTACTTTTATATAATTTTATTTGCACTCTTCAAAAAAAATAAAAATCAAATAAAAATCAATCACCCCAGTCATAATAGGGTGATTAAAAAAATAAAAAGCTATTCAAGTCATCTGGTAAACATTTGTCATTGTCAATGTATATTACTTTATAGGGAACAAATTTACCTTGGTTGCAATAAATAGCAAACCTCCATTTGACTTTTACCTACACTGTAATGTATTTTAAAGCTCTGCACAGACATTCCCTGTCTTCACGGCTTCTCCTTTTCTTTTTTCCAGACCGAATTGCACAGAACATCATAAAGTCCCACCTGGAGACGTGTCAGTACACAGCGGAGGAGCTTCAGCAGCTCGCCTGGCAGACGCACTCTTACGAGGAGGTCAAGATGTACCAAAGCAAGGTGGGTTCTCGGTCACTCCCTCGATGAATTCAGCTTACATGGCAAACACTTGCTCTATCTCCACATGCTGTACATTCATTTACATGCTTTTACACCTGGTGCGACTCTTTAACTCATCTCAGCTCGTACTTCGTCTGCTCTTCATAGTCAGATTGCATGCTTGAGATCAGAGTTCATTAGAGCATCTCAGCCCCCCGGAGCTGATCCTATCCAGCTTTCACACCGATACGGAGAAAAAGAGAAAGCGAGAGAGCGAACGGATTTAGCTAACGAACACTCAAAGCACAATAGGGGAGGGTGCCAGACGTACTACAAGCCCTCTTCATTTCCCTGTGTCAAATGGATTATGGGTAATTACCGAGAAGCCCTTTGAAATAGTGCCTATGAAGATTCGCTATACAGGGAGAGAATTGCAGAGCTCACAAAAGCAATTTGCTGATATCACATTTTCAGCATTCTGTGCTCCGTAAGGACGTCTCGCAAATGGGAAACTACACATTCTGCCCTTTTTTGTTGATTTTTTTTATGATGAGTACCAAAAATTTCAATGATTACTTTTTGAAATTAAATTAAAAGAGTCAAAGTGTGTTCTACTTGATTCATTTAGTCTAGTCGAGTCTAGCTTTTTGTACAGAAGAGCGCAGGAAAGTCTACGTTAATTTTGAGAAACTATATTCCTTATGGATCAGGGGTTTTTGTGCACGTGCTTTTGGTATAATAAATATACACAAACATACATATTGAGACAAGACTAAAACTAATATTTCACAATTAAAGATTGAACAATAAAGCTTTAAACTAATTTATCAAAGCCTAAAAAAAATAAATACATTTTGAAAATAGATGCTGTTCATTTAAGCTGTCTTAAATATATCCCGAAAATATTCACTTTCACAAAAAATATTGAGAAGCGCAGCTATTTTATTTATACAAATACATGTTTCGTAAGCAACAAATTAGCATATTACATACATTTTTATTTATGTCACCATCCTTCGGAAATTGTAATGATGTTGAAAATTCAACTTTGCATCTCAGGAATAGGGTAAATTTTAAATGCAATTCAATTCAAGATATATTACGGGTTATAATCTTTTTTTTTTAACAATATTACGGTTTTACTTAATTTTGTAATTAAAAGCAAACAAAGGATTTATTTTAAAAAGATTTTTTACTAATCTTGTTAAACTGTCGCATAACTTCTGAACTGTAGCAGTGATTTTCCAATAGGTATTCAATATATTGTTCACACACAAAAAACACTTTTAACCATGAGGCTTGTGTGTGTGTGTATGTGCGTTTCAGACACGGGACGTCCTGTGGCAGCAGTGTGCTATACAGATCACTCATGCCATTCAGTACGTGGTAGAGTTTGCCAAGCGCATCACTGGCTTCATGGAGCTTTGCCAGAACGACCAGATATTGCTACTGAAATCAGGTATGGATCACACTATAATCTAAACAATTCATAAATGTTATACTGTATAATCTATTGCACTACGCAGATGCAGTAGCGTGAATACTAACTTGCTGCTCGGTCTCAGGTTGTCTGGAGGTTGTGCTGGTCCGAATGTGTCGTGCGTTCAATCCTCTCAACAACACGGTTCTGTTCGAGGGGAAATACGGAGGCATGCAGATATTTAAAACTCTAGGTACAAACACTCCATACTCATTCAGTAATACTTTCATATTTAAAAAATGTACATGGTATTTTTAACAAACAAGTGTATTAATTGTAGAGTATTAGACATGATTTGAGCATGCAATCTGACATCTTTACCTCCTGCAGGCTGTGATGACCTGGTCAGTGCGGTGTTTGACTTTGCCAAGAGTCTGTGTTCACTGCAGTTAACAGAAGAGGAGATCGCCCTGTTTTCTGCCGCAGTGCTCATTTCTACAGGTCAGGCCTCACTGCTGACCTATCAAGTGTCCTAATGTAGTCGCAACACAAAACAGGGTTTCTGCAGGTCTCATTGTCTGCCCTTACTGATAAACCACATGAGCTTCACAAGTTAAAATCGCATGTGAAATATGTGGAACGCACGTGAAACATTTGGTTTTGGAACATTTTTAAATGTGGTTGTGTGGAAACGTGATCACATGGGTTTTAGCCATATTTGTTTATGAAGCACATTTAAAAACAACAGCTGTGTAGTCATTGATAGCCCAGTGGTAAGTGTGCTGACATCTCTTCGGGCATCTCGAGTTCAAGTCCCAGCTCATGGGCCTTTCCCGATCCCAATGCCTATGGAGCTTAAAATATGACAAAACAATTTGAATTGTGTTCATTTGAATTATTGACAATAGTAATTTAATTAAACTGAATATTATATTAAATTGTTTTGAATTTAAATTTCTTAACTTGAATATTGAACATGAAATTTAGGACAACAAAATATTTTTAAGACATATGTTTATAGATGTATTTTCAAACTTTTTTTGTTCTGAATTCCCAGACATCCCAGCATTTACTGTTTGGAAAAATACAGTTTCAAGTTTTCAAGATGAAGAAATTCGGAACATCAAAATTCAATATTCCAAAATTCAAAACGCAGAAATTCAGATAGTCAAGTAGGTCAGAGGGAACAGGTAAGAGTAGATGATCACCGAAAAGTCAAACGAAGCATTGTGGCCAATTACAGAGCTGCGTGAGTTTGCTGGCGTATATGTCTGGCTCAGAAACCTCTCTTGATCTTCAACTTCACTTCCTGTCATCCTACTGTCCTGTCAAATAAAGGCAAAAATGCCCAATAAATTAAATATTTAACTTAAAAAAAACAGCTGTTGGCTAAGCAAATCCCCAAAAAGTTAACATAAAACACACCAATGAAAACAATACTACACATTTATACCACTGCACCTATTTATAACCATATGCAATGGTGAATACATGAGTTTGAAGGAGGGATTTGAAAATTTTATGTTAGAGTCGTTTTTTAATAGAAGAGTAAAAATTAAATTGTTTGAACGGTGTAGCGAGGCCACTGAAAAGGCATGATCTTTTTTCATGAGATTTCACATCAAAATGTTTACGGTCTCATTGTTTTCCTCAGTAATCTTTGGCCCAATACAAATATCTTCAATAGACATTACATACCACACATCTGGTCTAATAATTAAGTGAGGCTTTGTGTTGTTGCATTTAATAATAATACATTTAAAAATGTATTATTATTTATAACACATTTTTGTTTTGTTTTGCATTTAACTAATTCATTACATTTTCTTTATTTGGCTTTAATTTTAGCATCCTAAAATCTGCATAAACTCTGTTAAAGAGGAGTCCAAATTAAAATCTAGTACATTTATTTAACAGTACTAATGATCTTATTGCTACCAATCATATCTGAATTCTCAATATTACTTCACTGTTTCCAGACTAGCAGATATTAATAGATGCTTCTCTTGCATTTCCAGACCGGCCGTGGTTAATGGAGCCCAGGAAAGTGCAGAAGCTACAGGAAAAAATCTACTTTGCCCTGCAGCACATCATGCAAAAGAACCATCTGGACGAGGATGCACTGGCCAAGGTAGAGTGTCTCGAGTGACCATGACACAGTTCATACCGGAACCGATCACATGATGATATACAACTTAAATAGGCCATGTGCATACTGTACATTTTTAGGAGTGACAAGCATATTTAAATGCAGTTTAAATGTTAAATTGCTTGTGGGTTGGTATCTGATATCTATGACCAATTTAAGGTTATAGATTTAGACCCTTTACATTCATATACTTCAACTGAACCATAGATGACAGATGCCTCGTGTGCTGTTTTTAGATTGGAAGGATGCTTTGCAGAAGGCACTTTTGCGGTGTTGCCATGTCCACTTATTATAATCGTCTTTGGGTTTGTTGTGTTGGACTGACTCATAGATTAATTAAGTTTACAGTGCTATTAGTGTGGACAGAAGTGAGTAGTGATATTTTTATATACAGCTCTGGAAAAAAATTAAGAGACCACTTCAAATATATAATACATTATTATCAATATGTGATTTGAGTGTTATTTTATAAACTACACATTATGCATCTTCAAAATTTGAAATAATAATATTATCATTTAGATATTTATGTTCAGAAAATTACACAAGTCAAATAAATATCCAATATTACATGTTTTCAGACTGTTAATATGCCAAAAAACATACTTTACATATATTGCACAGAAATGTATGACCACCTGTTAAGAGTGAAGTGCTTTTATGTGGACTTTTTCTTTTTTACTTTCCAATATTTAAGATCTAAAAACATGAAATGTTGTACATTGATGTATTGTAATTTGCGATTAAATGATCTAGATCATAATATTCTTATTCTAAATTTTGAAGACACATTTCCATAAGTCCAAAAAATAACACATATAATAAAGACAAATCTAAATAACCAATAAACATTTGATAGTTTTCTTTTAATTTCAGTCAGAGATGTATGATACGCTATCAAGTATTGTGAATATAAAGCATTTGGATTTATATCAGTTTATTGTGGACTTGGTCTTGTTTGCATTTTTTTCTAGCAAGATCTGGCAACTGGAATGAGTCCAGGCTTGTACTTCTTTCACTGCATCTTCAGACTATAGTTATTACTCCACACAGTTGGTTATTATTGTGTGTTTATATATAGAAGACATTTCTGATGCATGTTAAAAATGATAGATAGATAGATAGATAGATAGATAGATAGATAGATAGATAGAT
>CAIGQV010016645.1:12425579-12467739 GCA_903798115.1 Danio jaintianensis
ATAGATAGATAGATAGATAGATAGATAGATAGATAGATAGATAGATATTTTTTTTTTATATATTTTTGGGGTGTTAATCTGGTCATAGAATACGATGGTCACTCGGTGTACCACTAAATGTTACATGATTAAGCTCTGAAATGCGAACTGATAATCGAATTGAGCCTCAGTGTGTACACGGCCATAGATTGGCATTTGATCATGTTCAGTCGCATCAACCTAATTCTTCTGTCTCCCTTTTGTGCAGCTGATCAGCCGTATCCCGACCCTGTCTGCTCTCTGCACTCTGCACACGGAGGAGCTTCAGGCCTTCCAGCAGCTTCACCCAGAGACTGTCAACATGCTGTTTCCCCCCCTCTACAAAGAGCTCTTCAACCCAGACGCCGCCGCTGTCATGCCCAAATGACCACACACGCACATTTCGCTCAAGTCTTTCATTCAACAGAGGAGGAACACTGTGTCGCAGCAGCCGCAACAACTCTAGGAATGTCCTGCACTTCAGAAACACAACTCATTTTCACCGGTACAGTCATAAGAATGTATATATGCGCCAGCAGGCGTCTTCAGTTTGACCAGAAATGTACAGACTTTAGGACAATTTAAGCTGTCTTTAAATTGGGTAAGTTAATTCTCTGTTTTTTTTGTTTTGTTTTTATAATATTGTTATATTGAAATGAGAAGGAAAGGAGTGCATTCAAAAATGATAATTTAGTCATTTCTCTAGAACAAAAGCGGTATTCCAGTATTAAATCTTTTTTTTTTTCTGGTAATATTTTAGTCATAATTTAAAAACAATGGTGGCCTCAAAGGCCCGTATCTTGTCTATGTATTTTTTGGTATTTGTTTTTTGTAGTTTTACCTGTACAGAATATGTGAAGTTGAAACTGGTATAAGGTTAACGAGGGACTAACTAACTGTTTGGCCACGTTTAAAAAAGGGAAAAAAAGAAAAGAAAAAAGCCTTGTCTGGGCTATGTAGATATGTATAAACGGCACCACAACATCAATCCTACACTTTAGGATTGTGAATGAATAATTGATAAAGGATACTTTTCCGTATTAAAATATAGAGATATATATTTTACAAAAAATATTGTATGGCCGATTACCATCTTGTCAGTCATTGCTGCAATAACGGTTTCTATAATAACTGCTGAAAAACAATCCAGTCAAATGTGACTTTATGGAAAGCCCTCAGAACTGCTTTGAATCTATTTAAAAATCTATGAAATGCTGTTCACACTGCCAAAACTACTGTAATACAGCACTAGTGGGGTGGAGCTGAAGCCCTCTTTTCGACTAGTAGAGTTCAATCATATTTCTGCTGCCTTTATAATTGACTTGAGCAGCGTGATTCTCTGACTTGAGCAATAATGTATCATTTTTAATTACATTCCCAGATCAGACTAGTGAATTCTCAATTTATTTATTAGATCAAATGTTTTCAGTGTTCAAAATCAAATATTTACATTTTCCGAAAGGTAGCACTCATGCAATTTAAGCAATCAATTGGAACACTGGGTCTCATTCACTAACAATTGTTCACATTTATACGCACAGTCATACTTCTAATGAAATTCTCAACATTTCTTGTTCTAAATTTAGTGTATTTGGACTAAATGAGTGTCTTTGTGTGTACATATATAAACAGCAGATTTGAGCTAAAAGCTTTAATTCATGATGAAGTATAAAATTAAACTCAATTCTATATAAATCATGTATTATACATAATTGTAGTTGTGACAAGTCACCACCAATTATTAGGCACGATTTGTTCATGATAACATTTGTATGCTATTTTTATGCACAAATTTGCACCTACACAAATGCACACACACACAGACACTATTTGGTATGCATTTAATTTTGCATCGGAAAGTATTTCATTATTTTAGTGAAAAACATCAGCAGCAATACACTGATGTAATCTATTGTTCAATGTTAATGAATGAGACCCATTGTTCGATAAAAAAAAAATATCTTTCAGTAATTAATTCTATTGGGCTTTTTAATCACGTTTTTTTTTTTTTTTAAATAGGAGTTACATGAAATTTTAAATAAGACTGTACTGGATGAATATTTACAATATTTATAAATACCATTTTGACTTTTTGATTTATGCATTTGTTTAATTTATGTTAACTTGACATATTTGGACTAGAATTTGGAATAAAATTCCGATTTGGCCAGGATTTTCTTGAATTTAGCTAGCTAGAAGCACATCAAAATTCATAATTTATTTATTCAGTCATTTTGTATTCTGAGCATCCTTAAATTTCTCTGTTTCCACTGTTTCAAATCTTTGCAAAAGCTTAATGCAAGTGGTAAATGACAATCATTTTAGAGTATATCCACACTGCAGTGTAGATCCACAAATGCAGCCAGCTACTACGTGAGGAATTCTAAAAGAGCAGTTTTGAGTAGATTTGGACCCCTTTGGTCAAATAAATTATAAAAATCTCCCCAAGTACCAGCTCAAACCACCAGGTGGAGATACTGAGAGCGCTTTCCCCTTTCTCTTGACCTGTACTCACAGGATGTAAAGCCATATGTCAGTTTCTTATGAATAAAACAAACAAAACAAAAACTCGACATACCGAACAGTGAATTTTTAGTACAACTTGATGCATTTATATTGTGAAATGCACTCGAAAGCACTTAACTATGAAGGATTATTAACCACAGATACATGGTGTTAATGAATGCACAATTGTAGTCCGCTGAGAAGCCGTTCAAGTCCTCCAACTGAACCAAAAGCTCTCAGCCCAACTTTAGGGAATGTTTCCAATTCTTATAATGCTAGTTTCTTGTTCAAGACAATCATTGCCGGGTGCGATTCTTCGTGGCGCCCATCTCAGGGACTTCTCTTAATGTTTTCAATAGAAAGAGAGTACTATTTAAAAGAAGAAGAAAAAACATGGACATTTTTAGGGAATGAAAATACAATCACAGCGATTTCTTCACATACAAAACCTACCCAGACAAGGCTTTGGTGTGTATGTATGTGTGTGTAAAGCGTGTAAGTCATCGTTGAGAGGTGAAACGGGCTTTGGCAAACCGCATGGCTCGTTTCACATCCCAGCATTCATCTCTCTGTGTGTAAATATTAGCGTGCAACACTGCGCTCCAAATTAAAACATTGTAATTATTAAGCATCTCCTGAAATGAAATGGATTTTATGTAAGTTAGATTATTTATACAGGGCACGAATAAGCTGCTCTTTATCTATTTCTATGCTCATTACAGAAAAACGGATTCCGTCAGAAATCATTTTAAACTTATGATGAAGGCTTTTTTTTCTGTATTAGACTGTGAATTTTGAGGACGAGAGGGATTTGTATCTATAATATGAGGTTCAACACTGTTAGGTACTGTAGCAATAACTGGAAGCATTTACTACAGTCATCTTTGCATTCTAAGATTATTTTTTATTTGATTATTATAATTATATTATTATTCTTAGCCTATTGTTGTTCAGTTATTCTTGCATGCTGGTTCATAATAATGAAACCTTCGGGCTTTTGTGTTTTCTTACGTGTTGCTGAGGGGAGGGTGGGTTTGGTTTTTGGGGTTTGTTTTAATTCTGAATGTTTCTCGGTTGTTGTTGGTGGAAACGCAACACACCCTGTTCATTCTCTTCGCACACAGACACAAGCACAAAGTATTTCTTACCGTGTAGGACTAAGGTAATATAAGGGCGCTAATGGTCGAAACATACGAACGCAGATGAAAGCTCAACTTGTTTGTTGTTTGTCAGAGTATGGAGGGTGATCGGGGCCAAAAGTCTTTAAAAGAAACATGCTAAGTTTGATTGCGTCAACGTGCACAGTGAGACCATGTATACAGCAAGCACAAAAGAGAACAAAACTGATAATATTTTGGTCACACATATTCAGAATTCAGATCCGTGAAAGATTTCGCTATATTGTTATGTACACATGCAAACAGACATTAAATCGCCTTCCATAAAATTTTGACCTCACAACATAAACTGAGTACGCCTACGCTAAACATACTAAAAACAGTCAAACTGCATTGACGACATACAATTGTATGCATGTTGTTCAAAGCACTTTGGCACTTTTCATCTTCCATATTAAAGCATAAAGATGTGCTTTGCATTATTGCTTTAAGACCTTAGCAAGGGCAGCAGTGTACAGTATTTATTTTTTGACAGGCATAAAAAACGTTTACACAACAATTTTTTTAACCCCAAAAAGGTAAACTTTTTATGCATTTTGCCTGTTTACATAACAACCACCGTTTTTGGGACTGAAAACGAGTTACAAAGTGGAAGTTTTTAAAAACGCTGCCTTTGTCGTGTCCGTGTAAGCACCCAAAAAATGATTAATATGGAATTAACTAAAATATGTTCTATTATGGTTGCTTTTAATACTGTCATTGCCAAAGTAAGAGTTAATTAAAATCGATTTACTTTTAACAACTTAACTTAGCACTTGGGTTAATGTCAGAGACATCAGAATGTAGCTCTGAATTGAGGTTTAGCTATATTTTATGCCATGTCACAATTACTGCAATTTCAAAATTATGTGATGCTCTACTTAAAAATGTTTACATCTGTGTACTCAGAAATATGCATTTCTATAGCAGCACTTCTGCTATACTGTCAGGTGGTAAAAATAGTAAATTCTTAGTTTATTTACAAGTTCTATAAGAAACTTTTTTACTATTAAGTTGTGATTTTGTAATTACGGTAATTGCGACATGGCATGAACATATTTTTTGTTACCGCTGCCAGACTATGCAAGTGCTGACATTGACAAGTGTGTTGACTTTGCATCTGCGCGTGTGTACTTTAAGTACAGTATGTTTTAGACCCTAACAAGCGAAGATTATATAGTCGGTATGTTCTCCATAGTATAAATGAAACGCAGGATGCAGAGTGATCCTATACTGTATTCTGCTAATCCAGTATAAAAATATCATCGACATACACTAATCCAACACTTGACATGAAGGAAGCAACAGGTGTTTGTGTGTATGTGAGGTTTTGAGTGCTATACTTCTACTGAAGTTCCTCTGACACTACTGATGCATACCATACTACACATTTCGATATTTTTGTTATTTTTCTACATTATTTTTTTGGGTAATTTATGAATCAGAATGTGTCTATCTCCCTGGATGAAAAACATCAACAACAACAGCAGCAGCAAAACAAACAAAGGTAGCATCTGTTACCAAAACCCTTAAGACTGTACTTGGCGTGCAGAAGTCTTTTTATGTACTAAATATGTAAAGGAATAATTTTTTGTTTTCAAGTGCCATAGCTAGTGTGAAGTGAAGCTGAATGGCATACAGGGTAGATGCTTTACTGTATAAGTTGTTTACTTGAGAAGCAATCAAAAAGTGGAATTCAGATGCAAGTGTGAATATTCAGACGACCAACTGTTGTTCGTGGAGAACAGGCTCTGATTGACAGGACTTTAGCACATGTCCACAATATAAACATGTAGCATTTGGGGAGGGAAGGTTTCTGTTCACTTGCCAACAATGTGAGTGTGTGTATGTGTGAATATGCGAGTTTGGATTGAAAAAAAAAAAAAAAACAACACTATACAAGTGAAGGGTGAATAGCACTTTGCATGATGGAGCGAATATGTGTGCTTGTTGTTTGGGTGAGGGGTGAGCTTGAAGTGCAAACATTGTGGAAATGGACATGTTAAAGTACTGATTCATTCGAGACCTTAAAGTGTCTCCTCCATGTTGTAAATACTAAGTGAAGGACTTAAGTGATTTTTTTGTTAAATTCTATATTTTATGGCTTTTGTAGACATTTCTTTGTGGGATAAAAAAAATAAAGAAAATTTTATGGATGCAAACTTGCCTTTGTCGTAATTTCATTCTCAGTGTCATGTTTGGAAACAAATGCATACATTAAAGTGTGTATGATTAGTCATTATAATACAATACAAAACAGATTGTGTTCTCTCTGATTTTGAAGGTCAAAAACCTAAAATAGCACTAAGCATACCAGAGATTAACAGTGTTTTAAAATATTTTTGTAATTGTTTTACATTTATATAAATTTTTTTAGTTCATTTAATCAAAAAACTGAATCAGTATAAATGTGTTAAGATTATTGCACACTAAATCCGAAATTTTCTTCCATAATTTTTGTACGTTAAAAAATAAATTCGACCTCATGTTGTTTCAATCGTATTGACACACTGCCTCCGAAACTTTCGTCTGTCATAAAAACAATTTGAACCGGGTTCAATTTTTTTCGCTTTTCGCATCCAAAAAAAGTGCTTCTGACAGTTCAGAGCCACCGTACAAACAAAAAGCTAAATACAGAATGCCGTAATTTCAAAAACCTTTAATGTGTAATGTGTAAATTAATAGCCCTCCTTTGAAATTGTAATACTTTTTTAAAATATTTCCCAAGTGATCAAGGAATATTTTTTCTTCTGGAGAAAGTACTTTTTTGGGAAAAAAGTTGTTTATCTAATAAAATTTCTAGGGTCAATATTATTAGCCCTTATAAGATTTTTTAAAATCTTTTTACAATTACCCTAAGAACAAAGTAGTGTTGTCCACTGTTGCTTAATGTAATTTAATTAAATTAATGGTGCTGTGTGTAAGTTTTTGACTCTTCTAAAGCATAAAAATACAATAATATGTTTGCAGATATTTAAGAAACATGTCAAGTGAACATACTTGTTTATCTGAAAAACAGTGCTGAAGTCCGATATTCTGCTTTGAAAATGTGTTTTCCGTGCCGGAACATTGTCTTTGTTTTGGTCATTTTAACCTGCCCAATGCCAGTTTAGCCAATTATATTTCAGCACTCCGGGTTGCCTTGGTGGAAAACTGAGTATTTCATTCATTCATTCAGAAAGGCTCTGAAAGCATGCGCTCGTGACCGAAATGCGACCTCTGGTGGACAGTAACAGACTCCGAAATTAGATTTCCACATAAGGTTATTAATTAGCAAATGATATAAATGTAAACATTAGGTGAGCAGGTTATGTTGTAACCGCGTATCCTAACAACGCACTTAGTGACGAGATACGCAGTGATAAGCAATTTGGCTGTTTGCACCAGACGAAACACGACAGAAATTTAAACAGCCTTTCAGAAGAACAGAATATGCACTCACTCACAAAATGGTAAGGTTTTTAAAAATTTTAAATGTAGATGCTAAATGACTGGTATGTGTTTAGTTCTAAAGTTCAATTTCAAATGGTTTATTTTATTTTCAAGATCTGAGGTGAACTATCTGCTGCTGCTTTCAGTATATGGCAATAAATGTCATGTAAAATGGCATTCAAACTCACATTGTTAGCATTTAACACTGAATAAAGCACATGAGGTTTACCTGAGGTGATCATTGTCATAGTTTACTGTTGTTCAGCTGTGAGAAATAGAAGCCATTTCTAATATATCAATTCGAGGTGTTGGTTAGGACAAAAACTCCTTTTAATATGGAAAATACTCCTTCTATCGGGTGCTGTTGCTTTTATATTGAACACGGTTTAAATCACTCGCTCCTGTCCTCAATCTGGCAACCTGCGCTTGCGTTTGTTTTGATCCAGGAGTGCAATACCTAGTTTAACCACTGGGTGTCAAACTTACATACTGCACCTTTAACCTATTAAAGTCTTTAAATTGCACTGTGTACTAGTATTGAATACTAGTATCTTGTAAATCCCTAATAAAATACAATGTATTGTCATTGTTTGTCAAGACAAAATTAGTGATTAAAACAATTATGCTTATAATGTATTTTTAAAAATTCCTCTTAATTAGATACCACTTGAGAAATATTTTTAAATTATTAAAATAATTAACAGGAGGGCTAAAAATTTTGCCTTCAACTGTATAAAATAATAGAAAAGCTAATTCTCTGTAAAGAAATGTGAATAAATGAGAATATTTAAATATTTTTCTGAACAAGCACTCTCTTGAGCTAAAAGAGCTGTTTAAGTAGAGAATATGGACAAAATATCCAGAAGAGGCACGATCATGTGTCTTTCTATGTAAAAAAATGTTAAATACCAGATTATGCTGGTTATTTACATCCTCAAAGCTCACACTTATGTGGCTATAATAGATATATTAGAATTCAACAAACAATTCTGTCAGGCATATAACTCAACAAACAAATGCAAACAGGTAAAAGGGAATCCTTTTAAAATGCCTGTGGTTAAAGAAAAATCCTTTTGAATAAAAAGAATTACTGAGATATGAAATATTGCAAAAAAAAATTGGGATGTTTAGATATTTTTTTATTCCCTGGAAAACAAAACAAGGTTTATATTAAGCCTTGCATTTTATCTTTAAAATGTAAAAAATATATTTTATGCAACGTCTTAACCAGCTAACAAGCATAAACTAATAAAAGAAATGTGAAAAGGGGGGGGGGCCCGGGGGGGGGGGGTCCCCTTTCAAACGTTCTGCACATTGTTTTTAACATGATAAAAGGTAGTTTCTTTATATACAGTATATTCAGCCTGTAAAAATAGCGTATAGAATATGAACACGTGTCCCCCCCATGAACCTGAGCAATGGTTGAAAAGTCTCTGCGCACTCTCTGTGGATCTGATAAAAGTTTCCTCCCAGGTCAGAGGTTAAGCGGTGCAGCTAGCCTCATCAAAGGCAGGAACAGACTTCTTCAGGCTCCCGCAACTCCTCAAATCTGAAAAGCCACAATACACACGACTGTGATGCATATTCATAATTTATCACAAAGAGAAGCTTTTTCTTAAGATCCGAAATGAAATTTAGTGGATTGCACATTAATAATTTGTTTTGATTTGATGTGGTTCTTGGAGAGGACGCAAGACGGATAAAAAACAAAAACAAAGCACCTTTGAAATATCAAACAAATGTGGCGAAGTGGTTTTCGTTTGTTTGTTTATTTTTTATCCCTGTACTTCTGAAGCGAAGCCTCCCTCTTGATACAAACAACAGGCATCTCATATGTCTTCCATGAGACAGTAATTAATATCTAATCAAAGTCAACGCTCTCTAACGCACAAAGAACTATTAAATATGTAATCAAAGAGAACACTCCACATGCCACAAAGGAAACCACGCCCCTCTTCTTCAAGCCTCTGCTGTCATGGAAATGAAATAATTTCTCCCCTCATTAGAGTTTTTTCCTCCAAACCTTCAGGCTTAATTAGACAGCTTTTCCTGTTCGTTCTGAAGTTTGCTCTTTTCAAACGAACTATCAAATCACTTGCAAAGTTGGAAAACATGGAGGTGTGCCATGTGGACATGTTTGCGAGATTCGCCGCTGCCGGAAATAAAAATGCAAACAAGCGTGGAAGCTCAGCCCTCAGCCATGTGACACGCGGCTTTCCCCTCACCTGAGAGACCCAGCTTCTTGCAGCAGTTGTTGCAGGTGTGCTTGAGAACAAAGCTCTGGATTGCATCATCGCCCAAATTGGCAGGTCCAAACGCCATCTCTCCAGGGGAGCTGCAACGGGAGCGAACTTTACTTCGCCGAGTAAACAAATACACGGAGAAGGAAACATTTGCACATTTACTAAAACAAATACATGTTAACATTGAGACTTTCATCACCTTTTATCATCGACTCTGATCAGCGAGGGGTCTGTTAGGTCCGCTCCCACACCTTCAGACACAAATAAAGATTCAATACATCAAGTTCACAATAATATTAATAATCATCATCCTTAACATTCTTGAGGGGTTTGTTCACACTTGTTAAGTTTTCTGAGTTGATTTGGTCTGCTCCAAAATAGAAAAAATACATAAAAATCACCTTTGAATGATATTTTACCATATTTGGAGACAAAACATCTAAAACATTAAATTGCTCTTTTGATCTGACCATAAATGAAAATGATACATGCTATCCTGATACACGTTCACACTGTTGTTTTTAAGTCAGAATCTTTTTTTGAGAAGGAAACAAGAAGGTGCTTTTTAAGATTTTATTCATTCATTCATTCATTCATTTTCTTTTCGGCTTAGTCCCTTTATTAATCTGGGGTCGCCACAGCGGGATGAACCGCCAACTTATCCAGCATATGTTTTACGCAGCGGATGCCCTTCCAGCTGCAACCCATCACTGGGAAACATTCATACACACTCATTCACACACATACACTACGGACAATTTTAGCTTACCCAATTCACCTATACCGCATGTCTTTGGACTTGTGGGGGAAACCGGAGCACCCGGAGGAAACCCACGCGAACACGGGGAGAACATGCAAACTCCACACAGAAATGCCAACTGACCCAGCCGAGGCTCGAACCAGCGACCTTCTTGCTGTGAGGCGAACGTGCTACCCACTGCGCCACCGCGTCGCCTTTTTAAGATTTTAGTGAGACAGAATTTGTTTTATAAAAATATACTCAAATAAAATGTTATTAACAAAAATGTAATTCATAATGATAAAATGTAATAATAAGTAATGATAAATACATAATAAAAAATAATAAAAATTACACAGTGTTTAAATTGCTGGGTTTAACTTGATTGAATCGCTGCATGAGTTTCTGCGCTGCTCTCTGTTATTGAATTTCCTACATGTTGGAAAGATTTTTTGAAATTCAGGCAGAAGTATTATAAAAAAATATATAAAAATAATACATTATTTACAAAAACGTAATACATCGTAATGTAATATTTTTTACTTTTTTTTCCACAGCAATTAAATTGATGTTAAGTGCTATCAGTCAAACATCTGGAATAATGTCTACAAAAATATTAGACAGCAATAACGTAAAATAAAAAATAAATAAAATAAAATAGCATTAGTTGGATCATTTTTTTCAATAGTGACTAAACATCCAAAAATTTGGATTAAACTTATTTTTAAGTCAGAGGCTTTTTTTGTGCAGGTATTTTTATCAGTTTAGAACTGGGGGAGAGATTTAAAAAAGATTAAAAACAGAAGCAGGCATTCCTGTCACACACTACTGAAGATCTGCTACAAGGAGATGTGTTTCCGATGTTGTTGTTGAACTCTAATGGGCAACACAGTGACTACAATTAGAAAAAAAACTGCTGTGTTTTAGCATTCTGACTTTTGTGACAGCAAATCCTGTATTTGGTTTGTTTAGATAAGTAAGTAATGTGCATTTATACATCCCATTATTGTGTATTGCCATACACCCAAAGTGCTTTGAAAAAGTGCTTATTGTGTGAGGAGGTTTCTCCACACCACCACCAAACTCAAGCTGCAAGTGGGATAAAGAGACAGTTGATACAGCTAATTCAGTGGATGGAGATAAATGGGAGGTCATGAGGGGTAAAGGCAGATGAAAGAAATTTGGCCAGGAGATGTCTTTAGTCAGTGTTGCATTTATGCTTCAGTCAAGCCACAAAAACAGAGTTTATCTGGAAGCAGATCGAGGCCCATGTTTTCAGCTGTCTCAGTCTGCTTGTTTGTTGTGCACCAGCATTTGAGTGTTAACGATTACTCAAATGACCCACACTAATCAAATTTTTAATCAAATCAAACCTGTTAAGTACGAACACACGTTTATAGCAGCCAATCTATACCTTGTAGATCCAGCACTAGCAGTTCCTTGTTGGTGTACTCGTATGTCCAGTGAGAGAAAGCTAGTATTGTTTCCTCCAAGCCAGAAGAGGGCAAGATCTCCTCTCCTGTGTTGTTGTTGTATTTCCTGAAATGGCCACTCATGTTATTCTCTACAGTCAACCACTGGCCATCAGAGCGCCAATGCAGCAAGGACACATTCAGAAACCTGCACACATGAACATGCTTAGACTCACGTATTCATAGTCCTGATACAATCAACTTCTAATCCTCACACATAAAGAGTTCATGATGCTGACAGACCTAGGACTGTGGGGCACACTGCTGGGTTTAACTTGGTTGAATCGCTGCATAAGTTTCTCCGCTGCTCTCTGTTGTTGAATTTCCTAGATGTTGGAAAGATTTTTTTCAATAGAGATTCAGACAGAAGTATTATAAAAATGATATAAAAATAATACATTATTAACAAAACGTAATACATCATAATAAATGTAATAATGAGTAGTATATATATTTATATAACTTACTGGAATAATGGCTACAAAAAAAATTGACAGCAATAAATTTTAAATTTAATTAAAAATAATAATTAAAAAATATTAATTAAGTAAATAAAATTTTTTTTAAATTTTTTTTTAAATAAAATGTAAAAATAAAAATAAAATAAAAAGAAATAATAAAAAAATTAAAACAAATAAAATAAAATTTTGATCACAAAATCTGCACATTAGACTGATTTTGACTGAAGAATCATGTGACACTGAAGGTTGGAATAATGATGACATTATCATAAACTATACATATCACACAGTCCTAAATTACTGTCTGTGATTATTAGGTTTTAAATAATCAAACAAATGAATCGGTTGCAGAACCTCCATCATCAATGAAAAATGTCAAAAGCATACCCGCAGACAGAGGTGAAGTGACGTGCTGATCGGGAACACTTTCTGCCAGATGCGAACCACTTCTGGCCTGAAGGCTTTTACCACATACACTGAGCCCAGCTTCAACACGTCACCCTCGGCCCAGGTACACACTACCTTTGTGGCCCTGCGCAGACCCCCATCCAGCACCTCCTGATGGGCTAAAGGCTGAAGAACAGCTGTACGTCCATTCTGAAGCCAAGTGGAGATACTGGAGGACTGATCCCCAACTGACTCCTCCAGTGTGTAAATACAGACCTCAACACCACCTGAACAGAGCAGAGAACATTTGTGACAGATCCCAAAGAAATTATATTAAACAACACCCACCGTTTGGTTATTTACCCAATAATGACACAGGTGTAAAGGGTATAGAGTGAGCCAGTCTCATTAGGTTGTTTCTCTCCATTGCTGGAAGAAAGAGCACCAGAAAAGATTAAAAGAATAGCAAAATATGCTTGAGGTGATACAAGTCTAGTTATTCTTACTCACCTGAGTAATGCTGGCCTAAATCTTCAGTCAACTTAAATGTAGAACTCCTTACTAAGAGCAGAGATAGAGAAAGCATAAAACATATTTTATCAAAATCAGACCCATGCAACTTAGACAAAAAAAAAGGAAAAACAAACTTACCATCTGTCATACTGCTTACCCTATTAGCAGTAGGCAAATTAGGTGAACGGTTAGAAAACGTCCTTTGTGATTAATTGAGATGCTATATTGACTAAGAGACTGAACTTACGAGGGTCTTTGACTGATGGATCTGGTCCAGCTGCTGAGCAGTGGCTGACCGGAACTCTTCATAAAGATCAACACATTCAGCCAATCAAATCTCTCACGGCCAGCAAAGAGGGCACCTTCATGATTTGAGAAATACAGGCCAACTTACCAGCCACGATGGGGCCAATTTTGTGATATCCACTTGGTCAACGTCTAATCAATAAAATAAAATAAAATGTGTAAGCAACTCCAGAAATAAGCTGAAAGTTAGCATTTGAATTTATACAAGAAAATTCTAAAAAGTATAATGCAATGTATAATGTTGGTTTTTCAAAGCAAAAAACCCATTCATTTTCTCCACAGGGAAACTGATCTTAAAATGGTTAGTTCACACAAAATTAAAATTTTGTTATTAATTACTCACCCTCATGCCAATCCCCTAAGACCTTCATTCATCTTCAGAACACAAACAAATTTTATTAATGTTATATTTTAAAAGAAATCCGAGAGCTAAATCATCCTCCATCGACACCAATGGCCCTGAGATGTTCAAAGACCAGGAAAGCAACCGAAAACAAAACATTGTCAAAACATTTAATGTCACTTCAGTGGTTCAACTGTAATCATACAAAGCTCTGAAAACTCTTTTGTGTACCAAAAAACAACTGTAAAAACAACTCCGTTTGCCTGTCTTCTGCATTGGATTAGGGTGCGCATTTACACCTTGCATGTTGTGCTGCTGACTCTTATGGTAATACGTCATACTGCCTGTAGAAAAACACACACCTTGACCTGACATGGAAAAGAAGAAAAAGCCAAACAAAGTTTTTTCTCCAAGTGTTCTTGGAGCTTCCTATGATTACAGTTAAACCACATGGAATGTTTTTACAATGTTTTTGGTTCCTTTTCTGTACTTTAAACATCTCAGAATCATTGCCCTTTTGTGTTCAGAAGATGAATGAAGATCTCAGGGTATTGGAACGTATTGAGGGTGAGTAATTAATAACAATTTGAAGTTTTGGCTGAAATAACCCTTTTACAATAACTGGTAAACCCTTTCAGACAGACCTGTTTTGAGCTCTAAGGTTGCTAATATGTTTTTGTTGCATATGTTTTTGCTGAACCCGTTCACATTAAGTGAACTTGTTTATAAAGCACTCATGTTTAATAGCAGACTTTTAGCTCCACTCACTCCCATTGAAGAACCACAAAACGCATAATAAGAATATGTCAATAATATAAATATGCAATGAGTATTTAAAAGTTTGCAATGATCTTAAAATATATTGTCTCTACAGATACAATCAAATTCTTTAAATAAATACTTTTACATTTCCTTGTAGTTTAATTCACTTGTCTCATTCCCATTGTCTAATGGGATTTTAGGACTTTTCCTCATTAAAAGTCTTTACCTTTATCATTTTGTCTGCTTCTTAATTACTTCTTTGCTTTAAAATCAGAGTTTATACTGTTGTGATTCACCTCATCACTGAGGGCCTATAACACTTAAATTATTATTTAAATCTCTGTCAGGAAAATTAATGGGAAAAATATTTCCAGAACAAATGCACTCTTTTGCTTAATATTAACAACTAAATTAAGCTTTTTTTTATTTAATGAATTGACTGACTAATGAATTGAGTGACTGATCAGTTCATTGATTGATTCTTTCTTGTCCCTCTGTGACATCCTACAAGGTATATACCAGGAACTTATTAGGTTCAAAAATGAAAAGTTTAGCAAAAAAGTAGATTAAAAATTTGATTAAAACAGTTAAATTAAATAAATGGAGCAGTACAATCCTATACTGCATACAGTATAGTACATAAATGGAGCTTATAAAGTATGTATACCTGCCTTTATATTTTAGAAAGGAGTTCCCAAATAATTGTAATAATTATTAATGTTGGCTTTAATTTAGAAATAAGACACTACAAATGTGTTTTGAAAAAAACAAAACATACTCAGCTGGGTTAGACTGACTGAGGTTCTGAATCTCCGGTCAAACAGGCCTTTTACTTTCCTCTTCATTTTTCTACGCGAGTCAAACTCATGTAGTCGCCCCCGTGTTTCATCTACTTTAACCTAAAAAGAGATGGACATGTCACTACAAGCAGTCTTTCATGTGCTAATGGAAGTAAAACACACATCTGCTTACCTCCTCAGGAGTTCCAGCTCTGCTCCTCATGGACTTCTTCCCAAATGATCTTTGCCTCCTAAATAGCTTCGACAATCCTATAGACGCAGATGTAAATTGATTATTAAACACAAACTCAGATTGATACAGTGTTATCAATATTACCTCTATGGTCATGGCTGTGATGAGGCGTCAGATGGGTCCGTCTGCCATGCTCAGATGTCGACGTGTCAGGCATAGCCATGGTCTCCACACTTGCCGAAAGAGACCGGCTCTGCTCCAAATCATAGGCTTCAAATTTCCTGCTTAAAACTTCTTGAGGTCTTAAGAAATGTCCACCCTCATCAAGCTTATAGAACGCTGGGTTTCTGATCCCCATCGCTCCATCTACATCCCTTTGGGTGTCCGTGAGCAAGAACGTGTGGCTGGAGGCTCTAGATAAAGAGTGCAGGTCATCCTCGTCGTCTTCTTCCTCCTCCATGGACTCCTCGTGGCGGGGTTGAAGCTGGAAGTCCCTCATCAAAGACATGTTTGGAGAACTGGCACGGGACGGTTCCCCAGATCCATACATTCCCCTGTCCCTCCATCCAGTGCACAAGTGAGGTAAAGAAAGATGACAATCCGTTGATACACCTTCTCTCGAATCGCCACGTACAAGAGGCCATCTAAAATGACAATCCTCTTCCTCTGGGCTTCCCAACAGGCATTTGCTTCTGACCTCAAATGGTCCGACACTCGTCCCTGGTGGTAACTCCATGGAGAGACGCTGTCGGCCAGGCCCCAAGCCTAGGAGCAGGGACGGAGGCACGCTGCGGTAGTGTTTGGGTGACGGGAGTGCTTGGCTGGGCGCCACACTTCCACCAATGCGGAGACAGCAGCTATGGGACACCTGCTCATGGCGGCATGCATGTGAATGGCTCTGACCAAGGCGGGCCACCTCTTGCTGTTGATTGTCTGTGGCTGAGAGGAGGTTTAGGGTGTCCACTGCTAAAGCGGACAAGTCCTGCAATTGGCCCAAATTAGTGTCTAAAGTGCGCAGATTGTCCTGGATGATATTGACCTTCTCGGCAACCTCAACTAATATACCAGCCATCTCTTCAGCCCTAGAAACACAGTCCACAAAAGACAATATAGAGTTCGAAACAAAGTGTAAAATCAGAGGCGTAATTTGATTTTGTTCAATCAACTTTTAGATTGACTAAAACACAACTGATGTAATTTCCTGCTGCATGCAAATGAGGTTTGGGAGACACACTCACTTGTCAGCTGCAGAGCGAATCCGGTTGATTTGACTGCCTTGTTGACTTTCCTTTTGGTCTCGGAAATATCCAGCGACACACTTCTCCTCAAACTCATGCAACCTCTTCAGATCATCGGGGGCAAGGAGTAATTCTGTAAACATGTTTTTTAACACCCGGTTAAAAAAAAACATAATTAAAAAAACAATATGCTCCATTTCTAAAATGGATTAATAATACATGCACATCATTTTTTATAAAAGAAATCATTTGAGACCCTGAATATAACCATTAATATTTTGGTGTAAATATTGTTGATTTTACTTAAATTTTCTGTTTTCATTTTAAATTGGGTTACAATTTTAGCAATTGCTTTGTTTTTTTAGGTTTTTGTAAAAAAAAATTATGTGTATACAGTACTAATATTTTTTTTAGCTCTGATTGAAAAAAAGGTTAGAGAAGCATTTCCATGGAATTGTTTTAAGTTATAGAAAGTTTTTTCTTTCACTGACAATATTATTATTTTAAACAAAAATGTTTTTTAGATTTTAGTTTTATATTTTTAGATTTATGATTTTTCTGTTTCTGTTTCTAACATCTTTAAATTATATGTACTTCTTAACTGTCTAAATTACATATATTTCTTCAGCATATTTTTATTGTAGAAATGCAGATTTCATTTAGGATATTTGAATTTGATTGAATGAGACTTTTTAGATAATCGTGAAACTAATATCAACAAAAATAGTTTTAATAGTTTTAATCTATAATGCAATGCACATACCTCTAAAATGTAATGTATATACCTTGTACATTATCATTTAAGAACCATGAACTAGTAGTGGCACCCACTACTGAATATTGTTTTTGTGTTTTGCAAGACACATAACACAGAACACACAACTACACAGAAATACAAATCACCCACAAACACACACATACTCAGACCAGTTCTTCCCCTTTTGGATGCCTTTCTGTGCTTTTGCCACATTGAGCTCAGACACAGAGTAATGTGACTGAGAAAGATGAGAGGAGGCGGCAGCCACGGCTTCTCCTGATATGTCATGATGTAACGATAGCGGTTGTATTTCCACAGCTTACGGGATATGGTGCTCATTTCATTGTAAACATTGCTGCGAAGTGAAGAATCAGGCAAAGTAGGTTAAATCATCACAAAGCAACCAAGACTCAACAATACACCGTATCAACACTCTGCATACCCTTGTGTATATTAGCTAAACTCTCTAAATTATTATCAGCCAGGAAGCAAAACAAAATACGTGAGCAAACGAGACTGAAATGAAGATGAAATGCATACTTGAAGAAGGCAATGAGTAAATTGACCATGATGATGTACTGAATGAACAGGTAAACTGCCTGCAGGAAGATGGTGAGGAAGGCTCCTGGGACACAGGTTTCAGGTTCCGCACAGGCTGAAAAAAACAAAAGGGATGATTACAAACAAGGGAACATATAGTAAAATAAAAAACCCTTGCAAAATCATAATAACACAAATAACACAGGTCATGTAAAAGATTGGGTGAAGGGTGAAGTTTCGCCTGAGAACCAAATATTACTGTATTAAATCAATTTTGTAATTCCAAAGTAGTGATGCATGCACAATACATACAGTAGGTGGCCATATTGCTCAATAATTGCTCATTTTTGTTGTTGTTATAGGTATCAGCCTATTATGAATTATTGATAGCTTGTCAATCCACTCAGTTGTGTGCTGCTGGCAATACAAGACATCAACAGTGTGGGAGCATTTCATATTGAAAAAAAGAGGGCTTTTTTAATTATTAAGGGACAATAAATATCTAGATTATATCTTTCTGTGTTTTCTGCAGTTAAAGGTTTAAAATTAAATCAGCATTATTTGTTTGTTCTGTTTTTGTAGTCAGTTTGAGGAAAAACTCATATCAAGATTTGTATTTACTGTCCTTTATTTTGATTTTCGGCATTCAAATATAAAGAGTTATCGGTATCAACCAAAATGTTCAATGTACCAGTGTATCCCTATTTCAGAGTGAGTATATTCAACGCTATCTCACAGCAATTCGTAAGTTTTTGAATTAGTAGCTAATTTGTATAGATTTGACAATTTTCTCATCCCCCAATGATGGTTGGGTTTAAGGGTAGGGTTTGGGGCCACGCTTCCTTTTAAAAATCTTAAATTTTCGTACGACTGAACTGGTATGAATTTGAACAAATTGGCCACTAAACTGACAAAACCTAAAATAGTTAAGTTTCCTTGTGAGATCAGGCTGGTATATTATCTAGGCTAATCATGTTCAAAGCATCCATACAATTGGATTTGTGATTCAGAGAGTATTTGTATAAGGTATTTATTTACCACACACCACTTTACTGCTTGACATTGATAAATGTTGTTTATAGTGAATGGTACTATAATTTCTATTTTTTTGTTGTTGTTTATTTTACTTTTTCTGTTCTGAATACAATTCAAATGCAACCATTTTATTGTGGAGATCTTTCAATCTAATATTGTGAAATAAGCAACAGCAAAATGTACATATGAAAAAATGGAAAACAACACAGAGAGTAGCAGCTTTCGTTTCTGATCTGATGATCACAAAACAATCCTAAAATCTGTGGGTTTATATTAGAATCAAGACTGGTATTTTTTTTATATTTTCTCACATTTACAACCAAACTTACAATTTTAGCTGACAAAGTTTAAAACTAGACTGGCTAGCATTAGACAATTGATAGTCTTTAGAGGCTGTCTGAATACATTCAACCACATGAGCGTTTACACTATGAAAGCAATCCGACCGAATGCGTTTTCAGATTTGGCATGCTCAAAATATTTCACAAACCATTTTAGTGGGTGATCAACAAAAATGCATCCTAATGCCAGATGTAAACAGGGCAAAAGTCAGGTGTGACTTGTTTCACAGAAAACTTAGTAATTAGTATATTTAAATCAAACAGAATGGTCTCATTTTGTCTTACCATCAATCTCCCCAGCATACACCTCTCCAAAGATCATCCAGTATGGCTGGAAGACAACATCTCTGAGCAGAGTCCAGGACGGATCCTCATTAGGGGACAAGATAGACTTCCTCGACGTCCCAAAACTGACCAGCACAAGTGCCATAATGAATACAATATAAAACATGTTGCTCATCTGTGGAAGAAAGACATATAAACATAATATACACACCTTAAACTGCATTATCTAATTTAGTGAAATATGTAACAGATTAAAAAAAAAAAAAAAAGTAAATGAAAACATGATACTAAATATTATGTGTGGGTAGACTGTAATTATTTAGTAATACATTTAGATAACACACCATTTTAGTTATCATGGTCAGGTATGGTCCTGCATGCTGATTGACAGCGAATAGATCCAGAAGCCTGACAGACCAGAAGACAAAATCCAAAGAGTAGACTATGTGACTGGCTAAGCGTGTTTCTTGATGCCACCGGAGAGAGACCCCGACCAGGAACAAGAGGATCCCCATGAAGTCATTGATATTCCAGTACTCACTGAACCACACCTTTAGCTTCTTAGTGAACTTCCTAGGCTCCAAAACCAACACCTAGAAAACACATGGCACCCTTTTTTATAATGGCACTCACAACCCAATATTCACTTAATATTGTCAATCAAATATAACTAACTATACATTTAATGCTACCAATGTAAAATATCATGCATGATATCAAACAATACAGATTTATGGTAAACATTTGAATCTAGCTTCATTGCAAACAGACACGTTAACTAACTGAACACCAGCAAAGTAAAACTGAAATACGTGTTCACCAACAATGTGAATGACTCACAACAAGAAAAATAAAAAAACACACAACAAAACCTACAGCAGTGAGAAAACATCATAGAAAGCACCCGATTAAAGCCATCTGGATATTTGCTCAACATCTACAATTCACTAGCATCATGTTATTTCAGAAGAGGTCATTAAAACTGATTCTAAATTATATTTGAAACCTTCAACTATACAAGACTATACTTTGAATTATTTGTCTTTGCATAGCAAATTGTTACAGTCCAGAATAGCTCTTTCAGTACACATACATAAATATTAGTACAGTGCATAAATGAGCAAGCATAAATGTTACATGTGAACAAGTCATTAACATTAAAACCAGTATACAGACATTCATCTGCAACTTAGGAAGCCAGGAAAGGTTTAAATTTTGTATATTTTGCTACAAGCTTTTCATGTATTGGCAATAAAAAAGAAAACATTAGTACCTGAAAATTCGGTAACACATTAAAATAATGGTCTATTTTGAAGATATTTCTTCATTAAATCAGCTATATGTAAGGATTTTTGGTAACACATTAAAATAGTGGTCCCTTAGTTAATAATAGTTCATGTACTTACTAACATGAATGAACTAAGTATGAACAATCTTGTACTGCATTTATTAAGCATAGTTCAACATTTACTAATGCACTATTAAAATGCAATTGAGTAAATAAATAAAACGAAAACGTTATAAATACTGTGCTTGTTAACATTTTTAACTGGTGTTAACAAAGATGAATAAATATATAGTTCATTGTTTGTTCATGTTAGTTAATTCATCAATTTACAATAATTATTGGACCGTTATTTTAAAGTGTTAGAGTAATTTAAAGTGTAAAAATTCTTGCACATAGCTGATTTAATAATTATTTTTTTACTTTAAATTTTAACGAGATTTCCAAATCCAAAATCCAAAAGTAAATTGCTTATCTCACATGCCTTGATTTTTAAAGAGAATCACTATTTTGCTGGTGATTGAAAGGGGTTCTTGGAGTTTATCTAATACAATAAACAATCACTCAAACGTGTAGACTATGACAGAACTGGTTAATAATTCCCACCAGTGCACTGCTTTTGAGTTGATAGATAATACAGGAAAGGGGGAGTCAGACACAGACATTCTCAGGGTCAACTCCATAACCAGAAAGAGATAACACCTTACAGCGGACCTTTGGATTCCAGCTTGGTTAAGATAAGACTTTTCAAAGATGGATTTTATTCTTTAATTGCTCTGAACAGCTGCAAAGGGCACCAAGCCAACCCTTCAATGACATCAATTGACATGTCATACTGTATACTTCTGTTATCTGCTGAGGAGAGAGTTATTTTGAGATGGCTCACCTCTCTAGCTTTCTCCGCCGCCATGGCCAGGATGTAAGTCATGACCAAGCATTCCTGAATGTTGGGTGTCTCGTTCATCCTCACCAAACAAGTATAAGCAAACATCATGAGGAAACCCAAAAACGCCATCTGTGTGAACAGATCAGATGTACAGATGGAAGAAGGAGCAAAAGGTGTCATGAAAACAAAAAGTTAGATGGAGATTAAAGAGATAGTTTGAGCTTGTTTTTCGTTTGTTGAGTAAAAAACAACAACAAAAAAACATTTTGAAGAATGTTGGCAAGCAGTATTAATTTACCCCTTTACAGTAAGAAAAAATATATACTATGGATACATTCTTCAAAATATCTTCTTATGTTTAGACAGTTGAAAGAAAATCAGGTTTGGAATGAATTTGCCGAATTTCTATTTTTGGGCGAACTATCCCTTTAAAGCAAGTCAACGTTTATTGTCATGTGAGGACATACAGTAGAATGAAATGTTGTGTCTTACAGGACCATAGTGCAACATACTAATTAAACATAAATATAAACATACAAGTCAGTTGGAATTTGAGTGCTCCGGTTTCCCCCACAAGTCCAAAGACATGCGGTATAGGTAAATTGGGTAAGCTAAATTGTCCGTAGTGTATGTGTGTGAATGGGAGTGTATGGGTGTTTCCCGGTGATGGGTTGCAGTTGGAAGGGCATCCGCTGCGTTAAACATATGCTGGATAAGTTGGTGGTTCATTCCGCTGTGGCGACCACAGATTAATAAAGGGACTAAGCCGAAAAGAAAATGAATGAATGATAAACATACAAAAACAGAACATTTCAAACATACACATCTGGGGACTAACTGAATGTACATATGTTGTGAGTAAATGGCTATTTTACATAAATACTGTACATGCCATTGTGTAAAAGGGGTATTTCAGGGCAAGCAGTGCAAATAGCAAGATGATTTGTAATGTATTTCCCAAGCACTTTATGTTTATTATTGAGTCTTTGTAGCAGTAAGTGTTTGTAATTGTGACAGATGCATGTGCAACAAAAAAGAACACTACAGGTGGTTTGTATAACCCACTCACCAGTGTGCATCACACTTAAGAGTAAGGGATAACACTTACTGTGTGAAACCAGAATTTGACCACCGGAGCAGTATAGAAGTCATACACCTTTCTGGTCCAGGGATAAAGACAACTGCTGCCTCTCTCCTCATCACCCGGAACCTAAAGAAACACCACTGTTAATGTAAATTATACACTGGTCCACAAGTAGTCAAAGAGTTTGTATTATTAGGTTGGCAGCAGCAGTTACATAGCTAAAATTTAAACATAATTTATGCGAGCAAAAAATGCCCCCAATTCCACTGTAAAAAGCATAGAAATCTCTGCAGCTCACACAAGAAGCTACTTTTAAACAATGCAGTTATTTTTTGGCCAATGCAGTGAAAATGGAAAAACTTGTGTGGTGAAACCATCCGACCTCATGCGAAACTCCTGATTGTTGTGGATTTGATGTGACTGGATTTCCGTCACACTTTTTTTATAGTATTTTAAGCAATTACTTAAGAGTCTATGATTGGATCTTTATTGCAGGGATTAATATTTGGCATGGTATATGATTGAAACAGTTATTTCCAAGCAATAAACTGATTGACAATAATACTGATAATAACACTGCATTGTAAATAAACTCAGAATCGTTGCATAATGTTTAAACAATGCCATGGCATACGCACACCATAATCTGAGGCAGACTTAACCAATAAGTGAGGTAAGCAGCCGCTTAGGGTCCCGGGGAATTAGGGGGCCCCGACCAATGTAAAGAAGCCTATATTAATCATACAGCTCTTTTATATATATATTTTTAATTTCGAATTTTACAATATGTTGTAAAATCTGTCTATAACCATTAATATTGTAACATTATTACTTCTTTTCAAAACCAGGGGGCCCTATGAATAGTGGAACGTTCCCTCCATACTGCATATGCGCGATGTGCGAGCGGTTCAAAGACACTGGCAGACTGATCAGAGTAGAGCTGAGGTAGAGAGAGGTAGACTGTGCAAGAGTGAGAATTTTGAGAACATTTGGGGAAAAAAGTAGAAATAAGACAAACAATGAAACGCAGCTACCTCCACGATCCTGCTTTCTGGCCGAAACACCTGTCAGAGGATGAGCGCTGTGAGCTTGTTAAGAGAGGGATTGTTCAAATAAAATTACATTTCCCAGTGAAAATTAATGGCCGTCGATTCACAAACAGCAATTATTCAATTCATATGAAAAATGGTGAAAAGATTAGTTTGATTGATTAATTTAATTAAATTTGTTTAAATGGTTTAATTAATATTAAAATCTAATCACAAAAAATGGCTAATTAACTGTAGTTCGTTTGTGAACTTGTTAATTTGTGAACTTATTGCATTTAATTTTACATCAAGAAGATAAAGGTTCCTTTAAATATTAAAATACATAAATCATACTTTAAAAATATTTTCAACATGCAGTTTATTTACAAAAAAACTAATCTACAGAGAAAAAATATCTAGAGAAAGAGAATGTTTTGATTTTCAATGCTAAAGGGCCCCATATCTGAAATTGCTTAGGGCCCCCAAATCACTAAGTCCGCCCCTGACCATAATCAAAGACATATGTGGTCCAACAAAATACTGTGGACCAATACAGTCAATCCAATTGGTCTGTCATTTTGACAAAGTTGTCTAAAAGATTAGTCAATTTCAATCATCTTAAAAAACTAAATGGTCTCCCCAGCTGCAAAAATGTTGTATAATGTATCAGCAGGACCCCAAATTGTATTTTTTAGTGTGTTGCGTTTGTCTGGAATCCTTACTGCCTTTTCTGCCCCTTCTTGCTCTGATGCCACAGTGTCCCATCCAAACTGCAAGGCTTCCTGGAGCTGAGGAACATGGGACATCTCTGCCTGACTCTTAAACTCTAGCATCTGAATGGCCACAGGCATCAGGATACTGCCAATAATCTTGGGAGAAAAGATGTGGTTTTGGATGACAGAAGTTATATTAAAACCTGGGTTACAAATATGCTGCTTTTTAACTAATATTTAACTTGTTAAATTTGACTTTTTTTTTTTTTTTTATCTGCATGCACATGTTTAGCAGCTTGACAAAATTCAAGGTTTTTTCTGTCACTAGAACATTCCTCCAAACTCCAGACTGTTATAAACATGCTCAGGTTAGTTTGCAGAAGATGTGGATTAATGTTTATAATGTTGCAAATAATGCACAAACTTCTTGTTATTCTTTCATGACTCCTCGATGTATCACCAGTAATTATGAAAATGTTAATTTTTTTCACTCTAAAATTGCCAAGAAACTATTAAGCTAGCATTTTATGATGGACAATGGATTCAGCTTCTTTAATGTTCTACTAAAAAAAGATGGCCTCATAAGAATTAATTTTGTAATTTTGGGTGAACTATGCCTTTAAGTCACTTAAGTCACACTAAGCATCACAGTTAAACACACCTTAAACCAGGAGTTCTTGCTCAAGTTGAGACGGCCCATCCACAGGTCTGTGAGCAGCATCTGAGTGCAGTTGTGAGCCACAAAGGGCCTGAGTCCTGAGGAGACGGCCATTTGCAGACAGGTGAAGTTACTCCAGTCCTTCATCTCCCAGGTTAGCAGCTTCATCGCCATGCGCTCATTCTCTCTGAAAGCCTGATCCAGGACATCCACAGCCAACTGTCCAAACTCTCTGACAGACCAATAAAATTACATTGCATTACATAACATTAGTCATCTTTATTAATACAGAAGTTTCAACCAATGTTCATCTTTACTTATTCTCCAGTGTAATCTCCATTAGTAACATTAACCAGTTTTGGGGGGTAAAGCATTACAAGTAACATGACATATGTAATCGGATTACTTTTTCAAGTTACTTAATTTCCAAGACAATATCTGAGCTAATTTTTCAAAAAAAGTAATGCTTGTTACTTTATTTTCCCCATTTATTGCCTGACATTTATTCTTCTGTACCTACATTGAGAGAAATTGGAAGATTGTTTAAACATCATACAGCCTGTAGTTCATCTCACTTGCTCACGCATCCTATTCTTCATAAAATTCAGAAAGGCAGGAAAGTTTGTTTGAGCTGCCCTCTACACTAACTGTACAGATGTAAATTTACATGCCCTGCAGCCTGAGGTTTTTCAAGTCACATTTTATTTTTTGTGTAAGAGGGACTTACAATGGTCAATATATACGTTTTATATATTATTACAAACAAGTAAGCACAGCACAGTTGAAAACAATAATGCAAAACATTGCTTTCCTTAAAAGTAACTAAGTAACACATTTAGTTTTAAAGAAGTAACAAAATTGCATGCATTACTTTTGAAAGTAACTTTACCCATCATCGTATTTAACAAATGGAGCATGTATTACTGGAATGAGGAAAAAGGCAAACTGACAGGGAGTTCTTCTTCAGCTCCTCGGCCATGCTGTCTCCCATATTGCTCTCCTTGGCTTCCATTGCCAAAGTGCGGTAGAGTTTGCAGGCCACAACTGCCCTGGCCATAGCCTGCTCACCGTGCTGCCACAGGAACAGCGCCATCTCTTGCCGATGCTTGAGCACTGCCCACACAAACAGGTCGTTAAAAGTGCATACAAAGTCGGGACTCGGGGCCGACTTCTGGTCCTGAGGTGCTACACCACCTTCCTGCAAACACACAATTCTGGGTGTTTTTAATAAATGGAATGATTGTGAATGTATTCATATGTGTATGACTTCTAGTTTCATCTGCGAACAGAATGGAGAAGCTCAAAGGACCTGGTGTCTGTATGGCTGAGCGGTTCTGCGGAAATGAGAGCGAGGTGGAGTGGCTTCTGGAGCTGCTTTCTTGTCCTTGCTGAAGGAGCTGGATGTCTCCTATTTCACAACAAAATAACCCTTTAGGAAAAAAACTAATTTTACACACATTTCTAATAATAAAAAACAAATGAATTCAATAAAAATTCACTTTTTTTTTTTTTTTAATAAAATAAAAGTAAAAACTACTCATTCCAAAACACTAAAATTACATAAATCAGCTAAAAATAAAATGAAAAGAGAAAACACAAAACTCTATTCAAAATATAACAAAACTATCATAGCATATTAACTGTAATAAAATAAAAGTAAAATAGCACAAACAATATAATATTTTTATGTTTTCAGACAGACAGACCTTAGCTGGGTTATGTAAGTGACTGTACATGGTTCTGAATCTCTTGCGCGTGTATGTGCTTCGATACGCTCCACCAATCAGGTATTCAATCACCATTCCAATGTCGATTAAAGATATCCTATAAACAGCAGGCAGGCGTGTCTACAAAAACAGAAAATGTTTCTGGCTGGTTGCATGAAGCTGGTTTTGGTTACCTTAACCTTATTTAAACCAGGCAATTTTGTCAACTTTAGACTTGCCAACTTAAACTCAGAGTTTGTTCCGCTACCTCCATGCAACAGGCCTATATGATATTACTACATTATTATAGTTATAAACTTTCTGATACTTTCTTTGCAAAGTATTAAAAACCATTAAAAACATTTAAAAATTAATTATTGTTGTATAAAAAGTTTTAAAAGGTTAAATTAAAAAGTAAAGCTGAAATAAAGCCTAGATATTAAATGAAAAACAAAAGTTCATTGAACAACTTGAACAAAAATGTCAGTAAACAATGTAAATGTTAAAAAAACTATTCAAAATATTACTAAAACAACATTTGCATATGAATATTACAAAAATAACCATGATATATGATTATTTCCCCCATAAATTACACCATTTCGTTGCATTCATTATGCTTTCTACGTATATAAAATTACTTGTGTAAATTAATTTGAATGCAGACACTAACTTGGTGTGTCTTATCTTTGTTTCATATATAAATATATACTTATTTTTCATGAAGTACACTTTAATTTGACTTAATGTTTAAGAGAAAATTAAACAATTAGCTGGGACTTGAAGTTGGTGAAAGGTATTTCAATAATGTATTTTTCAAAAATGCATTATTATTTTAACAAATAAACTCTACACAAGCATTCAGGGTTTTACTCTACACAAACCTGCTTGGCATCCGCAATGACATGTCGAAGGAAATGATGGGAGGAGCCTGTTTGCTGAGAAAAAAATACAAAGGAGGATCAGAGATACTCACTTATATCACACACTAAAGCTTCATGCAAGTAGTACATGTGCATTACTATGTTGTAGAGCTGCTCCAGACGAGAGATTGTCAGGAAGTGACTCATGGTCATGCCATTCTCAATCAGCAGCTTCACAAAACTGACACGATCCATTATCAGCGCATCCAGCATGATCTGCTCCAGAGATCCTACCTACAAAATCCAGTGCTGAATTAGACATGGGCTGGTCTAACACACAAAAAAACTCAACCCTAATTGTAAAATTAGCAGTTTGTTTACTATACCTGCCATTGTTGTCCGTACACCAGAATGTGGTCTTTTGCTATATCAGCCCTGTCCCAGGCCAACGTGAGACTCAGCTGCTCCTCAGGGGAAGCTCCCGTCCCTGTATTTTCATTTTTGTGTAACAAACAACATTTATACAACTTTTAAAGAGGTCAAATTATAGTTTTACACTTTCAACTTTAATGTATTATTGTTGCTATTTGACCGCAAAAAAATCTACAAAGTAATAAAGAACAAAGTCCACTCTAAAAGGAATTGTTTCTCAGCTCTCTCAGAGGACTGGACTGTTGTCCTGGGGCTTCTTCTTGGAACATAATTGTCACACATCTTCAATTTAAATAATTCCCACCCAAAGCAAGTTGCAGCGAGTGAGGCCTGCTTGAGCTGTGTTAAGTTTCATGGCCACCAAGATTTATTATACTGATACACATGCAATTTCTTAGATCTTTATATTTGTGTGTATTTCAGAGCTAAAAACGTTCATTCACTGCATCATCTCACAGCTGATGTTCTGCTCATGCACTTATTATCTTGGCACTCAAAAAACTAGTTTAAACTGACAAGACTAAATGAATGCAGAGGCTGGTGGTGCGAGTGTTTAACAAGTGTCGATTTCTGTGAAGGAGATCTATATGGACACATTTGTTTTGGGTTTACTTTATGATTAAAGATTAATATGAGATTGGTCGGAATGAGCATGATACATCCCCTTTAAAATTAACCATCAATCTGCAACAAAATCCTGTAATTAACAATGTTTAAATTATTGTATAGATTAGCAATAACTGTGAACTGACATTGTCAATCACTGCGACCATAAAAATAGATATAACAACAACCCAAAAATAAAGTTGCTAGTCATATTTTTATCAACAAGTAACAATATTTTTTATTAGCCCAATAAACTTTACATGATATGAAGGCAGTGTTTTGTTTTGGGAATGTAGAGATGCACTTCGTTTACACTTAAAGAGACATAAACAAATACTTTACATAGATTTTCTGGACCTTTTTTTTGTAAAAAAAAAAAATAAATTTAAAAATTTAAAAAAGAAGCACAACAAGACTTCTTTAAGTAATATAATAACAGCATGACATACCTCTCAGTGACGTGGACAGGATTGCAACATCTGCCTCTTGAAGGTCTTCAGATTCAGAGTCAAAAATGCTTATCTGAAAGGAAAAATTGTTGAAGTTTGACCTCATTAAAAAAATAGTTCACAAGTTGCACCTTTAAAAAAATTATTAACCAGCTTAGATGGCCAGCATTAAGACAGATTTGTAAACTAGTGCCACTGCCGTTGTTCAATATAGCCGGCGGTTATTTATTTTGTTTGGTATTAGTATGAAACTACCATCATATCCCATGCCAATATATAAATGCATGTAACTCTACAAGACACCCAGAGGAGATGTTCTTCTCTTAACATGCCTTTGGCACTTCATCTCCACATGAGTGATTCATACCCAATCAAAGAATCTGTGCGCCTGGGGACCAAATTAATCCCTTCTACTCGATTAATATGGAAATACGCTTCATGCGCCATCATTCCAATTATTCTGTTCCCTCTCAATTTAGGAGCTCAGAAATGCGGGATGGGTGTGGTGAACTACAACATTCTGTTTGATGGAGGCTTAGCATCAGAGCTTTCGGCATAGTGACAGAGACCGATACACAGCAGGCATCTTATCACACAAAACAACCAATGTTTACCGCCAAGTAGGAGGAGAGGAAGAAGACAGCAGAAGAAGAAGAGGAAGCAGCCAGAGAAACGCAGAAAGGGATTTGTATATGCTGCACCGAGTTCACAGCTTAGAAGACAAGAACTTCGTTGATGAGTGAGGAGTTCACGATGAAGTTAACATTTCCTGAAGATTACAATCCGCAAATAAACTGAATAAATATCTGCTGGGAGAAGTGGAGACAGGAAAGTGGATGGCATTATTTGTCTTTATGCCATAGAATCCCACAGAATTTGGGATGAATAAATCAAAAGTCGGTCTGTATGCGAAATAATGTAATGTGGAATTATGTCTGTGAATATTAAAATGCTAAAAGACTATTTAAATATGAAGTCTGCAAGTTCATATTGTCTGGGTGATTGAATGTTGCATTTTCTTTTACTACACTCAAGCTTTCAGCATCTTTTTTTTTTAACAGAAGTTTAACATCTCCAGAGCTGCATCTTGTCACTTGACCAGCATTTTAGCATTTTATTTAAGTTTACTTAACTACTTAACTACAAATACACTGAAATAAAATGATTTCTGCTAAATTGTTGCAAACAATTTATATGGGTTGAATTTAAACAAATTAAATTTAGTAATGTTCAACTTAATTTGTTTGTTTAAATTCAGCACCAAAAAATAGTTTACAACCACTTACCTTAAAAAAATTTAGTAAATCCAAGGAATCATCTTTGAATCATTCTTTTCAGTGTAGTAAAAAAACAAACTCAAGTATCTCCTTGAGAACCCATCACAATAATGGTTCTGTCTTAAATTGAAGAATTCATGACAGATATAAATTACTACTTTAAAGTATAATGTACATATTTATAATAACAATAATTACTGTTATATTTATTTCTTTAATGAATAATTTCACAATTGTTTTTGCATGTTTAAATTTTAACAGGAAGCAAACCAATTTTGAGGCAAAACATTTGATAGGGATCCTACTGAACATCCATTAATTGGACATGCATTTTAGATTTTATAATTATTAACATTGGTTGCAGATTAATGAAGAGATAAAAGTGTATTTGGAGAAAAATTTTATAAAAATTAAACTGATGGCTCTACATTTGGATAGCAGGTGTTTTAAACCCTTTAGTATGCAGATTGACTTACATTGTATGTTTGTGGCTCTGTATATACATGTCTGTTGTATTATTAGTATTAGTATTTTATTTTATTTTTATTATGTAAAGCCTAACCAGAAACGAGGGCTGCAAATTAGCTTTATGCTATATGCCCTATGTACACAGCATCGGTTGTCTCTGTATAACAATGTCAAGTGTACTGTCCCTGTTAAATAAACAAACAAATAAAATAAATATGTTTTAACCTCACAGCAGTTAAAATGTACACAAAGAAAGTAAAATATTATAAATGGAGCATATTTGGTAAATCTTAGTATATACATTAACTAACATTAACTAATGGTTCATTATTGTAAAGTGTAATAGTGTAAATTTATATTTAAACATTACAAACTATTTAATTATTTTAGTAATTATTTTAAGTAATATTTTGGTAACACTTTATGATCCATTAGTTAATGTTAGTTAATGTATTTACTAAGATTAACCAAGTAGGAATAATATTGTAAAGCATTTATTGATCATAGTTTAACATTAACTAATGCATTAATGAAATCCATAGTTGTGCTTGTTAACATTAGTTAATGCACAGTGAGTTAACATGAACTAATGTTATTTAATTTAAATAACATTAACTAATGGACCATTATTTAAATATAATATATAATTTAAAGTGTTACCAATATTTTATGAAGAACAAAAAGACTGCTGAGTGATACAACAAACATGAGACTAGCAGAGTTATGAAGAAAACAAGCAGCTCGGGACAATGCTCAATAACACAGTTTAGTGGTCAATATACCAAAATATTTGACTGCTGAACAATTCCAGACAGTGCACAAACATAAATGACTCACAAGCTCTCTATGCTCCATGCATTCCAAAAGAATATTGAGGAGTTCAGTGGATTCGGATCTCACAACTCCAAACGTCTCCTGAATCCTCAGCAGGACATCCTCTTTAATATCAGAATCCAACTTTCTGTGACACACACGTTCACACAAAAACAACTGTCATTCAAGATTCAAGATTTCTGGGTAAAAATGTTCTATCAGAGGCCAAAAGCAAAAAAAAAAAACAAATAGTACAAACATATGCTCACAATGTGCTGTAATACTATTGAAAATCATGATTGTAATGTTTAAATCCATGCCTAATGTCAGATGATCCAACCTGATCTCACGAGAAAACTTAACTATTTTACGTTTTGTCAGTTTAGTGGCTAATTCGCATGAATTCATATGAGTTCAGTCATACGAAAATATTAGATTTTTTTTAAAAGGAGGCAGGCACCCATCCCCACCCCTAAACCCTACCATCACTGGGTGATGAGCAATCGTACTAAAATGTACGAATGAGATCGTACAAATTCACCACTAAATCTAAAATGTATGAATTGGCTTGAGATAGCGTTGGATAGCCAGACGATGATTCTGCTTTTATAGATCATTAATATATTGTCCAGAGTTTAATATATCAATATATTGCAAGTTCAGAGACAGTAGTTAACACCATGATTGTGTAAAATATTCACTTTAATGAGTGAAATGACTGAACAGTGGTCAAAAAAGTCAATTCAAATGAGTAGAGACTTGGACTTGGACAGGCAGATAGCAACCCAAATACACCTTCAATACACATTTACCTGTCTACAGCTGTTTGTTTGTGTATTAAAGCCAGCATGTCTGCAGCTCTCCCTGTTCCCTCAAACACCAGCACAGGGACAGGAGACGTTCTGCACACATATTCCAGCACAACAGAGAGGACGGCAGGACCACCTTCTACTACGACACACACTAAAGGCACATGCTGAGGCAACCCTGAAATCAACAGACACACATATACATGCACATATTGTTTAACTCTATGACAATTTGGCACATGCATGATGAAAACTCTTACTAGGGTGGATCTTCTGATAGTGAATATGCCTTTCCAGTTTCTTCCTCAGGTCTATTTGACAACCTGATTTACCCATAGTCCCATCGTCGACCAAGAGGAAATGTGAGTGCATCCCGTTCAGACTGGCACGTTTACTCAGAGGATTTCCTAAAGCCTGGTAGTGCCTCAAACCCTGATATAACCAGAACAAAATACATCAATAAAACCCCAAAACATTCTGCATTCTGCGGAACATATGCCTAAAGGGATAGTTCACCCAAAAATGAAAATTCTGCAATTATTTACTCTCCCTTTTCTCTCTCCTGTTGAAGACAAAAGAAGATATTTTAAAGAAAGCTAAAAACCTGTACCCATTGACATACATAGTATTTGTTTTTGCTACTATGGAAGTCAAAGGTTACAGGTTTTTAGCTTTCTTCAAAATATCTTCTTTTGTGTTCAACATAAAAAAGAAACTAACAAAGGTTTAAAACCACGTGAGAGTAAATAGTGAGTGCATTTGTATTTTTGTGTGAACTATCCCTTTAAAAACGTTATGCAAACAGTCAGTGGCATTCAAAAGTCTGTGGCCACTAGTAAAATGTATAATTTATTTATTTATCTAACTGAATTTATTTCATTTAATGATGGAATGTTTTAATGGTAATTGAGTAGAAATGCAAAGCTCACATCCCGGCCAATAAGGTCACTGCTATTCTCAATAATCCCCCAGGGTGTGATGCCTACAACATTTCTCTTCCTGTGGTCATGTGACCCATACACTTTTACAGCATCACCAACATACTTGGACACACCTGGATACACAGAGAAATAAGATCAGAGTTGTTAATGTTAACTAAAACAAGAAAACCACCAAATAAAAATAATGGAAATTAAATATTATTATTAGATGATTAACTTCAACAAAAAGAGTCAAATGTAAAAATGTTGTCTTGACAATTAATGAAGCAAGAGTAAATACATTTACAACTATACAACTAGATACTAAAACTAAATATCAATGAACTTGAAAAAATAAATTCATTGAAAATAAACATGAATGGTTGATCAGAAATCAATTCATCTGGTTATGGTTTGATTTCAACTTTTTAGTTGAGTCATCTGGTTTAATGTACTAGTAGTCAATAACTACTATTTTAAACAACAATTTAGATTTTTCTAAACAAATACATATGCTTTGTTTGTTTACATAGCAAGTTTCATAGCATTCCAATGAATTTGTGATTTTACAAAAATACAACACATTGCGAAAACTATTTAGAATGAGCAACGCCAGAGGGTTAAAACCACAAATATTAAAAATAATAATAATAAATGACACAAACTTCAATTAAAATGAAAACTGAAACTCTAAAAATAACAGCTAATTTTTATAAATATATATATATAAATAAACATTTACATATATATATATATATATAAATGAATACTACAATAGCGTAAATATTTAACTAAATTAACTACAAGCATATAAACAAAAATAAACAAATTACAGCATGTAGAAACTCTCATTGATAAAGAAAAAGTTTCAAAGTTTTTCAATAGAAACTCTACTGCAGTATCTGTGAAACAGTGTGAAAGCAAAATGAAAGGCATGAAAAGTGCATATATTCCATACCCGTATTGATGCCATCTGTCAGTATCCATGCTCCAGTGCTCTCTGCAGCTGTGATGAGCCCAGTGCTGAAGGCCTGGCACACCCGTGGAGAAAGAGGGAAGTTATCTGTCCCTCCATGTACGGTGATCACCAGCTTGGGCATCTCCATGTGCCATTCTCTCAGCATCAGCTGGACCAGGAGCTCTGGCGGAGAGTCACAGGAAAGACGCACATACTGTGGAGAAAATTGCAAATGAGAAAATGTTCTCTTAATTTTTTCACCCTCAAGTGGTTACAAACCTATATGAGTTTCTGTTCACTGCTGAACACAAAAACAAATTGTTTAATGAAAGTAAGAACCCGGTAGTCATTGACATACATAATAGGAAAAAAAACAATACTATAGAAGTCAATGGCTACCAGTTTTCAACATTCTTCAAAACATCATCTTTTGTGTTCAACAGAATTTCCAACAGGTTTTAAACAAGAGAAGGGTGAGTAAATAATGAGAAAATGTTAATTTCTGGGTAAAGTATACCTATAATCAGCATAAAAATATCTACATGCTGAGCGAGAGTTCATATTTGTGTACACCAACCTTAGCACGACATGCACGCTTTGAGCTGCCCTGGAAGTCCAGTGATCCGAAGGCATCAGTGGGGCTGAGGCTGGTGTGCTGAAGCACAGACCACTCCTCCTCATATGCAGAGTCAGACCCTGGGTCATGTCCCAGCAAACCAGAGTATGGGCCCACATGCTCCACGATCAGCCTCCCACAACAGCATCTAAGGAAAGAGATGATACAAGTCCAACGAGGAAAGAGAAGGAATAAAATACACTGTTTTTAACCCTTTAAGATTTTGTGGGATTTTGAGAAGTGAATTTCCATGTCTTTTCTAATTAGAATTTCAGGGATAACAAATGAAATGGCGTGCTGGTAGGTTTTAAAATAACAATAACATGGCAGATGTAGTATGTGGATACGTCTGATTTTCATTTATACTACATAGAGCATTTTTTTTTTAATGTTGTGAAATAAGTTCCAATTTAAATGTACTACCTGCTTATGTGATTTCAGATGAACAGATAGATATTATTGCAAGAGGAAGGCCAGGGGAAGTTATTTTGATTAAAGATTATGAGGGCACATGAATAAAATAAAATATTTGCACTAATAAATCATTTAATAAGAAATATGGCAACATTCCATAAAATACTTAAAAATACATTTCCATGACTTCAGGCATTTACATATATATATATATATATATGTATGGAAACAAATTAGCGCATGCAGATACTGATGATCAATGTAAATAATACCTTACTAAGCTTTGGCACACTTGACACACTGGATAACACCTGCAAAACAGTAAAAGCTGCCATTTATACTGGTCTTTAAATGCAAAATGTGTAACCTTGACTGCAGCTGATTAACTCACATTATTATTGCTAAAAGATAATACACAGATATGACGACTAAGATTATTAAGCACACCTGTGATGATCACGTGAGGCTGGCAGAAATCTGACACATTCTCTCTTGCAAAATGTGGCCTGGATCCAAGTGCATCTAGACTAAAAGAAATAGAGATATTTGTCATAGTATAAACATACTATTATGAGCCACTATTATAGGTATAACAATACTTATAATAGTGACTCTAAATATTAGTTTATTATATTTAGTTAATATTATTAACTAAAATTTGTAAAATCACAGTGGTTAACTGAAAGTTTTAATTAAATTAAAAAAAAGAAAAAAGATTCAGATTAAAAAAACAATTTGCTTTGGCAACTAATATAATACGTTGAAGCATTAGGCTTAAGCCTTTTAAAAGTAAAACAAAGAAAATTAAAGCAGAATTAAAAATATACAGAGAAAAAATATATATAATAACAAAAGATTACTCAGGTGTAAAACATAAAATGAAAAGTACAAGATGCATAAATCAAATAGGCCTTCATAAATATTGTATAACAGTAAAACAGTAGCTAGTTAAAAGATTTTTTTTTTATTTTTTATGTAATATTTGTTGTGTTGTGTGTGCAAACTTCAACATACCATGTCTCCTCAAATCTCCTTGACAGATGAGCGAGTCAGTCATGAACACTTAAAGCCAGGAATACTTTCAGCCTTGCAGAAGGAAAACAACAATGCTTAGCGTAAGTTTGGAAAGTCACGTCTATACATCCTTTTCCGGGAATTATTAGGTGAAATTATGATCAACTAAATTCCTAGCTTAAAATACCGCCATCTAGCCGAAGAAATGAAGCACTATAATAAAAGGGTGGAGGGCGTCCTTATCAAAACAGTGCCTGAAACATACTGTACTTTCACTACTGTACAACCTGATGATTGAGCCGCAGATCCGTGCACTTTCACGAAAAGATATAGCAAAGTGCTGTGGCTACGCATGCAAAACAACAGTCTTGTGTGGAATGAGGGGTTAGACAAGTTTTAACATGCCTTAAAGAAAAACCCTGTAGGACATAACTTTTAGTTTCAGACAGCTAACAGTTATTTACTTAGTATACACAAGGCTCTCCATAGCTCGTTGTTTACCTGTGTGACAGTCTCGTTTTCTCAGTCATGCTTTCCATAAATCCCGGGTAACGTTACTCATATTCCTGCTTGAAGCACGCGTAATTGAAGAGATGCGATGTGCTGGGAAGTGGGTGGTCTTTACCACTGGCTGTATGTGTCGAGTGTGGACACGCAAATGGAGCTTTAACTGCGAACTTCTGGGAAGCTCGTGCTTATTCAAGAGAGACCAATTGTAGCTGCATAACAAACAACTTCATTCTTGACTTGCTTCCAGTGTAAATTTCGAAATGCTTTTCATATGTCATGAGATGGATAAGTTTTTGTTTCTTTTTACTTATTGTTATGCGACTTGGTATTGGCTTCAACGAGTGCGTCAACGACAAACTAAACAGGCAGGCAGGTAGCTGAGGAAGGCAAATAACGGAAAGACCTCTCAGTCACAAGATCACTTTACAAACAATCAGTGTTTAGTTATGAAGATGAGCATTGCTTTGTAATAAGAAGCAACTAATGTAATTTCAAGTAGAGTGAGGTTTATTTGCACATATGCTCAAACATTTGAACATAAATAAGAAAAAGTGAGATATATTACGTCAAAATTTACTTCCCGAGCTACACAGGCGCATCAAGTTAACCGACAAGCTGCTGTTGTTAATCTTATCTGATATAGATAAACGGGCTAATGTGTAGCTAATGGCTGACTATTATTATTATTTTATTTATTTATTTATTTTTTTTAGAAATGTGCAGTTGCCCTCATTATAAAATGTAGGGCATCGACATTGCATAGCCAACACAGACCAATGCAAATTTACAAACAATATAATGATCACATTTAAGTAACATTTTTATTAGAAATTTTCACTCAGCATTAATGCATAAAATGTAAAGTAAAAAAATTAAGAAAAAAGTCTGAGATATATTCTAACTTAATGTGAACACTATTTGAAAATATCTTTGATATATTCTCACTCAAGATTAACAAATACATATATATATATATATATTTAAAAAATCTATGATATATTCCGACTCAAATTATTACATTAAAAAACGTATCATATATCCCCCCTGAAATTTTTCATATATGTTCTTAAAATACATCATATAAAACAAACAAACAAACAAACAAAAAAATACTCAAAATATCTATATTTTAAAAATCCATAATATATAGATATTAGATATAAAGAAAATCTATCATGTATTGTACAAATCTACGGTCCTATATTACTACTCAACATTAATGCATGACCAGATTTTCTTCACTTTCCATAACAGCGTTAAAAGTTATGAAATCTGAATACACAATTCTGTGACTTATGCCACCAAGAACTAGCCTAAGAATATTACTGTTTATCACACATGCCATTTAAGTACAAAATAAACTAACTTTTCCAATATGCTACATGTTTAGAAAGAGGTTAAAGTCTCTATACTGAGCTATCCAATTAACATTTTTATTAAGAAGTCTGCAAACAATACATAACTATCTTCCCAATATGAAACAACCTAAACAGCAGCACAAAGTATCACAAATTGGCTTACCATAGTATTTGCATGCTTGCTTCAGCTAAGCAGATGAGCAGGATTATCTCTGCATGCTGATCAATGGCGATGCAATCTACTGATAAAGGTGGCATGTCTGCAGCTCATAATCGCTTTCAGATCAAAGGTCAGAGTCACCTGACAAAGCAGGATGGAAACAGTGAAGTGAAGTGAAGTGAAGTGTAGTGTGGCCAATTTGTGAAATTTGGGAATTTGTGCTCTGCATTTAACCCATCCAAGTGCACACACACAGTTAGTGAACACACACATACCGTGAACACACACCCGGAGCAGTGGGCAGCCATGCTGCGGGGGGAACGGTGCCTTGCTCAAGGGACTCACCTCAGTCATGGTATTGAGGGTGGTGGAGAGTGCTGGTCATTCACTCCCCCCACCCCCAATTTCCGCTGGTACCGAGTATCAAACCAGCAACCTTCGGATCACGAGTCCAACACTCTAACCACCAGGCCACGACTGCCCCACAGGAATGCTTGATGTCCTCTGGATGAAGAAAGAAATCAACAGTCCAACTGTAAAAGTAATCTTAAATTGCATATGACAATCTAACTTGAAAAGAAGAACCATAAATATCAGACAGGTCACCAAAAGACAATGTGAGCCAATATCATGTATTAAAAAAGACCTTTTATTGCTGTTGTGCAATTTCAAAAATACAGCCATTAAAACACTGTTCACTGGACCATAAAAACTCCTGCTGCATTCTCACAAAGTACCACATGCTGGGGAAAGAAACAATGCCCTAAGGTTTTTCAAAATAAACAAAGTAATAACTAAAGAATAAATGTGTAAATACCGACTGAACACCATCAACATAACAGTGCTTAAAGAAATGTGGCTCAGTAAAAGAAAACGAAAGTTTGAGCATCACCTTCACAGCTACTGAGACATTAAAAAAAAAAACATGATCAATCCAATATGCAGTATAATACGCTTTCACACTTCCGAACACTTGACGACTGCTGCAGATGAATACCAGGTCATGTGACCATCATGTGTTCCCAGCAGAAGGAAAGCGTACACTGTACACAGCACAGGGCTTTGTTCAGAAGTTCATCTGGTGGAGATCAGGGGGAATCGTCTCATCATGTCCAGTCAGTTAATTTGGCAGACGCTAGAACAACTACTTTACAAGACCGAACTTGTTTTTGTGCACTGGCGACATCCTCAGGTTTCCATTGTCTCTGAGCAGGGTTCAGCCTCCAGGAGAGACAGATCCAGCTTGGGCAGAGGAACCCGCCAGAACTGGAAGGAATTGAATGAAGAGAGGTCCTCGTCTGTGTGCATCACCTAGAGAGACACATGGAGGCAAAGCTGAATATAAAAAGCATTCACTGCAGGAAAAACCTGCACCAACAAGGGTGATGTCTATAAGTTAAACACTAATTTAGACAAAAACATGAGGTCAGACGGAAAGAATGACAGAATGAAAGATGGATCAATTAGCACAGATATGCATACCTAAAAGCCACATTGGACTGTTCTAAGCACATATGCTGCCCTCAAGGCAATTCCTACTTACTAGTTGACAAATCATAATAATGATGTCAGGTGTCTGTTCAAGTCATTTTAGTTTTGTCACCACAAGATGGAGTTTTACCTACTTTTGATAAATTTCAAGAAGATACAGAAGGGGTTTGTTAATTCTGCTTACATTTTTTATTCTGTAAAGGGGCAATTTCAAATACAGCCCATGAGTTATCCTAACATGCTGCAACACTGTGCACCCTCATGCTATAGGTATAAATTTATTGCCTTAAACCGCATCATTTTTGGTTTACACCATATGTCTTTTTATAAAAATCAGATATTTATATTTACTTTATAAATATTTACTATATAAAATTTACTTTATATTTCTCTATATTTATTTTAGTTTTTATTATTTAACCATTTGGCAGACACTTTTATCCCAAAATTTGACCTCAGTCACATGAACGTGCCTGACATCGTAATTCCGACTTGCCAACTTGCCAGGGACTACTGAATGCTGCAAGAGAATCATATTGAGAAACACATGGCAAGAAAAAATAATTGCCCACTTACATGAAGCGCTACAATTTTCATAATTGTGTTGATCTCCCTACACTCTCAATATGCTTAAATATCTGTATATACAGTGAAGCCTGAAATTATTCATACCCCTGGCAAATTCTGAATTTATTTTTTCACAATGATGCCACTTGTACATCATCTTATTATCTTTTGGGAAAAGCCTGAGTCATTTGAGTGCGTGTGACGAACAACTGTATAAGTCCAAAAAAATAATATATGGTTCTTCATCTCAAGGCCTCATTTTTTCCAGTCAAAATTTTTTTTTTTAAATGCTGTTGGTTGAATAAAAGCAACCTAAAGTCAGAATGTGCCAGAGGGGGGTTCAATATTTCTCAATCTTTAATGTGACAGTCTAATTGTAGTTCATTAGAGCCATTAATTACCTTTGTTTTTTGTCCAATTGTTTGTCAAAGTTTGTAATCTTATGATTCACCAAGTAGCTGAGTAGACTGACTTATCACTTATAATATAAAATACTTTTTTTAAATCCCTATTGGGGAAAAACGTCCAGAACCAGCACTGCTGAAAAAGGGGATGGGTACTCATGCACAGAGAAACAGGCACTAGGATCTGTTAGGATTTTCTGGTTGGCTACTAGTGCTCTTGATGAATGGTTTAGGGCTAGTGTTTATAATGAAGAGTTCTAGTTTGTTCTAAGTGTGTTCAGGCTAATACCAATGGCCAGTTAGTTATCAGGTACTTATAGTATAGCTGACTAGTATTAGGCTATAAAACATGTTTACATTACAAGTTCCATTAACACCATCACTCTCTGTATGCCTAACGTTACTGAAATATATGTAGATTGCTATAAATATAGTGGTGCACCGCCACCTTATGTTCATCAGTCATCATTGCACATTGTTCTTCAGGACACCACAAATAGATACAGATTCTAGCATATTTGTGTGAAAGTTTACCTTGTCTCCTGCAGTGTGTTTATTTCGTTCGTCTGGCTGTTTGTTTGACTCAGATTGAAGCGCGCGTGATGACCGTCGCCTCACAGCATCATCATCATCATCATCCTCCTCCTCCTCCTCGAATGTTCTAGACTGGCATGTGTTCTTCTCAGCCAGCACTGAATTAACCCTGCTTGCAGCCACTTTGCTTGGTAAGTTATCTGTGTCCAGCTGGTCTTCGACAGAGTTCGGTCTTTTCCTGCAGCGCTGTTCATCTAATGTGAACAACGAGGCGTTTTGGATCACATTCAGGCCTCCGACAGGTTTGTCGCTGTTGGACAGAGAACGAAAACATCTTTTATGAGGGACTTCGGGAGACAAAACGTTTTCTGCTGTCCGTTTGGTCATGTGTGCGACCAAATATGTTCAAAATGTTGAAGTTTAAACTCTCTAAAAGTGCAGCTGTTTAGTTCGCAGATGCACTCAGTTTCCCATAGATATATGTAAATATCTATGTCAGTTTCCCAGCTGTTTACGACATTGGTGTCGTAAATGAATTTGAACCGTCCGCATGTGTGAATACAGCGCCCTCTGTGTCCAGAGAGGTCGAACAACACCAACAGGGCTTATGCTTTTATAACAGCTAAACTAT
>CAIGQV010016645.1:12477691-12496675 GCA_903798115.1 Danio jaintianensis
TTCCTATTTTAAAATAAAAATGTAATAAATGAGCATTTGTTTGTGTAAAATAATAGACCTTACACGACACCAATGGTTTCTTCAGAAAGAAAAAAGAAAATATTTATTGAAATAACCCTGAAAACATTTGTTAATCTGACCAATTTGCACTTTCTGAGGTCCAGTAATTCCAGGGAAACCGATCGTTTTCTAGGGGTCTTTTAATTGATTTGTTCTTTCAAATGTTAAGGTCGTTATCAGATCTCAAATTTTAGATCAAAACTGTATAAGCATATGCCTTAAATGCAATGATGTCAAAAACATGTATAACATAATTCAATACGTTTATATTTTGCTCCTGGATGTTCCAAATGAAAACCCAAATAATGAACAGTAGCTCATCTTTTTCTGGACTGGAGCAGATGGGACTTTAATACACCATCAGGACTGTTTACCTGTAATATTTAAACGCGTTTATGACGTTCCAGAAATGCTGTTTCTCTAATTGGGTCTCCTCCTCGGGTGAACACTTATTCCTGTCCCGATAGTTGTGAAATACCTCTGGTTTGGAAGCTGCTACTGTTTCATCGTTGCTGTTCGCCATCGCTGTACTACAGGCGTGAGTAGTCGACAATCGACCAACATAACCGAAGACAGGAATGATAATGGATCCTGCACAATCGATTTTGTGCTTTCAACTCGTTGCAGTCACTGCAAAAAAGCTTCAAACCTTACATTTAAGCAGAGATTCTGTCAGAGGCAAAACTGTAGAACTAGTTGCAGTATTGCTTGGAAGCATTTATTTTTTCCTTATTTCATTAAGAAGAGGAATCAAAGTGAGAAACTAAGCTGTTCGAAGCTTTGATAGAAGATTTTACCTTGTAAATGCAACAAAAACTATCAAAAACGGATGAAATTAGGCTTTTTCCAAACGCACTGCAAAAGTACACGGCATCTTTAACTTATTAAATGCATTAATTCATGTAATCATAATAAATATTAATTGTATGCATAATATACCAATTTTCAATATCTTGTAGACTCAGCACAACAAGACACTGTTACCTAATATTACTCCTTTTCGTTTTACAAATGTCACAACGTCTTCAAACTCCTGTCAAACTCGTAAAATTGATCGGAGATCAGGTGAAAACCATGAAATTTGGGGGGGCGATCTGAGTGAATCTGTACGATCCATATGTTCTTTGATGTTATGTAGAATCATCACGTGATCTTGGCACTACAGTCATCACTAATATAGCCAATGTAATTATTTTTCCTTAAACAGACAGGAATGGAAGATTGTTTTTAGAATTTTTTTTTTTTAATCCTATACTTTTGCTCTTTATACGAACTGTGTATTTCTGTCTAATTGCTACTTAATTAGCAATCTAACAACCAAACTTCCATAGGCCTAATCCCCTATTGAAAATAACTGATATATCCAGAGAGGCCTATTGGACCTTGTGTTGACGCACTAAAACTGAAAGCAGCAAAAAGACATGTGACATGCTCTGGTTTCACTGAATCATGTTTAGTGGTTTTCCTGCTTCTCTTCTTCATAGTTATAAGCTATTTCCGTTTAGATCTAAAACAATAATGGACGTGTTTTTTGTCTTCATCCTCATCGTCTCTGTGCAAGCAGGTGATTTTTTTCATTATTTTCAAGGCTATGTGGCTGTTTTTAGAAAAACCAGAGTCACTCTGTTACTTTATTTGCTTTTACTATTTCTATTATTTTTCTATCAGCCTTCGCTAGCAAATGAAGCATAAACATGTTGCTTTGTATTGTTCCAGTAATAAGTTAATGTTAAAAATTTAGCATTAAGTAAAACTATTTAGTAAAAGTATAAATGCTATTACTAATTAACTTAAACATTGAGGGCAGTTGCTCCATAAAGGAAAGTTTAAGTTTCAATAAGATTTTTATATTAATCCTATACAGCAGCAGTTTTGAATGTTTTATTTTCAGGTTATCAAACAAAACGTTTGTTATGTTGACTGAAAAATAAACTTTAGGACTAATCACACAGCAGGAATTCCAGGGAAATCCCGTACATGAGTGACACACTAAAATAGTGATATAATTAATTCAGGTAGAAAAAAAACAATGAATTGGATAACCAAAACAAAAAATAGATGATAATGGGTTCTCTCTGAAATGGAAAGAAAGTTATATAGAATTGATGCTTGATCCTTGACAAATACTTGATGACAGATGCTAGTTGTGTGCTGGCTGAGATGATTTCGACAGCCTTGATTTTTTTAAATTGGTGTTTTAGCCAACTGAAATAGCTTGAATAGTGTGCCAGCTCACAGTAGTTATGTCAAATATTTTAAGTATTGTTGTGTTTTTTAGAGTTGCACTCCTACATCAGCACTTATTTTGAAGCAACCGGAATTCCCAAACTTCCTGATATCACTGCTGTTACCAGAGTGGATAAGCTAGAGGTCCATTACTATGACAGTAATAGTAAAAAGCGCATTCCCAAGCAACCATGGATGAAGACAGCAGAATTTAAAGACTTCTGGAAACAAATTAATGCCTATCATGATGAAGTGTACAACAAACTGAAAAAGTCTTTTGATCTTAAAAAGAAAAATTACAATAAAACAGGTGTGTGCTTTTTTTTTTTTTTTTTTTTTTTTTTACAGTGTATGTCGTTTGCATAATATTTACTGATGACAAAAAAAAAAAAAAAACAGAGAATTGAACTGAACTGCAGTACTACAAAGGGTTTTTGTAAATCTTTCACCCATTGACTCTCTTTCAGACGTGCACACTTATCAGTGGATTGGCTCCTGTGAGTGGGACGATGAAACTGAATACACAGATAGATTTAATGTTGTTGGTTTTGATGGCGAGCACCACATCACACTGGATTTACGTGGGAGAAAATACATCTCACATTCACAAGAGGCTGACAACTTGGCTGAAAACTTGAATAGCCAAACAGATCTTCTTCAATATAACCTAAAATTCATCACAGATGATTGTGTTTACTTTCTACAAAAATACTTACATTTTGGCAACAACACTTTTTATAGAAAAGGTACAGTACTATGTCATGGTGGCGTTTTATTGTCATACATGTTAACATGAATATATGAAACAAATTACAACCTTATGACACAGTCTGTTGGCTGTTGAAATCAAACAAAATAAAAATACACCAGCCAATTTTAAGTAATTAACCGTAATAGTAGCAGTTTGGACTTCAGTTTGCCTGCAGAAATGTCTTTATATTTGTGACATAAATTCAATTGCTGGAAATATTTCTAAGAGATTTTGCTCCATTTTACAGTTTTTCTTGATTGCTTTGATGCAGCCATCAACTGAAACTCCACATTCTCACAGCCGTCAACTGAACCTCCACAAACTCCACCGTGCCAAAATAACGTGCTTCAAACAACACAACTTTTCTCTTTCAATCAATTATTACACAATGGACAACAAAATACAAAATACAGAACTTAGTGCGAATCTGTGCACCATTGCTTGCCATTATAGCCAATTTCTATATAGGTTGTGTCAAATTTGCCTTTTTGCAAAGAACTGGATCCAAAATAAGAAATGCTTTGACATTCATTTTTATTTTCAAACTGTTGTTGAAAACTGAAATATTGTAAATATTACAGAAAATACATGTTAACCAAAATACAGTCAAAAATCTATTGGAGTATAAGACATAGCAACTATTGACCTCCATCCATACTAGCAAAGAACAACACAGACCTGGCACCTTTTTTATAAGGTTTGCAGATTGATTGCTAATTGTACATTTGTGTGAAGGAGTGTCAAACAGGTGCTTCAGTGAGTTCATACTGATAGTTTCATACAGTTAGGAATAGATGGTTTCTGTTTGGTTACCATAGCTGAAATAGTGGAGTTTGGACTGCTTGAATGTGTTAACTGTTTTGCAAAAGGGTGAGGAGAAAATGTGTCAATCCCACGAACAGGGGTTTACAGATTTGCATGTCGAAGACATGTCTTCTGTTTTGCTGGGATAGTGATGATGAAAACTGAGTGGATCCTAGTTTCTTTAAACAGGGCAAAGCAATCAAGTAAAACTGTGACAGCAACACAGCTGTTGCAGATTTGTTACATCCACGATGTGAATCTATCATTCAACCACATCTTAATAATGCTCAGCTGGATTGAAATCGGATGACTGTGTCCAGATTTTTACCACACCATTCAAACGTTGCAGCAGAAATCAAAACTCATCACACAACGCAACCTTTTTCCAATGTTCAAATTGTTTAATCTCTAAATATGCTAAAGTGGAGTCTCCATTTCCTGCTTATTGTAAAGTGTTATCTGGGTAAATGTATTAATGTATCTTCGTTTTGTTAAATACAGATTCTTTGCCACATATTTAGCTAAAAATTTATTTGTGTTACATTCTGTCAAAATATATAATTAAGTCTTTGCTTATGTAATTGTAACATTCAGACATATCAAGAGGTGTAAAGAATTCATGAAATTTATATTTTTTCAGTCCCTTCTAAAGTATCTTTGCTGCAGAAGAACTCATCTTCTCCAGTGGTGTGCCATGCCACAGGTTTGTACCCAGACATGGTGAATGTTATCTGGAGAAAAAATGGTCAGGAGCTTCATGAGCATGTGGAGACTGGAGAAACCTTACCAAATTCAGATGGAACTTTCCAGAAGAGCGTCAGTCTCATAGTGAAGACAGAAGAGTGGAAGAAGAGCCGTTACAGCTGTGTGGTGCAACACAAGAGTTTGGTAAAAGACATCCAGACGATTTTGACAGAGCAGGAAATCATTAGCAACAACGGTAAGTTTAACCTTTTATCAAGCAAAGAACCATAAGTACATTGACACTGAAGCCAACATAATTTTTTAAGTCATAAAAGTTCTGAAGTTTTGTAATAACCCACTGTATTGCAAATATTTTGCTATTTTTTTGTCTCTGTTTCCCCCCTCTAACTTCCAGAACCAAACTACCTTTTAGTTATTGGTGGAATCATGTTTGGAATTTTAGCCTTGGTGTTCATTGGACTGATAACGGGATGCAGGGCATGCAAAACTAGTGAGTCTCATTTTTATTTTCCTTTCAGGACAATAGAAGTTTTCTTTACACATCAGTATCAAAATATACACATCAAAATATAGCAGTATTGTTTTTGTGTTGTTTTTCATTATTTTATTGATTGTTGTTAATATGATCTACAACCCTAAATCAGAAAAAGTTGGGACAGTGTGGAAAACACAAATAAAAAAGAAAGTAGTGATTTCCAAATTTACTTTGACTTTTATTTCATTGCATACAATATGAACACAAAATATTTCTTGTTTTGTCTGGTCAATTTCATTTGATTTGTAAATATATATCCTTTCCTGTCATTCAGACCTGCAACACATTCCTAAAAAAGCTGGGACAGGAGGAATTTAGGGCCAACAAACACGTGAGAAAATTATTAAAATGTTTAAAAACAATGTTCCTCAAAGAAAGATAGGAGGACTTTTGGATATTTCACCTTTAACAGTGCATAACATAATTAAAAGATTTAGGGAATCTGGAGGAATTTCAGTTCGTAAAGGACAAGGGCGCAAACCTAAGCTGAACTATCATGATCTCCGATCCCTCATGCAGCACTGCATCAAGAATCGTCATTCATCTATAAGCAATATCACCACATGGGCGCAGGACTACTTTGGCAAACCTTTATCAAGTACCACAATATGTAGTTACATCCACACATGCCAGTTAAAACTGTAATGTTGTACTGTGCCAAAAGAAAGCCCTATGTTAACAGTGTCCAGAACCACCGTATACTTCTCTGGGCTCTGAGGCATCTGGGATGGACCGTCAGACAGTAAAAAGTCCTAAAGCCAGGGTCTGTCATGGCATGGGGTTGGGTCAGTGCCCTTGGCAAAGGTAACTTGCACTTCAGTGATGGCACCATTAATGCTGAAAAGTATAGAGATTTTGGACCACAATATGCTGCCTTCTTTTCCAGGGACACCCATGCATATTTCAACAAGACAATGCAAAACCATGTGGAGTAAGAAACCGCTGTGGAGTAAGAGGATACAGGTACCTGACTGGTCTGCCTGCAGTCCCAACCTGTCTCCAGCAGAGAATGTGTGGTGCATTTTGAAGCGCAAAATGCGACAACGAAGACCCCATACTGTTGCCCACCCTAAGACTAGTTTGTAGGAAGAATGGGGCAGAATTACACCTGAAACACTTCATCACTTGGTGTCTTCAGTCCCTAAATGTGAAAAGGAATGGCAGTATTACAAAGTGGTAAATGCTTTACTCTTCCAACTTTTTTGAAATGTGTTGCCAGAACCAAAATTGGAATACGTGTTTATTTTGAAAAATAAAAATAAAAATCATGAGGAACACATTAAATAATGTTTGTTGTATTGTCTGCAATGAAATACAAGTCAAAGTAAATTTAGAAATTACTACGTCCTTTTTTTTTTTATTTGTGTTTTCCATACTGTCCCAACTTTTTTCTGATTTGAAGTTGTACATTTGTATTTTTTATTCTGTTTGTGTATGTGTATTTTCCAGATGACAACAATGCCACCAGAAACAGCAACAGCATTTCAATGAATGTAATGTAATACATGCCAGCATAATGATATTGTATGAAGACAGTATGATGGGTGATATTAAATGCACCAAACCCAAATTACAAGAATTGTCACTGTACATTTCTATTTTACTTAAGCAAATCTTTTGTCCAATGTTGGATTGAAAGAGAAACAGAAGTCTAGTGCTTCTGTACAATTTTTTAATTAAGTGCTAGTACCGTCCAAGGATTTAGAAGAAATTAGGATGTAAAATACTATACTATATACTACTATATATATGGAATAATGTTCCTACTGAAAACATTTGCTGTTTGGATTGAACCAGGGTGGACACTCTTTATCACTGTAACCACCTGGAAGTAGCACTTTAATTACACATACACGAACACTGTCTCACATCATGTGGATTAAAAACAACTTAACAATATAGCACCAACACTAAATGTCTACAATAAATTCCTACATCAGTCTACTAAAGCAAATGATCGGTTTGAAATCACATAATTTCCTACTACATGCTCTATCATTGATTTGTAATATGTGCATGTGCCGTCTTAGACATGCACTCTCAGGTACATGCACTTTTAATGTCTACAACACTTATACCCCTCAAGTCACTTGGAAAGGATGTGCTTATGTCTGAGAGTGCATGTGCAAGTCTGCATCATTGATGCTTTCAATGTTCTGGTAGAAGCTCAGTGAAATATTAGGTTATTATTAACCTGTTCAGTATTTGGTTAAAGCCAACCCAGCTGTTGCTTGCAAAAGAAATTTAAACACAGTGTCAAGCTCATGAAAGCAGCTTTGGGAAAAGGTCTGCAATAGTGTTCTCTGTGACCACCAAGAGTCCAACATTCATGCCCTTCACCGCCTCTTCCTCGTCAGTTGGCTAATAAAAGAAAAGGGAAATTATATAGATTACACAATCACAAATTTACAAACAGTAGTATGTGAATGGTTTTAAAAAAAGATGCACATATATCAGAATAAGGGTATTGAGTAATCATAGCATAATTAATGGTAAATGTTCATGCCTTCTAATAATGTCCCCCAGGGGTATATTGTAATGTGGCCGACCTGCCAGTGTGGCTTCAGCGTCGCCATGGAAACGACTCCCTCACCGTCATCACCGCTTCTCACGTGCTGATCAGGGACAGCTGCTGCTCATTGGAAGGGGAGTATTTAACAGACGCCGTCGTGGAGGACGACAAGCATGATGACAGCAGGAAACCCGCTGAGTTCTCTCCTTCCACTGGGCACCCTGATCGGCACTTCACACAGCACCATCACCGGACCCTTGGACACTGAATTCACCGCCCTGCACATCCCAGCGCACTTATCCTTTGCTCCACTTCCTTAATAAACACCCATACGGGGATTTCCACTGCCTAACTGTGTCCGTGTGATCTCTCACCTCGTTACAGTAAACAACAAGGGCCTAAGACTGATTCTTGAGGCGCATACTTTACCGGCCTGACTTGTGAAAGCTGTCCATTTATATTTACAAACTGGTAACAGTCAGTTAAGTATGACTTAAACCATTGTAAAGCCTGTCCTTTGACACCTGTAAATTTAAGTGATTTTTGAGGATATTATCATCAATAGTGCCAAATGCAGCACTGAGGTCAAGTAAAACTAGTAATGAGATGCAGCTTCTATTAAGAGAACATAAAAAGAGAACACATACCTATCCGATAGCACCTGCTTTCATGCATTTTCAAGAATTATTATAACATCTCTGTTAAGGCTATTAAGTCCAAAACCTATAGCACATTTAGAAAAATATCGATAAAACACATGTTTACGTGACATTTCTTTACAAAGAAAGTGATCATTCAGAGTGATCTATCAAGTCTCTCAATCTATGCTGTTAATAATAAAAATAATGATAAAATAATACGAGAAATGAGCAGCAGTGTTTACCCTCTGCTGACTCAGAAATGCAAAGCCATTTTGTATTGTAAATGCAAAGCCAACTTTTATTACAATGTTGATAAGATGCCTCCTTCAGTTCTAGGCTCATGTAATATTGGAACATAGTTCATATTTTGTTTAAAATCTTGTCTTTTTTATGAATAAGGTATATGCTCTAAATTAATGGGCATTTTTATTTGACAGTTAATCACTGAATGAACTTGAAAAAGATTCATGAGATTAGATCAGGATTATCAGGATCAGGATAGTTTAATAGTTCACCCAAAAATAATTCAGTGGCCCCTCCACTGAAAGTCAAAATAACCAAACATTTGAAGATCCAAAATGGTTATAAAGTCATCGTAAAACAAATGAAAATAAATCCAGAATTATCCATCACTTTGTATCATAAACAGATTCAATTCAGATTTTCTAAAATAGTAAGACACACTCTCAGGAAGAATTCCTTTCAAAAAGATTTATTTTCCCGTTCCTGTTTCTTTAAGGTGCATAAAAGGAAACCACAGAAACAGTCTACTTAAGATGCCAGCTTGTTAAAGAGGATGTGACACTTTGTCCCTGTCAGCTCTTTCCGATCTTAAGACATCGGTTACAAACCACATCAAGCTGTTGCCCTGTAAAATGTCTTTTGTTGTCAGGATTTTTAAAAAATCAACCCTGAGATGAGAGAAGTACTATTCACATTGCTAAACTTTAATGTCAGTCCAAATTAAAACAATGTCAGTAGATGATCTCTTGATGCTTCCTTTGGGTCATGCTTGAAAAACCACAGAAAGCTGTAAAAAAAGGGGTTGATCACACATCTCAGACAGCATAAAAATCAGTTTAGTCTCTTGATCTTGACGGAAGTGACTAATACCGATCTGTTGGTATATGTTCTATACTATTATGATGATGGAAACGAGTTACACCTCTAGTTTTTACATTATTTGTTGTTCAATCGTTGTTAAAAAAAAAAAAAAGTATGCAAATAGACCAACATTTTATTTTTGACAACTGAAAATGTTTAGTTTTACAGTTTATTCATGGAATTATTACAGTGGTGTGGAAAGTGTTTGCCCTCTTACTGATTTCTTTTTTTTTTTTGCATGTTTGTCACACTTTTCAGATCATCAAACAAATTTAAATATTAGTTAGAGATAACACAGTTTTGAAATGAAGGTTTTTATTATTAGGGGAAAACTAAATACAAAACTACATAGCCCTGTGTGAAAAAGTGTTAGCCCCCCTATTAAAACATAACTTAACTCTGGTTTATCACACCTAAGTTCAATTTCTCTAGCCACACCCAGGCCTGATTACTTCCACACCTGTTTGCAATCAAGAAATCACTTAAATAGGACCTGCCTGACAAAGCGAAGTAGACCAAAAGATCCTCAAAAGCTAGACATCATGCCGAGATTCAAAGAAATTTAAAAAAACAACTGAGAAAGAAAATAATTGACATCTACCAGTCTGTAAAAGTTATAAAGCCATTTCTAAAGCTTTAGGACTGCAGCAAACCATAGTGAGAGCCAATATCTACAAATGTCAAAAACATAGAACAGTGGAGAACCTTCCCAGGAGTGGCCGGCCAACCAAAATTACCCCAAGAGCGCAGCTACAACTCATTCAAGAGGTCACAAAACACCCCATAACAACATCTAAAGGACTACGGGCCTCACTTGCCTCAGTTAAGTGGCCTAGTCAAAGTCCTGATCTGAATCCAATTGAGATGATGTGGCATGCCCTTAAAAAGGTGGTTCAGGCTCAAATGCTTTCCAATGTGTCTTAATTAGAAAAATTCTACAAGGATTAGTGGGCCACAATTCCTGCACAGCACTCTCTATATAGACTCATTGCAAGTTATCAAAAATGCTTAATTGCTGTTAATACCAAAGGAAAAGAATCCAAAAGGATATTAAGATATTGTTAATACTTCTTGAGTTAAAGGCATGCCACATGCAAACTTGTTCTCAATTTGTTAAAATATTGTTTCACAAATAAAGTATGATTATTTTGCTTGTTTATTTCAGAGTATATAATGCTGTGTGTGTGTGTGCGCGTGCGTGCGTGCGTGCATGTGTGCGTGTGTGTGAGAGAGAGAGAGAGAGAGCAGAGCAGAGCAGACAGCAGCACAACAATGCTGGAGTCAGAGCAGAGCTCATTAATATTCACAACCATTCCAAATATGGTCAAAATTGAGCCTTTCTTTCTAGGGGTCATTTCTGTGTTTTAAATGAGCATATAAAACAATTTCTTTAGATTGTATTTACTTATAAGCCATATACCTACTATGTAGATATCAGAGAAACATTTCACTTATTGCATAAATGCACTCTTTATGGCACCTTTTAAACTTTCAAACTGCTAGTAGCTGTTAACTTGAATAAATCACCACAGTTTCAGCTAACATTTTGTTTAATGCATCTGAAGAAAATAAGGGTCACCTATATCCTGGATGGCTTGATGGTGAGTAAATTCATAGGAGATGTCATTTTTGAGTAAACTTTTTAACTGATTTCTATAACCAACACCCTACGGATGCAAGGGTGAGTTGGCATGCTTCCTTCTGACTCATTTTTGCTTTTTGTGGGCAGAATTATTCTATTCTATTCTATTCTATTTTTTAGGGGTGGTTTATTTTTGCTTTATTTTTATTAAACTTTTTTAGAGTATGATTAATATGATCGCTTTGAAGAAGCTGTAAGATCACTTGATGTAAACTTGATGGTAACTCCTGAATGTTGTCTCGGAAGGGTGTTCCTACACCCCAAGCATTCGCATCTTTATTTAGCAGCACTTAACAGCATTCAGTCTTGAAATCAGAGATGAAATTACAAGCTAATGCCACTGTTTAACTATTAATAAAATAACACTGGAATTAATCAATTTGATATTTTACTAGCACACATTGAGATTGCCAAAGAAGATCCTGACCAAAGTAAATCCGGTCACTAAATGAATAAATGCATTCTCTTTAAAGAAAAATGGGACATTTTTTTAAAGCCAAACGGTAATACTTTTATTATAAATGAATAAAATAATATGTTTAAATGTAATAACAATAATAAGTAATCGAGACACAAATTTTAAATACTTAAATACTAAAAATTTTTGTATATTTATTAAAATAATTGTTAGAAATGCATGTTATTTACAGTAAAATTATATATTTTAGCTTTTAACACTTGCATATTAATTTCTCGCAAAAAAAGTTACTAAATATTATAAGGCATCATCTCTTGTATATATATTTATATATATATTTTATATATACTTTAATATATACTGTTTATATATATATATATAATATTTTACTACTATTATATACTACTATTTTTGCAAATAGTCCTTCAAAGTCTTTAGAAGCCAAGACCTCTTGAAGTATTTTTATTCACTAATGTCTTCTTTTTATTATATATATATATATATATATATACATCTACATTACATGAGATACATTAAATATATACAAAGATATACAAAACAATCACCTTTTAACTAGATGTGCTCATTTTATTTTAGTTTATTTTTTCAATATATATATATTATTGAAATATATCATTCATCATTCTATAAAACACATTTATTTATCACAAAAAAAGTCAATGCCAGACATAGGGTTACCTATTGACCCAACTGTACAGGTCATTGTATACTTTTTTATGCTTGGAAAGCTGCTCATGACGCAAGCAAATATGACATAATCTCTCTCTCCAGTCAGTGTACATTCTAACATCATACTGATGGTGCCATTTAAAATAAGACTCATAGCGCTCTCTATCCGCAGCGACTTGATTTAAGAAAGCAGCCAGGTCTTTAACACTGCTAAAGTCATTCACATGGATGAAAGATCCTGTTGGAATATATAATTCATAAACATTCCGTGGTGGGCCGAGTACCACCGGCACACTTCCTGCCTGAAAAGAGTTTCTCCACAGCTTCTCTGTAATATAATCTGTGGATATTGAGTTTTCAAAGGCTAGGTAGAAGTAACATCGAGATATAGTGGAAAGCAGCTTTTTGTTCGAGAGTGGCCGGTTTGACCATTGACCATATACTTCAATACGACTGGAAGGAATGTGTTTTTTCAGCTGATGGAAAACTAAAGAGCGACTCTGATTAGATTTGTATTTACTGACCACCCAACAAACCAGACAGTCGCTCTTCTTGGGAATGACGTACGTGATGTTAGTCACTTTAGCAGTAAGCTTTCCGTATGGCATGAAGATGTCAGCATCGCGGCGATAACTCATGGTCCAGTTGAAGATGCTGGCGTAGTTCCTGAGGTTGTGGTTGTTCATGGGAGGCTCCAGCGATAACCAAAGCCACTTCTGCATTGGTGGATGTGTCAAATGGAGAGGAAGCTCGGAGTAGCCAGTCCAGAGCTCATGGTGGTGGAAGACTACAACATCTGCTTGAGCGAAAAGGGATCTGTTGTCCTCCAGAAAGCATCTAGGGATTTTGTATTGATTCATACAGATGCCTCTTTGCAATTTGTAATGAACTCCGAAAGGCCAGTGCCACAGGAGGATGGTAAGGTTGTGTTCGAGACTTTTAGGTCGGCTGGTGGCAGTGTGATTTAAAAGTAGCATGTTTTTACTCCAGGAAAATAAATTGTAGAGCAGGACAAAGGCAAACAGACAACAGAGGGTACGGTAATGTTGATTCATGAATTGCATGGCACAACTACTGCAAAGACAAAGAGGAGAGATGACTTAGAACCATTTAAAATCAATTTTGAAAGTAGAGAGTAAAAGCGATATGATGGTGTAAACCTGCAAAAACACTTACTCATCCCTTTGCATACTTTTAGTCACAACTATAAAGTATACTCTTGAAAGTAAAGGTTTCAAGATGAGATTTTCAAAGAAATATCAATTTGGTTCCCCAAAGATCCTTTGAACAAGCAGTTCTTAAATGGATAGTTCACCCAAAACTGAAAATTTCCATTTTATTTTTTCAGCCTCATATGGTTATGAACCTTTGATGACTTTCATTCATCTGTTAAACACAAAAGAAGATATTTTGAGGAAAGCTGAAAACCTGTAACCATTGACTTTCATAGAAAGAAAAACAAATACTATGGGTGTCAACATGTATCCAGCTTTCTTCAAAATATCTTCATTTGTGTTTAACATAAAATAGAAAGTCAAACAGGTTTGAAAACAAATAAAGAAAGAGTAAAGGATGACAAAAGTTTCACTTTAAAATAACCAAAGATAACCATAAAACTATCCCTTTAAAATAACCAAAAACATTTTATTAACCTAAACAACATTTTTAAATATAAATTAATTTTTTGTACAATCAAACTATAAAGGACCTGAACGGACAACAGAATGTTTCAATGGATGTTAAAGGTTCTTTATGGAACCATTGATGCCAATAAAGAGTATATTTATTTACACTTACAATAACTAACCTTTATTTTCAAGAGTGCAGATAGGAAACAATATACCATGCCTTTATAATAACCAAATTATATTGTTTTCTTTTCATTTAGAATAACAATCCCAGTCTATATAAAAATCTATTATAAAACTATTTCTGATTGTATTTTCTAACTTGATAACAAGCACAAGCAAAAAATGTACTTGCCTAGAGTGATGAGTCCAGAAGCAATATGAAAATGAAGTAAGCAATGGTAGTCTTTGAAAGCAGACTGCCACTGTCGAGTAGGCGAATGACATAAACTGAAACTGCATCCGGTCTTGCCCTGCCTGTTGGCAGGCTTAATTTAAAATGAAGAGTTCAGAACACTTAAAATCAACTGTGTGTGCTGCAAATATTCACCCTGCACATGTGTAAAGGGCCACACCTCTTCTCTTCTGGCACACAGCATGCAAGATTGCCTCAGTGTTATTACACAAACCTACTGAGAGCACATGTGGTTTTGATGGGCTTTGAAGGCCTAATTTAAAGTTAAAAACTAATTTGTGAAGTATAAGAATTCAAAAGATATGTAGTAATGTTTGTAAATCTAAAAAGCACATTTCAGTTTGGATTAAGCTGTTGTCCATTTAAATGTATAAATCTGGACTGAGCTGATGTACATTTTGAAATATATATACATGGGATACATTTTTTTTGCACAGGTTACATCTTGATTAAAGGCATTTGTATTTCAACAACATCCACATTTTATTTTGAAACAAATAATCTATTGTAATATAATGTACAACAAAAAAACAGTAAGAAATGTATGTAAAAAAGCCCAGTGTTTTTTGTAAATATGAATTTTCTGTATTGATTTTGGGCGACGCGGTGGCGCAGTGGGTAGCACGTTCGCCTCACAGCAAGAAGGTCGCTGGTTCGAGCCTCGGCTGGGTCAGTTGGCATTTCTGTGTGGAGTTTGCATGTTCTCCCCGTGTTCACGTGGGTTTCCTCCGGGTGCTCCGGTTTCCCCCACAAGTCCAAAAACATGTAGTATAGGTGAATTGGGTAAGCTAAAAATTGTCCGTAGTGTATGTGTGTGAATGAGAGTGTATGAATGTTTCCCAGTGATGGGTTGCAGCTGGAAGGGCATCCGCTGCGTAAAACATATGCTGGATAAGTTGGCGGTTCATCCCGCTGTGGTGACCCCAGATTAATAAAGGGACTAAGCCGAAAAGAAAATGAATGAATGTATTGATTTTCATATATTTTCAGTATATTTGACAGAATATGTAACGCAAATTTTTCCATTGTCTATATTTGTAATTGATTTACCAAGCTGGCCATTTAAATGCTTTGTGCATTTGTTGTCATATTGTAAAAGAACGTTGAGTGTGTATGAAAAAATGGCACCTTCTTTTCTTTTCCTGTTGAGGACCCACAACCTGCTTTAAAAAAAAAAAAACTGCTCTGGAATTTTCAAGTGCTGTGTACAGATTCATACTGATAATTTGTTATGAGAAAAATCTTTAAAAAAAGCTTAATCTCCACTCTCTGAAATGCACACATTTGTATTATATTTATGGCATCATTCTTAAACAATACTGGTGCAATATTTTTCTCTGATATTTTTCCTCATGTCATTGGTTGCCCAGGTCACCTCAGCAGAGAAACCCATGCTCCTCCTTTTAAAAATGGGTTTTGGAGCAAAAAAAAAAAAAAAACTCCAGTCATCTGATTGCCTATTGAATGTGTGGTGCTTATAAGCAAGGCATTGAATCATTCACTCAACTGATTTGTTTAGACACTGAATCAACCGAAAGAATTCAAAAGAAGCTTAATTGATGAGCATGTTCTCACTAAGAATAAAAATCATTATCAACAGCAACATCAAGAAAACAAATAAAGATATTAAAAATGAAAAGTAATTGTTTCATCTTCTTCTTTCAGTCAAATCTAATCAAATAGATTGAGGCAAACACACAAACAAATGCACTAGACATAGACTACATGTATAAAATGTACAAGGTGTTTAAATGCTGTCAAACCAATAAAATGTTTCTTCAAATTGCAAGATTAAATGCTTTTTGCCAACAAAATTCTTGATCTCTTTGGACAATATTGCTTCGTTGTTTGACAACAACTGGTTTCAGAACAGAATATCTTAATCTGTCTATTTCTGGCATATAAAGTTGTGATGCTACATTTAACACAAAAGCTCTTGCCGAAAGAAAGTTTAGGATACTCCAAAACAATGTTCGCATTCAAAACTTCAAGTGTCTTACTTCTATTAATATGGATTTTGATGACATCACCCTGCACTTCAGCTTCTCGTCAGGTTTTCTGTCCAATTAAATGGGCCTTTAAATTTGGTGTCCCTCCCACTATGCAAGATGCTAATGGATGGAATTAGTCCCTTGATCAAAAGGTTGCTATTTTCTATATGGTGAATAAAACAGTGGCTCAGTGGTTAGCACTGTCGCCTCACAGGAAGAAGGTCACTGGTTTGAGTCCCGACTGGGCCAGTTGGTATTTCTGTGTGGTGTGCTTGTATTCGTGTTTGAGTGAGAGAGTGTATGAGTGTTTCCCAGTACTAGATTGCGACTAGAAGGGCATCCGCTGTGTGGGACATATGCCAGAGTCAGGGACTAAGCCGAGGGAAAATGAATGAATCAATAAATAAAATAGAAGATAATATATAAATGGTTGGGACAGCGTAAATATCCTTTACAATGGGCAAATGAAGTCTGGTTTTGTCCTCATATGAACCGCTGAAGAGCTCACAAAGTATACAATTGCACACCATATAAAGTGTACGAGAAAATAAAATAAAATAAAACGTTTGCCAAGATTCGAGAATTACTACTTTTTCCTATAAAACTGAGATGAAATCTTACTTTGCAAAGCTCTGCCTACTAGAGTTAAAGATTCATTCAGAACATTTGCTAAACTACAAACATCACTATCACTATCTCTGGTAATATTATAATCTCTCAGTTAATGGTCTTCCAACATCTGGCCTTGATGCGTGTCTAATGGTTGATACTATGAACGGGAATTAAATGTCTATATATATTTTATTTATTTTTTAACAAATCGTGTTGCCTGTAGGAACTAATTACTCGAGCTCCCCCAACAGCATACTGTTGAAACCAGTGCCGTACGACAGAGGGTGCTATTCGCTTTTATTTCTCACTTCCAACTCTTTTCAAGGGTAACTCGATATAATAGCACACAGTTCTCACATCAGTGATCATAGTCTTAATGCAGTCCAAGAGAGCCACAAAAAATACGATCTCCATGAATCTGTCCGGCGTGGAGAAATGACCTCAGTGGCAGAAGTGAAAGCTAAAGATGGAGAAGATTAAAATATTCTTACATCGATGGAGTTTCTATAAATAGCCAGGCGTCGCAGAATGATGAGGATTCAGCAGCGCATCAGTAATCCAGCTGAGGCAGCCGCTAGATTACCATAAAAATCACATCTGATCAACTTGACACATCGGTCGCGCGCTCGATGCGCTCAAGTTACTCCAGCAATAAGAAAGGTTCGTTCGCTGCGTTTGGCTGAAGCTGACAGGAGTCTCTCCGCCCACTGCTCAATGAGATGCGAATATCTATATCTGCTGCTACATAAAGAGCATTTTGTTCACAAACCCAGCCCTCTTATTTCAGGATGTTAGGCTTTGTCACACGCCGGGGAGGACAAAATGCAGATGAAGCGGAATTTCAAAACAACAACACTGTGATGAATAGATTTTAATTTGCGACTTCATTCTCCAACTCACTGAAAATGGGATTTCTTCACCAGCTACACCTTCTCCTGTGGAAGAACGTGACTTTAAAGCGGAGAGGACCGGTAAGAGTGGCTTTGTTTACACGTATCGCGTGCTTTTTGTATTTTAATTCAGGCCTTGAAGGTTTTTTTGTTTTGAACATGTCACGAGAGATGCACGAGCAGGCGGTGTCAGTCACGGATTGAGGTGTTGCAAAATATAGTCAGTGATAATAACATTTGTATGGCTTTATTGATACAATTTCAGCACGATCTGATTTTTCTTTACATATTTCACAATTTCTACGGCTTATGAAACATCGTGGGCGGAACCGTTGGTTTTAAAGGAAGTTGTGTTGACAGTCTTTGGCTAACCTACTAACAGGTTGTTTAGGAAACTAACAGGTTGTTGCCTGAACAACCTGTTAGTTCGACGGTCATCACTACACATCTCAAGTTGAGCTATCGCTAAACAACCTGTTAGCAGGGTGATAGATTGTCACCTGCTGCTGATGTTGAGAAAATTATCATTTTATCTCTGATGTATATCAGACTAGATCAAGTTCAGCCCCACCCATGACGTTCAGATGCTCCTAAACAAGCATGGTAAAAGTCATGTATTTTGCATATGTTATAAGTAGCTTCTAAAAGGGAAACATCATGGTCCTGGTGCTCAAAGGACTGAGGTACTGAAATATATACACCATTTGACCCTGAATAAAAACTGTAGTAAATTAGAGCTGTGTAATTCATTGTAATTACACAGTACAACAACAGGAATAGCCTACTTGTATATCTAATGGGAAGGGAAAGTGCAGTGTTCCAGGTGCAAAAGTGATAGTTCACCTGAAAATTAAAATTCTGTAATCACTGACTTCCATAGTATTTTTTGTCGTCCCTACTATGGTAGTCAATGGTTACAGGTATTCAGCTTTCTTCAAAATATCTTATTTAGCGTTCAACAGAATTTGAAAGGCTTGGAACCACGTGAGAGTGAGTAAATAGTAAGTACATTTTCATTTTGGGGTAAACTATCCCTTTAATCTGCATAGGTTGATAATGCAACAAAGCCCTTTAAGGGATAGTTCATACTGTAAATGTACTCACCCTCAGGCCATTATAGAAATAGGAGACTTGAAACCATGGTCCCTTATTCATAAAACTGACTGCGATATTTTATTCTTAAAAGAACTCTAAAGATCATTGTACTAATCTACTGAACATTCATTCATTTATTCATTCATTTTCTTTTCGGCTTAGTCCCTTTATTAATCTGGGGTCGCGACAGCGGGATGAACCGCCAACCACCGACCTTCTTGTTGTGAGGCAACAGCGCTACCGACTGCACCACCGCGCGCTGCCT
>CAIGQV010016645.1:12496775-12540320 GCA_903798115.1 Danio jaintianensis
TATATATATATATATATATATATATATATATATATATATAGCTATCTGGAATTAATACATTATTTAGAGTGATTGGGATGATTTTTTTTAGTATAGTGCAACCACATAAATATAATAAGCAAATAACAAGCATAGTTAAAAGAAAAAGGATGCAAATGAACTAAACCGTTCTTTATGATTTCATATTCATTTAGATGTTATTACTTTACTTATATATTTAATATTAGGGTCACACTTTACAATACGTTATCATTAGTAAACGTTAGTTAATGTATACTAACAATAACAGCACTTATACAGCATTTATTAATCATAGTGCAACATTTACTAATGCATTATTAAAATCCAAATTCATGTTAATCAATGCACTGTGAGTTAAGATAAACTAACAGTGAATATTGAATAGTTTTATTTCCATTAACTAATGTTAACAAAGAAGAATAAATACTGTAATAAATGTATTTTTCATGGTTTGTTCATGCTAGTAAATACATTAACTAATACAACCTTATTGTAAAGTGTTACCAAAATAAGTATTAATTTGAAAGTTATGTGAATGCATACTGACTCATGACTTAGGGGCTTTTGAGTGATATAAAATGTCTAAAAAAGGGCATGTCATTTTTTTTTTATTGCAGCTGCATTTGAGGAATGCTTGTAACCTAATCCTTATCTTTATCATATCAGCTTTCCTATAACTAAATCTGGTTTTGAAGAGTAGTGGCCCTCAAGAGCCCTGCCCTAACACTCAATTAGGAAATAAGACACACTACTTTGAGCAGCGTTTTGACCTCGAGAAGATACTTAATTACTAAGCATTGTTCCTATCTTTATGAGCCTCGTTGCTCCATTATGTTATTTTTAGAAGCAGCCACATTTTAGCTCACGTTTGCAGCAGACGTCAGGCTCACCGGAGGAAAGGATCGCCCCAGTAAGAATAGTAACAGCTACGTCAGTGGGCTGGTTTGATCACATTGGGCCACATTAGGGGGAGTTTGAAGGCTTCGTAGATTGATGGGACCCTGTGAAGTGGCTAGTCAGCAAAAGGTTCAACCTGCTCTGTCCTGTGGATGCTAAATGAATGAGGTCCAGTGAGTTCAGCTCTCCACTGGCTGCCTGCCTTTGTTGGTTACTCACCGCTGATATGTCTGTGGTAAATGCTGTCAGCTCTTTCACGAGTGTGTTTGTGGTTTCGCTGTTCTGCTGTTAAAAACTCGGGAGAGATGAGCGATGCAATTTGAAAATCTCAGTGCAGAATAGTTTTTTCAAACGATTTTATGATAAAGTTCGATTCTTTACTTGTCATAACAATATGACAGAACAAAAATGACAGCAGTGAGAAATCAGCAGTTAAGAAAGCATCTGATTAAAGTGATGTGGATGTGTTTGCACATGCACTGGCTCAGCAGGTCATGTCAACAGTAGGTCTATATTTGAGACTTTAGATTTAAAAAAAAATTAAAAAATAATCTCAGAAAACATATTTCTAAAGGGGCTATTGACTTGAAATGTTCACCAGATGTCAGTGACTACAAGGGTGCATAATTGGCTGAGATTATTGAGTCAAGATGTAAAACAGAAAAAGGGGACATTTAAGCTTTTTCTCCTTTTATTTTCTTAAGCATTTTATTTGAAAATAAATTTTTTTTATTTAATTAATGATTAGAACTTGCAAATCTACAGTCATATGTTTGAAGCCTGTTAAATCGTCACGTGTTTGTTGCCTAATAAATATATTGTTCTTCGAATTTGTCTGTAGCCATTTTTTTTTCTAAACATAGTACCATAGTACCACTTTACCATACCGAAACTGTGACCCTAAAACCATTATACATACTGAACCGTGAGTAGTTTGAACCATTGAACCCTTAGGGACAACCGAAGTAATCCATACCTAAGAGTTCCCATGGGTCATGGAATTTCTGAAATATCATGGAATTTTAAAAGGTCTATTCCAGACATTGAAACTCAGGGATTTTTTTGTCCAAGTTGTGGAATATCAAGGATTTGTGTTCGTCACTTTCAATTTTACTTTTACTTTTCAATATTATTTGTACCTTTTTTTCATTGTTTCACGCTTATTGTTATGGTTAGGCTACTTTCTTCCTTCTTTTCTTCCTTTCACATTCATCAACTTGCAGTCACTTGAGTCGAATGCAGTCATCCGGCTGTACCTGTTAACTAAGCCAAACATGTCATACCAAATTTAAGAGCTTTTTACCAGGGTGGACATTTCAGCAAGACAATCATCACAAACAAACCAACGAAACGCACAATTGGCTTTAAGAAAAAGAAAATAAAGCTGATAGAATGGCCCAGCCAATCCCCTGACTTAAATCTAATAGAAAATAAGAACCAAAAATCAAAGTTGATAGATGAGACTGATAGAATTGTCAATATTTGAAAGACTCTGTTTAAGTCTGGGAAGAAATCACACCTGAGCAATGCATACTAATTCATTCTCCATATAAGAGGCTTTTTGAAGCTGTTATTACAAAAAAAAGTCTTTTATACAAAGTATTAAATAAATTTCAGTAGTTCAGTACTTTTGTCTTGTGTTATTCTATTGTTATCACAACTGACCGATTTATTTGTATCATTTGTATGTTTGTATTTTTATTTTTTTATTTTTTTATCTGGTACAACTTCATGTCAACAGCTCCTCTAGAAATGTTTGCAGGAAGACTGATATGTTATGTTGATTTGATGATGAAGAGGCAGTTATGAAACCTGTTATGTTTTAACACACTGCTATAAAATCCTTTATAGTCAAATGGCACCTTGTTTTGTTTGTCTCAGTTGTCTCTGGATCCCACTGACATTTCTCTATAACTCAGTCACAATATTTGATCAAGCATAAATGAGGCTTCAGTCTAAAAAGTGAGTACTGGCTTCTGAAATGTAGACTAAGACCCAATTTACAAAATCATCCAAATTGGATAAAGAAGTGAAATCACTGATCACTGTTTTTGTAAAGGTACCTCTACCTTAAAGGGATAGTTCACCCAACAATTAAAATTTACTCACTATTTACTGAACAGTTTTCTTCTGTTGAACACAAAAGAAAATATTCAGAAAACTGAAAACCTGTAACCACTGACTTCCATAGTAGGAAAAACAAATACTATGGAGGACGGAAGTCAATGGTTACAGGTTTTCAGCATTCTTCAAAATATCTTATTTTGTCTTTAAAAGAAGAAAGAAACTCAAACAGGTTTGGAACAGAAACATGGTGAGTATAAATGATGACAGAATTGTCATTTTTGGGTGAGCTATCTCTTTAATCTCCATAATGCAAATGATAAACCTGTATGGGTCAAAGACATTTTTGTGTCTGAATCAATTTACCAAAATGTATATAAAGCATTTGCAATTCAAGTAAAGCAAGTAGTTTAAGATTTCAAATTAAATGCTAAAATATGGTTGTAATTCATATATTTATGTAAAAATAAATGACTTATTATGACCCGTATTTATCAAAACAAAAGAATGACGATCGTACTAAATTTTATTGCATTTTAAATGATTAAAATATATCTTGCTGCCAAATGCTTCTTAGAATGAAAAATTGGAGGGGCTGCACTTAAATGGAGTCTTTTAATATTATTTTTGATTTTTGGTTATTACATATTTAATTTTTGGTTATTACAACAAACAACATTCTATTGGTTGTAAAAATGTATTATATTGATTTTTTTTGCTTAGAAAGAAATTAAATAAACATGAGACAGTCTAACGTTGTCACAGGTCACTCACTCCACAAACGCATAGATCACAGGAGTTATCAAAAAACACATATTTATTTACAATATTTACACACAACAAGGAACTGGAACTGGAAACATCAATCACAACAGGAACATCAAAACGCTGGACTGGGAGTGTGGTAGTACAAAACCGGACAAAGACTGAACTGAACACATCTGAATTACTGAATATCTTCTTTTGTGTTCAACAGAAGAAAACTTTTCAGTAAATAGTGAGTAAATTTTAATTGTTGGGTGAGCTATCCCTTTAGGGTAGAGGTACCTTTACAAAAACAGTGGTCACAGGGACTTTTAAACAGAAATGAGAATTACTAGGACATCAAACTAGAATATGACTTTATACTAAACAGCACATGGAAACACGGCACAACATAACATCACATGACACAACATAACACTGACACCAGACTGTGACGAGTGTAAGGGAGGAATTAAAGCTGTATTGCTCTTTTATTGGTGAAATGTTTGAAAACCCATTTTTTCACCTATAGACCCTTTCAATGTGGTGATGTCATTGGCCCATGAACATTTCCTGCTTGTTATCAAACTATTTCATAACAAGAGGCAATTCAATCGTAACTTAATGTTAAAACAGCTGTCATAACATTATTTATAAATATGTGGCTCTTTTTGGATTCTCGGAAGCTATAGAAATTAAAAATGTAAAACAGGAAATACGTTGGGACCATTGTTTTTGTTTACATCCCTCAAAATGGTCTATAGAAATGTACAATTTAAACTTTCAGATGCATAACATTAACATTATTGTTATACAAGCAAAAAAATCATTAATAAACATCACAGTAGCCACAGTTTAACTGAAGTTTTGAATAAGAAGACTAAAAAGATCAAAACTGATGCGTTCGTGGGAATTGGCTCTTAAAAACTTATTTGTTCATGAGTAATGGATTCTTCTGTATTGCACAATGCCAATAAGCCAATGCCAATAAATTGCTGTTACACATTTCTATGCGACATTTGCAACTATTTTAGTCACAGGCTGGAGCCTGAATAAACCCTCTTACCAACTAGAGTAGACAGAGGCACTGTTTCTGTTTTTTAACAAGGCGATATCTCCACCACCTACCCTATCATTAAAAAAAATCCACTTGTCATAGATTCTGTGTTATGGATTGTGTTACAGTCCCAGCTCGAAGGTTAGATGAACATTAACCCAAAATTGGTCTTTAAATGCACCGACTGCTTTTACCTTATGCCAAGTGCAACACAGGCTGACCTACTTCCTGCAAGCTTCAATCCCTGAACAATTGGTTGGGGCAGGGACGGGCAAAACTGTCTGCGTATCTATGGAGACAGAGATAGAGAGAGAGTGAGAGAGAGATAGCTGGATAAAATGAGAGAGAAAGAGTCAAGACACAGACAGCAGTGAGATAACTGGACAGTCATCTAGAGAGAGCGAGTGTTTTAATGCCAGCTTTCTGAATTATACATGCAGACTGTACGTTAATGGAATCCCAGTATGTGTTCTGTGAGCTGGTTTTATGCTGTGATCTCACTATTAGGAATAGAGATGCTCTACCATTTCATCATCAAAAATTTAGTTTGTGTATGTGGAGATAAGGATATTGCACATTTCTTTCCATTAAGGACGGCGACTAAAAATGCTGTCTAAACGTGGGCTTGGATTTTCCAGGATGGATTTATGGCTATATTTAGCCTATTTGCCAGAGACATTAAAGGGATAGTTCAACCAAAAATGAAAATTATTTATAAACTATTTACTCACCCTCAAACAAGTGGTTTGTAACCTTTCTGAGTTTCTTTCTTTTTTGTTGAACAGAAAATAAGTTATTTAGAAACATGTTACAAATCTGTAACCACTGACTTCCATAGGGAGAAAAACAAATATTATGGAAGTCAATGGTTACAGGTTTCCAATATTTTTCATTATATCTTCTTTTGTTTTGAACAGAAGAAAGAGACAGGTTCGTGAAAAGTGAGTAATGAGTAAATGATGACAGAATTTTAAATTTTAGGTGGATTATCCCCAAAAAATGACTTTTGCTGCTTGTTCAAACTATTTCAAATGAGTTAAAACAACACAATTCTTGTCAATTGTTTTATGTTCAATCCACTTACATTTGTAAAATAAAAAAAAGATTAAGTTAACTTAATTTGTGTTGGGACAACATGAAGGTATTGTGTGGAACCCAGCATTTTTTTTTACAGTGTAAGCATATTAAGACCATGTTAAAATTCCATTTACAGAAAGTCCTGTTCCTTTTATATTAGTTGCATTAGTTTCCTGCCAGTGAAACAGAAGAGTACATCAGTGGCCTTTGAAACTAGTTTGGCAGAAGTGTCATCTGAGTTTGGCAAACTGCAGGGCTCCATTTTTGTGATGAAAATGAAATGGGAAGATCCATGAGACATATTAAGTGTTCAAAGACTGTTGATTCAGCAAGCAATAAAGTCATGCTGCACTAGCGAGCCCTTTTGAGCCTGGTTCAGTGGAACACTAATCATAAGTGGAAGCACAAAATTCTTTAATTACTTTAAAAGGAAGTTAATTGAAAAGCAGTTTGTATTTGAGATCCATTGGATTGTAATTGGGCATCGTGAAATAGGTGGACAATGATTATGGTTGTGGTATTGATGTTTTTTTTACCATTTTCAATTCTTTCTTTTCCACTCAGTTAATTCCTGCATCTGCAGCTTATGCAGCACATACTGGCTTCATCTTAGATTGTAGATCAGTTCTGTTTTTGGTCTTTATAAACCTTATAATGTTTTAAGACATTAACTTTGAATGAAACAAATATATAACTTTTTTCAACTTTAATAATAATAAGAAGAAATGGGTTACTATACTAATACTGTATACTATACTATATTATCAGTTGAAATGTTGTATTGTGTCCTGCACAGGCCATCTTCAGGTCACCCAAGATGTAGGTCATTTAAAAATATAAATTTGTAAATATATTTTATTTTTCTTTGCTAGAAGAAACATTAAATAAGTTTATTTATTTATTTATTTATTTATTTATTTATTTATTTATTTATTACCTGAAACCATGGTCCTTGTTTATTCATAAAATGCAATTCTACACTAATCTGATAAATCAGACACTTCTACACTAAATTCTACACTAAATTCTACACTAATCAGATAAATTTGAAAGCTGTTTTCATCTAAAAAGGCTCTGCGTCCACACTGTTATTTTTGATAGTTCTTCATTAACACTGAAACTATCATCCATGTACTTAGCATGCATTAAGACATAAGACGCTTTGATCTGCGTTGTTTTCGACTGCATTTATTTACTTTCCATCTCTTTAAAACATTGCGGCAATATATTGAGGTGGAGTTGTTGCTATGAGTAACACAGGAATATAAAGTTGCAAAAGCGAGCAAGAGTATAGACTGGGAAATGTGCCAAAACAACAGCTCTAAGCATTCCTTGTCTTTTCAAGAAAAGCAATCTTGAGCATGTACAAACTGACATAAATCATTAGCAATGCTGTCAAAATGGAGAGCATCCAAAACAACTGCTGTACAATGTCCTCCACTGTTTTTGCAGAATTGGTCACATGACTTAATATGTGTCATTGTTTTCAAAAACCTCCATTTTCACAGTGCACACAATTTTTTTAGTATATGTTTTTCTTCACTAAAAACACCATCTCAGTGTGGACTGAAGGCTGACCGATTTTTAATAGTGCTGGGCAAAGATTAATCGCGATTAATCACATCCAAAATAAAAGTTTGTTTTGACATAATATATTCATTCATTCATTTTCTTTTCAGCTTAGTCTCTTTATTAAAAAAAGGGGGCACCACAGCGGATTGAACCGCCAACTTATCCAGCATATGTTTTATGCAGCGGATGCCCTTCTAGCTGCAACCCATCACTGGGAAACATCCACACACACTCATAAACTTTGGACAATTTAGCTTACCTAATTCACCTATACCACATGTCTTTGGATTGTGGGGGAAACCAGAGCACCCGGAGGAAACCCACACGAACACGGGGAAACTCCACACAGAAATGCCAACTGACCCAGCCGAGGCTCGAACCAGCGACCTTCTTGCTGTGAGGCGATCGTGCTACCCACTGCGCCACCATGATGCCACATAATATATGTGTGTGTGTATATATATATATGTATACGTGATACACTTTCAAACATACAGACAAAACACATTCATTCATTTTTTTTCCTTTGGCTTAGTCCCTTTATTCATCAGGGGTCGCCACAGTGGAATGAACTGCCAGAGACAAAACTATACAAAACAATTTTGTTACATACATATTTAAATTTATATATAATTTGCTTCATATACACATATATTTTACATTTAAGTATAAATAAACATGTTCTCAAATATATGCATGCCTGTGTGTATTTATATATACATAATAAATATACACACTACACACACTTAAATTGTCAAAACAAACTTTTATTTTGAGTGCGATTAATCCAATTAATCTTTTTTGAATTTATTTTTGCCCAGCACTAGTTTTAAATGAAAAAATATTAATTTTGACAGAGTTGAGAGTTGTGGACAGAGTTGAGATTCACAAAAACATATGCAAACAATACGAAATTAATAACTGTGGCACTTGATGATACAATGGGGTATAATACAAAGCAAAAGAAATAAATAAATAAATGTCACTATACCTTTAATGTCCTACTGTAGAAAAAAGTCTTAAAGTAAATTGACAGAACAGTAAATAAACAGCACTGGGGGTGAGTATATAAGTACTCAGATATAATAGTATTGGTAATGTAACGGGTGAATATCTTTAATGTTTGGATGAACTTTCTTTCTAAAATGTTAAATCTTGAATATTTCAAATGAAATGTTAAATAGTGCATGTGCATGTATGTGTGCATGTGTGTGTGGGGGAGTGTATCAAACCAGTACACCGAAGTGACGTCCACAATAACATTTACACTAGGATGATTGTGTGACATACTTGCTATTGACATTTTGCATGAAAATGGAGCTTTATGAATGATCCACCAGTTGCTGAAAGAAAAAGCCTCATTCAAGATATTCAAGGCCAGTCCAGATCATAGTAATCCCGTCAGCGTAAAGCAGTGCTTTGGAGCAATATTGATGATTATCTGTCTGCTTATGGAGTAAGTGGGGCACTGAAAGTTCCTGGTGTCCAGTGATGGGTGTCCTGCTAGCCAAGCATAGCTTAGACAGCCTGCTGAATTATTGAGATCTCGCCGTACTCCTGGGAGAAAAGCAGCATTGAAGGAAGATTGGATGAAATAAACATGAGATGGAGGAGAAAAAGAATGAAGGAGAGAGTGATGGGGAAAAGTACTGTAATGGTCAGACATTCAGGATAAAGAGGACTTGGGTAGGAGAAAGCTAATGGACAGAAACGTCTTTTGTTATTGACAATGATGTGAGTTTGGAAGGAGAGAGAAGACTGTAATGAGAACAGGAAGGGCAGTGTGTTAAATGAGGATCTTGTGGAAAAAAAATAGAAGTGCTTGGAAGAGCATGTTGGGCAAAAGGTGAAAGAGAAACATGAGGCAACACCAAAATGAAATGAATAGGGACAGGCGAGAAGGATTGCGGAGAACCCATCTCAAGAGGCAATGAGTTATCTTTTAATTGGTCAATAGGATCAGCTATAAAACCCTGACCCATTGAACCCCTCGATGTGTGTTCACCTTAATTGAATAGCAGTATGTGTTGGGAGTCAGGGACGGTCGCTCTTAAATGATAATTATTGCAGAAATGTTCACCTTGTAAAACCATGCTGGGGCAGGGAGCTATAAATTGGAGCAGAGTGAGAGAGAGAGAGAGAGATCTTAGATATAACTTAACCACCAAAATAGTTCTTATTCCCGTGCCAGAGTAAGGGTTCTTTGAACCTCTTTCAGAAGTGCCCCATTTTTTGCATTAACCATACAGCTGAATGGTGACTTAAAGGGACAGTTCACCCCAAAAAGCTGGCTCTGGCCTCCGTTTATACCCTTCTCTAGAAGTGTAGGTGCTCTTGATTGGAATTTTGCAGAAGGATTTTCCATCAGGTTTAGATCAGGACTCTGGACTGGCCATTTCCTTATTTCATATTTCAAATTTCAAAGTTTTTTTTTAGCTTCAACTGCTTTACCCATTTTGCTGTATGACAAGGCTCATTGTGCTGCATGGAAATTGCTGTCTGATTGGTCGATGAACACAGAGAATTTGACCTAAAGGGACAGTTCACACAAAAATGAAAATTCTGTCATCATTACTCACCCTCTGCTTGTTCAAAACTTGTTTTTTTTCCTTTGTTGAACACTAAAGAAGATAGTTTTTAGAATGTTGGATACTGGTAGCCATTGACTTGGTTAGGGAATTGTCTTTTGTTTTCAACAGAAAAAGGAAACACATAGGTGGTTTGGAAGGGTGATTTAAATGAGTAAATGATTATTTTTGATCTCTTTGGCTATGTTATTATCCTTTCTATAAGAAAATATCAATACCTCTTATGCCATTACAATCAACTCTTTAAGAAATTTGAATAACATTGAAAAAATATTTGTATATATATTTATATTAAAATATTGAATAAGATATTTCTTATGCTCACCAAAGGTGCATTGATTTGATAAAATTACAAGTATTGTGAAATGTTACAATATAAAATAATTTAATATACTTTACAATGTAATTGATTCTTGAGATGACAAAAAAATCTGATGCATTTTCAGTGTCATGAAATTGTCATAAACACTTCAGAAAGTGCTAATATGTTAATGTTGTGATAAAGAATTTTTTTTTTCAATTATATTATTCAAAATAATGCCATGATACTTTTTTTTTTTTTTTACAGATTTATTTGACCAATATAAGTTCTAAGGAGCTTTTATTTGTAACAACAGCCCGGAACTTTATCAGCCTGTGACTTTACATATCACACCTGAAGAAGTATATTATTCATGTTTCTAGGTAGAAGTTATGACCCCAAGTTTAATATTTAATGTTAAATGTTTGTTTAACTCCCTAACTCTTTTGTTAGCAGGACTTCAAGCGATACGAAAAAAGCAATAAATAATGCATTTCACATCAACTACACAACCGATGATGGCAATTTTAATAGCATTTATTACATTTCCTAATTCTTCCTCCTCATATTCACACAGAGGGAAAATACATTTGCTTCAAGTTTACGTTTTATAACTGAAATAATAGAAATAACCTTAAACCTGTTATAAACAAAGATGATGGATTACTACATGTATAGCAAAGTGCTTTAAATATACAACTATGGAGAAATTCTGTAGTAATGAAAAATCTTAAAACCAGAGAAACTGAACTTATTTTTACAGACCTGTAGCTTTATTTTCCTTTGATGATGCATTTGTGGCTTGTTTGTTTAAAGTGGGTTTAAAAAAAATTCAAAACAAAAAATCATGTGTGACAGTTAATCATCACCCAGAAGTTCATAAGAAACACAGTTTCAACAACAATGCAAGAACCCATCCCTTTTTCATTGCTTCATTTATCTTTTAAATGCTCTTTTCTCACTGTCACCCACCCCAGTTCCTGGAAAATGAGAGAAATGAATCGAAGCCATCCATCAAGCAGTGTCACGGAAGCATCTTATTGATCCGTTTTTGTGTTTGTGAGATTTTTATGATGGATATCAAGAGTGAACGTGAGCATGTAGTGTGTGTGTGTGTGTGTGAGAGAGAGAGAGAGAGAGAGAGAGAGAGAGAGAGAGAGAGAGAGAGAGAGAGTGTGTACACTGTATGTTCCTTCCATAAATGTCTCTTCTTGTTGTCCTGCTGTGTGAGTCACTTGTTATCCATAATCATTAAAATGTTTTTCTTCTTCACTTAACATTTTTGTTAATATCAACTGTTTAGCTGAACTTTTCCTTGAACTCTTTTCTTCCCCCTTCTCTCAAATTCTGTCTCTCATCCCTCCTCAGGAGACATAATTCATTCATTCATTCATTCATTTTCTTTTCGGCTTAGTCCCTTTATTAATCTGGGGTCGCCACAGCGGGATGAACCGCCAACTTATCCAGCATATGTTTTACACAGCGGATGCCCTTCCAGCTGCAACCCATCACTGGGAAACATTCATACACACTCATTCACACACATACACTACGGACAATTTTTTTAGCTTACCCAATTCACCTATACCGCATGTCTTTGGACTTGTGGGGGAAACCGGAGCATCCGGAGGAAACCCACGCGAACACGGGGAGAACATGCAAACTCCACACAGAAATGCCAACTGACCCAGCCGAGGCTCGAGACATAATAAAAATTATTATTATTATTATTGGATTTACTAAATGGCTGAATTTAAACTAACAAGTCAAGTTGAACATTACTACATTTAATTTGTTAGTTTGAATTCAGCCCATATAAATTGTTTGCAACAGCTACCTTAAGAAGATTTAGTAAATCCAATGAATATTTTTTTTTTCAGTGTGTGTTCTTATTGAAATGAGTTGCAACTGCTCTCAGCCTGAGATAATTTTGTCTTCATGTATAAAGCAATTCATGAAATATTTACAACTTTGATAAACATGAAATATTCATCTATTATAAATGTTCCTTGTCACCTTAATTTTGTGATTTGCCATGCAGAGACCTCTAAGACAATGAAAGAATTTCACTTGTGCTTCACGCTCTTGAGCAATCAAATAGATTTATGCTTTCATGTAATGATATGGGTTTTTTAATGGTCACATTTATTTTCAGTGCTGATATGATGGACAGCAGTTTGACTTATGATTGATATTTTACTAATGTGAATTTGGAATGATATTAAACAGTTTTAAGTGCCCCTATTTTGTACTTTAAAAGTGCAGTTCATTTATGCAAACTTTGATGTCACTTTTTAATATTTTTTTATATTATGCATTGCAGCATCACCCCTTTGCTATCTGAAATTATTCGTTCAAGAATCTGGTCTTTCTAAACCCCTCCTTTCCAATAGCAAATACTGCTGTGATTGGCTCAGTTTGTTGTGATTGGTCTACTGAAAATAGTTCTTTGGAAAAAAGTAGCCATCAAATCAAGCTGTCTTTGAAAGCTTGAAGTAAGTAACTAAAGACCATTATGAACATTTATTATAAACCTACTAAAATAAAAGCACTAAAACTGGAATTACTGAAGAATGGCAGTTCAGGTTTAGTTTCTTTGAACATTTTAGCTACATTACACACTACACGCAAGGTAAAAAATGCTAATTTGGGTCAAATATAGGGTTACATTTTCATATTATTTTGGATTAAAATATGACTCAAATATGGACAAACTCAACCACTGGCTCAAAAATGTATTTTAAAATAATTTATTAAAATATTTAATCCAATGGTTGAGTTTGGAGGTGCAATATCTGAAACTAAATAGGGGTACTTTGATGTTAGCAAATGTAACAATGTACAATGCTAAAATAAAATATATTTTGGATTGGATAAACATTTGTTAGTGATTTAATGTGGGATTTAAAAACAAAATTATAATTAATGTGTATTTTAATGGTAGCTATGTTTAAAAAGAGGTTACTGCAGTCGTATCCAAACCATAAAGGTATAGTTGACCCAAAACTGAAGGCTTTTATCATTGGCCGACTAGTTATTCTTCCCAGGGATCAAATATTTAAAAAACGAGCCTATAGGAATAATGATATTTCTGGCTTGCTCTCACTCGACTGGCTATGCAAGTGTCAATTTTTTTCTCTGCAGAGCGTGTTTATGTGCCAAGATGTTTTCCTTTCACAGCCCAGCACTTAGAGATAGAGAGAACAGAGGGAAAGAAGACCGCCGTTTCCCTTTAATCAAGCTAGATGCAAAGTGAGCACACTGAATGGAATTAGTGGAAGGAGAAAGAGAAGGGATGAAGGAAGGAGATCCCACAAAAAGAGAGAGACAGAAATGTTATATGAAGGACACTCTACTTTTGTAGGTTTGTAACTGATCCTGTCATCTACAGTTCACACTCAGTGTCCTGGTTGTAAGATGATACATTTTCTCAAGTTTGGCGTGTTGGTGCACATGTAACGGGAGCACAACTGTAACTGCCCACTTTTTATGCTTGGTTACAGAATATAGTAATGATCAAATTTTTTAGATTTCTTCCCTCAAAAATAAAGAATATTTTGATTTTAGTTGTGTCTCTATCATGCCAGTAGAACAGTTCCACCACCCTTCACTTGTTTCAAGCCTGTTTGAGTTTCTTTCTTCTGTTGAACAAAAAATAAGATATTTTGAAGAAAGTTAGAAACCTGTAACCATTGACTTCCATAGTATTTGTTTTTCCTACAATGGAAGTCAATGGTTACAGGTTTCCAGATTTGCTTTTGTGTTCAACAAAAAAATAAACTCATGAATGTTTGGAATCACTTGAGGGTGAGTAATTAGTGAGTAAATTGTTTTTCTTGGGTGAACTATCCCTTTAAGTACCTTGTAACAAAAACCTTTCATTTTGTGGAAACATTGATCAAAATTAGAGAACATCAATGATCGTAGCATGAACAAATATTTCTTACCTGCCAAACATTTGAGTTTAGAAGTGTAGAGGCTCATGCTTTGAATTTAGCACAAGGATTTTCCATCAGGTTTAGATCGGGACTCTGGGCTGGCTATTTCTTTATTTCAAATTTCAAAGTTTTCATCTTCAACTGCTTTACCCATTTTGCTGTATGACAAGGCTTGTTGTGCTGCATAAAAATGGCTGTCTGATTGGTCGATGAACACAGAGAAAGAACCGCATGTTGCAGAAGGAGCTTCAGATACATGTTTGCAATCACTCTGCCATGTATCTGTATAACTCCTGCTGCAAAAAAAACATCCTTTCTGCTGGTGAGAGGTTTGGTCTCTACAAAGTGTTTCAGGTTTCAGACCATTTTCTCTTAAACTTCAAGGCACTGTATGCTGAAATTGATTCTTAACTTATTTTTAACTGGTGAGTAGTTCTAGCTGCAGGGTTGAAATTATTGATTCTCTGCATTTGTTTTTCGTGGATTACCAGCTTTTTTTGGGGGACCTTTTTTAATGGTTATATTGTAAAGATGCAATATTCTCGAATCATAGATTTGGACCTACTTATCTTGCTATGATTGGAAGGGTTTTGAAAGACCTTCATCTGGAGAGTATCAGTCACTTTAGAACGGCCCGAGAAAGTCAGTGAAACCTGAAAAGTTAGGGTGCTAGTTCAGTAGGGTTTAATATAATTAAGAAAATTACCAGTAGGTACCAGATTTACACCAATAACTGGGAGGAATCTGCAAGTGTTCTGTCATTTTTCTCAAGAATCTCAACATGAAGTTTTTTATTCAAAATATACATAATTCATTAATGATTCTTAAAGGGATAGTTCACCCAAAAATGAAATCATCATTTACTCACTCTTGTTGAACACAAATAAAGAATGTTATATTTTAAAGAATGTTATAAAGCTGTAACTATTGACTTCCATATTAGGAAAAACAAATAATGAATTTTTTCAAGATATCTCCTTTTCTCTATATGCAGAGACCTCGAAATCTAGGAAACTGTAGGTTGTTCTCTAATTTTGATTTCAACAGCTTCTTCCTATTCAAACAGCACAGATCTCAAACATGAATCACACAGAATAAACCTTTTTTCTCCTGTTTTGGTATTATTTTGCATGCGTCAAACAATGATATTACGTTATGAACTTATATACATGTTTCACAACACATTCCTACAATATATTTGGATTTTAATAGTTCATTTATAACCTCAAAAGTTCATGGTAGGTTTATCTTGAGTTTCTCGTGAGAAGTGTATTATTAACAATTCAGCAAATAATGAGATTTTTGAATGAGAACTCGACTGTTGGGCTCTATTCTGGCATTCCCATGTCAGCTGTATCTCGAATGCCACCGTGCAAATAAATGATGTAGCTTAAATTTAGACACTCCTCTAATTAGGCTTACTTTTTCCTGTGGTATGAGGTACAATTTGTGCCCATGACAGCAGCTGCCTTCACTGCTGTCTCCTCCTTGCGCTTACAGAGTGGGAAACGGCCTTGAGGGACTCATGTGTCAACAGCGCAGAGGTTACAGACACAAACCGGAACAATGCGATTGACTTCCCATGGGCACAGAATGATGGTTTCTGCTGTCGGCGGCTTACAGAAACGTCCTGGACCTTGGTCATTTTTGTGAATAGATACTAGGTCATGTAATCAAGGGTTTAAGAAGAAACATGTCCTACATAGGTCAGTTTGCAAACTAAATGGGCAGCTTTTAGGTTAAAAGCAAGTTTAAAATGAGTTTCAAAAAGAGTTATGAGTCTATTTTCACTAATAAGTTTGACCTTTTTCTTGGTTTTGGGAAATAATATTATGGTGACTTCACATGGTCTCATATACAAATTTCGGTTGTCACTATGAATGAATTCTGTGAAACCTGCTTTATAGGAAAAATTCTTTGAAAGGAAAGAGCTTTGAAATTTGTTTAATTTTTGTTTAGGTTTCCATGATTTCAATTTAGTAGTTTCTTGTTCATCAGTTCATCAAATACACTATAATAAAATGCAGGTTTATTAGTTAACTTATTAGTTTTTGCAAATTTAAGTCGATTGAACATAAAACAATTAAGTTTTCCCCATAAAAACACAGCTCATCTGAAATTTGGAGTTTGAACAAACAACAACTAATGTCATTTTTTGAGTGCATGTCTAATCAGTTGAACTCATAAAACTCTTATTATTTATTAGTAAAAATGTTATTATTTTTTTAACAAATGTCCATTTCTGTGTGTATTTTGTATTAAAATTTAATTTGAATGTATTAACAAAATTGATCATCAAATTAATAAATAGAACAGCAAAATGTAGAATTTTATATTATTATTATTTTTTTTTATTTTTATAATTATTATTTATTATTATTATTGTTGTTGTTGTTGTTACAAATTATTTTCTTAAATTTTTTTTGGTTGCAAGTCTTCACTTTTTTTCCTTTGACCTTGTCTTGTGTCAGTATGGAAATAAGATTATAATGAACTTCTGTCATACCGCAAATCTTGTTCTTATTGTGAATGAATCATGCGAGGACCGATAGTACGATCAGGCTCAGTATTACAGTTCTGTGGACCATTGAGCCGTTAGCATAAAAGTGCTAACTGCTCTATTTGCTTGATGGGAAAGGAGTTTTTGAAACTCCTCTGTCCTCCAAGAGACTCTTTACGTGAGACGATCTTAAGTTCTGCCTGATAGAGGGATTATCTCATTTCCTCAGTGGCGTTGAAGGATGGAGAAAGGGAAGGAATGTGATTAGGGACAGCGAGAGAGCAAAACGGCCTGCAATCTCAAGAATGCCATGTGGGAGAGACTTGGGCAGATTTTTGTTTTACACAGAAATGAGGCCTTGAATTGAAACCGAAGAAAGAAAAGAACTGAGAATTGCTTGTATAGAAAAATGGCAGCAGAATGAGAATGAGGAAACGAGAGAGATCTGTGGGCATGAATTCCTTTTAGATTCCCGCGTCTGTCTTCGTGTGGTGCTTACGAGTGTTGGGGAAGCTTCTCTAAAACAATACTTATAAGCTTCTTATGAACCCAGGATTATTGGAAATATGTGACACTGACTACGTTTACATGGACATCAGTAATCAAATTATTTGCCTTAATCTGAATAAGACAATAATATGATTAAGGTGTTTACATGAATTGCTTTTTAAATGCTCCTTTCATGATCCCGTTTTACATGTTATAGCACATAATTCGATTAACGTCATTGCGTTCACTGACTCAGTAGGTGCAGAGAATAGTGTCAAACAGCCATGTGTGTATAGACTATCCTGTCGCAAAATGCGGCGAAAATCCTTCACGACGGTAATAGTTTGATTAAGGTGTTTACATGTCTGTACTGCACTTCAATAATGCGACTAAAATCGGCATACTCAACGTCTTAATCCGATTTCTGTTTAGTTCAATTAAATTAATCAAAAATCGCTGTTTACATGGTAGACTCTTAATCAGAGTATTGTTTTGATCGTATTAAAATCGGATTATTGGGGTCCATGTAAACGTACTGAATGTCTACATTTCTGCAAAATCTGAAATTTGTTGCTCTGAATACGTTTCACTGCACTTTTCAGGTCACATGTCCACAAGAGGTGCTGTAATCTATAATAGTTTTCTTCTTCTTTGAGTTTATTAAAAATCACATACTAAAAAAATGTGGATTCAAAATACTGAGTTTGCTTGCTGCATATTTAATGGCACTTTGAAAGCAAAATATCCAGTGTCTGGCAATGACAGTGGCAATGTTTTATTGTTTCTATGCATAATTTATTGTACGCATCATGGCAGTTCAGAAATGAAATGTCCAGTTAAGTGGCACTAAAACTTAAAGGGATAGTTCACCCAAAAACAAACATTTACTCACTATTTAATTGCCCTCAAGTGGTCCAAGCATATTAAAGTTTCTTTCGTCTGTTGAACACAAATGAAGATATTTTAAAGAAAGCAAAAAAACTGTAACTGTTGACTTCCATTGTAGGACAAACAAATACTATGAAAGTCAATGGCTACAGGTTTTCAACATTTTTCAAAATATCTTCTTTTGTGTTCAACAAAAGAAATGAATTCATAGAGGTTTTTCATTCATATAAGCTTTTTTTCCTGAACTGTGTTTTACGGGAGTTGTATCGTAGCATACCAATTGCAACGCTGTACCAAGTGAGCTACAGAGCAAGCTTACTTGCAATATGATAAATGTGTTTTCAGGTATCTTGCAGAGATAATTGGCCTGTAAAAATGCAAATGTTGAATGGAACAAAAGTTGATTTTCTTTTTATAAAAATTTGTCTGATGGGCGACGCGGTGGCGCAGTGGGTAGCACGTTCGCCTCACAGCAAGAAGGTCGCTGGTTCGAGCCTCGGCTGGGTCAGTTGGCATTTCTGTGTGGAGTTTGCATGTTCTCCCCGTGTTCGCGTAGGTTTCCTCCGGGTGCTCCGGTTTCCCCCACAAGTCCAAAGACATGCGGTATAGGTGAATTGGGTAAGCTAAAATTGTCCGTAGTGTATGTGTGTGAATGAGTGTGTATGAATGTTTCCCAGTGATGGGTTGCAGCTGGAAGGGCATCCGCTGCATAAAACATATGCTGGATAAGTTGGCGGTTCATCCCGCTGTGGCGACCCCAGATTAATAAAGGGACTAAGCCGAAAAGAAAATGAATGAATGAATGAAAAATTTGTCTGTAATGTTGATTTCACCTGGACATTAAAGTGAAATGTTTGTATTGGTGAATTTTAGCAGTTTTAACAATATGTAGATGATTCTCATAGACAAACGAGTCACGTATTTCCAGTGAGCCTTGACTACAACCTCAAAAGACACACAAGTCACGTATTTCCAGTAAGCCGTTGCAACATCCAGAGTACTTAAAGCTTGGGTAGGCAATTTTCTGTTTTGCTGGTTAAAAGTCTCTTCACATCCTGATAGCAATCAATAATCAAGTGATCTGATACATCTTCTGACCTGGAAGTATCTGGATCACAAAAAATGTGTCCTATTTTTGCATTCAACTCAAGGTAACCATTGGACTCTAAAGTTCTGCTATAGTTTTTTTTCTAATTACTTACTATTTAATTAAAATCATAAATGCAACAAAGTGTTTAGATTATGTTTGTGTAATTAAAGCTAACTTGCTATTGCTTGTCTCCCGAAATTGCCTAACCTATAGCTTTAAGTCAAGTGACTCTTTAGAATTAGTTGTTCAGTAACCTTCTCTAGACCAGAGATGCCCAAACTAGTATAAATATACCAAACTATTTTACATTAAAGTTGCAATGGATAATTTCCTAATTTATTTCATAATATTTAAAAATAAATAGAAAACATCTCTTCTATTAACTAATGCAATATAACTTTTTTTAATTATAGCTTATTGTAATAAAAACGTAAACAATCACTTTTATAACACAGTGGAGTTCAATGCTGAATACACTGGTCAAGCAGAATCTGCCTTTGCCTTGATTTGCTCACCAAAGTCTCTGCATTGTCTTCTATCCGTCGGGTGACAGTATGCACATTTTAAACTAAATTACAGCATTAAAATTGAAACATTTAATTTCATTTTAAGTAGCTCATAATATATAAACCAATAAATAATGCAAATACAAATGATAAACAAATCTCAAAAGAACAACAGAAAAAAACAAAAAAAAGTTGATTACTAAGAAGCTTTTAAAATTATTTTTATAAATGATACTTTATAAACATTCTCTAACAGATTGTGGTGTTAAATTCCACTGGTGTTTTTTAGCGTGTTGACTAGTTTAACAACAGCTTCCCTTCTCTCGACATGACCATAAAGCATGAATGTAGAGAGAGACATATACACACATCCACATACAGTATATTTAAGTGATCCTGAATTCTTTTGAGAGGACAATGTTGTAGGAATACAGGGAGCTGCTCAAATGAATGGTTGAGTTGGCTTTTAAACAGGTTTATTGAAATGAATAGTCTCAATGAGCCAGTTTGCTAAAATGAGTTGGATTGCTAGAGTATGTTTAATTATTGCCTCCTGTTATCATTTATATTCACACTGAACAATGTGACATATGCAGACATGTTGCATTTTTGTCTTACTTGTTGAGAAAAAAGCATCTTTTTCTGCACAGCTGTTAGAAATTATCTTGAAAACGGTGGATTTATTTTCATGCTGATGAAAAATATAGACATGTTATAAATGTAACTGCTAACAAATCCTCGTCTGTTATTTCCAGTAGAAGCTGAACAACATGAATTGCACGATATTCAGTTGAAGCTTTAACTCCTTAAAGCTTTATCTTTATTTCTGCATGCTTCTAAATCGTTAAACATGTCTTGCATCTTGTCTATTCTATACTTTGATTAAGACACCATCTAGACATTTTCAATTCTAAGACCCACAAATTCTAGTTTCATTGAAAAACATGCTCATCAAGAGTTTAAATGTATGAATTACATTTTTTAATAGGATTTTGAATCATTTTAATTCATTGACTCCTTAATAGTGTTTTTCCACTCTTATTTTTCTCTCTCTGCTTTCACCTCACTATTCTTTCCTTGTTTTTCTCGGGCTGTGTTTGCTTTCCCCATCATTGTTATTTAATTCAATATGTTTGCAGAGCTGCTGTAAACAGAGGAAGCAGGGAAAGCATGGGGTTGTTCCAGTAAATGAGTGTATTTAGGTTATGAGGTTGATTCTCCGTCAGTCTGATCAGGTCTACAGTAGATTACAGCTGTAGGCTCTGGACTTTGAGCTCTGGTAAAGCTTTGTGTGCCTATTCATCTTCTCCCAGCCATGCATTTATTCATGACTGGATTGACATGCAGTCCTTCATGCTGTATTGTTCTGTCCCTTAAAGGAATTGGTAGACTCAGGTTCTGTTTTCCCTTTCCTATGGAAATATTTCTGTTCCCCCTCAGCCTTACACATGTGCTGTAGTGCAAGTACAAAAGATGTTCAGGACTTCCGTGAATAGCTACCTCATAGTTTTTATTCTCTTTGTTCTTTTTTCTACACGCCGTGTTGAAATATGTAACTTAAAGTAGTATTGTGACCTTTTTTATATTGTTGAATACACATGAATTACACATGAATGCAGGAATTACAGGAAAACACTTAAATTTGACATCTCTTTGTAATTTATATTCGAGTGTGAAGCTCATTATGTACATTTGTGGTCAGGTTTGGCTTAGGTTAAATTTTTTTTATCATTTCTTTATGGTATACACATTTTTTTGGGAGTGGAATTTTGGTTGTTATAACTCACTTTTTTCATTTTATGATAATGGATAAACATGAGTATTACATTTCTGGCTCATACCAATAAATGGTATATAAAAAAAGGTTATGTAAACAAAAACAACAACTGTAAAAATAGTCATTCAAAAGGCTACAATTCACATCATAACAATGTGAAAAGTAGATTTTTTTTAATTAATTACTTATAGTTTTCTTGTATATATGAATGCACCAATATGATTTTATTAACCAATAATCAATGACGCTTTATATTTGGGAGCTAAGAACTGAAATATTGCCTGATAATAAATCTAAATCTTGCTATGAAATTTTCTGAGGCTGATTACAAAAATGATCAAACATCTAACACATTGGCCCGATAACGTGATAGCAGTAATAAGCATTTATCTGATATTTATAATTCACCTGATACTGATATGGCAGTCAATTTACTGAGCATCTCTACTGTACATAGAAACTGTCCCGAAGAGCTGTGCGGGACAAACATCTTGCATATTTGATTGCATTATGTATGTTATGCTTTATGGACGTGTAGAGAAAAGGGAAGCTGTTGTTAAACTAGCCAACACATAAAAAAAACACCACCCACCACTGACCTGTACTTGACCTTTCCTCCTCTCTCTCTCTCTCAATCTCTGCCCTTCACATTCACTCACATTGACTCCCACTCTATTTAATTCACATGCATACTAATCCTACAGAGGGAAGATTACATCCAATTTTAAACACATGCATGTAAATGTCCTGTCTCATTCCACCCCATTTTTTTTTACTTCTGTTCTCTGAAGCTTTTTTATAGTTAATGGGTTCATCTGTAATGACTCTCTGCTCAGTCATTACACTGAGATGAATTAGCAACTGAAAGAACACGGAGGTTAATTAACCTTTAAATTAGGTGAGCCGCTTTCTGTAACACTGCCATCTGTGTAACTGACCTCTAGTCATGGCCTGTGCTTTTTGCTCCATGTGTGCTCCCGTCTTGTGTTTAGTATGTTATTTTTGTATTTAGACTTACATTCATTTTTTTTCTGAGCAGATATATGTGTAGGATTTATAGCTTTGTTCGATTAATCAATGGAAAGCAAGTCTGTCAAAATTAGCTGTCAGAAATGTCCCCCTTGAAAAGGCTGAGCAGACATTCTTCTCGCTCAATAAGGACAGGGGAAGCACAGTTCTGCCTTTGTGAGTAACAGAAACAAGATCTCTAAATAGAGCCCAACGTCATAGTAGATGAAGAGCAGTCTTTTTTTACAGTGAAACGTTAAGCACTGTTGTGTGAGGGGTGAAAAGGATCACAGGGTCACGAGGGTCTCTAAATATTTAATATCATCACCATTAAACATTGTTGTGGTATGTTCTAAATCATGGGTGGATATTGTTCTTCATGAAGGCTTTTATAAAAGTGAGCACCAAGTAAGATGATCAAATGAATCTGTCCTTCGAGGGTAACAGCCTTTAAATCCCAGGACATTTTAGGATTTATTGGAGACATTTTGTATATTAAGCATAATCTTTTAAAACTATTAATTCCAAGGATTTGCAGCTGACATACATGGAAATCCACTTTATCCCACACATGAAATATTTGTTTTTAATACAAAATCCTTATCCAGTAATGATAAACAAGTCTGTCTTATTTCATAAATAGTCTCGTAAAGGAGCTGGTTGAACACACAAAGCTCAATGTCAATGATTATAAAATAAATTGAAGCTACACTAATAAGAAGTTAAAACTGTCTGAACATTGTAGCTTTTAAGACTTGATGTTCTCTTTAATCATCTTTGAATGATCTGTTGTATTGAGGTTTAAACAAATCCACCTATATTCATTCCGCTTGACTGAACTGGGGTTTATTTTTAGCTAAACTAATGATTTGTGGACTGCGCTTAAAATATTGCACCCATGCATCTTTTGGCCAAGTTATTAAAATGTAAAACAAAGCCTTGCAAGGTCTCTCAGCCTTTGCTGCTTGCTGCCTGGAATTGTTTCTGTATAACCTGCTCTGGATGGAAATGCAGCAATGTACCGGTCAGTCTCAGGAGAAATATGTCTATAGCCTGGAGCTGTTGGGTATTAACAGAGGGGGAGATGGGTAATCAATCTAGTGTGAATGACCACAGATCTATTGCTCAAACTCTGGCTGCCCGGAGTGTGAGTGTAGAGTCGAGTAACGGGGAACTGCAATACACCTTTTAGATGAAGCACATTCAACACACTTGCCATTAATAAACCCTACTCACTTCAATTCAGATTTATTCCTGTTGGGCTTTTAGCAGTAGCATTTATCTTGAAAAACAGTTTTACATAGTTTGTGGTCTAATGTCCGAGTGTTAAAGTCACACTAAAAGTTTCCAACAAATGTGGGAGATGGGAAGAATTAAAACTGCAGGGATGGGCAGGAATTTTGCATAATTAAAGGATTAGTTCGCCCAATAATTAAAATTCTGTTATTAATTACTCACCCTCATGTCTTTCCAATCTCCTGAGACCTCTTCGGAACACAAATAAAGATATTTTAGATGAAATCTGAAAGCTCTCTGGCCCTCCAGATAAAATGGTTCAGAGACATTCAACAGGGTGTCCGCAGGGTCTTAAAAAGCCCTAAAATGTCTTAAATTAAAAAAAAAAAAAATATTAGGTCTTAAAAAGTCTTTAATTCACTGAAATATTGTGTTGTAGGTCTTAAATCATTTTAAACAAGTCTTTATTTTCTCAGTTTTTATTTACCCATCCAATCACCAACAATCTACCTCAATAAAACAATTAAAAACTCTATTTATAACTCTGTTTACCAATATGGCTTAACTATCTTCCTTACAATAACATTTGTTTAAAAGTTCTTTTAATCTTTGATCTGGACAAACTGTTGTGGATAAATTTAGTTTATTATAATTTTTAAAACTTGTCTCTTTTTTAAAGAAAAGATGTGCTGCAAAAAAGTATATGTACATAACTAGAGTTTGCTTGTTTTTACACATTATTTAAAATATGTAGCTAAGAAATTATTATTTTTTATTTATTTATTTTTTAATTTAACAAGCAAAAATCTTTTCCACTGGCCATAAGAAACAAATCCATAGCATCTTTCCCTGTATAAGTCTAAAATTGAATTCATAATGGTCTTAAAAAGTCTTAAATTTGACTTGGTGAAACCTGCAGAGGCAGCTCAGTCGGTATAGCTGTCGCCTCACAGCAAGAAGGTCACTGGTTCGAGCCTCGGCTGGGTCAGCATTTCTGTGTGGAGTTTGCATGTTCTCCCTGTGTTTGCGTGGGTTTCCTCTGGGTGCCCCGGTTTCCCCCACAAGTCCAAAGACATGCGCTATAGGTGAATTGGCTAAGCTAAATTGGCCACAGTGTGTATGGGAGTGTATGCGTGTCTCCCAGTGATGGTTCATTCCGCTGTGGCGACCCCAGATTAATAAAGGGACTAAGCTGAAAAGAAAATGAATGAATGAATGAATAAAACCTGCAGAAACCCTGATTAAAAGTCTAGAAAAATAAGCAAAAACATTGGTAAAACATTTCATGGGACTACAGTGGTTCAATGTTGCAAGAACACTTTTGTGTGCCAAAACAAAAACTGTAAAAGCAACTTTGTTTGCCAGTGTCTTCCATATGAGATTAGGGTGCGTGCTTTCTGTGGGCAATATGACAATGGGGTATATGCATGTGGACTTTTAATTTCTGCCAGCCAGCTTCAGCGCTTCCGGTGAACTGTCTTTCTATTATAAAATTGCCACGTTTAAGGTCTGATTTCTTTAAAATTCAGTGATCTTCACTGCCTGATAGATATACGATATAAAGTGGGTCTCAGACCGTACAAGAAGCACTGCACTAAATTACATTTTCCCCTGCCATGTCTTTAAAATATGACAGTTTATTTTACCTCAGTATTTCCAATGGAGTTTCTGCGCTAGCCTGCTAATCCTGACGGTGCTAGCGGTTACGCGGTCTTTCATCTCGTTTTACGCTTGAACAACTAAATGAACACTTAAGTCTATTTAACTGGATGTATTGTAATTCCATTACAATATCGATGCTGTAAAGGGAACCTTATGAAATCGAAAATAGTCACATTAAGCTTTCACCGGAAGTTTATCATTGGCTGAAAAACACTAGCTGTGCATATATACCCCATTGCGTGTTGTGCCTCAGACTCTAATGCATAGGTCTCAAACTTGATTCCTGGAGGGTCACAACACTGCACAGTTTTGCTCTAACTCTAGTTAAACACACCTGATCCAACTAATCAAGGTGTTCAAGACTACTTGAAACTATTGAGCAGGTGTGAGTTGGAGATGGTTGGAGCTAAACTGTGCAGAGCTGTGGCCCTCCAGGAATTGAGTTTGAGACTATTGCTCTAATGGTAATATGTTGTACAATAATTGTTGATGATTTCTCTCTTTAAAGAAACACTATGCACACATACAGTCCTGTAGTTCACCAGTGTTGCTTTGGTAGTATTGATGCATGCTTATAGACTGGACATGTACACTCTTAAAACTAAAGTTTCTAAGATCCTGCATTTTTTTGTTACCATCAGTTATTATTAGTCCAAATATTAATACTTGCTGAAAATATTTTTATTTTTTATTTATATTTTGTGTAAAATGTAATACATTGCACTTTTCAGCATTCTTTTATGAACAGAAAGTTCAAAAGACAAGCATTTACTTCAAATGATACATTTTTACTCTAACTTTTGATCAATGTAATGTGTCAATAGATCAATTTAAACTGCTTAATAGAAGTATTTTATGAGGTACTTTTGATTTTATACAATTTGCATTTGTGACGTAATAATCCAATTTTTAGCAATGGCTAATAATTATAATATAATTAAATACATAATAACAATATTACTGTTTTCATTAAATGTCTTTGTTATATTCATATATCTCTATTATATAAAACAAATGCAGCCTTGTTGAGCATATGCCTAAAATACCACACATAATAAATGCATTACTCCAAAGACATGTGGTATAGGTGAATTGGGTAGGCTAAATTGTCCGTAGTGTATGTGTGTGAATGAGTGTGTATGGATGTTTCCCAGTGATGGGTTGCAGCTGGAAGGGCATCCGCTGCGTAAAACATATGCTGGATAAGTTGGTGGTTCATTCCGCTGTGGCGACCCCAGATTAATAAAGGGACTAAGCCGAAAAGAAAATGAATAAATTAATGAATAATTAGTAAAATAATGTATATAGTAAATGTCAAAGTGATAGATCACCCTAAAATTAAATGTTTTCACTATTAACTCCTCAAGTGTTTCCTTTCTTCTGTTGAACCCAAAAGAACATATTTTAAAGAAAGCTGGAATCTGGTTGAAATCTATAGTGGGAAAAAAAACAAATACTATGGAAGCCAATGGTTACCGGTTTTCAATATTTTTCAGAATATATTCTTTTATGCTCAGCAGAAGAAAGAGCATAAAATGGGTTTGTAAAGGGTGAGTAAATAATGACAGTATGTTTAGTTTTGGGTGAACTATTCATTTAATATGATTTAGGGAGCTTTTAAACAAGTGGATGCTTTTTAAAGTTACATATGGTGTCTGTGCTGGATCATCAGAGCAGCAACCCGACGAGTGAATGGGAAAAATGATGAATGGGCCTTCTTTACCCGACTAATGCAGAGCAGAGACAACAGAGAGAGAATTCAATTAAGCTGTATTATTTCCAACATGCCCTTATTCAAGGCTGTTTCCTTTAGTTCATGTACAGTGATGTCTTTTTGATACTGTGAATTAGTTTCTATTCTTAGTGCCAGGCTATTTATGTAACATTTATTTTGTGCATTAATGGCTCTTATGTGAAATAAATTTTGTTCAAATTAATATTCATAATGATGCTTGCATGAAATTCTCAAAATGGCCATTTATTGGTGAATCTGATATTACAAAACTGATTCCCGATTATGGAAAAATGCTTAAATATCAGGAAAATAGTCAATCTCTAATTATTACTGAAACATATAACTCATCTTTTTGGCCATTGGTGTTTTTTCTGCCATTTTAAACAAATAATACTCTTTTACTGCTGGTAAAATGACTGACATATACAAGCTTTCCGATCACGTATTAGATAATAATTACAAAACATAGCCGTTTGAAAAAACACAGCTCACACAAACAGCGCTCGCTTTCCCGATCCCGTGCGACTGCGGGGCTTGTTTGCATTCGCTGGTTGCAATGTAATTATGAATGCTAAATGATGTTTTGTGCATGTGAGTTTTATCTAATTATGCGGGGTTTGTTCATATGAGCCGTCTAGAGAGAGGCAGACAGAGAAAAGTGAAGATGGATTTTTCCGAGGTGTAGATGGAGGTTTATATGAGATGCTCTCCGCTCCTCGCACAGTAAAAGCAATTCCATTATCTCATATTTACTTGACAGAAAACCTCATATCTCTCAGCATGCATTGTTATTGGAGGATAAGTGTTTTAGCTTGCTTTTTTTTTTTTTTTTACCCGCTGGTTTGTGATGAATGCTGTGTGCTCGGTGGATAGCAGGACAAAGGTGTAATTCAATCACTGGCTGAATAGAAAGGCTGTTTTAGCAGAGAAAGTATAGAGAGTGGACAGCTGAAAAATACTGATTGGACTATAGGGCATAATGGTGTCTGGGGTAAGTGTGCATTTTTGGATAGAAATGTTAGTGTGTGTGTGTGTGTGGTGTAGGCATGGGACAATAACCGGTTTTAAGGTTTACCGCAGTTTGGAAAGTCAAGGTTTTAAAACCGCTACAATTTTCTGTTATACTGTTCCTACAGTTTGTGCAATTATTATTATTATTTATTTATTTTTTACATGTTTTTTATGACAATTTTATTTAGTTTTTTAGCACATCAAAAGCTGCTGGTTCTATTCCGCAAACATTACAAAAAATTATGTATAAATGTTTCTTAAAATAAAATATATTTTGTTCAATGGGGAAAAAGTTGTTTTTTACCCAGTCTTTTAAAAAGCATATCATTTAGAGCATTAATCACAATACCGGGAAACAATGATGTTTTTATCCAAGGTTATCATACCATCAGGCCCATGCCTAGTCTGATGGGTATAGAGTATATATTACGATATACTAACAAGCATGACAATTACAATGTTACAAATGAATTCTGTTTAAAACTTAAATATTTACCAAACAATCCATAGAAAGATGTTTCCACCAATAAGACAGTTTCCAAGATCGATCTGAGTAATAAATGTTTCTTGAAGACCAAATTAGCATATCAGATTGATTTCTGAATGTTACACTGAACACATAGAAGTAATGTCTGCTAAAAAAATCTGCTTTTTCATTAAAAAAAAAAACTTATTCCATTTTAAAGTATACTAAAATAGTAAATCATTATTTTAAGTTGTAATAATATTTCACAGTAATGCCATTTTTACCGTAAATATATATACGATATGGGATATTCTTATAAGATAGTTTGAATATTTGATGGTTTTCTATGGAGTCTAACTGTATTCAGGTACAGAAATTATAGTGAAAAAAATATTTTCTTACTTTGCTTTTTCTCGTTTCTAGTCCAAATATCTAAAAAATCTTAAATTAAGTAAAAATCTTGTTTTGTTTTCAAGTTTTTCCTTAAAATAAGCAAAACTATCTGTCAGTGGGACTTGTTTTCGCTTTTAAAAATAGATATTTGCTGAAATACATATTAAAGACAAGACAAAAATTCTAAGAAAAATTTTATAATTGTATATAATTGTATAAATTCTGTATAAATATAATAATTAAACAAATCTGTAGCTCCTGGTCAACTATAATTCAGACTCAACATTGCAAATCTTGCGATGTGACTATTACGGATGCGCACATTGCGATATTGTTTCTGAAATGATATATTGTGCAGCCCCAGTAAGAATGCTATTAAAAATATCTGATATTAGTTACATATACCATTAGGCTGTTACATGCTTTATTCTGATTGGTGGAATAATTTTACAGGAATGAACAGCTAAAGAAGTTTCATTACGGTTTCGACCATGTTACAGTTCCATATCATATTTTCTGAAAGTCCTTACCACCTGCAACCTCAAAGCAACAAAAAAAACAACGACAGATGAAAAGTGACGCTAAGTACAAAAAGTAAGACTATGCTACTGTGAATTCAGTCAGTATATTTATGAGGGATTTATAAAGTTCAAATGCATTGACTTACACATTGATCTTAATAAGTGAATAATTCATTCAACTTATTTGTTTGACACCCGGAACTGCGTACAAAAAATACAAGCCCAGTTCTGCCCAGCGTACAAGCCCAGTTCTGCAGATTAAATATCAGTAAAATAATGTGTGGTCATTGTGTGTTCTCTGTTCAAGGAATATATACAGGCCAAACGTGTGTAATACCTACCAGAGAAGTGCTAGCAGTCAGAAAGTTATATGAAAAGTAAACTAACAGCCTCCATACAAAGCTCACTGCGAGTTGAGATCCAACTCAAATGTTTGCCTTTGGCTCTTCTAGAGCTTAAATAACCCGCAGTAAACTTTCTAAAAAAGACAGAAACAAGCTCTCTTTGGCTGTATACAGGCCCCCAGTGCTCAGCACCGAGGGTCTCGTAAGCAAAGCTTTGTGAGTCATGTCAGATGCGGCTTTGTGTATTGTGAGAGATGCATGTAAAAGGAGCTTCTTGTTTGTTGTGACCTTCAAAAATGGCATGGATAGGGAGAAAGTCTAACAGCAAGCCTCTTCACTTTCTTTTGTCGCTTGTCAACAGAGACGGGATGTGGAGTCTGTGTTGTTGTTGAAGATGTGCTGCACTGAAAGACACATTGTGGTCGGAGACAGGATGCCCTTAGATGCTGATTTGAGATCAGCCTCTTTCAGCCAAGCATAGACAGTGGCTGCACACTTTCGTAGATGGAGGGGGAGAACGTGGTGATGCTTTTTTGTTTTGTTTTGAGGATTCTAAAAGTGTTTCTTCCGTACGTGTATTGTTTCAAGAAATCTCTGCATCCACATTGAAGCAGGAAAACTGGATTAAAACCAGGGCCTAAAACTCTTTGCCAAACCTGCCAATGGCCGGTGACAGTTTTTTTTTCTGGCCATGAAACTCTACAACTATACTACAATTATACTACAACTGCAGTAACTAATCATATTTACAATGTTTTTTAGTTTATCACTGGATAACTTTTTTTTTAAATCCAGTTTCTTTGAATAGTGAATTAATTTGTTTTGTTGACTGAAAGGCAGACAATCCATCCATCTCTTGTTTTGACACACATTCCCATTACCCCTTATCCTCATGACCAGACAGGCCTCTTGACTCCTTCTGGTTTCACAATTGCTAAAATAACAGTTCAACCAGACACAGGTTACTAATTACTTATAATTAATGTACTGTATAATATATAATAAATTCCATTTTCTGCTTTTTTATTTATTGGAAATTACTTATTGAAATTCATTCTACACTGGTTGCCATGTCAGTTGCCATTATTTTATCTTATTTTATTTTCCTGTTGTATTTATCTGAGCAGGCTTTTTTTTTTTTATAAAGTATTTTTGTTATGCTTTCAGTTTAAGGGCTTACGTATGGACTCTCTCAGACTGTTCACTTTCATTTCTAGTAATTAAATGACATTAAACTTTTGTGTATTTGCCTATATCTGTTGTCATTTGGACAGAGCCTTAGAGGCTGATCAGTTCAGCTGTGAATAACATCATTGCCTATAACCCTGCAGGTTCTAATTACAGTCTACACTTCAACCAATAGCTTGTTTCTCACTTGCTTCAGTTCAAATTTGTCCAAAAATGAGCCTCCTGCAGAGAGCGAGAGAGAGATGGAGAAAATAATGCAGTGGAGATGTTGGAATGTGCAGCATTTCTGCTGGACTTTAAACAATGTGCCTGAAAGCGTTTGACATCACTTTCCAACCACCTGCTGTGGAGAGTGTGTGTGTGTATCTTTTATTTCTCCTCCACCTCTTTTAATAATTGTTGAAACGGGCTGCTTGGAAACACTAGCAGGTGTGTTCGCCAATGCACTAGCAAATATTGCATGTTAAGCAAACTTCAGTTGGCCGGTCTGCATTTACTGGATCAATCTGTGACACTGGATTCATCAGTTGGCAGGGCTCAACAATGAGATTTTGTTTTCTGCCTGTCCAGTGGAGCCAATTACTTACGATGTGTACTTGCTTTGGCAACACTTTTACTGGCCTAGTTGAAATAATTAGCAATGTTTATTTAGTAATGCATTTATTATGTGTGGTATTTTAGGCATATGCTCAACAAGGCTGCATTTGTTTTATATAATAGAGATATATTAATATAACAAAGACATTTAATGAAAACAGTAATATTGTTATTATGTATTTAATTATATTATAATTATTAGCCATTGCTAAAAATTGGATTATTACGTCACAAATGCAAATTGTATAAAATCAAAAGTACCTCATAAAATACTTCTATTAAGCAGTTTAAATTGATCTATTGACACATTACATTGATCAAAAGTTAGAGTAAAAATGTATCATTTGAAGTAAATGCTTGTCTTTTGAACTTTCTGTTCATAAAAGAATCCTGAAAAGTGCAATGTATTACATTTTACACAAAATATAAATAAAAAATAAAAATATTTTCAGCAAGTATTAATATTTGGACTAATAATAACTGATGGTAACAAAAAAATGAATATGATTTCTGAAAATGCAACTTTGAATCACAAGTATAATTAAATTAAATTCATATTTTTATCAATCAAATGCAGCCTTGGTGAACAGAAAAACATATATATATATATATATATATATATATATATATATATATATATGATGTTTGAGATAAATCAACCGACTATGCAACAACAGTGTAGATGTTCAAGCTCAATAATTATGAAGTTTTCAGTTATCATTTCATCGACCTGAAACTGTCTGTTATTTTATTGTGTCAGAGTGACACTTCAGATGTTCAATCAAAGACTGCAACCGACCATGAAATATATACATATATATGAAAACCGCAAGCCACTGTTGCCAGTTTGACTTTCATTAACCTGTTCTTCCTTTTTTTTCTCTGCAGTGGGTTCTTGCATTTGAGATTTTCATCCCTCTGGTGCTTTTCTTCATACTTCTGGGCTTGCGGCAAAAGAAGCCAGCCATTCCAGTCAAAGAAGGTATGTTTCATAAAATCACAAACAAAAAGGGTAGGTGAACGAAGAAAGGAAGGAAGGGTAAGGTGGCTCTTACCTCAAACCAGCTCGCTCTCACCCTCCACTGGTCTGATCACTTCTGTTTTCCCCTGGGGTTTTTATGAAGTTCACATACCCAATGTAATGATGTTGAGTAAGTGTGTCAGTAGTTAGACTGGGTCCTTTAGCCTTCAGAAGTAATTAAGGGAGAAGTGTACTCAAATGTGGTCATCGTTTACTCCAATTCATGTTGTTTAAGTATTTATTCTGAAGAACACTAAAGGAAACACTTTGAAAATGTTCTGGCTGTTCTCTTTTAAACATGGTCAAGCTAGCAGTCTCCAAAAAGCCCCTGAGAAATCAAAATTCCCCTGATAATCTGATGTGTAATTATAAAAAATTTATAATTTGAAATTATCGTCAAAAGTAACAACTTCAGTACCAGTTAATTTAACATTTGAGCGCTGTTGAGCACAATCTTAAAAACCACTTGATTGGCCATTGTGTTCACATGCCTAACAGATATGATTGCGATTGGCTCAGAAGGTCATCGCTTCACCGTTCTTCACTGCTGTTCACCAAATGCGAACACAGATACACAGACACTACAGCGTTTGAAAGCTGTGTCTATCAGCTAATCTATCTGTGAGCAGATATATGAGAGATCCGCTGTCCAATCAGCTCTCCAACCTAAACATAGCTTATATTGAAGCCAAATTGACAGGTTGTGTAATGTGCCTCTTTATTATGCAGTAGTGTGGCTTAGCTCTGCCTCTACAAAACAAGTTCAATGCCTGCTTCTACATCACTGCCTGTGTAGCTCCGCCCACTGATTTGCACATGTGGTTGTAAATAATGAGAGAAAAGTGCAGCTCTATGCAGAAACCAAATGATAAAGATGCTCTGAAGACAGCAAGACGCTGTACAGTACCAAGTTGTGGAAAACCACAGTCTTTTTGTTGCCTTCTGTTTGATTGCATCGTTAGGAAAGAGTGGATGAACTTTATTATTTTTAATGAAGTTTAATACCTTGTGAGTATGAACTTGGTCTTTGGTTCGTTTTATTTTACCATGAATCCATTTAAAAGTAAGGCACAATTCGCCACTGAACTGTCAGAAATATTAAAAGTAAGATGATGTTGAACAGTACACGCACACACGCACGCATGCACGCACACACACACACACACACACACACACACACACACACACACACACACACACACACACACACACACACACGCACACACGTGTAAGTAACTGTTTTTATTATGTGGTCACTGATGCTTTGTCTGTTGTTACAGATCAGTTGTTTTTATCATGGGTTTTTAATAATCCCACTTTATATTAAGTAACTACTATCTACTTACATTTAAAGTTTTCATTTGGTACAATGCACGTATTACAGTATGTACAGTACATACATGTTTTTACATTGTACTTATATGTTTAAAAAATTATATGCAAGCTATTACTCCTAATTTCTTTATGATTACACTGTTGGCTTATCCCTAATACCTTAACTCACCCTTAAACCTACTGTGGCGAGATAGAGGGAAAACACCGACAAAGAGGTACGTGTCACACACTTGTCCCCGGAGGGTGTTTTATTAACATATGCAGGGTGCTATAAGTACAGTGCAGGTGAGGTCTTCAGGCCGTGAAGAGTGCTGGTGCTCCGAGGATAGAGAGTGGGGCTGTGCCTGTGCGGAGGGGTGTGGGTGAAGATCAGCTGCTGGAGTATGCTGGGGAAACAGAGAAACACAGACGTTAACAGCGGAGACACACATGAGAGAAGTAGCTCAACTCCTGTTGTTCTGGCTCCGCTTATATCTGTGTTTCCTGATGGGATTCAGCTGCGGCTGATCTTCAGTGATGAGGTGACAGCTGGTGTTGATCCGGGACCATGGCGACGTTGCATTGATACACTCGCCACACCTACCCATACCACCAAACCTGTCCTTAACCTTAAGAGTATCCCACCTCAGTTGCACCATAAGTGTTGAGCAATTCAGTATGAACTCAATTAGTACATTGTGCTTATTTTGTTTGATGTAAGTACAGTAGACAGTTGTTAAGGCCACTTAGTTAAGGGGCTTCCTAAATTAAAACAGTATCCATCTTTGAAGGATATAGGCTGTCAGTCATACAACGGTAATTTCAAACTTTAGAAAATGTTAATAATGCAAACTGTTTGCCAATCATACCAATCATACTTCCAAGTTTAACATCCGCCATGCCTGTTCAAACCATGCTTTCCGATGAATGGGCTCAAAATAGGACAGAAAATAGCCTATTACTTGTGAATTATTTTTTGTTTTCAATGTAAAAAATTGTGATGTGAATGTCAGAGAACAGTACAAAATAAAAAGGCAGCTGATGACCCATTTAAAGGTAGTAGTTCATGTAACTCTTCCAAATACTAAAGTCAAAACAATATCATTGTTTGAGAAATTACCCCAATTAAATTGTTGTTCTCTGCCACTACTCTTAGATCTTATTCTCATTCACATACAGTATGTCGAAACTAGAATGTGGACCTTTGTAATATGGAAAAGACAGAATGTTCTGCCTTTTGTTTCACTAAAGAGAATATAGATTTGAAATGACATGAATGTGAGTTAATAATGACTTGTCAGAATTTTCAGTTTGGGGTGAATTATTCATTTCAATGTTGTTTGTGCTATATGATAACGTTTGTCCATTTTTCTATGTTGTTGCATCATACAACTTTGCCAATCTGTCATTGATTGCAAAGGTTGTTTTGCTGTTAGACAGAACTTTAGCTGTGTAGTATTATTTTTGTTGTCATTCACAAAACACCCTCATTTATATGTCATCACAATGTCTATTATGTTCGATGCTGAAATCACACCATGTTTTGTTTTATTTTTGCTTCTTTCTGTCATCTGTCCTCAATACTTTTCTCTCTCTCTCTGTAACTCTGTCTTTTATTCTATCTTTCTCATGTTGCATGTTCACTGCATGTTGGACCAGTGTGTAAGTCAAAATGTTTTAGTTTTTTTGTGTGTGTTTGTGTGTATCTAAATTCTTAACTCTTTTTGGGGTTTTGTGGGTATCATTCCACTGTGTATCCTCTAATTGTGAGTTTGTGTTTTTCCTTGGGCTCTAATGTCTTTATTGTGCTGCTATTGTGTATTTGCCATGTCAACTGTTCATGCATCAATCTAATGGTAAATAACTCAAAGAGTATGCTCTCATTGGAACACACCTGACATGAAGAAATGAATAACATTGCAACATAACCACGTGTGATGCATTAAGATTGCAGCAACAATACATTTGAGTATTTATATCTACATTTGAATATTTATATCTGCAGAACATTTCAAATTGGTGAAATTAATATATAATATCTGCATAAACCCTCAATTTCTTGACATATCTGCTTTACAGTGACTTGTAGTATTATTGAAGATCAGGTAATAATGTTTTTCATTACATAATAATGGCAGTGTAAGCATGTCAAAGTCAGACATGACACTTTTTTTTATTAAATGTTAAATATTTTATTAAATAAACCATTCAAAAGTTTGTTCTCAGTAAGTATGTTTTAAATAAATGTTGTTCTTTTTATCTTTTTATTTCTTAAATAATCCTGGCAAAGATTGTTTAGTCCTTGTACTTTAATAATAATCAAATAAAATGTTTCTTAAGCATCAGATCAGCTTATTATATGATTTTATTTAGAACATTCTGCATTTGCAAATGTAAAAATGTTAAATTTTAAAATTGTTTTTAAGTAACATTTCAATTTCAATAATATTTCACAATATTACTATTTTCCTGTATATTTAAAGGGGGAAATGCATCGTTTGTTGAACCTGGCAGTTACAAACTTATAAATGGCAATATATGTTTTATCTCATTTCAATTCAAAGTATTTAAAAATGGGGAAAAAAAACATGCAGATACGGTCATAAACTCATGTCCTTTTTTCAAACCATTAGATGATTTACGTCCAATGAGAAGAGCGAATGCAGATTTCAGAAACTAGGATTATAAAATAGCTTTTATCGCTTGCTGTTTTATTGCGTCACGTCTGGTCTAAGAGGTTTAGGTGTAGGGCCCCCATATGTCCGCGTAAGAACTAACATAATCCACAATCCACTGAGAGCGAAGGATATGTCTTACAACGTTATTCAAATACCTCGTCCAGATAATGACACATCTGTGCTTTCTCAACCAATGAGCTGAGACTCTAATTGTCAAACACTCACACGAACACACGCACACACTGACTGAATTCATCCACTTACTGAGCCATCAGGTTATTTCCCCTGACTGATCTTTGCTCTTTTAATCCTCAGCTGTGTTTGCGGAGCGGGAGCAGATGTCAGATATAAGCGTTAGGAAAAGCGAGGCAATAAACACAGCTACCTCTCGTGAGCAGACAACCTGTCACTGGAACAGCATAAATATAACACGCTTCAGTGTTAACGTCAATCGAGGGAGGGTTTTTTGTGCAGAGCCGTCGGGTGCCGATGGCGAACTGCGTTTAGCTAACGCTGCTGCTTCTGGTTGAATGCATTTATTTATTTATTTTCGGAGCAGGCAGCATTGGACATGGATGCCAACTCCACAGGCCACACGCTGCAGTGACAAAACACTTAAGGGAGGAAAAAGAGTCAGCACTTACCATTAAGTAACCTTCTAGATCCCTCCGTCAGTGCCAACCGCCTCATGTTTGCATTTCAGGCAGGACAGCCAAAGTGAACGGAGGAGAAAGCTGAATCTGAATTGGCTGAGCCATTCATTAATTAAGGCTTCATTAAATAATCTCAGCCTAATTTAGTCATTAGCAGATCAATGCAGGGCAAATTTGTAGAAAGAGGAATATTTTGTCAGAGAACTGTATAGTAGTAGTGCATTTCAGCAGGTGAATTGTGTCCTGGTGAACAAATGTTACAGGCTTTGTGATCACTAGACAACCTTGTGGATAAAACATTGGTTTAGGGATTAATGCACATGCTGTAAATACAGAGCATGGGGATAATTAGAGAGATGCAGGTTTGAATTTGGCTCAATGCTAATTTTAGGTCACCTCAGAATTATGGTTTTTATGAGGTAACATAAAAATGGTCAAACTACTTGCTCTACAAACAAGTGTGTTCATGACTATTGCATAAAAAGGAGAATAATGTAATAAGAAAATGTCAGTTTGCAACATGAAGCAGCATTATTATATATTTTTTTGATTTATACATCAGGTGAAAACCGAAATAAAAAGCTTTCTAGTGGTGTATACCTTTTTTTAACGATAGCACAGTATTTGACAGAGATACAGTTATTTAAAAGGCATCTGAGGATTAAAACTCAATCAAAACACTGAGAAAATCACCTTTAAAATTGTCTACATGAAGTGCTTAGCTGTGCACATTACTAGTGATATATTTGCAGTAGGACATTTACAACATATATTTATGAAACATTATCTTTACTGAGTATTTAAATGATTTTTGGGGTTTCATGACCCCTTAAGAAGAAGAAGCAGAAGAAGAAGAAAACATTCACTGATCTAGTGCTAAAAATGCCTAGAACATTTTTTATGAAATATAAAAAGACAGGTTAGGGCTGTGCAGTTAATCAAAATTCAATTTCGATTTTTGGCCTCCAACAATTATGATTTTTTTTTGTTCGTTTTTTTTTTTTTTACTTTGTCCCATTCTGCTTTAGTATTGAGAATTGTTACATTTCATGATCTTTGAAATGTGTAGGTGTAATAGAATTTACAAAAAAAAACAATTTGTATATATATAAACACATATATACGTTTTGATCATATGGCTCACTAATAATCAATTTAAATAATAATAAATATTATGAATTTTGTCTAAATGAATTATCTTGCATAATTTTGAGGATTTTATTATAATTTTTTTTTTAACGGTTTCCCATTCTGCTTTAGTATTGAAAATTGTAACATTTTATAGTCTTTGAAATGTGTAGGTGTAATATTATTATTATTATTATTATTTACAGAAACAAAAAATATATATATTTTACATATATAAACATATCTATATACAGTTTGGTCATATGGCCCACTGATAATCGTTTTAAATAATACTTTATTAAATAATTACGTGATTAAATTATTGTTATTATGATTATTACCAAAATAATTGTGATTATGATTTTTCCCATAATTGAGCAGCTCTATCACAGGTGCACATTTGATTCCAAGCAGAATCATTCAAATAATGACAGAATAAGGATTATTCTGTTTGTCACTCGTGTAGTCATTGTGGCCTTTGAGAATCAAATACGACCATTTACTCCTCCCTGAGAACTTGACTCTATATCGAGTTTGTACAGGAGCAGGTTGTGGTGCGGAAGTGAGTCATCTAAACACTGCTGTCCACTCCTGTGCTCTATAGAAGACGAGACTGGCAGCTTGTGGGTGTACAAGAGCCACACAACACCACAATGCTGCTTTTATTCTTCTCCAGTGACAGCTTATCTAGTCAACCACGGCGTGTGTGATGAAGTGAATAATCTGAAGGCCACTCAAAGTTTATCGAAACGGTCTGACATCTGAAACCCTCTCTGACCCCGTGTTTGCTCTCTGATATGTGACGGCTGCTTCTTTTTCTCTCTCTGTCTTTTAATCTCTCCCCAAATCTTTGATACGTGGACCTTGGGAAAAATGGCATCTCCATTGTTTGTTGTGATATCCCACATTCTACTCACATTCCTGCCCGTAATCATTTACCTCCATCCATACACCGCTCTGCTTTTTAAAAAAAAAATTTAATTGATGTTTTTTTTTTTCCATTCACCAAACCATTTAAACCTCATTGCAATACTGGATTTCGCTTTTCTGTCGCCTCCATTCTCTCCGTCCCTCCGCCGTGGTCTATTTTTCCCGGTTCTGTCCAGTCTTCTATAGTGCGGCGCCGCTGACCTCGGCGGGAATCATTCCCATCATGCAGTCGTTGTGTCCGGATGGTCAGCGGGATGAGTTTGGCTTCCTGCAGTATAAAAACTCCACGTGAGTCCACCTCCACTCTGGTTTCTGATATTTTTAATCTCTCTCTTTTGATGACTAAGATGAGCTCTAATGTATTCTGCTCTCATTATGGGGTGTGAATTGCAGTCACCATCACCACCTGTAGTTAGATTATATAAGCTGTTAGATTGTGTAATGGAACTTATCTTTGTGCTCAGAAACCGCAGTAGGTTTTTTTCTGTTGAACAGCATTGTATTAGTCTACCAGTCTCACTAGTTAGTACTAACTAGCATTAATTGTAGGATACAATAGGATATTAATACATAATACAAAACCCAGTGTTTCTATTGTTAACTAAAACTATAAACAGTTTAATAATCTTTAAAATAAAAATAACAAAAACAAAATAGCAAAAATTTAACAATAAAATGAAAACCTTAAACATTAACTCAAAATCATTATTCTTTATAATACTATTACATGTATTATTACATTATAATACTATTACATTTATTATTTCAAGTTCTAAACCCAGCAGACACACAACGTCATAAGACGTTATTATTAGGTTAGATTTAGGATGCCAAAATGTTATTTTAACATCCAATAATGACGTGAAATGACATTGATATTTGGTTGATTTTACGTTGTGTTGGAAAGTGACCAAAATCCAACGTGGAGCCAACATCTTAAACCAACGTCATATTGACGTCAAATACTGACATTTATTTATCAGGTATGGCAACCAAAATCCAACGTATGATACGTCTATGAAAACGTTATAGTGGTAATGTACACACAACGTCAAGCTGTAACATCATTAGCTGTTGATATTTTGCTGTTTTTAGGTTGCGTTGGAAAGTAACCAAATGCAATGTCTGTCCAACGTTGGACATTGACGTCAGCCTGACGTTGGGTTCTGACTTCAACCAGATTTTCATTCCCAAACAAAAGGCAACGTCTCCCGGCGTTGGAATACAATGTCAAATTGACATCATGTTGACGTCCTGTGCCTGCCGGGAAGTTACTGAAATAAAAATGAAAACTAAAATTTTAAGATTAAAACTAAACGACAATAAAATTAAAAAATGACAAAAATCAAGTATTAATAAATACTATAATAATTTATACATGATGCTAAAATAACACTGCAAGGATCTGGCAATATAAAACACAATATACAGATGAAAATACATATAAGAAAATGAAGTCGAAGTACCAAAATACAGAAGTAAAAATGTTTTTAAAAAATTTAAGCTTAATTAGAAATATAAAAAATAAAATTACTAAAATACTAAATGAATTAATAATATAATATAAAGTCATTGTAAGCTGACTCAGATGTTAACAAATATATATTTTGTGTTTTGCACAAGTAACTAATGCTGAACAGTGTAGCTGAAAATATTTAAACACTATAAACAAAAAAATGTTCAATCTCTCTAATAATCTAAGATCAATATCTATACTTGTTTGTTGTTGTTGTTTTTCCATTGAGTTACATCACTTTTGGGATTTGCCCTTCTCTTCTTTTTCTTCTGTTCTTCTTGCTCCTCTTATGATTAAAATTCACTTCTCTGACCTCAATGTTTCTCCCGTGTCTCAGTGTGACTCAGTTGCTGGAAAGGATCAGTGAAGTTGTGGAGCAGAATCACTTGTTTACGTCAGACAGGCCCAGTCTGGGAGAGGAGCTGGAGTCTCTGCAGCAGCACCTTGAAAGTCTGAGCTCAGCACAAGGCCCTCTAGAGAGCCACTACAACACCAGCCATGGTCAGAAAACGCACAGACATACTATACATGCACCAGCCTTCATTATCGTGTAGCATGTCTTTATGCAAATTAGAAATTTGAAGCAAATCAGTACTGTAGCAAAACAGCGCTGCAGTTACTGTCAGAATTGGTGACAAGTTAATTCAGATTTCAGGCTTCAGATTGCATGCTTTTTAATGTGGTTGAACTATGGCTAGCTTTACAAAAGTTCAGAAATAACTGCATATTACTAACCGTAAAGATGCATACTGTATATGTGAACAATAACAGTAATATTTCGAGACACACAGCATCAGTCTTCCTGCATTGTGCTGATTTCTTTGAGATCAATGGACATGTGCAATAAAAAAAATAAACAGATAATAAAATAACAGTTATGTTGCCACAAAGACACAGTGTGTGATGCTGTATGACCCATGTTTTTGCATAGCATAATATTAAGGCCAATAGGGAAGCTAAATGTCATACTGGCCTCTTTGTACTGTACTTGTATAACGTTTATTGATGAATAAACCTTCAAAAGTTGATATATATAAGGTTATATATTTTAAGGCTTTATAAAAAATAATTCTCACACTCACAAATACTTATTTGATCAAATCTACAGTAAAGAGCACACTCTTTTTATGGTTTTACCAAGAAATGTAAGTTTTATTAGGTACTTAAAGCACCCCTTTCCCCCACTGTCATGCACTAAAAAAAGAATAAAAAAGCTGTAATTTAAGTAAAAATGTTGTTGAGGTTTACAAAATGGGAAGTGGCTGTAAGAAAACAGCAAAAACACTGAAAATGGCATTTTCCACCTTTAGGGCAATAGATAACAATTTACAGTGAGATGTAAGTGATATCAAACTTTTCAGATGATATCAGACTTTTCTCCATCCTTATTTTAGTCATATTTACTAAAGGCGCCAATATAAATGGTACAATAAAAGCACTGTACATTAGTGTAGTGTACATTGAAATTTACAGAAAAGTCCATGTTTTTTTTTGTTCAATAATGCGTATATCTGTGCATTTTTTGACTCCAGGTTTCACTGTGGGAAGCGTCCTCAGGAACCAGTCGATGTTCCAGCAGTTTCTGATCCGAAATCTGTCCCTGCCGAACGACACGTCCAGCCTGCTGCTCTCCTCCCCCGTCAATCTAAAAGAGGTCTGTCTTTTCCCCTCATCTGCCTTTTTCCTCAAACCCAGGTCAGACTAAATCATGACTCAGCGTCGTGCCCCTCCGAGCCTCCTTGCGCTTTCATCTGCTTTGGAGTCTCCGCTCGGGTTTGCAGCTCCATTAGTGATTCCGCTGCATGACAACAGAGCGCGAGGATGTGCGATTGAATCTGATGCTTCAGGGCAGAGGAGCTCCAGCACTTTAATGTGTGGGGTTAACGTGCTGCAGTCAATGTAAAAGTGTTGAGATATGCTCTTGTGAGTTTGCGAGTGAAATGTTAATTTTCCTCAGGGAGTTTCGTTTCTTCTTTTCTCTGGCTATTTAAAGGATGTGTGTGAGAAAGGAGTTTCTAAATCGGTGTGTGTGTGTGTGTGTGTGTGTGTGTGTGTGTGTGTGTGTGTGTGTGTGTGTGTGTGTGTGCGCGCCTGTGTGTGTACTCTATTCAGGTGTATAATCTCATCTTTGGGATGTATCCCAAAGCGGGATCAAAGGGAGGAGAAAGAGATAAAGGACAGCACCAACTCAACAGTTCTGGAGAAAAGCTTGTACAGCTGGAGGTACAGAGTGATGCCCTTTAAAAATATACATATAATAAATATAATATAAATATGATACATTTTTGTATTCCTTTATCATAATGAATTGTATTTAAGAAATGATAAGGTATGCAGCATGTGGAAATTTGTTGATAAAAATCTAAGAGTGAAAATTTTCTTTTTTTCTTTTCAAATAAGTTCTCGTAATAATCTATTATATTATATTATATTATATTATATTATATTATGTTATACTAATATTATTCATTCATTCACTTTCTTTTCGGCTTAGTCCCTTTATTAATCTGGGGTCGCCACAGCGGATGCCCTTTCAGCTGCAACCCATCACTGGGAAACATCCATACACACTCATTCACACACATACACTATGGACAATTTAGCCTACCCAATTCACCTATACTGCATGTCTTTG
>CAIGQV010016645.1:12540720-12626660 GCA_903798115.1 Danio jaintianensis
TGTGTGTGTGTGTGTGTGTGTGTGTGTGTGTGTGTGTGTGTGCGCGCCTGTGTGTGTACTCTATTCAGGTGTATAATCTCATCTTTGGGATGTATCCCAAAGCGGGATCAAAGGGAGGAGAAAGAGATAAAGGACAGCACCAACTCAACAGTTCTGGAGAAAAGCTTGTACAGCTGGAGGTACAGAGTGATGCCCTTTAAAAATATACATATAATAAATATAATATAAATATGATACATTTTTGTATTCCTTTATCATAATGAATTGTATTTAAGAAATGATAAGGTATGCAGCATGTGGAAATTTGTTGATAAAAATCTAAGAGTGAAAATTTTCTTTTTTTCTTTTCAAATAAGTTCTCGTAATAATCTATTATATTATATTATATTATATTATATTATATTATGTTATACTAATATTATTCATTCATTCACTTTCTTTTCGGCTTAGTCCCTTTATTAATCTGGGGTCGCCACAGCGGATGCCCTTTCAGCTGCAACCCATCACTGGGAAACATCCATACACACTCATTCACACACATACACTATGGACAATTTAGCCTACCCAATTCACCTATACTGCATGTCTTTGGACTTGTGGGGAAAACCGGAGCACCCGGAGGAAACCCACGGCAACACAGGGAGAACATGCAAACTCCACACAGAAACGCCAACTGACCCAGCCGAGGCTCGAACCAGCGATCTTCTTGCTGTGAGGCGAACGTGCTACCCACTGCGCCTCACAGTATAATATAATTATTATATTCATTCATTCATTCATTTTCTTTTCGGCTTAGTCCCTTTATTAATCTGGGGTCGCCACAGCGGGATGAACCGCCAACTTATCCAGCATATGTTTTACGCAGCGGATGCCCTTCCAGCTGCAACCCATCACTGGGAAACATTCATACACACTCATTCACACACATACGATACGGACAATTTTAGCTTACCCAATTCAACTATACCGCATGTCTTTGGACTTGTGGGGGAAACCGGAGCACCCGGAGGAAACCCACGCAAACACGGGGAGAACATGCAAACTCCACACAGAAATGCCAACTGACCCAGCCGAGGCTCGAACCAGCGACCTTCTTGCTGTGAGGCGAACGTGCTACCCACTGCGCCACCGCGTCGCCCATTATTATATTATATTATTTTATATTATATTATATTATATTATATTATACTATATACACACATACACACAGAGTGTCACAGAGCTATGGATATTAAATAAAAAATTACAATTGGTCAGAATAATAAATCTTTATCTTCATTTGTATTATTTTTTGTTATTGAAAATCAGGGTTATTCCACCAAATAGTGCATTCTTATGCATTGACAACAGCATTTTTTGTTCATTAACTTTAAATCTGCATTTTAGACCAGTTTCTGGTTCATTTGTCACAGAATACTTGTTTAAAAGCTTTAATAGTTAAATTCAGCTTTTCACAGGAGAAGATTTTTAAAATGTTAAAGAAGTGTATAAAACAATGTATGATGAATTTACAGTTCTACTTTATTTTATTTTATTTTATTTGTTTTTACATATAAATGCATCCTTATCATGAACATTATATATTTAAGCAACGACAACTTTACCAACTTTTGAATGTTAGTGAATTTAATAATTAATATATAACAGATTACATTTTCATGAATAAAACACAATATGTAAATGTACAGTATATTAATGCAACAGTGCCTTTTTCTTTCACATATTTGTATCTTTCAAAAAATTAAACTCTGTCTTTTCCCATTCATTATCATTCTTTATCCCCCCGAAGCACATTTTGCATAAAGGCACCTGCTAATTGAAAAAATATGAAAATAAAGGCTGTTTAAAAATGACTAACACAGATTTTTATATTTCTTAAACTCTATTAAAATGCACAGAAAGTAAAAATACTACACTGATAGGAATGCAAGTCTGCAATATTTGGATAATAGTATAACTGTCTCAAACTTTACAGACTTAATGCAGTGCCAGTGCTGCTGCAGTGCCTGTCTCATTCATATTTCATACTTGCTGAGCTGCTGTAAGCAACTTTTTTTTGAAAACCACACATAATGTACCTACCACTTAACAGATGTGTCCTGAGAATTCACCTGTCTGTGTCCCAGGCCTAGACATTGCAAACAAGCAGACAGCGTCTCTTTAATATATTATTTACTCTCTCTTGACTGTAAATCATTTGCTGTGTTTGCAGCCGTTAGATTTGATTTGTTATGCACAGTCATATTAACACATTAATTTTGATGGCCATAAAAATGAGTTTTAGCTAGTGATGGGGTGTTGAAATTGATACTCTGGTTTGGAGTCAGTAGACGGTTAGCTGGCATCTCACTGTGCATCAGTGGCGTGTGGCAGATTACTGAAATGAGGAAGAAAAGTCCCCTCCCTGCATGTGGGGATTTTTTATTGGCTTTTTTTTCTCCTTCATATTTCGTGCATTTCATGAAATATGCCTGGCCAATTTAAGTTTTATTTGCATATTATTGTACCCACACTTGTCAGGATTCAAGTATTTAATTGTTAAAAAAAGTAGTAGTAATAATAATAATGTGCATATTGGTGACATGGTGGCTCAGTGGTTGGCACTGTCGCCTCACAGCAAGAAGGTCGCTGGTTCGAGCCCAGGCTGAGTTATTGGGCGTTTCTGTGTGGAGTTTGCATGTTCTCCCCCTGTTGGCGTGGGTTTCCTCCGGGTGCTCCGGTTTCCCCCACAGTCCAAAGACATGCGGTACAGGTGAATTGAGTAAACTAAATTGGCCGCAGTGTATGTGTGTGGATGAGTGTGTATGGATGTTTCCCAGTACTGGGTTGCAGCTGGAAGAGCATCCACTGTGTAAAACATTTGTTGGATAAGTTGGCGGTTCATTCCGCTGTGGCGACCCCTGATGAATAAAGGGACTAAGCCGAAGGAAAATGAATGAATGAATGTGCATATTCATATTGTAAATAATAAAATATTTCTTAAAAATGACCAGTTTCATCAGATTACTAGGGTTTATTAGATATGGGTTCAAGTAAAATATTAATATTTATTTTATTCTGTAGGACTGATAGGTAAAGGTACAATTTTTAAAATAAAATATGTTTGAAATAAAAATATTGACATTTAGAGTTTTTTTATTTTAGAAAATGATAATTGGTCAGAATAACAAATTACAGAAAAAAATCTGGGTTATTCCACCAAATTTTGATTTCTTAACACTTCTGAAGTTAAAAATTGGTATTGTGTTGTCTAAAAAGGCGTTGTCTGAAAACATGCCACCGTTTTGATATTTTATTCAAACTAAAATTCCAATAGATGACAAGGTTGTTATTTTGCATTTAGAAGAGCTTTTATTTATAAAGAATGGTCAGCAGGCAGGGGTCAAACCAGGAGCAAAACAACAATGTCAAGGTAATCCAAAAAGGGTAAATCCAGCAAACAGGCAAAGGTTGAACCAGGCGGCAAACAATCATAAAATAAAGAACAGTCCAGAATCAGAACAGACAGGCCAAAAACAGGAAACAAAAAATCCTTGACTAAGGTCCATGACATAAACAAAATACAATCTCAAACAATGAAGGTGTACGCATCAAATGAAAAGCAAATGAGAAGTATCTTGAAGAGGGCATGTCAGATACTCAAGAGCATTTGATTGGTGAAGATTTGATGAGAAACTGAAGTATAAGGTGCAAGCTTTAGATGTTTATATCTTTTCAGTTTTACAGTTTTTACAATTTTATATTTTCTAAACCTGAATTTTGTCACTGTTTTGGAGCACACTAGTTAATAGATATCCTTAAAGGTGCAGTATGTAAGTTTCACACCCAAGGGTTAAACTAGGCATTGCACTCCTGGATTAAAACAAAGGACAGGAGCGAGTGATTTAAACCGTGTTCTATATAAAAGCAACAGCACCCGATAGAAGTATTTTCCATATTAAAAGGAGTTTTTGTCCTAACCAACACCTTAAATTGATATATTAGAAATGGCTTCTATTTCTCACAGCTGAACAACAATAAACTATGACAATGATCACCTCAGGTAAACCTCATGTGCTTTATTCAGTGTTAAATGCTAACAATGTGAGTTTGAATGCCATTTTACATGACATTTATTGCCATATACTGAAAGCAGCAGCAGATAGTTCACCTCAGATCTTGAAAATAAAATAAACCATTTGAAATTGAACTTTAGAACTAAACACATATCAGTCATTCTACATTTAATAATGTTAAAGAGGGTTAATATGTATTAAATAGATTAAAAACCTTACCATTTCGTGAGTGAGTGCATATTCTGTGCTTCTGAATGGCTGTAATTAAATTTCTGTTGTGTTTCGTCTGGTGCAAACTGCCAAATTGCTTATCACTGTGTATCTCATCACGAAGCGTGTTGTTAGGACACGCAGTTACAATGTAACCTGCTCACCTAATGTTTACGTTCGTAATATTTATATCATTTGCTAATTAATAACCTCATGTGGAACTGAATCTGTCTCATTTCGGAGTCTGTTACTGTCCACCAGAGGTCGCTTTTCGGTCACGGACGCATGCTTTCAGAGCCTTTCTGAATGAATGAATGAAATATGCAGTTTTCCACCAAGGCAACCCGGAGTGCTGAAATATAATTGGCTAAACTGGCATTGGACAGGTTAAAATGACCAAAACAAAGACAGTGTTCCGGCACGGAAAACACATTTTCAAAGCAGAATATCTGACTTCAGCACTGTTTTTCAGATAAACAAGTATGTTCACTTGACATGTTTCTTAAATATCTGCAAACATATTATGGTATTTTTATGCTTTAGAAGAGTCAAAAACTTACACACAGCATATTTAAAATGAACATGTCTAACATCCTGCAGCTGTTTCAGTGTAATCATTGTCCAGATTGATAACAGCTGTAAATGGTTGATTAGCACAATGCGTGATGGGATGTGTGGTCCGAATGTATGGCTGGTGGAGTGTACATAAACCTGGAGTAGGGCACTAGTGAGTCTGGTGGGTACTCCAGCTAATACTCGTGACAGGTCTCCTAATTTTTCCAGATTCCAATTTTTTGTGAATAGACAAAAAATAAACATGACATGACATTTCAGTCTATCCTCATTTATGCTCAGAAGCAATTACTTGGAGGCTGGCATAATCTGGACGGGGGTCTGATTCAGAAGGCATTGAGAGACCCCACTAAAGCAGCTCACCGTCAAGCTCTTCTCAAAGTCTTGTCCCAGGCTCTGGGCATTGCTGGCGGGGTAGGAGGTCAAAAATTTGATCCTCAAGCACTGCGTGAGATGGAGGTCAGTCTGACAATACACTGAATAACAGTTCATTCCACTCAAATCATATGCTTCAGTTCAGTGACTATGGCTGACAAAAGTACCTCTTATATTTTTTCAGGGTGTTCTGTTGACTGGTGCAGTGCTTGAAACCCTTACCTGTGGGGAAGGAGGGAAAAGTGAGATAGGCAAAATCCTATTGGTCCCTGAGAAACAACAGACGGTTTTACAGGCTTACCGCACAACTGTTTGTGGTTTAGGGGCGGGGCAGAGGGCGGAGCTGTTCGGACAGTTGAGCGAAGAATTGAGAGATCAGATTGACACACAGAGAATATTTGATCAGGTACAGTATGTGCAAGAACAACAATTTTGTTCAATTTATTCCAGTCATTGTTGTATTGTTGTAAAATGTAATTTCCACCTCCGTAATATCCTCCTTGGTGACCTGTTAAACACAATAAAGAGTTTAAGAAATGAAAATGGCACTGGAAATGACTGTAGAGGGGAATTTCCTTTATTTCAGGAAAATAAACAAAATAATGAGTGTAATGAGGTGACATTATTGTACTGCAACCATCAGGTATTAAAAAAAGGCATTTAAAAGTATAAAAGCATTATCAAATTGCCTTCAACACACCACGAATGACCCCAAAATCTTGATTCATTTTGGTTGCAGGAATATTGCAAATGTTAAATAGTGCTGTAGTACTGTATTGCTGTACAGTATGTGCTGTACCAAACAGTGTCTTAATCAATAATGCTCATTAACTTGAACATTGAGTGATAATATTTCAGAATCTAATAAGCAATAAAAGATGACATTTTTTCATAAAAAAGAACAATTACTGTATTTACCTGCTTTAATAAAAGTAATCACTGCAAATTAAAGGTATTCATGCAAAAACAGTCCTGGAAGAAGATTTGGGGAGAAAAATATAAGAATCAAGTGAATTATTTATGGGATATATATAATGAAAATGGAGAGTATGCATTGTCTATTCACATTGTTTCAATGATAACAATGAATAATCAAGAAGAAAAAAATGCAGTAGGCTGAAAAGATCTGTTGCCATAGATATTTTTGTTGCACCATGTCACATTATGGATAAGGATTAGGATAAGAATGGATAAAGATTATTTGTAGTACAACCTTATCATTTTAAATCTTTTGTTTCAGCCTTTTTGAGAGGAACTTCCCCAAACCTCCCATAATCTAAAACACAGTCGACTCATTAGAAAAAAGATGGATAGTTGTCGTATGTAACATTAGTGAACATATTAAAACTCTTTAGAACTCTATAAAAACAGTGTTTATGAAGGTTTATAACTCTTCAAAGCCAAAAGTGTCCATACAGTAACACCTTGACCCTATCCATATTTACAGTGCATATTACTTTCTCCTCTCTCCTTTGCTCTTACATCACTTCTCCAGTTGCGTCTTGAGCAGTCTAATATGTCTGGTCTGTTGGATCAGTCCCGTCTCGGGGCTCTGCTGAAGAACCTGGCTGACGTGGAGCGGCTGCTCAGGGACGTGGATCTGCTGTCGGGTCTGGCCAGACTGCTGCCAAAAGGGGCCTGTGCAGGTCACCAGCCTCCTCCTCAGGCCAACACCACCTCTTGGAGCTCCAACACTACTACATGGGGTCCCAACACAACCGACAGCTCCGTGGAGGAAGGAGAAGGAGCTGCTGAAAACGAGGCCGAGGCTGAAAACCCCAAATCACAGTTTTCTGCATTTGTTCAGCTGTGGGCAGGACTTCAACCCATTCTTTGTGGGAATAACAGGTGAGTGTGTATCAGTGTGTTTGCTTTTTGAATGTAAAATTAAATTATTTTTATATTTCGCATTTCTTTAATCAGGATTTTTGAACCAGAAGCTCTGAAACAGGGAAATATGAGTTCTCTGGGCTTCACCAGCAAAGAACAGAGAAATTTAGGATTGCTTGTCCATCTCATGACTACAAATCCCAAAATCCTCTACTCTCCCATTGACTCAGAGGTGGACAAGGTCATACAAAAGGCAAGTCTAGACTCTAAAGGCCTACTAACACCAAGAATGATAACTACATCAGACTGTAGTTTTGTCAACTGTCGCTTTAAATCTTTTAGTTCTTATTAAAGAGGTTTGGATTTTGATTGGCTGTCAGAGATTCCAATGATATTGTTCAGTGTTTTAAAAGAATAGTTCACCCAAAAATGAACATTTACTCACTGTTTCCTCATACTCAAGTGGTTATAAACCTTTATGTGTTTCTTCCGTCTGTTTTACACAAAAGAACATACTTTTGAAGAAAGCTGGAAACCTTTAAACATTGACCTCCATAGTGTTTGTTTTTCCTGCTATGGACGTCAATGGTACAGGTTTTCAGCTTTCTTCAGAATATCTTCTTTTGTGTTCAACAGAAAAAATAATAATAACTCAAACAGGTTTTGAACAAGTGAAAGGTTGAGTAAATGATGACAGAATTTAGATTTTTGACTGAACTATCTCTTTAAGGCTGGAAAATGACAATTTATTATGTTTGCAAATGAGTTTGAGTTTGCAACCAAATTGTTTTTAAAAATGCTGATTAATTCCTTCTGAATCCAAAGGGCATTTAAAAAAAATTCAATTTATGTTGTGCCCACTGAATAGAAAATCATTTTATTTGTGAAAATCTTTTGATATGATATTGTTTGTTCTCTTTAGGCCAATGAGACCTTTGCCTTTGTGGGGAATGTGACTCACTATGCCCGTGTGTGGCTTAACATCTCAGCTGAATTAAGGACCTTCTTAGAGGAGGGTAAATTGCAAAATCACCTGATGTGGCTCCAGCAGGTAACTCCCTTTTTCAGTTACTAATCTAACAGATTTTAATTTGATGCATGTGTTCACTGGTACTGAGCATTCACAGAAATAAAGAGCAACAACAAATATTCTGCATTACTTTAACCAATTAAAATAATAATAATGTTAATAATTCAAGATTTGGAGTGTCTTACATCAGGTTCCTACAGGTTTAAATTTGTAAAGTGCCTCTATAAAGTGGCTGGTTAACAGAGTATGTTTCTTCCTGTTCCCAAAATCCAGCCACTAATCTAAAAAAAAAAAAAATTGATTTTTATTATGTATGACACATGTAATGACCTTCATTCATTTCATACATTCATGTTCATGGGACAGATTTGCAGAATATTTGTTTATTTTCTCCATGAAAATCTTTATCTACAGTATAATTAAACATTTATATTTAGTATGCAAGTGATTCATCCATTAAATTTGTATATTGATTGATTTCATTCTTTATCAAGCACATTGTTGCATGAGATAAAAGGCTGAAATCTTGAAAAACTAAGAACATTTCTTTGAGTAATGATCATTTGCTCAAATTATATTTGGTTAATAACGTAGGCTATTTGCAAAAACAAACAAAGTGTGTACAATATGTGTGTGTTATTGAGAAGCTGCTGGTAGGCACTCGCTAGTCAAAGTATAAATCTAAGCACATGCTTGGTCTCTATGTCTTTTGCTTTGTCCCTGTCTTGTAGTTTATTGCAGACCTGAAGAGGCACCATGAGCTGCTCAACGTGTCAAACAGTGAGCTGATGAACAGTCTGCTGGAGGAGAACTTCACCCTGCCAAACACAACCACGTTACTGGAGCAGCTGCACACCATTGATAATGCTGCTTGTGGATGGACTAACTTTATGTCAAAGGTCAGAAGAATGGTTTGCCTAAAGTTAATTGTGTTTTAAGTTCGATACTACTGAATTAATGGGTTAGATCACCAAAAATGAATAAAATAAAATAATATTTACCCACCCTCAGCCAATCCGAGATATAAGTGACTTCAGTAGATCATTAAGCAAGATTTCTAGCAAAAATTTTGGTCCATGGTTATTTATATAATGCAAGTCAACAGTTTTCAAAGTGGGTACCTTGATGTCAAAACGACATCAAATGCACATTGACGTCAAAAAAACATGTCAAAAATGTAAATCGATTTGATGTCAAAACCTTTACGTTCATTTGACATCTACACATTGATGCCCTTTTGACCACCAAAACAATGACACAAAAAAATATTGAATAAGAAAAGTTTTATTCATCTGAAAACAATTTTAAATTTATTGAATTTTGTATCTCTAAAATGCTTATAAACTACCTTGATGTTAAAATGACATCAAATTGACATCTAGCATTGACGTCAAAAAAACATGTCAAAAATCGATTACATGACAGTCCTGTATAATTGATTTTTGACATGTTTTTTTTTATGCCAATGTTAGATGTCAATTTGATGCCTTTTTTTACATCAAGGTAGTAAATTGGCATCAAATTGATTTGCATTTTTGACGTGTTTTTGATGCGTTTTTTAATCTCTTTAACATAAGTACTTAAAATACATACTTTATGATAGGAAAAATATTTAATAAAACAATATCTGAATCTGTGTGTCTCAGGTCAGTGTGGATATCTTCAGAGGCTTCCCTGATGAAGAGAGCATTGTCAATTACACACTGAACCAGGCCTACCATGACAACGTCTCAGTCTTTGCAAGTGAGTTAATTCTAATAGTTCTCAAGCGATCATAATGAAACGTCTCCAGAAAATGTTCATGTCATATTTCATTCACAAATGAAAAGAAAGAAGTATGAGTAAAAGGTTTATCGTTAGTTACCATGAATTAACAACGAACAATACTTCTACTGTATTTATTAATCTTAATGTTAATCTCAGCATTTACTAATTCATATTTTTAAAGTTTAACTTTAGTTTAATGAACTGTGAATTAACAGGAATATACACTAACACTCTTAAAAGGTTATTTGTTATGAAATAAAACAGCTGAATAAATGTTTTTTAGTATTTATTTTTAAAGTTTGGATCATTGTTTTTTGGATTGTAATATTTCCTATCAAATTACACCTTTAAAATTGTATAGAAAAATGTCTGAACAATTTATATTCCAAAATCAGTGAATTGGTTTCTAAATTATTTTAATGCTACAAGAAAACCATATTATGGTAGTAATAATATTTGTTGAAAATACATGAATCCTTAATGCATTTTTCTTCATGTAGATCATACACTGTCTGGCCCAAAACAAACAAAGAAAAAGTGTTACTGTTCGGATTGAAGAAAGAAAAAAGATCCAATCATGGACTCTTTTTGGCCAGGCAGTGTAGATTATTATTTTTTTTTTCTTCTGATTTTGGGTTGAATATGAATCAGCCATTTTGTTAACAAGCATTGTGAGACTGACCCATCCATTTGCCATATAAACTACATTTTCATGATTCATTTAGCCCTTAGTCATACCTTATTAAATTTAGCCAGTAGCCATATCTTTTAATCTGTGCTTTTTCTCTCTAGGTGTGATTTTCCAGACCAATAAAGATGGATCCCTGCCACCCCATGTTATGTATAAAATTCGACAGAACTCGAGCTTTACCGAGAAAACCAATGAAATCCGACGAGCTTATTGGCGCCCAGGGCCAAACACGGGTGGCAGATTCTACTTCCTTTATGGCTTTGTGTGGATCCAAGGTATGAAACGAAGACTTACAGAAGGCTCTATTTACACCTCGTATCAAGATGTTATATGATCAACCAAAACACAAATAGATGAAAGAGGCACATTTTAGGTATTTTAACTGGCATTTTAGTCTGTTAGAGGATAGTCTGTTTGTTTAGGCTTATTCTGATTTTTCAGTCTAATATTGTGAAATAAGCTCATACGTGTGAGCGTGAAATGAGACTGTGGGAAATGATACAGAGAGCAACAGCTTTCATTTCTGCTTTGATATCCACAAAACCACTTTTGGTTTGTGTTAGAATCAAGACTGGCTGGAGAGTATTGTGCTTTTTCTTCTTTTTTTTTTTTTTGCTTTCAAATCAAACTTATGCTCTTAGACAGCAAAATGTAGCTTTAAAACAAATCCCGTAATTGTTTTGTGGCTTTTTTAACATATTTGTCCATTTTAAAGGGACACTTCACCCATAAAAAAAATCTACTCACTGTTTACTCACCGTCAAGTGGTTCCAAACCTTTCTAAGCTTCTTTTTTCTCTTAAACACAAAAGAAGATATTTTGAAGAATGTTGGAAACCGGTAACTATTGACATCCATTGTAGGAAAAACAAATACTATTGAAGTCAATGGCTACAGGTTTCTAATATTTTTCCAAATACAAAATACTTTATGATAAAACAGAAGAAAGAAAGGATGGGTAAATGATGACGGAGTTTTAATTTTTGGTTGAAGGCAGACAAGCTCAAAACATTTCCCATTTCAGACATTCACAAATGTGTGTAGCAGCATTGAACGGTAAACACACCTTGATACCAAGTGTACACAAGGTCTAAGTTGGGCTTTGTCCTTTCCCAAACATCAATAGGACAGAATATTCATAAACATATATTGCTGTGTTTGCTGTAATCACTTTAAATGTTTGATTTTATTGTCAGAGAAGATCAAGTTCTTATCTAGTCTCAATTCATAAGCGTTAGTTGTGCACAATTCTTTACAAAACTGTCGACAAAGCGATAAATCGCTCTCTCTGAAACAACATCCGCAGAGTAGGGAATTGGCATAGGAAAAGTGAAATGAAGTTGATGTTTTATTCAAAGTGAAAGTTATTCTGGTAAAAAAAGTGTACCTGGTTATGTAATGCTTAGTGCGCCGGTCGGTAAAGTGCTTGTTTGGCATTTCTGGAAGCTGCACTTATTCAGGAGCTCGGAAAAGGCAAGAGGATCAAAGCTTTTTTTGTGTGCAATGTGTGTAAATTCTCTTCCGTTTACTTGACAGTGTGGTGACATTTTTATGCTTCCTTACTCTTTTAGATATGATTGAGCGGGCAATCATCAACACCTTTGTTGGCCACGATGTTGTGGAGCCTGGAAATTACGTGCAGATGTTTCCCTATCCGTGCTACACTAGAGACGAGTGAGCTTTTGGCTTCATTTTGTTACTCATTTATTTTAATATATTTATATTAAAGGGATAGTTCACCCAAAACTGGAAATTGTCATCATTACTTTTTCCAAACCTTTTTGAGTTTGTTTCTTATTTTTACCACAAAGCACTTTTTTTTAAGAAAGTTGGAAAACCTGTAACCATTGACTTCCATAGTATTTGTTTTTCCTACTACGGAAGTCAATGGTTACAGGTTTTCAGCTTTCTTCAAAATAGCTTCATTTGTGTTCAACAGGAAGAAAGAAACTCATAAAGGTTTGAAACCAACTTAAGGGAGAGTAAGTAGTGAGTTAATATTCATTTTTGGGTCAACTGTATCTATTTCTTTTTAATCTGACTGATGATCTGTGTTTTAGATGTTCAGTTGCATTGTGTTACATAATAAGTGTTATGCGTTTGTGTGAGTCATTTCTGAATGATCTCAGCACCAGAAAGAACACAGATGCTGAGATTTAAAAATTAATATATAAATAAAACCTTCCTCTGGGCGAAATCACGCAAGCTTCCCGCTTCGCTTCCACTCCACATTAAATTTGCAGATGACACAGCATTAGTCAGTCTCCTTCAGGGGGAAGAGGACAATCACAGACTCATCTTAGAACACTTTATTTCATGGTGCGATGCTTCTGATCTATTTCTAAACAATTTTAAGACCAAACAGATGTGGGGGAAAAAGTCCTTAATGTATGTTGCTACTGTTAAAGGCGAGGTGATTTAGAAACAACATCTTGGGGTTATGACCTTCTGTGTTATTTGTTTTTTTGGAGACAACATTTGCTTTGATTTTAAAAATTCACTTTACCAAAAAACATTTACTTACATAGTATATTTTTATTCACGGTGGCTCAGTGGGTAGCACTGTCGCCTCACAGCATGAAGGTCGCTGGTTCAAGTCCCGGCTGGGCCGTTTGGCATTTCTGTGTGGAGTTTGCATGTTCTCCCCGTGTTTGCATGGGTTTCCTCCAGGTGCTCCGGTTTCCCCCACAGTCCAAAGACATACGCAATAAGTGAATTGGTTGAACTAAATTGGCCGTGCATGGGTGTTCATCTGCTGCGTAAAACATATGCTGGAATAGTTGGCAGTTCATTCCGCTGTGGCGACCCCTGGTAAATAAGGGAATAAGCTGAAGGAAAATGAATGAATGAATATAGGCAACTCATTTTAAAAAACAAAAAATATATATTACAACCTCATGTTTTTGAATGATGAATAATGTAAATATATATGTTTATGTGTGTAGTGTGTAGTTACACTTTCATTCAAAAATATGAGGTTGTAATAGTTTTTTTATTGTTTTTAAAAGAAGGCTCATATACATCTCAAGGCTGCAGTTATTTCAGAAAAAATATTCTTGAATTTCTTGAAATAATAACATTTATTTGAAGACTTTTAAATTTGATGTTTTTTTTAATTAAAATGTTTTCGTTGTCAATGTTAATCAATTAAATACATCCTTGATGACTCAGCATTTTAAATCCAGCAATAAAGAAAATTTCTTTAAAAAAAACTGACCTGTATTGAATTTTTTTTTTTACATTTCTTAAAACTAATTACTCAATTAAGTCAGTTTTATTATTATTATTAATGATACTTATTCAATATTTCTAATAAAAAGAAAGTTCATAAGAGCAGCATTATACTATCTTTACTTGCTGAATATTAATTTATTATTCTTACAACCACCAATTTATGATCCTAATTTTGTGTACGTGTGTATATATTTTTATCAATCCAGTTTCCTCAAGGGATTATTAAAGAAGACACTATTTGACCCTCTCACAAGCTATGAAGTACTACTGGGCTTAATATGTAGTTGTTGTTGATAAAATACTATGACGTATCAGCTGGTGGAGGTGAAGAATTGTAACAGGTGTTTCTATTGTCAGTTTCCTCTTTGTTATCGAGCACATGATGCCTCTTTGTATGGTCATATCCTGGGTCTACTCCGTGGCCATGATGATCCAGCACATCGTAGCAGAGAAGGAGCAAAGACTGAAAGAGGTGAGAGAGCAGACTTTAGAGAATGGATTTCTTCTGCTGAGAAACTGAAGCGTGGTCACTTATAAACTTGAAAGAGATCAAGAGCGGTGCTGCGGTTGACGCGGAGTGTTTTTCTGCAGGTGATGAAGATGATGGGCTTGAATAACGCAGTGCACTGGGTGGCCTGGTTCATCACAGGCTTCGTGCAGCTTTCCATCTCAGTGACGGCCCTCTCTGCCATACTGAAATATGGCAAAGTCCTCCTTCACAGCGATCCCTTCATCATCTGGCTCTTCCTAACAATCTACGCCGTCGCCACCATCATGTTCTGGTACTGAAGTGTGCAATAAATCATATTTAGTTCCCTCAATGCCTATTTTCATTCTACTTGCATAGTTTTTAAAATCATTTTCAGTCAGATTAATCGTTACGTTTGGCATTTACAGTGGGTATTTAATGACCGAACAATTTATAAGCACTTGTTTTTTTTCCAGAAATAATGTAATCATCGTCATTTAAAAAAAGTCTAGCTTTTTGATTCTTTCTGCTGATGAGAGTTTTAGTCAATGCAGGGCTTTCAGTCTAAATTTTCTTAAAGGAACACTTAATTTTTTGGGAAAATAACCCTAACCCTCACCCATTTTACAAGTCCCCTAGAGTTAAACTGAGCTGAGATTTACCATTTTTTTAATCTATTGAGCTGATCTCTGGGTCTAGTGGGAGCACTTTTAGCTTAGTTTAGCATAAATCATTGAATCGGATTAGAATATTAGCATCTCAATCAAATATGTAAAAAAATTGAGTTTCAATCCTTTTTTAGAGCCTATCGAGGAACTTTGCTGCAGTATCATTGCTGCTGCTGGCACAATGGCATTACGCAGTCCTGTTACCTAGGTAAACGTAAAAAATGAACTTGTATGTCAAATGTAAATACGGGTTTAGAAGATACAAAGCAATTTAGGATGACAATTTTTGGACATTTTTGTTGTTTTTCCACAGTACATGTGTGCTTTTACCATATTCAAAGCAAGTTGTCAGAGGAAAAAAAGCAATTTGTCAAAGAGCCAACGATATTTGTTATGTATAATATCACGCTAGATTATAAAGCAAGCTAGAGAATATGTACACTCAGGGAGAACAATTCTTGGATGTCTTTAAAGAGTCACAAACATCACATACTTTTGAAAAAGCACTTAGATTCTTAATCCTGGTAAGCTCTCATTGTCACAGGTGTAATAACAACAACGTTTAGCGTCATGAAGGCTTTGTTTTCCAGGCGGACTGTTAAAGAGCATGTCACACATGTCTCCTGGAAATCTGTGTTTTCCATCTTGTATGCCGTCTTCATCAGATGTTCAGGAGCAAAGAGGATGACATTTTTGGAGAGTGACTTTGTGCCTCGCTGTGATTAAAAAACAAAGCATTGCTCGTTCTGTACTGTATGAGCAAAAACATTTCAAATCATGTAAATACTATTCTCTCTGCTTTCTGTGTTGAAAGTTTCCTGGTGTCGGTGTTGTACTCTAAAGCCAAACTGGCCTCAGCATGTGGAGGAATCATCTACTTTCTGAGTTATGTGCCCTACATGTATGTGGCCATAAGAGAAGAGGTGGCTCACGACAAGATCACTGCCTTTGAGAAGTGCATAGCGGTATGAAGACTTCCCTTGAATCTCTTTCATATGTGTTTTAACTGGTTTGATATTTGGATCTTCAGTTGTTCTTCAGTAATTTGTGATTTGCTCTTTCTGTGTATATGCAGTCTTTAATGTCTACCACAGCGTTCGGTCTGGGATCCAAGTACTTTGCCCTGTATGAAGTGGCTGGGGTGGGAATTCAGTGGCGCACTATCAACCAGTCACCTGTAGAGGGCGACGACTTCAACCTACTGCTGTCTATGGTCATGCTCACCATTGACGCCATTGTATACGGTGTGTTGACCTGGTATATAGAAGCCGTCCATCCAGGTGAGCTGCAGCACTACAGTCATTATCATGAAGTGAAACAATGCCTATATCTTTTTAGTATTTGATTTTGGTTTACCTGTTGTCTTCCAGGGATGTATGGACTGCCTCGGCCGTGGTATTTCCCCTTGCAGAAATCCTATTGGTTAGGCAGTGGCCGCATAGAGACGTGGGAGTGGCCGTGGGGTAGAGGCACCAGGCTGAGTGTTATGGAGGAGGACCAGGCTTGTGCCATGGAGCACAGACGCTCAGGTACACTTTGGTCGTAATTTAACTCTTGATTCAGATCAGTTATGCTGATACTGCGTCTTTAAAAAATTGGAATATAACTATTATTTTACAAAGTGCTCCTATTATGCTGTTTTAAATGTTACACATTTTCTTTTAGAGGATTCTTACAATGGGTTTGAATCCATTCAGGTTCAAAAAACACTTTCATTTTAGACATTTCATCTCACCTAATTTCTGAAAGATTCATTTTAAAATGCATTCTCTCTAAACCGCTTCTTTCTTCAAACCTACTTTTGGCCTTGTGTACATTCCTCAGCAATTGTACACAATGGAGCACAGAAAGTATTTCATTACAGATTTTAGATAATACTTTACCGTTTTTCAGTGGTAATTCAAAAAAAAAGAACCAATCACATACATTTCTGTTGAGCTGATGAAAACGATGGCCATTCAGAAGTGTATAGATTAATCACTTGAGATTTTTTGAGTGTGTCTCAATGGCTGAATTCTGGGCATTGACAAATTTTCTTATTAAAACAAAGTGCAAATATGATTTATTAATTTCACAACTTCAATGATTGTCACAGGAGTTGTGCTAGAATAAATGCTTTGTCTCAACAATAAATCCTTCTTCTCCACATGAATGGTTGAAGGCAGCCCAAAGCAGATGTTGTTTTTGCTAGCAGCGAATACCACAGCTGTGTCCTAATTCAAAGGCTGGATCCTTCAAAGACCAATTGCGTCATTATGGCGCGACAGTGGCTGTCCCATTTTGAAGACTCCATCAAACGTCTCTATATGTGTCCTTCATTGTATATGCAAAGAAAGACAAATCTGATGTGTCTCTCACAGCTAAGAATATAAGATTCTTTGCGTTGGCGATGACAGAATTTTTTCTTCAAAAGTAAGACCTCTGGATTGGGACACAGCTCACGAAGTGCCATTATACAAATGTATTATATCAGTAATGGAACTGAAACTGGAATTGCTGATGACTCATTTTGTTATTTCAGATTTGATGTGTTCTTTTACTAGACAATTAAAAGCCAACTTATAGTTTTCCTGTTATGCTCATTAGTGGGGCTTTCAAACTATCATTAACAAAACTTTGCTGCAAAATGTATCCAGTGCTATTAAGATTCGTTGCAACACAGTATCAATTGTCCAGAATACTACAAAACACAAACAAGAAAGCACTTTATTCAACCATCCATCTCAATTAATTGAGTTATGTTTTAGGCATATTACTAAATCTCTGTCTTGTTTGTTGCTCAGAGGAAACCCGTGGAATTGAAGAAGAGCCCAGTCATTTGCCGCTGGTGGTGTGCATAGACAAACTGACCAAAGTCTACAAGACGGGCAAGAAACTGGCTCTAAACAAGCTGAGCCTGAACCTCCATGAGAACCAGGTTGTCTCTTTCTTGGGACACAATGGGGCTGGCAAGACCACCACTATGTGAGTGTTAGGACATTGTGTTTCATTGTGTGTGAGGGTGATTCATACCCTCTGGACCCATGCTGTGCTTGTTATTGAGGCTAACAATGGCATCCTATAACCTGAAAATTGGATGTCCGCATAAAACTGATGTTTCTTGTGGAAAACTGTATTCATCATCCAGTGAATATCTCACAGGTCCATTCTCACGGGACTCTTTCCACCCACCTCTGGCTCTGCCACTATATACGGCCATGACATCCGCACAGAGATGGAACGCATCAGGCAGAATTTGGGCATGTGTCCCCAGCACAACGTCCTGTTTGATAAGCTCAGTGTGGAGGAACATCTGTGGTTCTACTCACGTCTGAAAGGCATGGCAGAGGAAGATATTCGCAAGGAGATGGACAAGTGGGTGTACACAATCTAATTTTGACAACACTTATTCATTCATTTTGCACTCATTCACATGATCAAAAAGGCTTTTGACCTTATCATACAACTGGCGCAATGCTTTGCCAGGCAAGATGCAAGTGTTTTTTGCTTGTTTCAGCCCAGCACAGGTATCATTTTCACATCCTATGCTATGTTGTTTAAATAGCACATGCATTCGTGCCCATTTGTGAGCCCATGAACGTGTTGGTCTAAAAAAGAAGGTAAGTTAAGCCTCATTGTTGGCACATTGTTTTTTTGAGGCAACTGAAATTGACCACCACCATTGACCAACTAAAAATTGGTCTTAAGTCAATGTCAATCAGTTTTTTTTGTTGTTGTTATTTAAAGAACGCATTAGTGACATCCAGAATGCATTAGGCAGGTCCAAATGTCCAATGTGCGTACACATTGCTTATTACACACACAGGGATGCGCAGCAATCAGAGACTCTGATTTGTTTATTGCATGTCATGCCCAAAACACACCCATAACTCATTAAGAGAATAAGGACAATCTTTTTAGACCAGGGGTGCCCAATCCTGTTCCTGGAGATCAGCTGCAACCTTGATCAAACACACCCCTGTTTCCGACTTAGTTGGTTTAGTTGTTTTTGATCAGGGTTGGAGCTGAATTCTCCAGGAAGGCAGATCTCAGGAACAGGATTGGGCACCCTTGTTGTGCTGGGTGCGCTGTTTTTTTCTTCCATAAAATAGCGACAGTGGATTCGCACACACCATAAGTGCAACTGTGCCATAGACCATAGATTGTTAAAATAGAGCTCTTTATGTTGGTATCCACAGGATGATAGAGGATCTTGAATTGTCCAATAAACGTCATAGTCTGGTTCAAACTCTGTCTGGAGGGATGAAAAGGAAGTTGTCGGTGGCTATTGCGTTTGTAGGTGGGTCTCGCGCAGTGATTTTGGATGAACCAACAGCAGGAGTAGACCCATATGCCCGTCGAGCGATCTGGGACCTCATCCTGAAATATAAGCAAGGTGATTCTATCTTTATTAATCACAAAAAAGTTCTGCATTGGTTTTTAAAAATAAATACTAAACTAGACTAACCACCAGGTCGCACCATCCTGCTGTCCACTCACCACATGGATGAGGCTGATCTGCTGGGTGACCGTATTGCCATCATCTCTCATGGAAAGCTAAAGTGCTGCGGTTCTCCCCTGTTCCTCAAGAGCACATATGGAGACGGATACAAACTCACACTCGTCAAGAAACAGAGTGACTCACACACTGCAGGTATATTTACGGGGATGCGTCTCTCATTTATGGATTTGTTCATTTTAGAAAATGGTAATGAATAATGTCTGAGTAGGCATTGCAAGAGTCCAGCTTAAGTCATTTCGATATTTGTTACCTCCTTTTCTTTTAAATTTTCTGTCAGTAAATGTACAAAAAATTGCATTTTTAAGTTTTAAAGCATTTTTTTACTAACTAAACCTATTCCTAGGTAATTAAATGAATAAATGGAACTCATTTCAGTTAGTTGCCAAGACATTTCTTCTAATATTTATTTATTTATTTTATTTTATTTTATTTTTTTAATTTCATTTATTTATATATATATATATATATTTGTTAAATTTTCATTTAATTTTATTATTATTTTTTGTAGAAACCCAACAACAAAAAACTGAAATCAAACTAAACTAAACCTAACCTGCTTTATAAATATAAATACTAGAATAAAAACAAATATGAGGACTAAAACAAAAACAGAAACAAAATAAAGTTAGCCTAAATAGTACTAAACTAACTAAAAAAAAAAAACTGGATCGAACTAAAAATATAAAGAAAATATGATATACAATCTAATTCAAGATAATAATTAAAACTATAATGTATAAAATGTATAAAAGTGACAATATTATCTCAGTTTCGTATTTGTAAAGATCTTTTTTACTATGTAAAACACTGGACACTAACAGTAAAGAACAACTTATTTAATTTTGATTGGTTTTTTTTACCATTTTATTGTTCTGTGTAATATTTCAGTTTGGCAACCAATTAATTATAAATTAAAATAGTAAAGTTATGAAAATATCAAGAATTAATACAAATGCTAGTGTAAATTTTACTCTGTCATCTTGGTTAAGATCTGTTTCGCAATTTAAAACATTGTACATTTTCTCTGAGCTTACTCTTGTATTCTTGACTCTTCTTTTGCTTATTTCAGTGCTTGCTCCTTTAAAATATCAAAACAGCAGATGAAAAATCTCCTAGTTTTTCTTCAGCACTTTCATCTGCCATGGCCTAACATGGTGTCTGTGTTTGTTCTCAGATCAGTCAAGCCAGTCTCCATCCTCTTCGATATCTCCATGTTCAGAGAGCAGAGTAACTCAGTTCATCCGTCAGTACGTTGCTTCCTGTCTGCTGGTGTCCGACTCCAACACTGAACTCTCTTATGTCCTCCCATCAGAGGCTGTCAAGAAAGGATGCTTCGAGAGGCTCTTCCAGGTACACTAAAACATATTTACATGCTTTAAGACTGATGGAAGACATTGTTTGACATCACTGAAAATAAATGGAGTATGACCCGTTCGCTGAAGGACACACATTCTTCTTCAGGGTCTGGAGCAGAGTTTGGACAGCTTGGCCTTGACCAGCTTTGGTGTGATGGACACCACACTGGAGGAGGTGTTTCTGAAGGTGTCAGAAGAAGATTTGTCACTGGAGAACAGCGATGCAGGTTGGCGGTCAGATTGATCTATTCTAGAATGCAGTAGTCACTGAGATTTTATTCATATTTAATTATTAGAGATGGCAAATTCTACAAATTCTCATCATCAATGGTCCTTTAAATTTTACAATCGATTAATCAGTCACCTAAATAACGTACATGTGTCTACTTTAGTGTCAATTGGTTTTTGTTATTCCACGGTCTGTTGAAATTCTTAATTCTGATTGGCTGGAAGGTGTGCAAAAAAATGAGTTCCAGACAGTTTTCCAGTCACAATTCGAAATAATATTCCCTCAAATATTAATAGTAACCAAATTAACTGACAGTGCCTTCATTTATCTATAATCTCAAGGAAACCAGTGCTTCACCAGTGAGCTAATGTAAATCAATCAACATGCAAAAATGCTCAAAATATTTGCGAATTGGTAGCTAATATATGTTACTATGAGCTATTAGATATGCTCATGTCATTTACATGCGCGCACACATAATCTCTCTAGCGAGTACACTTCCTCTTTATCTGCCTGTGAATGATTCAAAGCGGGGACTGGGAGATCTAAAACGTCATAACTAACAAAAATAACTAGTTTGTAACTGGGCAAATGACCACAGAATATATAAGAATGCATTTTTTTGCCTCCTCTTCATGTGTTTAAAATCTTTAATACACAGCAATAATTTAATTTTTTTACTTGTACTACAGAGCCGTTTAATGCTTGATTCTGAGCCACTGATGTACATTCCACGGTTTGCAATTATTTTCAGGGAATCGCATTGCTAAAGTAGTTCCAGGCAGGTCTTTACCTCATTACAATTCAATATCTCTACACTGAATTATTTCAGTAATTTCACAGTCAACTGACAAAAATCAAATCAAAGCAAAAAAAAAAACTGAAAGCTTTTTTATTAGATGTGTAATAAATTTGTCCTACACACAGGAACAGTTTGGGGACAAAATCTTCACAAACATTTTAAAATAGAACACCTGAACAATGTCTTTAGGTGTGGTAACCATAGTATACTGTAAGCAGAATAATTGACTCCAGTCCATTGAATTAATATAAAATAATGCACAGCTGTAACATTAAGGCCGCATCACCACCTTATGTTTCTGATAATTCAATGGGCCGTCATCAATTATTCCCTCTTTACTGGAAGTGTCTTATTTTCCTTACTCAGGAATGTCTGTGATGTGTCAGGAGCTAAAGAGCTAAATCTTCAAGTTGGTTTTCAGATATATAACAATCATAATAACTGTAATAGTTAACAAATTAATAACCAATAATTAATGGCACAACAAATCCTAACAACCCTAGGTGTCTGTTTTGTTTCTCCAAGCATAATAGCAGAGCATTTTTAATAAAATCATGCCTGCTCATTTTATGTTTCCCTCACATCTGCTGTACATATTTTACGTGTAAGTCTTTTGCGCCTCAAGACTATGCATGTTAATGATGTCCATGCTTAATCTACCATTGATACGATTAATCGATTTAAAAGATTGTCAACAACTGATTAACTGCAGGCACCCTTGTTTAATTTGTTTAACATCTGTCTGTTTGTCTGTCAGATATGAAGGACTCTCCAGGCGGAGCGTCAGCTGGGAAGCCGTCAGGTCTATTAGGAGGACCTCAGTGTGAAGGAGCTCCAGCCGCTGCTGTGATGAGGCCAGAGGTGGAGCTCAATAATCTGATGATGTGCTCCAGGCTGAGCCCAAGCCAAGCATCCCTGCAGTCCGGCTCTTCTCTGGGCTCAGTGAGAGGGGATGAAGGAGGTCCCTATTCTGAGTTCTATGGAGACTATTGCCCACTGTTTGACAACGGACAGGATCTGGACTCTGCCAGTCTCAAAGGTCAGGAAAATAACTTAACTTTTTTTGTAGTAGTAGTAGTAGTAGAATTATTATTTTTATTATTATTATTATTATTATTATTATTAGAAGTAGTAGTAGTAGTAGTGCAGTTTATTTAATTATTGATATTTTATGTTATTTGCACATTTGAGATTGGAACGGTTCTGTTCTGTGTGATTTCTAAAAACAATTTTTTTCCCAGTACTGATTAGAAATAATGATTAGAAACTAATTCTTAACATTTTTAGAGGCATAATTTAAATGCATTAACTAAGAAAAAGTTGTTAAGTAACTTGTTTTGTTTTTAAAAAATTGCTTATTGGTTGAGGGTCCTAATTATATATTATTATTATTATTATTATTATTATTAGAATTATTATTATTATTATTATCATTATTATTGGGCGTCACGGTGGCGCAGTGGGTAGCACAATCGCCTCACAGCAAGAAGGTCGCTGGTTCGAGCCTCGGCTGGGTCAGTTGGCATTTCTGTGTGGAGTTTGCATGTTCTCCCCGTGTTCGCGTGGGTTTCCTCCGGGTGCTCCGGTTTCCCCCACAATAGTAGTCAGTTAATTAATATTTTAGTATTATATTAGTTCAATTAGTATTATAGTATATTAATAATCACATTAATGAATCTTTTATATATTTAAAACATATGGAGATTGTCATTGCAGTAGGAACTGTTTAATTATGGTTTGTGTATATAAAAAAAGCTAATTAGATTTTTAAAATGTATTTAAAATTATGAAAATTATTATTTAGCTTTCTGTTATTCTTTTTAAATACCCGAATGCATGCATTAACTACAGAGCTTTATTGAACACATTAAATGTTTAATTAGCAGTCCTGATTACTGACAGTTGTTCAATCCAGTTGTATTATTGTTGTTGTAATTAATGCATTACTTAATTTTTAACCCTTTTATACACGAATAACTCTACTGGTCATTGTATTGATGGACTGGGAAGGAACTAAGTTGCAACCTGTTCTTTTGTGACTATATAAATATATATCTTCCTAAAGCTTTGAGAAAGAGCATTTTTCAGTGGCGCCTCTCTCTCTGTCTGAGGTGAGTGCACTTCTGAAGGGCCTGAAGGTAACAGATAAAGTGAAGTCTGTGCTCTGTGTGTCTCAGATGAAGAGTCCTCTCCTCAGCCGACTGTACACGAGGGCCAGGGCAGCTTCAAGCTCGACGGCTGGTGGCTCAAACTCCGCCAGTTTCATGGGCTAATCGTGAAAAGGTTTCACTGCGCCAAGAGGAACACCAAGGGCATTTTCTCTCAGATTCTGCTGCCTGCGTTCTTCGTCTGTGTGGCAATGACTGTGGCACTGTCTGTGCCTGAGATTGGTAAGAACTGGGGTTGAACTGTTCGCTGTATATACACCACTTAAATTAATTGGATCAGTAACTTTTGTTTTAAAATGATTTAGTTGATGATTTGATTATTTGTTTTTTGAGTTTTTAGACCTTTTTTTATAGTTACAGCAGAGTTTGTTTGTTTTTTCAAATAAATGCAGTTTTTTTTATTATTCATCAGAGAATCCTGAAATAAATGAGTGATTTCCAGAACAATGTTAAGCTTAATCAATGGTTTTAACATCACTAATAACATGCTAATAAATAAATAAATAAATAAATAAATATTTCTTGAGCATCAAAACAGTATTAATAATAAACAGTTATTTCTGACACTAAAAACTGGAATAATGCCAATTGAAATATAATTTTTACAGTTGTCATTGTTATAATATTAATATAATTTATTATAAATTGTAAAATAAAAGTATTCATTCATTAATTTTCTTTTCGGCTTAGTCCCTTTATTAATCTGGGGTCGCCACAGCGGAATGAACCCCCAACTTATCCAGCATATGTTTTACACAGTGGATACCCTTCCAACTGCAACCCAACACTGGGAAACACCCATACACTCCCATTCACACACTACACTACGGACAATTTAGCTTACCCAATTCACCTATAGCGCATGTCTTTGGACTTGTGGGGGAAACCGGAGCACGCGGAGGAAACCCACGCGAACACGGGGAGAACATGCAAACTCCACACAGAAATGCCAAGGCTCGAACCAGAGACCTTCTTGCTGTGAGGCGACAGTGCTACCCACTGCGCCATTGCGCCACCCCAATTTCAAAGTATTTTAATAATGTTTCACAACATTTTTTACTCTGGAGTAGAGCATTGGAAACTATTAGAGAAAAAATACTAAGCTATTATGATTTATATATTTAAATTATATAATGCATTTGACATTATTTTATTTTTAATAATGTAGTTTTGTTTTAATTACCTTCCAGGTCAGTTTTATTAACATTAGGCAACATTTTTGCACTATAAAAATTGATGATTATTCCTTTCACATTTTTAAATGTCTTTATTAAGCATTAAAAAGTCCTTAATGACTTAATGTTAGTTGTATTTTTAATTATTGTACTGTTTTTACTACTCCATGTTACTTCATTTATTACATGTCATCTCTTTTAAAATACATTGACCTTGCCATAAAAATAGCCATAGATGCTGCTATGACAGTAAAAACAAACAAAACATACATAATTAAGAGCAATCAATACATTCCAAATGAAACATTTTTTTAGTAGCTACAGTGAAAACTCTCCATTAACCCTTAATTTAGCTCATTTATAATTCTGGATAAGATTTCATTTGGTATTAGTGTTTATCTTGGACAAAAGCTATGTAGATCTTCATCAGCCCAGAGTGGAGGCTGTGCTGATGCTGGTCTCTCTCTGGTCCTGTAGGTGACCTTCCTCCTCTGATCCTGTCTCCATCTCAATATCACAACTACACACAGCCTCGAGGAAACTTCATCCCCTACGCCAATGAAGACAGATCTCAGTACAGGTCAGACACACAAGCTCACTGTACAGCAAAATAACACTTGAAGTATCTTTGAGTTGTTTACGATGACTGTTTGTAATATTAAGTATAATGTAGTCACTGTAACTGAGCACATTTACTTCTCACAAATTTTCTGATAACTCACAAAATCAGCTTATTGAAATAAACTGTTTACAAGTCCTGGTTTACATACTAACCAATAACCCAGTATTGCAAGAAAACCTTGTTTGTGAGTCTTTATTACTAAATCAGATTATCTCTCGATTGCGATTTCAAAACGTTGTAATTTGCGCATGATCTAACTTGATTTGATTTGTTATGTCAGATGCCATGTTCAATAAATCATTAAAAACCAAAGAGTATTGCTGCATGTCAAGGGAGACCTACAGCTCATATATTATACCACAAAAGCAGTTTTATGTTGCACTGATATTCAAAATAGCAGATTTTTCTTTTATGACAAAAGAGAACATTAGAATATTTAGTAAAAATCATGTTCCATAAAGATTGCGTGTTAGTTTCCTACCATAAATATATAAAAACATAATTTTTGATCAGTGATGTGCATTTACTCAAAAAATGACACTTGCTGCTTGTTCAAACTTCTTATATAAAATGACCTGAAACAATTCATGAGATTTTTGGGGGGACAACTTTATTGTTTTTATGTTCAATCCACTTAAATTTGTAAAAACTAATAAGTTAGCTTAATTCCTTCATGTTGTCGATTGTGTGGAACCCAGCATTTTTACAGTGTTGCTAAGAACTTATTTTATATGACATTATTTTATGACTTCGCTTTTTCTGAACCCTCAAGACTCCTTATTTTCAACTATTGTGTCTCAGCCAAATATTGTCTTATTCTAACCAACCATACATTAATGCAAAGCTTATTTATTCAGATCTCAATTTCCCAAAACTTGTGGTCCAGAGTCACATATGTCATATACTTACAGCTCACATTTCTTCTGCTGCATTAGATGAGAACACATAATTCTTTGGGTCAAGAAAGCATCTGAGTTTACATTATATTTATTCTCCCTTTTTAAAATCTGTAGTAATGCTGCGTTCATGTTACATATCACACATGCAAACTTCTATAAACCAACAGAAAGTAGGTTAACATGTTGACATGATGGTCAAAGTCAGCAAAAAATTGACAAATGGTTTATGCTTAAGCTGTTTATGATCTTACTCCAAAAAAAGGAAAACTGGTAAATGCATTTACATCACCATGTGCATTCTCACCTCATGAAGCACAATCAGGTTTGTCTCTGTTAATCCTATTGTGCCTTTCTTTTGCTGCAGGACTAAGTTTTCTCCAGACGCAGGCCCACAGAGGATTGTTAACACCCTCCGTCTGCCATCTGGAGTTGGTGCGACTTGTATCCTAAAGACTCCTTTCAACAGCACCCTGGACCAACTGGCTCAAACTCTAAATCCTTACGCCAACAACTCTAAAACCCTGGCAGCCCGCTACTTTGACTCTATGTGCCTGGACTCCTTCACACAGGGTGTGCCTTTGTCGAATTTTGTTCCCCCTCCGCCCTCTCCTGCCCCCTCAGACGACCCGGAGGCTCATTTTGAAGACGGCCTGTGGAACTACACTGCTGCTCCACCTACTACTGTCAGAGGTCAGACTTTACAGTTTTACACTTGGTTTTATTTCAGCCAAGCTCAGCACATTGAACATTTATGGCAAAGTGGTGCAAAATATAAAGTTGTGCAATTTTACTATTTATAAAAAAAATCAGTTTTAATAAATTTTTATATTTAGTTTATTTTTGTTATGGCAAAGCTGTGTTTTCAGCAGCCACATGATGTGTCACATGATGCAGGGTTGTTTTAGTATTGGTTTATTGTTGCTTTTATTAATACTTATATATTTTGTATTGTCATTTTAATTATAGAAACATTTTTTGTGTGTTTATGTTTTATTTGTTGTGTTTTTTAATATGTCTATAGAGTTTCTTTTAGTTTTTTTTATTTTAGTTTGAAGTTAAATGAAAACGATTTCCAACTTGGAATACTAGTTTACTTTTATTCCTTTCTTTTACATTTCTTATTTAATTTCTAATAACAATATATTTTATTTAACTGTAATACCCTGACGTCAATCTTTAGAAATCATTCTAATATGCAGATTTGGTGCCCAAGAAATTTTTTTTATTATCAGTGTTGCAGCTGTGATGCTTAATATTTTAATGAAAACAGTTACACATTTTCAAAAGATCAACATTTATTTGAAATAGTAAAAATCTTGTTTCAAAAGATTTCTTACTTTTAAAATGAATGCACAATTGACGAACTAAAACTATTCCTTTATTTTAAAAAAAAGTCTTACATTTTTTGAGCATTAGTGTAAGAACAGTATAGAATCTATTTAAAATTGATAATTGTGTGGACAAAATTCTAAATCATTTCTCAGTCAAATTTACAAGAATTAATTAAGGCTATGAAAACAGTTACACATTTACAAAAGATCAACATTTTTTCTGAAATAGTAAAAATCATGTTTCAAAAGATTTGTTACTTTTAAAATGAATCAATCATTGAATAACTAAAACTATTCCTTTATTTTAAAAAATATTTTAGATTTTTAATCACTAGTGTAATAACAATATAAAATCTATAATTAATATGTAAAATGATTGAATATTCTGAGTCTTATATTGATATTTTTGTGGACTAAATTGTAATATAATTTCTCAGTAAAATTTACAAGAATTAATTAAAGCTATGAAATATAAAATACTGACAAAATTGTTTATAAATATTAATCTCAAATAAATCCAGCAGCCAGTAAATATAAAAATGAGAAGAAAAAAAAAACTGATTCATGCTGAAAGATATGCACCTTTTAGGGATATGCACTTTTTGATGATATCAGGAAAGACTGAAAATAATTCCTGTGCCGCACACACCTGCTGACTAATGCTATACGTGAGAAACGAATTTTCCTTGCATAATGTAGATTATTCTAAAGCGTCCTGTTTGCCGACTCTGCTTTTTTTTCATGAAGCTGTGCAATATGGATTTTTTGCACTCGTTGATAAGGTTCCTGTTATCCTGCTGTGCCCCTAACAGAGATGGCGACGTCTCCCCCGACTCTGCCCTTGAGTATCCATGAGCCGGTGCGCTGTATCTGCTCCATGCAGGGTACAGGCTTCTCCTGCCCCAGTGGAGTGGGGGGTCGACCGCCTCTAATGAAGGTGGTGACCGGAGACATCCTGGTGGACATTACAGGTCGCAACGTATCTGAATATCTCCTGTACACATCTGATCGGCTCAGGTTACACAGGTAATATTCTGAAGGGAATCATATCGTGTTGAATACTGAAGTACAGGTGTTGTACAAAGAAACTGAAACACTGGTTTAGTGTTGGAGGTTTCATGGCTAAATTTGACCAGCCTGATGGCCAATATCATTGATTGCACATTCCACCAGTAAGAGCAGACTGTGAAGGTTTAATTAGCAGAGTAATAGTTCAGTTTTATTTAAAATATTGCAATGCACACAACATTATGGGTGACATATCAGAGTTCAAAAGAGAACAAATTGGTGCGCGTCTCACTGGTGCATCTGTGACCAAGACTGTTTTATTGTCCATTATATATGTTGCACTGCAAATACTGTATTAGTCAGAGTAGTAACACTGAATTGAAGAATTAAATGAATAGTTCACTCAAAATTATACATTTACTGACTATTTACTCATCATCAATTGGTTCCAAAGCTGCATGAGTTTTACTTTCTTCTGTTAAACTTGAAAGAAGATATTCTGAAGAATGTTGGTAAGCAAACAGTTGAGGGTCCCCATTGACTTCTATCGAAGTTATTGAGTACTGTCTAACTATAACAAACATTCTCCTGAATATCTTCTTTTGTGTTTGATAGAAGTTTGATTTGTTTGATTTTCATTTCACACTTTTAATTTTTATTTATTTCTTTATTTTTTGCTACTGCACCTTTAAGACTTTTATATAAACACTTTCTGTGCGTGTGAAATGCTTACTCCGAAACTATGCTTTTGCTGCCAGGTTCAATAAAGTTATTTAATGAGCATTTTTGCAGTGCTAGCAAAGTGACGAGGTGAACCAAGTTGCTGAATACGGAATATTTCATAATATGGTGTATTATAATTTGTAATTTGTGAATGTGCTAGTGTATTCATTCTCATGACATCACTGCAAACAAACTATTTTAGAAAGGAGTCGTTCATGCATTTCAGTTTTCATAAATGGACTTTTTGATTCTCAATTGCAGGGAACAAAAAATATTTTTATGGTTTTTGGTTTTAGCTATATCATGAACTTTGGCATACTTCATTCTAATATGCTGATTTTGTGCTCTATAAAAATGTCATATTATTAATGATGAAAACTGTGGTGATGCTTATGAGAATGCTTTTGTCTGTCCTGCAGATATGGAGGCTTTACTGTTGGAAACATTCAGAAATCTGTCCCAGCATCCTTCGGGAGAAAAACGCCACCTATGGTGCGCAAAATAGCAGTGAGGCAATCCTCTCAGGCAAGTCCAATCGTCTTTAATCTTTACAGATAATGTAGTTTTAGAGCTAATATCTCTTATATTTAAAGTGTTTGTCTTTCTCTGCAGGTGCTGTATAATAACAAAGGCTATCACAGTATGCCAACATACCTAAATGTCCTCAACAATGCCATTCTCAGAGCCAATCTGCCCAGCAGTAAAGGAAACCCTTCTGCATACGGTGAGCATGAACTAGCTGCAGCTAACTTGCTTGGACTAAAAACTTTGATTCAGTTTGTTCTTTCTGTATAATTTTGCATGATTAAACAATCGTCTTGATTTTGGTGTCAGGTCCAGTCAAGTAATTTTTATTTCAGTGGTTCTTTCTACATTGTAATTTTTTTAATGAAGTCAGTAATCAAAAACCATGGCGTTTCATCAATGTGAAGCGTGTTTGGTTTATTACAATCAGTTTTGCAGAAAGTTGGTTTTGTTCTAGTTAAATGATGATTCAGTTCAGTTCAATATGTAATTTCATTGTTATTGGCCATTTACAAAGAATGCGTCTTTGCATCTACAGTTGAAGTCAAAATTATTAGCCCTCCTGAATTATTAGCCCCCCTGTATATTTTTTCCTCAATTTCTATTTAACGAAAAGAAGATTTTTTCAACACATTTCTAAACTTAATAGTTTTAATAAATAATTTCTAATAACTGATTTATTTTACCTTTGCCATGATGACAGTACATTATATTTTACTAGATATTCTTCAAGATATTAGTATTCAGGTGGCACGGTGGCTTACTGTCACCTCACAGCAAGAAGGTCGCTGGTTTGAGTCCCGGTTGGGCCAGTTGGCGTTTCTGTGTGGAGTTTGCATGTTCTCCCCTTGTTTGCGTGGGTTTCCTTCGGGTGCTCCGGTTTCCCCCACAGTCCAAAGACAAGGAGTATAGGTTAATCGGATGAACTAAATTTTCCGTAGTGTATTAGTGTGTGTGAATGTGAGAGTGTATTGGGTTGGAAGAGCATCCGCTGCGTAAAACATATGCTGGAATAGTTGGCGGTTCATTCTGCTGTAGCGACCCCTGATAAATAAGGGACTAAGCTAAAGGAAAATGAATGAATGAATGAATACTAGTATTCAACTTAAAGTGCCTTTTAAAGACTTAACTAGGTTAATTAGGCAAGTTAGGGTAATTAGGGAAGTTATCAGAATCAGAAAGAGCTTTATTGCCAGGTATGTTCAGTGCAACAAAATTACAGAGACAGGACAAAAAACAGATAATAAATATATTTTAAAAATAAAAGTTGTAGTGAATGCAAATATACAAATTGACAAGTGTATGTACAGGAATATTACTATATACAATAGCAGCTGTTATGTGCAAATTAGCATGTAAAATATGTTGTTAAATAAGTGTTTATGTGTATAAAAAGTGTATAGCAAGTAGTGATGTTTGTTCCATAATTACTATCATCAAGTGTTCATGAGATGGATTGCCTGAGGGAAGAAACTGTTTCTGTGTCGGGCTGTTCTGGTGCACAGTGCTCTGTAGCGTCGACCAGAAGGTAAAAGTTCAAAGAGGCAGTGTGCTGGGTGTGAGGGGTCCAGAGTGATTTTGGCAGCCCTTCTGCTTGCTCTGGATAAGTACAGTTCTTGGAGAGTAGGGAGGGTTGTACCAGTGATTCGCTCAGCAGTCCGAACTATTCGACGTAGTCTTCGGAGGTCGGATTTCGTAGCTGAGCTAAACCAGACAGTTATTGAAGTGCAGAGGACTGATTCAATGATGGAGGTGTAGAACTGTTTCAGCAGCTCCTTTGGAAGGTTGAACTTCCTCAGCTGACGAAGGAAGTACAACCTCTGTTGAGCTTTTTTGACAATGGAGTCAATGTGAGTGTCCCACTTCAGATCCTGAGAGATGGTGGTGCCCAGGAACCTGAATGACTCCACTGCTGCCACAATGCTGTCCATGATGGGTTCTCCTGAAGTCCACTATCATCTCCACTGTTTTGAGCGTGTTCAGCTCCAGGTTGTTGTGACTGCACCAGACAGCCAGCTCCTTAACCTCCTGTCTGTAAGCAGACTCGTCACCGTCCTGAATGAGGCCGATAAGTGTGGTGTCGTCTGCAAACTTCAGGATTTTGACAGAGGCGTCCTTTGAGGTGCAGTCATTTGTGTACAGTGAGAAGAGCAGAGGGGAGAGGACACACCCCTGGGGGGCGCCAGTGCTGATTGTGCGGGTACTGGATGAGAATTTTCCCAGCTTCACCAGCTGCTGCCTGTCCGTTAGGAAGCTGTTGATCCACTGACAGACAGAGTTGGGCACGGAGAGCTGAGTTAATTTGGGCAGGAGAAGTTTTGGGATGAAAGTGTTGAAAGCCGAGCTGAAGTCAACAAACAAGATCCTCACATAGGTCCCTGGTCTGTCTAGGTGTTGCAGAACATAATGCAGTCCCATATTGACTGCATCATCCACAGACCTGTTTGCTCTGTAGGCAAACTGAAGAGAGTTATTGTATAACTGTGGTTTGTTCTGTAGACAATCAAAAAATATATTTTTCCTAACTGCCTTTTATTGATCTTAAAACCTTTTATTCATTCCTTTATTTTATTTTCGGCTTAGTTCCTTTATTAATCCGGGGTCGGAATGAACCGCCAACTTAGCCAACTTAACTAAGCAAATGTTTTACGCAGCAGATACCCTTCCAGCTGCAACCCATCACTGGGAAACATTCATACACTCATTCACACACATACACTATGGTCAATTTAGCTTACCCAATTCACCTATACCACATGTCTTTGGGCTTGTGGGGGAAACCGGAGCACCCGGAGGAAACCCACGCGAACACGGGGAGAACATGCAAACTCCACACAGAAATGCCAACTGACCCAGCCGAGGCTTGAACCAGTGTGAGGCGATTGTGCTACCCGCTGCGCCACCGTGACACCCCTTTTATTCTTGCCAAAATAAAACAAAATACTGTGGAGGAAATACTGTGAAAAATTCCTTGCTCTGTTAATCATCATTTGGGAAATATTTAAGAAAGAAAGAAAAATTCACAAAAGGGCTAATAATTTTGACTTCAACTGTATAAATGTGAGTTTTAAAAAAGCACCTCCTCCACTACGTTAATATCAATTAAAACAGTTGTCATGCAAACGCTATTGTAAACAAAAGCCCGCAACGTCTGCCCTGCCTCTGAGTTCTTCTGATTGGTCCACTGCTTTGGAACTGACACTGATGAGCAGCGTTGAAATTCTTTTAACTTTACCAGAGTGTATCAACATGATGCTCAGGTGCGAGACATGAAAAGATCAAAACACATGAGACGTTAACCTAATGGTCCACTAAGCACATGTTTACAGAGAAAAACAATGGAAAAGTAGTGCTTTTGGAATGGAAATACATGTTCTGTGTGAATGGGCCCTAGGGCAGCCCTACCAACCCAATTGACGGTTGTTATTATTATTGTCATAAATGTTCAACTTTGCTGAAAATCCTGCATATTCTCTCATTTACAGGCATCACGGTGACCAATCATCCCATGAACAGAACCAGTGCCAGTCTTTCTCTGGATTATCTGTATGTTTTGCTATCCTTTCTGTGTTTTGTTCCAACCCTCGTTGCTGCACATCGCTAATTTCTGGTTTTGTATTCATTGTGTAGGCTCCAGGGCACTGATGTGGTTATTGCCATCTTCATCATTGTAGCCATGTCTTTTGTGCCTGCGAGCTTTGTGGTTTTCCTGGTAGCAGAAAAATCCACCAAAGCCAAACACCTGCAGTTTGTCAGCGGTTGCGACCCTGTCACGTACTGGCTAGCAAACTACATATGGGACATGGTATGTTGAAGGAGAGACTGTGTGTGTGAAACTTTCCTGAGGGCTTAACTGGTTTACACACAGATTTGTTTTTGTCCTTTTTTCCCCCCTAGCTGAACTACCTGGTTCCAGCTACGTGCTGTGTCCTAATTTTGTTTGTGTTCGACCTTCCTGCATACACGTCACCTACAAATTTCCCAGCAGTGCTTTCTCTGTTTCTGCTTTATGGGTAAGAGCTTTCCTTATGAAGACTTTCTAGTGGTGACAGTAAATCAAATTGTATCGAAAAGTCTTGAAAACGTCACAGTTAATGTAAGATTTTACTGTCTGTTTTTAGCTGGTCTATAACCCCCATCATGTACCCAGCCTCCTTCTGGTTTGAGGTGCCCAGCACAGCTTATGTTTTCCTCATAGTCATCAATCTCTTCATTGGCATCACAGCCACGGTGGCCACTTTCCTCCTCCAGCTGTTTGAGCGTGACAAGGTCAGGAAACAAGGCAAACTGTTTGGCATCGTAATTTGTGTCTATATATGAATTTAAATAAAATAAATGATTTAATTAAATAAACAGATTTGTGTTAAGTTGGTTATTAAAAATAACTGTAGCAGAAACAAATTATTAGTAATAGTATTTAGAATAAGAATGATTTTAATATGGTATGAAATAGGTACAAGTACAGACATCAGTGGATATGTCCTGAACATATGATTCTTTGACTCATGATAACAATGTTTTCTGTGTTCTCAGTTTGCAGTAAATGATCCACACAAAATGTATTATTCTTATTTTAAAATACTTTACAGAAATGATATTTAATTATAGTGAAATAGTATATATATAGCTGTAAATATAAACGTATTTGCATATTGGTATTATTATTATTATTCTTTTATTATTTTTTTATTATTATTATTAAAAAGTGGAACTATATGGTAGAGGGATTTGGGTGTATATGCACTTTTCTGGCTGTTATATTTGCAAATTATATTTGGCTATTTTCTGTGTGATACTTTTATTTTCAATGCTTGTCTTTATTAAATGTACTTATAAATGGCTTGTCCTACCTTAGTCTAAAATCTAATGTACGTTTTTGTTTTACCTCATAGGACCTGAAGTTGGTAAACAGCTACCTGAAGTCATGTTTTCTCATCTTCCCCAACTATAACCTGGGTCACGGGTTGATGGAAATGGCCTATAATGAGTATATCAATGAATATTACGCCAAGATAGGTGTGTGTGTGTGGCCCATTCTCCATCTCAGGGTACTTTTGACCACTTTCTTTGCTCTTTTCAGATGGTTAAATGCCTTCTCTTCCTTGCAGGTCAGTTTGATAAAGTGAAGTCTCCGTTTGAATGGGACATTGTGACGCGGGGACTGGTGGCAATGACCATCGAGGGCTTCGTCGGCTTTCTCATTACAATTCTGTGCCAGTACAACTTCCTCAGGAAAGCCCAGTGAGTGTGTGCTTGTATACAGGACGTGTTTGACAGTTTAAAATGATGCTGTAAAGGTCACAGCTTTGTTCTGATTGAAGGAGAGTGCCTGTCAACAGTCAGCCAGTGGAGGATGATGATGTTGATGTGGCCTGTGAAAGACGCCGAGTTCTGAGGGGAGACGCTGACAATGACATGCTGAAGATCGACAACCTAACCAAGGTCAGACACTCCATGACATTTTATGCAGTTATTTCAGTGTCAAAGCGTTGCAATCTCATACTAAGCATGGCCAAAATTTCAAAAACGAATTTGTACATGACATTACAAAAATACTTCTTCCTGGTTCATACCAGTTTCAGAAAGTTTTCAATGTATGATGTCAAATAAGGCAGGATTCCTTAAAAGGGCACTTATACAGGAGGAGGAATGCATTAGCTCCGCCCATGACACGCCTTCAGAAGCTCAGCTGTTTTTAGAGAAAGTCTGACAGGGTTCACCTGAACCCTCTTTAATAAATTTAATCAAACTAAATACTTTTATGAGATGAGCTATGCAATGCTACTACTCTATATTGTTGCCTGCCGGCTCAAGCACTCAACAAATAAAGAAGAGAACAGAACCAAATATAATGAAAATGGCAAAAAGATATTTATTTAAAGGCTACAAAAAATAAAAAAAGAAAGTTTAAAGATGCACAAACATAACCCATATGTCAATTAAATGTCCAACATAACCATATAAATTCAAAATAATAACATAAGATCAGAGGTTAGCACTGTCGCCTCACAGCAAGAAGGTCACTGGTTTGAGTCCCACCTGGGCCAGTTGGCATTTCTGTGTGGAGTTTGCATGTTCTCCCTGTGTTCGTGTGGATTTCCTCCGGGTGCTCCGGTTTCCCCCCACAGTCCAAACACATGCAGTATAAGTGAATTGAATAAAACTAAATTAGCCGTAGTGTATGTATGTGTGTGTGAATGAGTGTGTATGGGTGTTTCTCAGTACTGGGTTGCGGCTGGAAGGGCATCCACTGCATTAAAAATATGCCAGAATAGTTGGCGGTTCATTCCGCTGTGGCGACCTCTGAAATAGAGACTAAGCTGAAGGAAAATGAATGAATGAACATAAGATCAAATTACAAAATAAACAAAAATAATACAATCGGCGTGTAAAACAAAACAGTAGATCCTCCGAAACAGTCTACTGGAACACATTTTTTGCAGCTCCTTAAGTAGGACGTCAAATTACCACATCTGCTCATTCTGATGACCTATTAAGAAAAGAAAGCAAAAACCCAGGAACCAGAACTAACTGGTGCATAACTTTCAAGGACAGATCAGATCAGATAGAGTCTTTGTCTCCTCAAAGGTGTACAAGTCTCGTAAGATGGGCCGGATCCTGGCGGTAGACCGCTTGTGTCTGGGGGTCCGTCCTGGCGAATGCTTCGGGCTGCTGGGAGTGAATGGGGCAGGAAAGACTACTACCTTCAAAATGTTGACAGGAGATGAGAGCACAACAGGTGGAGAAGCATTTATCCAGGAACACAGGTGCTACTCTCACACCACATCTCATCTGTTAGCAAACTGCTAAATCATCTCTCCATATCATACTGTATGTTTTTCAGCAGTATGGAGAATAGAACTTTACATTTTGTTACATTTATATGTGCATACAAATCTTATCTACTACTGAAGGGATAAATCTCCCTAAACTAAAATCGTCATCATTTACTCACCCTTCACTTGTTCCAAACCTGTTTGATTTTCTTTCTACTGTTGAACACAACAGAAGATATTTTAAAGACAGCTGGAAACCACTAGCCATTGATTTCCATAGTATTGTTTAGCGTTCAACAGAATAAAGAAACTCATAAATGTTTGGAACCACTTGAGGGTGAGTAAATAGTGAGTACATTTTCATTTTTGGGTGAACTGTGCCTTTAATACAATGCATTGCAATATGTCTGTCTGTCTGTAAAGGCTATCCCACAGACAAAAATATATTCCACACTTATCCCAAAATATATTTTTGTGTTGTCAATTCTTTGCCTTTTTTAAGTTTCCTTTAGTTATATATGCTACATTTGCAATGCTAATGTAAATGGGTGGTCTCATTGCCCTGCAGTATCTTGCGGGAGCTGTTACGTGTGCAGCAAAGCATCGGTTACTGCCCTCAGTTTGACGCTCTGTTTGATGATCTGACGGCTCGAGAGCATCTGGAGCTCTACACGCGGCTCCGCGGTATCCCATGGAAAGATGAGGAGCGGGTGAGCACACAGACACACATGCTGAGCAGTGACAGCATTCTATTCATGCACTTAGCAGTGATAGTCAAGTGAGGATAAAAGCTCGTGAATGCTCTTGCAATCAGCTCGAAGAGTGCAAGAAAGTCTATAATTAGGAACTAGCTAAATTAATTGTTCTTACTGCGAGAAATAGCATGTTTCTCTCTCTTTGTGTTCTGAAGGTGGTTCAGTGGGCTTTGGAGAAGTTGGAGTTGTCCAAGTATGCTGACAAACCTGCCGGCACCTACAGCGGAGGCAACAAACGCAAACTCTCAACAGCCATAGCTCTGATTGGATACCCATCGCTCATCTTTTTGGTTAGAGCTGCCTGTCACACTTGACTTTTTGTGTGCTTTTGACATGAATGTTGTGTATTTGATAGTTGAGGTCAAAAGAGTTTCACTTAATGCTTGCATAATGCACTGTCTGACAGCTAGCTTTCTGTGTCTGTGCACTCAGAAAACCCAATATTATAAGTTTAAACTGACAAGTCTTTAAAACAGAGTAATGCTTTGCTGCAAGAGTAACTAAGGCACTAGGGAAAGGCAGAGGGCGGGGAGCAGCAGCTCATTTGCATTTAAAGAGAAACGCAGCATGTTTATGCTGAGTGAGCATTCACAGCATTCAGTGCTGGCTGTAGTTAGTTACAAAGTAACTAGTTACTATTGTAATTAAATTGCCTTTCCACTGAAAACATAAAGCAAGGGATTATTTTTTGTTTTTAGGTAATTTAATTACAGTTACTTATAATGTACCTGTCTGTAATACTGTAAAGGAATTAAAGTAAATTAATTGTTTGTTTGTTTTTTACACCAAAATTATATATAATAATAATTATATTTTTCAATATGAAAAGTTACATTTAAAGATTTAATTGATATAAAAATTAGCTTATGAAAATGTAAAAGTCATAGTCGAATATTATTATCATTATGTGTTGTTGTTATTCATATAGTTTGCATAATGACAGATTTTTCAGCTATAGAGGTTAGGTTTGTCTGACAATTTGTAGATTATTACAGATGCTTAAGAAACAAACAATGAAATGAGTATGAAAAAGGGCATCGTTAATTTAAAACATTTTTATGTGATACATATAATGTTTAACATTTTTAAATGTTTTTAAGAGGTCTGTTTGACCCATATTTAATGAATTAAGAAAGTTTAATTTCTGATGTCAATGCAATATGATTTATAGGGATTTTAAGTCGTTTTGGGTCAAGTAATTAAGTTACTTTTTAAGACAGTAACTTAGAAAAGATAGAAAGATTTTAATAAAATTTTAATTATTCATTTATTCATTTTCCTTCAGTTTAGTCCCTTTACTCATCAGGGGTCACCACAGCGGAATGAACCACCAATTTTAATTATGTGATTAGTAATTAATTTAAGTAACTTACCCAACACTACACATTATATTATATTTTAAAAAATCCCTGAGGTATTTCAAGCTAATCTTCACAGACACATTCTTAGGATGCTTCAAACTTACGTTATTTAAAAAAGACAAATCTTGTAAAAAGGATGTAATATGACTCATTTAAACAAAACAAAAAATAGATAAACAATGGATTAGGACATTTTAACTGTTAAGCATAACTAAACATGATATTTATTGCTTGTCTTCATAGGATGAGCCCACCACTGGTATGGACCCAAAGGCTCGCCGTTTCTTATGGAACCTGATTCTTGACATCATCAAGACGGGACGCTCAGTAGTGTTGACGTCACATAGGTGCAGTAACTAATATAAAGACTATTTGGGGTTTTAAAAGCATAGACCATTTGATGTGTGATGTTCTGATGTGTTTGTTTGCAGTATGGAGGAGTGTGAAGCGCTGTGCACTAGACTGGGCATCATGGTTAATGGCAGGTTCAAGTGTCTAGGAAGCATCCAGCATCTCAAAAACAGGTTTAAAACAAATTCTCGGCTACTAAAATGTATCATTCAGGACTTTGGTGCGTTTATGAAGATTTGCCACACACTGTTTGCTCTTTTATATTTATTTCAGATTTGGAGATGGATACATGATAACCGTACGCACTAAGACCACCGCTAGCATTAAAGAAGTGATTCGGTTTTTTAACAGAAATTTTCCAGAGGCCATCCTAAAGGTGAGATTAAATTAGATTAGATAAAATTAAGGTTATTTTTTAGTTCTGCATTTTCTATTTACATTTTATTCAGTTTTTTATTCAGCTCTATTAATTTTAGTTTTAGTTATTTTAGTTTTAACTTTAACTGAATAAAATTGAGAAACAACTTGCTTGCTTCTTGGCAACTAGCTGAAATAAAACAAGCTTAAGTTTAATATTAAAATGTTTATTTATGCATATATGAAGAGTTCACATGCAAAAACCTCTAAGTGCCATCTGAAATGTTCTTCTAAAATGAGCATTTATCTCAGGCTCCTGAGTGTAGGTTCAGTAATTTCACTTTTATGGCTTCTTTTAATTCCCTTTAATTCCCTTTAAAGTGAACAGCACTGAACATAATCATAGGAGGCTGAGAAAAATGCTCATTTTAGAATAAAACTCTTCATATCTTCTTTTTATTGTCAGTAACAAATGAATTTATGGTAAGAATGATGAAAAGAGTTTGACTGGAAATCCAGATTTGCTGTGCATCAGCTCGAATGTTTCCAAAACAGATGGCTGTAGTGTACAAGCACTTTTGGGTTGTCAGTTTGGACTGTAATGTATTGTAATTGTATAAGACAATGAATTTTCTTATTTGCAGAAAGTTGCAAGAAGCTTTCCCAAGCTGTTTTTGTATAGTGCTGACAAATCTAAGTATACATGTGCGTATATTTTGAGCTTGCTTCGCTTGCAGTCAAAAAAAAGTAAACTTGTGCGTATTTCTTTCACCTAAGGAGCGACACCACACAAAGATTCAGTACCAGCTGAAGTCAGAGAACATCTCTCTGGCTCAGGTCTTCAGCAAAATGGAGCAGGTGGTGGAGGTGCTGAGCATCGAGGATTATTCTGTCAGCCAAACCACACTGGATAACGTAAGTAGACCTCGAGAAATAATAATAGTTTAAAAAGTCATCAAAGTGAACAGACATCATTTTACACAGGTCTTAATTTTAATATGTCCATGTAACACTACCTCTAATGCTCACTGAAAAGCTCCTGATGAGCTTTGTGTGTGTTTTTTTTATAATACTGTCTTCATTTAATTTGAATTTAGCAATTTTTGTACTTTATTGCCTTTTGTTTTCTGTTTTTGGATATACACCTTTAACAGTTTTGAAAAGGGTCTTTAAAGGGGACCTATTTTGCCCCTTTTTTACAATATATGTAATATAGATGTATATAGATGTAAAATAAGTGTCTGATGTCCCAAGAGTGTGTTTGTGAAGTTTCAGCTCAAAATGCCCCACAAATAATGTTTTTAAAACTTTTTGAAACTGCCCCTTTTAGCCTTTGATCCAAACTGTGCTGTTTTGTTGACTGTCGCTTTAAATTCAAATGTGCTCTTTTTCTAAGGAGGGCGGTGCTACAAACACCTATGCGTCACCATAGCGACAGATTCAAAACAGGACTAATGTTATATTCCTGTGAAAAAAATTACAGTGTTCATTTGTGCAACCTAAAACTCCACATTTATAATCCTCTTAGTCGCTGACATTATCTTCAGCAGGTGAAAACTCTAATGGCGGACGGCTGCTTCTTACTCAGAGCTGTTTATGCTAATGAGGGAGAAATCGTCAATAATGGGCGTGGCTTTACCCCTCTGTTGACTTGTACAAAGGGAGAATGTCAATCAAAGTGTTTCTGCAGACTGATTTTATCGAGTGCGATTATAAATAAATACAATTTATTTTTTACATAATTTTTTTACCATTAGAGGCTGGCTATATTCACACACTGTTGCCACACAACTGTGCTTAAACCCCTTATTAAACCCCTTATCTTAATTTGACTTGATTAGACTCTGTATTTATTGATCAAAATCATTCATTCATTCATTCATTTTCTTTTCGGCTTAGTCCCTTTATTAATCTGGGGTCGCCACAGCGGGATGAACCGCCAACTTATCCAGCATATGTTTTACGCAGCGGATGCCCTTCCAGCTGCAACCCATCACTGTGAAACATTCATACACACTCATTCACACACATACACTACGGACAATTTTAGCTTACCCAATTCACCTATAGCGCATGTCTTTGGACTTGTGGGGGAAACCGGAGCACCCGGAGGAAACCCACGCGAACACGGGGAGAACATGCAAACTCCACACAGAAATGCCAACTGACCCAGCCGAGGCTCGAACCAGCGACCTTCTTGCTGTGAGGCGAACGTGCTACCCACTGCGCCACCGCGTCGCCTGATCAAAATCAATAAATCAAAAAAGTATTATCTTCTTATCACTTTGTTAATGCAAGAGCCTAAATGTGTTGGCAATTTAAACCCAAAGGCTAAAAATGTTATTACAAGAAATGTAGTAATGTCTTCTTCTCTACTCATTTTTAGGTCTTTGTTAACTTTGCAAAAAAGCAAAGCGACAACTTAGAGCAGCAAGAAAGTTCTCCATCTAGTGGTGGTCAGTCGCCACTGCAGCATCTGCTCAGCCTCCTCAGGCCTCGTCCTGCAAACACTGAGCTCAACGCCCTCGTGAGTGAAGAGCCAGAGGAACTGGAGAGCGATGATGATGAAGGACTGATTAGCTTTGAAGAAGAGAGGGTAAGACTCATAAAAGCTACGTTTCACTACAGGATATTTTGATTAAGTTTGATAATTCTTACTCGTATTACCCGTCTTCCTGGTTTGCATGTATTTAATAAAAAAAAGCTGTCACATGATCCTCCAGAAATCACTATAATAAGCGGATTTTCTACTTAAATCTGATTTTTTTGGAATGCTTTGATAAATAGTTCAAATGAAAAGGCTTTATAAGAATAAGAAACAGAACATTTATGTGACATAACAGTAGTCTTACAAACTTAGACATTACAAAAGTCTTTACTTTCACTTTTGATTAGTTTCATTCTTTCTTTGTGAATAAAATGGATTGCTTAAAAAATGTCCAAAAAGTTAAAATAGCATGTATTCCAGGAACACGCTTGTTTGCAAACCTAAACATTTAATAACACTTAAGGCACATAGCAAAAAATGCAACCTGCACCTTTGCATTATATTTACTCCTTAAACTGAACTGCTCAAGCTCAAAGACGCTTAACAAGCATCCCTTATTTTAAGTGGACCTGGCAACACTTCGAGAGCAGGCTCTGTGAAGCAGCCCTTCAAACATAACATAAAACATGGCACTTCTGTTAAAATACGCCAACCATAACAAGTCTTTGGTGGCTATTATATTGCTTTGGTCAGAAACAGCGGATAACAAATTTGCAAGATGCCAGAGCATTGCAGTGTTTACCACAGTCATTATAATTTCAGAAACAAAAAAATATTTTTCTAGTTATAATTTATAATTTTTCTCCTTATAATATTTTTAGACTAGTAGGGGTCAGCTTTTTTGTGTAATACATATGTGCATGCTTTTGTGAACCAAAGTCATATAATTTTATTTTATTATATATCACTGGTTATGTAGGCATGGGCCGGTATAAGTTTCTGACAGTGTGATAACCTTGGATAAAAATATCACGGTTTCACGATATTACGGTATTGTGATCACTGCTCTAAAATGTTCTTTTTAAATGTCTGAGTAAAAAAAACAAAAAACTTTTTCCCCCATTGAACAAAATACATTTTATTTTAGGAAACATTTCTAATATTTTGGGACAGTAAACATGTCAGGCTACATAATTAAAATAAATCATTGACTTTTGCTCTCTTCATTAGTTTCCAAAACACAGATTTCTTTACAGCACATTTAAAAAAACACATAAAAAACCCTTACAAATACCTTAGGAACGGTATAACATAACATTTTTGCGGTTTTAAAACCTTGACTTTTCCAAACCATGGTAAACCTTGAAACCGGTTATCGTCCCATGGCTAATTCTATGAATCTATCTTTACTTTTAGGCTATATGCATATACAAACACCTGTTTTGCAAGAAAAGTGTGTCTATCAGTAGGCTATAGTAGATCTGCTAGTGTTCAGATCGCAGACTGAATACTTTCTTGTTTAGCATTCACAATGGTATTATAGGGGTGGTCAAATGTATATTTATATTTTCTGTTTTTTGTATTATTAAAATTATGCTCACCCTCATGTTGTTCCAAACCCCTAAAACCTTTGTTCATATTTGGAAAACGTTCATTCATTTTCTTTTCGGCTTAGTCCCTTTGTTAATCTGGGGTTACCACGGCAGAATGAACCGCCAACTTATCCAGCATATGTTTTACGCAGCAGATGCCCTTCCAGCTGCAACCCATCACTGGGAAACATCCATACACACTCATTCACACACATACACTACGGACAATTTATCTTACCCAATTCACCTATACCACATGTCTTTGGACTGTGGGGGGAAACCGGAACACCCGGAGGAAACCCACGCGATCACAGGGAGAACATGCAAACGCCACACAGAAATGCCAACTGACCCAGCCGAGGCTCGAACCAGCGACCTTCTTGTGTAAGGCGATCGTGCTACCCACTAAACCACCGTGATGCCCATTTGGAAAACAAATTAAGATATTTTAGATGAAATCCGATTGCTCTCTCATCCTCCATAAACAGCAAGGTTCCTAACTCATTTAAAGTCCAGAAAAATACCATTAAGCATCCTTTAAAAACACCATATGCCTCCAGTGGTTAAATCTGAATATTATCAACCCATGAGAATACTTTTGTGTGCACATAAAACTAAAAAATTTATGTATTCAACGCTTTCTTCTTCTCAGTGTCACATTCATGTGTCGCACCTTTGATATATTACCTCAAATGCGCCCAGGATTGGTTTCAAACAGAGGAAGTAGTGTGCGGACATCTGGGTGGGATCACTACACAATTTTTGTTTTACTTGCACAGAACAGTAGCTTGATATTATTCTTATTTAACCACTAAAGTCATAATGGCCTGTTTTGAGGATTTTGTTAGGTTTTTTTTGGTATTTTTCTGGAGTTGGGAACCTTGCTATCTATAGAGGATGAGGGAACTCTCTCTCTTCTAACTTAAGTTTTGTTTTGAAGATGAACAAAGGTCTCAGGGGTTTGGAATGACATGAGTGTGAGTAATTAATAATAGAATTTTCATATTTGAGTGAACTAACCTTTTAACATTATTATTTTAGATACAGATCAGTGCATATTGTTTTCCACTATTTTAAGAAGGGGGTAGCTATGGCCTAATGGTCAGAGAGTTGCGATCCAAAGGTCGCAGGTTCAAATTCCAGCACCACGTCATGACTTGCACTTTTTCACTTAAAAGAGCAGACAGAATCAAGGGTTAATGAGGGGTGTCAAAACCCCCCTGTAATTCTCACCCTGCTCCCATTTCTAAATGCAAGTGTCACTTCTGAAATACTACACCGTATACAAGGTGATAGATTCAGTAGTAGATTTGTAAACTTGACCGATTCATCAAGCGAGTCATGTTTTTGGCATTTATGGAACTGAATAAATGTTTCTTTTGCCTTCTCACAGGTGCAGTTGTCCTTTAATACAGACACTCTGTGCTGAAACAGCTGTTAATCTCACAGACGGAGAGATGTTCGAATATAAGCCTCAAGTTCAGACCCGTGTCTGAGCGGTGAATGACATTTGTGCGTTTATTTCTGGTTGGAGAAGATCTGTCTCTCAGGCCCAGTGAGTGGGTCCTTCTTTCCGTCTGCACAGAATGGCTCTTCTGGACAACAGTCGAGGCCTGAACACGATCAGGTCCTCAGTCCACGGCCTCCCCTCGTGCATTTTGGAGATGACGGTTTATGGAAACGTGTATAAAAAAAATAAAAATAAAAATAAAAACTGTACTTCTTATTCAAGCCTGCTGGATGGGAATTAAAAAGAATGTATTTCTTAGAAACAAAAAAAAAGCGGCTGTATGGTTTATTTTGGTATTGCTTTAAATTCCAATATGGTCATAGTATCTTTAAACCGATCACGTCCGAGTTGTTTTAATTGTAGTGTTGATGTCATAACATAATCATCCCTCAAGGAAAAGGACTTGTTCTTTTATGACTGTTTATCCTCACGTTGGGTTGTAACTATACATCTTTTTTTCTAGTCTGTTCATTTGTTGCTGCATTGAGAGCATGCTATAAAAGACAAGCCTGTCGTGTTGTGGGTTGAAGAAATTTTACTATGCTTAAATGTTTCGAACAGACCCGTCGTTCTTGTCGAAAAATGCAGATTAACCTGTGCACCTTTTTACATCGGACGTTCAATAGTGAATGACTGGTGAACGATTCAAAGGCCTTCAGTGGTCGAACCGGACCGGACCAGCCCTGCTATCCAGATGTTTATGGTCTTGTAATTGAATGTGAATGGCATAAATGTTTTGTGCTGATTATTGTGTCTCCTGAACCAGGGGTTTCTCTCTTTTCCTTTTTTTTTTTTTGATGAATGAATTTTGAGGTGAATTGTAATTTAACAATGTTCTGTCGCATTAATGGTTAAAAGCTGCGTAATACCAGATGTCATCACCAGATGTCAGTAGAAATGTTCATAATAAGTGTCACGCTATCACTGTGAAGCCAAAGGTGAACTTTTGAGTTACTCTTATTACAGATAGACAGAAATCAGGTCATTGTTGTGTTTATGAGAAGCCTCGAAATAGGTTTGTTTTAGGAAGTTTTGATTTTGTCGTTTGCACTGTAATGTAACATTTTGAATTTGTTTTTGACCTGATTATATTGTGGATTTGAATGAAATGATGCTTCTCCTTTGTGTCGGTGATGGTTAGGTTTTAATCGCTCAGTGACAGTCTAACCGTGCTTAATCTCTGAATCTTGCACAGTTGTTGACACTTAGTACTGTGACGGTGTCTTATTTTTCTGAAATTGCTATGTAAGAGAGTTTGATCCATATGTTTGAGGAAAGCAAAGATTGGTGCATGACCAAAGGGAAAAATGAAGATTGTTTTTTGAAATGTGTCAATTGCGAAAACTGACCTAATGAACTATGAACACTTATTTACATACAGTAATTATGGAAAGTCCGACTTTGATTATGAAGGGCCGCTTCAGATTATATTTCCTGCTAACGGAGAACCTCAACAGCCTAACTAAAGATCAGTCCCAAGCTGCTTTTTGTTTTCGGAAATGAACATGTGCAGTGATTTAAGACACCAGCAAACATGAGTGTGGTTCTGTATCAGATAAAAATAGCATTATGGTTAAAGGGGTGATTTAGTTTTATCTTTCTAGTAAGTGCTTTGGAATGTAACTTCGGTACATGTGAATATGATTCGATATTTATGAACGTTTATTTCATCCAGTAATACCTGTGTTCAGGTGGATTCCCTTGTAACAAGACTGACTGGACCTTTTCAGCTCGTTTTCAATTACTTTTATTGTTTCCATTCTCTTGCGCTAACTGGGGTGAACTGATGTTTTTATTATTAACAGGGAGAAAAGAGAAAAATTAAATCAATAAATTGTTAAATATATATATATATATATTTTGTCACTCTTTTTTTGGAATTACATGTTTTGTTTTTGAACGAAAAACGGAGATCGGTTATTTAAAAAATATATTTATTAGCAACATAGTTTAAAAATACATAAAGAAATAATTTTGCAGTTTCATTTAATAAAACCTTAAATAGATGCATGATGATTAAAAGCTGTTGTGTTCATGCTTTGCAAGTTATATATATATTAAAAAAACAGTTTTGGGTTTGATAAAAACTGATAATTGATACTTATTAAAATTTGAAAGTTACATTGACATCATTCATCATCAAACGCCACACCTGTTGCAGGTTTCTTCCTGTAATACAGACAGATACAAATGTCAGCAAGCAGGAAACTAAAGTGATTAAAAACTAAAGCACTAAAGTCAAAAAATCTTCACATGCTTTTAGTTACTTTCATCTACAGTCGATTAAAATGTTCACCTTTTTGTTCCTGGGTTGATGAGAGAATCTCCAGGAAGACGTTTTTTAACTGCTACTACTGGACCCCTATGCTGTTTTCTAGGTTCAAATTCTAAAATGGAAAGATATTGTAGGGGTAAAGTCAGTCATTTTCAAACTTTTGCAGTGCAAGGCTTTGCTCAAAACAATATTTTGAGGGCCATCTCATCTAAACTGATTTACACGGCAACTGACTTTATAAATAAATATATTTTTAATACTCATTTCGAAGATGCACTCCCCTACAAAATCATTGCAATTAATATTAAATGACGAATTCCTTCCAAGTAAACCCATCCATTTCATCTGCTGAAAGTATACTTTATAAGTAACTGCAGAAAAAAATATCACATTGTCAGTTTTTTTCCAATATCATGCAGCATTTTAACTTCGGATTTAAAATAAAAGGACCCTTTTTACATTTCTGGGTTTCTCAGTAGCGTAAGTCATCATACTTGGGTAAACTTAGAGGGCAGTGAATGGGAGAGTACAACAAATACGTTTTTTTACAATCCTATTTGCTGAAATAATAAAAGAAAAACTCCACGATGGTGTTATCAAGGCTTTCAGAAAAAGTAAAATAAAATAAAATTGTAGAACAACATCAAATTTACTGTCCTGCCTGTAGACACTGCATTACAAACACCTTGCACAAGCAGTAATTCTTTTTTTTTGTAATTTGATGCAAAGATGATAAAATACATATATAAATGCATATAAATGTTCATGAGGGTTTTTTAAAAATCTAAATATTAAAAACTTTCAAGGATTTAAGATGCTGATGACCGTTAAACGAATCAAAAGGGTCCATAAAATGCTAAACTTGCTTCTAAACTACAAGTGGGAAACATTACTTTCCTGTGGGTTAAATGCTGTTTTTAGAAGTACAGTGTGAACTACAACTTTGATAACAGCTTGAGTTGTCAGATGGATTTAAACTTACCAGAACTCCTCTTCTGAAAACCTTTGACTGGACTAAATGAAGAGGAAGCACCTAAACAATAACAAAAACAGCAACAACATTTAATTTGGCTTGGTTTTAATTTGAAAATGAGTGATTATAGTAATTAAAAGCTTACCTTGACTCTCTAGTTGTTGCAGGCTATCGGCCATTTTAAAGAGCAGGTCTTTGACTTCCGTCTTTCCCTCGGAGTCTGTGAGTTTTGCTAGAGACAGACTGAGATCTGTGGCTTCAGCTCCTAAATGCAGCACAGCACTGTCCTCCAGCAGCTTCACAAACGCTCGGCCAGTCTTACATGCACATCTGACCAGAGACACAAGAGGACATTTCCAGACCACCGAAGAAATCACACTACTAATTTATGAGTTACTCGAGACTCACTTGATTTTGAAGGTGTAGTCCTCTGTGGACTTTAATGCAAATTTATTCAACTGTAAAAAGATAAGCATTGTATTACTGTAGTAAGAGAGGAATATCTGTCATGTAGAAAGACTCAAGACAATACATAAAGAATCAATACATCCTTACAAGCTGAGAGAGAATCTCCTCTGAAAGATGTGTTTTCCAAACATCTTCACCATTGGTAAATCTATGGGCAAAAGTACATGACGACATATGCAATTATACCTTGAAATGTACTATTAGTGTTGTTATTGTTCTCTATAACTCAACAACATTCTTGGTAATCGAAATAAGCTGTAATAAATAAAATAAAAAATTCCAATGCCAAGATGAATAGAGCCATTAAAAACGACTAAGCCTGAAATAAAAACATTAAAATACTGATACAGCACTGGTGTGATTAAACTGAATGTACAATAATTAGATATATTTTTTTAAACTGATAAAACTTGTTCACATCAAGTACATTTTAAGATGGAGAATAATAACCGATCACTATTAGTATAACTACTGCTGTCTGCTCACCCAATGTTTATGTCTCCCGCTGATCGCTTTTGCGTAAAAAACACATACTTGGACTGATCATTTTTATCCAGCAATGTGCAAAGTACAGATTTAGCCTCCGGGTTATTTTGCTCCATCCTTCTTTACCATACAATCACATAAAAGCTGAAACATAAAAGCTGCTTTACAACCAGGAACTGTTCGTAAACAAGAAAGTCACGATTTAAACGCTCAGCCAGTCAGATTTCAGTCACCCGGAAGTTATAGCGCGTTCACGTCATGTTTACCTCGTAAAACGATAAAAGTCGAAGTTACACGAACACGTTAATGCTCTCGAAACTGTCATTTGATGTTAAGTTATAAAATGTCTAAAAACTTAACGTTAATATATAAACACTATATGACAGCTGACCCGGTGTGTTGAAAGTAACGGTTATCATAGCCTGACTGACAGCACGCTTTCTGTCATTTGTTGGTCAGTTAACGCGTTTATTCTTTCTAAGTAGCTTTATGTTGTGCCGAGTGGTTTAAATGGGTTGGCAGTCTCGAACCCGAACCCTGCAGGTGTTTGACACGGAGTTAACTGCGGATACGGTCGAGTGGTGCCCGATACCACAGTGGGCTCATGTTCTGGCATGCGGGACTTACCAACAACTTCTGAAAGGAGATGATAAGGTAACGTTAATGCTAGATTCGTTTTTGCTTTATTTCATAACTTAGTATTAACCGGTCACTTCTGGATTGAAATTGTGTTTTGTGTTAAACAGCAGAGCACAGAAGAGTCCGCTGCCCCGGTCAGAATCGGTCGACTTTATCTGTTTGACTGTAATCCTCAACCATCGTTCATTCCTCCATTGACGGAGACTCAGAGAACAGACACTGCGGCTATACTCGATCTCAAGTGGTGAGTCTATCAAGGGTAAAAATGTTAACTAGTATTTATCACTATCACAATAAGAAGAGCATTTTTATACTTTACAATACAAAGCATTAAATGGTTCAAAGTTTGTTTTGTGAGGGGATAATAAATATCTATCTGTCTGTCTGTCTATCTATCTATATATAAAATGATCAGCCAATAAAATGTTGTGTATAATGTATGAGCAAATACATCTGTGAAAACCCTTATAGATATGAGTGATACTGTAACTTTTGGTGTGTGTGTGTGTGTGTGTGTGTGCTGCTGAAGTGGAGATTTGTGGCTCAGTGCATGAGAAAAAACAAAGAGAAAACAGCTCTTTTAATTGCAGAAATAAATTAATGAAGTGCAACAAAAGAAGCAATTGAAAGTGTGGGTGTTTTCTTAAAGTGTTTAAAAAAATATATATATATATATATCAAAATTGACAGGTGCATGAATAAATTGCCTTCAGCTCTCTCTTCACATACACAATTGAACACTCCATAGGTATGTTGTTTTATATTTTGCATATTTCAGAGTTTCTGTTATGTATGTTGTTTATTCTATGTGATGGCAGGGATCTGTTCATTTTCCACATGTAGTTTATAGTTGAGGCAGATGGTCAGTAATGAAGTGGATGAGTTTACATGTAACTTTCCAGGCCAACAAACATGTTTTGTTTTTTTTGTATTTCCATTCTTCAGGTGTCATGTGCCAATATCTGAACGCCCATTATTGGGAATGGCCACTGCGAGTGGAGAAATCCAGCTTTACAAGCTTATCGAAGCTCAGGTGACTAATTACACTCATGCACATTCAGGATTGTTCTAGATATACTGTTATTAACAGGTCATCTCTATTGGCAACATAGATTATTATTTCTTGCTATAGTAATAAATATCACATTTAAATTTTTAATCAACAGTAGACAATTCACATTTTGTATTTTTTTTAATACAATCTGTATGAAATTGAATTTTTTTATCTGTGGAGGTAAAATTCTTCATTTAGTTTTAGTTACATTTGTTAAAGTTAATATGAAATATATTAATCATATTATTTTAATTATGGAAATGATTTCTTATGCTTATTAAAATCAGTATTAGTAGTATGTATATATATATTTACAACCGTTCTTTTAACACATTAATGAAAACTCAAAAAGTAAAAAAGGAGTAAAATAATAAACAACAAATATACATATTAGAGCCAGTTAACCCATAATCATTCACCAATCAAACAAGGATTTTCAAACAACCATCATGACCAATTTCATAGACACATTGATTAATACACCATTTAGATCTAAAAGTGTCCAAATCATCAGTCAACTTATAATGAGCATATTCTGTTTTAATACAGGATTTTATAAGTTCCCTAAACACCAAAATAACATCAGTCAACCCCAGACCAATCAGTTTTCTTTTTCGTGACAACCAAATATCCAGTTTTGCTTGTCCAAACATACAGTTTAATAAAACATGGACTTGCATCTTGTTCCTGTTGTATTTAGGCTCATAGATTAGAAAAAAACTGGGTGTAAAAACTTCCCCTAGAGAAGAGAGAGAGTGTGCTTTAAAACAATTTTTTAAAATTGTGTGTATAATATATAATTTGTCAATACTTGAACCTTTAAAACTTGAACTTTCTGTTCTATTTATATATATTATCTATTATATTATATTCAGCTTCTATGACTTGTCACAACACTTGCATACTGATTTAATTTTGATTCATTTATGTTAAGTTTAGTTACATCTGTTTGTCTCATTTATAGGTTGTTTTGCATAAAAATGCCTGCTAAATTATTAATTGTATATATAATATATAGAATTTGAGGTAATCCTTCAGTCCCCTTAGAGTTTTGCTTAGTGTTCCTAATTGTAGGCATTGGACACTGTATAAGATGCTTTATTGCGGTGTTTATTCTTCATTACGTGTGTGTGTCTCCAGTAGCATGGCTCCTGTGGTCTGGAGTGTGAACTGAGCACAGATTTGGGTCCTGACAGACTGGCCTTGTCTTTAGACTGGTCCACAGGGCGAGGCGAGAGGTAAGATGTGCCCATCATTGATGGACTGATTTTGCTTTGCACTGACTCTGTATGTAATGTTTGGTATTGTGGTTTTCCAGCAGTAACGTGCGTGTGGTGTCCAGTGACTCCACTGGCTCTCTCACACTGCTGTCTCTGGGGGAAGCAGATTTAACCGCTGTGTGTCAGTGGAAAGCTCATGAGTATGAAGCCTGGATCTCAGCGTTTAGTTACTGGGATACTCAGACTGTTTATTCAGGTATGAGGTATCAGTGTTGTTATTAAGTAAATCTATCCAAAAAAATAATAATTATATATATATATATATATATTTAAATTCAAATAATAATAAAATAATCATTACATTTCAACTAAAATAGAATTTTATATTAAAAACAATAGTTGCATTGACATTTAATTGAAAAAAGTTACAGTTAAATATTATTTAAAAAATATATTATTATAAAAAAAAATTTCTACAAAATTCTAAGAACATTATTAAAAGCACATAAAATTACAAGCTAAATTAAAATAAATATCAAAACTAAAATAAAAACTATACAGCAAAACTAAAAATATATAAATAAAAGCTGCTTCATAATATTCACAATAAAAGCATACAGGCAAGCTATAACACTTCATTGCTTTCTCTCTGTATGTATTTATTTAGATATATCATTTCGTTAATTGATATTCTAGGTGGTGATGACAGCAAACTAAAGGGCTGGGATCTGAGAATGGGTTCCTCTTCCCCTACTTTCACCAGCAAAAGGTCAGACAGGAGTTATTATAATTTGTCGTCCATCAACATTACTTTTACCGTTTACCGAATCACTGTTTAAATGTTCTCTATCCCTGTTTAATGCTGTTTATGCCCATTCATTGAGAATAAATACTGCTTTCCTGTCACAGGCACACTATGGGTGTTTGCAGCATACACAGTAACCCTCATCGAGAGCACATACTGGCCACCGGAAGGTAAGAAGTCAAATTAACATAAAAGACAGTGGATAATCACTTCACATGGGTATATAGGAGGCTATTGTAGACAGATAGACAGACAGATAGATATTATTTTTGTATTCCTGCATTGTTATATTTGCTCCAACAGCTAAAAACACATTTCACATTTTTACAAAAGACAAAAAAAAGAAGAGAAAAAATTGAATATGCCAGTCAGAAGAAAGAAAGATGTTGATTTTACTGTCACTCCCTCAGCATCTGTATTAAGGTGCTTTCACATCTGCAAAATTCATGTGCAAAAAAAGTCCATTGCCTACGTTCACACAGAGCATGCTTTCAAACGAAGCAGTTTTCTGTTGGTCAACTTGGCAAATTTTGTCTTGAAAACACCCTTAATCAATGTCTGATGTCCCTGTTTTGCAGCTACGATGAGAACGTGTTGCTGTGGGATGAGAGGAACATGAAGCAGCCCTTGAGTGAGACTGCAGTGGGTGGAGGAGTGTGGAGACTCAAGTGGCACCCCGGTCAAGAGCACCTGCTGTTAGCCGCATGTATGCATAATGACTTCCAGATTCTCCACTGCCAGAAAGCCATGGGTAAGAATTACTGCCACGGATCTTTCCATATCAGTGAAAAATATCGTTAAGATTTTAGTTCATTTATACTGCAAGTATGCATTAAAATTGACCATAAGGAGATTCATCATTGAAATAAGTTTTCAATTTCAGCATTTCACATGAAATCTTTTTGTTATTTAAAGAACACTGAAAAAAATGGATCGCACTTTCCACAATATTCAGGCACACAACTCTGACGATGACATGAAGGGTTACATTGACATTAAAGCATCTTATCAGAATGATTTCTGATCATGTGACACTAAAGACTGGAGGAACAATTTAGCTTTGCCATCATGTGAATAAATTACATATTAAAACATACAAATATAAAATTGTTTTAAAATGTAGCAATATTTTACATTAGGGATGTTTTCAGAGTTTTTTGATCTAATTAATTGCACATCACTTACATTATCATCAAACACTATCAAGACAAATACACAACTGCAGCTTTAAAAAAAAGAATTTCTATTATCAGCAATTGTATCTATGAATGTGATTTTGAAAATAAGGTGGAGAAAGAGGAGGTGCAGCAGGATGTCTGATGCTACATCATTTAAATTATTACAATGAATGGCTTTTAACTTCTCCAGTGGTCTCATGGGACAGTAAAGTGTTCATCAGTCTCACTGGAAGTAGTAATGTAGGTCATCTGGCTTTTTGCCTACTGTTTTATAATTATTATGAACATACTATATGACCTACATACTTTTTGTTTTGCCTACTACTGTATATATTATCTAAGGAGCCTCACACATGGATAAAAAAATTGTAGAAGTAAAAACCTGTTCCCTCAGTTTATTAGATTGTATGCATGATTTATTAATTTGTTGCCCCATTTTAAGTTGTACATAAGATTTATTAAATCGCTCCCTCAATTCACTGTCATGCACACAATTTACTAACTATAAGTTCCCTTATTTTAAGTAAATTGTGTGCTTGAAATAATAATTCATGCCATTTATTCTAGATAAATCATGCACACAAAATAACAATTAGTTGTACTTCTTGTCCACTTATTGCGCTTCATTTTACAGTATAGTCTAGCAATTACATTTCTGTTTTGTAAAGTAATTTGAGGACCAGGATTGAGAAATTTGAAAAACGTATTCTTTATAAGTTAAACTTTAACGTACACTTTAAATTTTCCTACTACATATATATTTTTCTACATATTTTTCTACGTCTTTTTCTATCTGTTTGAAGAAGGACAAGAGACACCATGCCAAGTTCTAGGGTCCTATATTCTTCACAACTCTTTAGCATATGGAGCAGACTGGTCCAGACTCCCTGTGAGCTCCTCCACACCCCCCTCTCAAGATCCTCCACAAACCAGCTCAGGGCTTGTTGAGTCCACAGGTCACCTCAGGATCCAGTATGAATCGCCCACTGCCAGTTTCGACACATCTCTAGAGGACGACTCGGGCCGCTACATACCCGACCAGTGTCCTTCACCAGAAAAGAGCTCAGTTCCAGACCTGTTCACCAGCGATGCCCGGGACTCCCAGTCTGTGTCATGTCTGATGGCCACCTGCTCCTTCTACGACCACATGATGCATGTGTGGCGGTGGGATTGGAGCCCAGAGGAAAAACATGAAGGTCTATGAAAATTCTTCTTGAGTTGAGCTTGTTTGGAGCTGCACATTCAGGTCACATTCATTTCAGTATTGCTTTGTATTCAATATATGCAATATTGCTTTATTCCTGTGTCATTTGCTGATTGTATATTCTTGGCTAGAATATGTACAGGCCATTTTTCTAGTGGTAATGGCTCCAATTTAATTAACACTGAGATCTAGATCTTTTATAACAAATAAATGATATCCTTATTAAATACTGTGCTCATTTATTTTTGTAGAAATGGGTTTCTCTAAGACGGGCTTTTATTTATTTAAAAGCCACAAAGAACTAAAAATTATTAGGCGCCTATACGGTTTCTAATTATACTATGAACATGTAGATTACAATTATTTAATCATTGTAGTACTGTTTTTATTTACTTATATTGATAACAATATTTGGTATTTACTAATTTACTCCTTTATATATGAATTTATTAAATCCTATTTGATAACATCAGATAATGCATAAGTGAACACAAACTAGCAATGAATAATCTATATTTGGATTGAAAGCCTTTAATGCTGGTTCATCCACAACACCGTTCATTAACTAATATTTCTAGGGCTGCATGATATTTTTTCCCTGCGATATAGTATATTGCGATATAAATACAATTCACCAGATTACTTTAATAGCTTTATTTGGAAAGCAATTATTTAGATTGATTGGGATAATTTTGTAGGGGAGTGAAATATGTATATATTTTATGTAATTTATTATATAAATTTAATAAACAACCTACAGTCATAAATAAACACAATGGAGCATGTGAAATAAATGTTAAAGTGAAATAAACAGTGATTTATGGTTTCGGCTACAGAAATTGAATAATCAAATGTAAAAGAGCATTGCATAGTCTTCATCATATAAATAATTCAATGAAATGTATCTTTATTAAACTTCTTTATGTTCTCTTAAAATGCTTTAAACTCTTTAAAATAGGCCTTAAAAGCACATGAAAATTTTTTTAGCTTTCACTCTACAATGGTTCAATTCTGCAGTGTCTCCACAAATCTCATGTGTTTTGACCTGTGGTTTCTGGTCAAAAATAATCCCAACTCAACATTGCATATCTTACGATATTGATGCTCAAACAATATATTGTGCAGCCCTAAATGTTACCAAATACAACATTTGATTTTAAAAATGTATTAATGACATTTTTTTTTTTCATTTAACATTTCCACAGATCCCAAAACAAACATTTTTCATTACAACGTATTTTAATTATTTAGTGGCAGAGAGACTTACAAAATAATTTTAACTCTTTGATGTCTTCTGTTCATTGAAAATCTAAACAAAACAATAAACACTTGTTTACAGTCCAACACAAATCAAGTCCACTTAACGTGCAAAGTTCTTGGGGTGCAGCTTGAAGAGCTTCCCCTCTTGTGTTTTCTCCAGTCCGTATTTCTCCAGATTGTGCTCATTGAAAACTCCTTCCTCAATGTCCCTCTGGATCTGCGGGGCCACCACTTCACTGAAGAGCTTCTCTGGGGTCATGGGCTCCTCTGTCCCTGCTGGGGTCTTGTAAGACACGTAGGCTTTCAGGTTAAATCCTTCCAGATTGGGCACCACAAACTCTGGAATCATGGCTCGAATGGGTATGAACTTTCTGCTGGAGGTGATTATCCCAGTGGGTCTCGCTCCACGGCTCTTGTAGAATGTCCTGGGTCCACGTTTACTAGTCCACTCTGCCATTCGGTCCGCTCCTCTCACAAACCCTCTTGCCAGCGCCGACAGCACCCCCATTTCAGAGCGGCTTATCTGCACCACTGACCTGATTGGAGGAAACCATTTGAATTTAATTCTATCAATTATATATTAGGCAATGTCATGATATTCTGTGTTAAATAATTACATATAGTTATTAACAATATAATTACATTACAGAAATATTGTAGTATTTTATAGTTGCTTAAAATAATTGAAATTAGATATGTTGATATGAAATTAACAATTTTAATACTGGTGCACAAATCATTACATCAGTAACATTAATGTTATTATTTTAACCATTTTAATCAAATAATTTCAGCAACTGTACATCGAGCAATCTCATAATATTGTTTAAAATATAGTTACAGAAGTAATGTTATAAAATAATCAGTAGCAGAACACTACCGATTATTTGTGTAACTTGTTACACATTTATAACACTATATCTGTCATTTATATATATTATATGATATGTTGATACTGCACGGTGGCGCAGTGGGTAGCACGATCGCCTCACAGCAAGAAGGTCGCTGGGTCAGTTGGCATTTCTGTGTGGAGTTTGCATGTTCTCCCCGTGTTCGCGTGGGTTTCCTCCGGGTGCTCCGGTTTCCCCCACAAGTCCAAAGACATGCACTATAGGTGAATTGGGTAAGCTAAATTGTCCGTAGTGTATGTGTGTCAATGAGTGTGTATGGATGTTTCCCAGTGATGGGTTGCAGCTGGAAGGGCATCCGCTGCGTAAAACATATGCTGGATAAGTTGGCGGTTCATTCCGCTGTGGCGACCCCAGATTAATAAAGGGGCTAAGCCGAAAAAAAAATGAATGAATGTTGATACAAATAACACGATTATAAATAGCTTCAAAATAATTACATTAATAGCATTACTTTTTTTTAAGTAAAATCCAATATGAACTGCGATTTTAAGGTTACTGTAATAACTAACTTAAGAAAGAGCAGGTGAACTGATGCTCCATGTGCAGCTATATTGTAACGGTAGTTAATGTAAACATTGTCGATATTAAATAAAGCTTGACCTTATCAATAAATTATGCTTTTTTTTTTAAACAACAAAGAATGGTAAAAAAATTACTAGCATCAATAACATGTTGTAAAGGTCGACTCGTTGCATTCCATGCTTCAGAAATGTTGGCTCAAAATGAAGAATGAAAGCTATTACAGTTAAATTACATCATAAACCGTTCACTGCAGCCATTTTTCAGGCATGACGATAAAACAGTGAATGTAATACCACGTATAAAGTAAAGAAATATGATGAATAAATCAATAAAACACATACTAACCTTGAATCGAGTGCTTTCAAGAAGATCACTGTATTCCCACGTTGAGCGTGGAAAGGAAGCCAACTGTGATTGGTCAAATCAGCATAGCATCAACCAATAGTAGAAACGAATACTGATGAGCGATTTTGCATTGGCTATGTTGCCATGTCTGCTTGTTTTTAGATGCTTTGGCATTTTTCCCCTCGTACCTTTTGTGCTTTCCTCACCTGCTATATATAAATATTTTTTTTAGTACCGTTAATACTTCTAAATGAAGTCCATGACCGTGTTGAGAGATTCCCACCATTCTGACAAAGAAATGAACAACAAGTAAAATGTACGTTTAAGCAAGTCGTTTGTGATCGTTTTTCTTGCTGGATCTGGCAACACGTGTTATCTGTAGGAGACTGACATTGTGAATGGAATCCCTGGGAGACTCCAAAGTGCACAGAGTGACAAAAACACAGTTTGGAAAAGCTTCTCCCAAGGTATTTTTCATCTTTTTGTTGACATTATTTGCATCACGTGTCTCCGCGTTATACAGTCGCGTAATGCATTTACAGTCTTGTTAGTTACAGTTATTAACAGTATTTGTTTACAGCTGCGGTGAGTGTATAAACAACAGAATTGTGTGTATTTACCTCTGGCCCAGAGCCAGTATCCATCCAGCAGCCCGTCTTGAAACAATGACAAACTCATTTTCACACTTAAAATGGAAGTTTCAGCGTCTGTGTTGAGTGTTTGACTTTTTCTCTCTGGCCGAGGGTCTCATAAATCATAAATCACGGGGTGTCACATTGCAGTGAGGGAGGGCAGGCAGGCTGTGTCAGATGGTTCAGTAGTCTACAGTCTTTTGACTTTTTCCCTTGCCATTTTCTTTTTGTGCCTTTTGAAATGTTATCATCATTAAACATTTTGGTGAAGAAATGTTACAGGTGAAATACTTGCTAAATTACATTCTAAGCAGTCAGTAATGGAGTCAGCTTTGACCATGTTGACATGGTGTGGGCTTCAAATAGCAAAGATGGGAACATTCACACTGTGTGCTATGACACAATTTGGAATTTGAGCAGCTGATTTTTTTGGGGGGGGGGGGGGGTTGGTTTTTATAAAAGTATTTTAATTTTGTAATACTCTGTGGGTCTCTAAGGTTTAAGGTTACATACAAAACTGTTTATAGGGTTAGTTCACCAAAAAATTCAAATCTGCTGGTAATTTGCCCATCATTATTCAGTTTCATTATTATAATTAATAAGATATTGTATCGCATCCTATAAAAAGTGGTAATTTAATAGAGAGATCTCTGATATCTGTCTATGTTTATATATAGATTTTATAGTTTAGATTTCATAATTTGTATCAGATGTCTTTATTTCTATTTTCTTCTCACGAGACATTATGGAAAATGAAGAAGATGATACATGCAGATCTTTGGTAAGTTATCTCAATGTGATGTTTTTGATTTTAAACTAATGGTCAATGACAGTGCAAATGTGAATCAATGATTGAGCGAGCCTGTGATCAGAAAGATTGTCCAATCACTTGAGATTGAACCAATAACCTTTATTTTAGCAGTTTGACATGATTTTATGCATTTGTCTAGGTGCCATCTGGGCATGAAATCAAGGCTCGCGTGCAACACTTCATAGAGGATCAGTTACAGACCACCATGGTATATTACAGAAATTCATTCCCATCTGAATCAATGTTCCATATTGATAGTTTTGCAGAGGTATTAAGTTATTTATTTGTTCTCATTTCACAATGCAGTGGACTGGTGTGCTGATCGGAGCTGCAGTTGCAATCTCACTTATAAGTATTTTTGCCTTATTATTTTCCAGAAGACACAAGGCTGGTGAGTGTGTAATGATTATGGTTTACAGGATTTTCACCACTGAGTTTTTAGTTGTTTAGTCAGCATAATATAGACCGATAGCATGTATATGCTGTGATGTGTATTTTGAAATTTTAGTGTTTCATCAGCAGTTTTTTTTCCCAGGAGAAGGTCAATCTGAAGGTCCCAAATATCGTTTCAGAAAAAGAGACAAAGTGATGTTTTATGGCAGGAAGATAATGAGGAAGGTACTAGTACTTAATATGGTCCTGATATCAAAATGCTTTTGGTTGATCAGGTCACAAGTAGACAAGGGAGAAACATTTAAATATCTGGTGCCTCTAGTCCATATCTGACCACTTTCCTGATTTCTTTTTAAAAATGGTGGTTATATTTAAAAATTTGTATGTTCTTTCCATGCAAAACATTGCAAAATAGGCTCAGTCAGTTTATGTATGAATTTGAAACAAGACAACAACAAAAAAAATTATAATTTTATACTCTAATCTTGATATTTTTTTATTACATGTACTATTTCTGACAGCAAAGTTTAAACCCTGTCTGACCTGAGAGCTTCAACGACCTATAAAGTTTAAGAAATACTGTATGTCAGTAGGTGAAGAGTATTTTCTATTGCTTTTTTGTGGTCGTTCAAAAGCATTCAACCACATAAATAGACTATAAAAGCAATATTGTTAAATCTGAAAGCGTTTAAATGTTTTAGACCCTTCTCACACATGCATTTACTGCTGTCCACTTGTGATCCGATTGACAAAAACATATCTTAAATCCAAGAGTAAACAGAGCCTCTAAAAGTCATGTGAAGATTTGCCCTTTTGTTATTTGTGGCTATTCAGGTCCAGACCTTGTCCTCACCTCCCACCTCGGGTCCAGTATCTCAAAAGCGAACCAGGAAAAGAACAAAAGTGCTATCAATAGCTCGCAAGTATGTCACAACTGAAGAAAAACACACATCTGAAAGAAAACCCACTTAACGTATGTATACCCTGTCCATCTCTTGATCAGAATCCTGCGTATCCGAAGAGAGCCACCAACCCTGGAGCCCAAAGAGCCCCCACCTTCACTCTTGGAAGCAGATCTGACCGAATTTGATATGCAAAACTCTCATCTGCCCTCTGAAGTCCTGTATATGCTGAAAAATGTGAGGTTGGTGCTTTGCCATGTCATCAACAAAGAGCAATTCATTCTTTATTCATAATATGCAATAAAAAGAATCTGGTTTGGCAATGATGTTTGAATGTCTGTGGTCTGTGTGCCTCTCAGAGTTCTGGGTCATTTTGAGAAGCCTCTGTTCTTGGAACTGTGTCGGCATATGGTGTTTGTTCAGCTGCAGCAAGGAGAAGGGTTGTTTCGCCCAGGTGACACCGACGACAGCATCTTTGTGGTGCAGGATGGCCGTCTCGATCTGTGCATCCATGAGAATGTGAGAGCCAAACATTCTTCTGCATCTGTCCTACTAAATAAATGATCGTTTTTTTAGTATGTTATTAGTAAGTGCATTTCTTTGTATTTTTCTGGCTCAGGATGGGACTGAGGTTGTGGTGAAGCATGTTTTGCCTGGAGACAGTGTTCACAGTCTTCTCAGCATCCTCGATGTCATCACTGTAAAACCCATCTGTTCTCATTTATTATATGCAAATGTCTGTTTTCTGCCCTGCTAATGCTTGCATAGTTTTTAATTATGTCTCACTTTTGAACCCCTTATTCTACAGGGATATCCAGCTCCATATAAAACTGTCTCTGCAAGGGCCGCTGCCCCAACTACTGTTCTCCGTCTCCCCGCACAGGCCTTTCAGTCTGTTTTTGATAAATACCCAGAAACCCTAGTCCGAGTTATTCAGGTAAAACCTAAAATACGCTAAAGTCAAATTTTTAGAGGTTCCTATTCTCACAAAGGCTGAGTTAAGTCTATTAATGTAGTCAAATCAGTAATATGGCAATATATATCACATTTATTTTATTTATATATTACATTTATTTATTTATATATTACTTAAATTGTATACAATTTATTTCTATTTTAATAAATTGAATAAATAATAAATATAATTTATTCCTGTGATGGATTTTCTCTCCAGTCTTTCTTGTCTCATGAACAGAAATCCTTCTAATATGCTGATTATAATCAAATAAACACTTAATATTTTTATGAAAACCATGTAATATTTATTTCTGGATTCTTTGATGAATGGAAAGTTCAAAATAACAACATTTATTTGATTTATTCTACATATGACACATGTTTGTGTGTGTGTGTGTGTGTGTTTTAGATTATCATGGTGCGTCTTCAGAGAGTTACATTTCTTGCCCTTCACAACTATCTGGGCCTGACCACAGAACTTTTCAATCCGGTTAGATGTTTATAAATCTTGCTCTGCTTACGGAAGATATTTTCCTGTATTTATTAGTATATTTAAGCTGTAAAGTCCATCACTGTCACACTGCAGGAAAGTCAAGCCGTTCCTCTGGTGTCAGTGGCCGGTGTTGTAGGAGAGGTTGGTCAAGGCAAAGGACCGCGCAGACACTCGCAAACAAATGAAGACGTGTCTGACAGAGTCCCACAGAGATCTTCAGACCATTACAGTGACACAAGTCACATGTCCAGAGAAGGTACAGTTGAAGTCAAAATGATTAGCCGTCCTGTAAATTTTCTTTTTTTCTTTTTCAAATATTAGAGCATGATGAAATGTTTTATTTCATCTAGAATAAAAGCAGTTTTTAATTTTTTAAATAAACATTTTAAGGTCAATATTATTAGCCCCCTTAAGCAATTTTTTTTGATTGTTTAGAATTCTGAATTCAACTGTATGCTTGTGGTTGTGAACTTGTATTACTTGATTTCCAGTAGAATTCTGTTCAAACGTTTCTATTATTACACTTCAGATGGTGAAAAGCTCAGTCGCACAGAGAGTCCGACAACTTTATTCAGGAAGTCTCGCTCACTGTCAACCCCTTTAGAAAGTACACATGGTAGGGCTTTACTTGTTTGTCCACACATATAATGTTTCCCAAGCTTGAATAAATGAATAATGGACATTTTGAGTGTGGTAATGTGTGCTTATATACAGCTGGGTCTCCCGACCACAGTATGACCTTTGACAGATCAAGCAAGGAAGCCCCTTCAAGTCCTATTGCCATTCAGAAGGTACACATTTTATCACACATTCAAATAAGACTCCAAAACCTGTCCTCAGATTTGTTTATATTCTGTACGGTTGCCTCTCATCCCATCTGAAGTCAATCCGGAAGAAGTCTGTGACAATGCAGCATTCTCCTTCAGCCGTGTTTCACTACTCGGACACTGGAGGGCACTCCAGCCACATCCACCATTGCAAAGTTAACGCCATTTTCCAAGCTGCCAAGAGGGACTTGCTAAAGATTATCCAGCTCCAGGTCAAGCCGCAGTAATTATTCAGTTCAATTTAAGTTTATTTGTATAACGCTTTTCACAATAATTATTATTTCAAAGCAGCTTTACAAAAGGTGCACATTATTGCATTACAATAAAATTCTGAAAAGTTAAGGTTATTAGTTACCATAACTTTATTAGTTACTAATAACTTTAATTAACTAGTAACTAATAGCTTTTAACAGTTAAAGTTATTATATAAAAAACTTAGTCAACCTGCAGTTATATAGTACAGTATTTCCCAACCCTGTTCCTGAAGGCACACCAACAGTACACATTTTCAACCTCTTCCTAATTAAACACACCTGAATCAACTCATCAGAACATTAGAAGAGATTGCAAAACCTCAAAAGAATGGGTCAGATAAGGGAGACATCCAAAATATGTACTATTAGTGTGCCTCCAGGAACAGGGTTGGGAAACACTGACATAGTATATAGGTGATGTCAGTGTGTACATGTTCAGTGTATTTGTATATTAAGTATATATTACAATTATAAAGTTCTTCTAAATCAGAAAGTTTAATATGACTATTATATTTGGAATATCGTCATTGATTTTCTTTCTTTCTGTACAAAATAGGATCCCAATCTTCTGGAAGATCGGGTGACTCTGAGACAGGTGAAGGCGGGCTCTGTGGTTGCAAGTGAGGGAGATCAGGTACTTTTAAACCTATTCAGTTTTAGTAATGATGTACTTAACTATATCAAGTCAATGTTTATCCTTTGTGTGTGTGTGTGTGTGTGTGTGTGTGTGTGTGTGTGTGTGTGTGTATGACAGGATGTAAGCATGCAGTTCGTTATCTCCGGAACGCTTCACGTGTACCAGAGACTGATTGACAGAGAAGAGGAATCGTGTCTGTTTGTGGCCCACCCTGGAGAGATGGTGGGCCACCTGGCTGTTCTCACCGGAGAGCCTCTCATCTTTTCTGTGCGCGCCCAGCGTGACTGCTGCTTCCTGTCTATCTCTAAAACACACTTCTACGAGTATGTGATGTGCACATTTCACACAGGGCAATAGAAAATTTTGTTACTGATTTGCAGTAGATATGTAGATAAAATGCAAGATTATTATGCACATCTCCACTGAGTTAAACGGAGGAAAAAATGTTTAATTTGATGGTAACTCTTTAGTTTAGGTAACAATTCATGCTATTAACTACTGGCTTATTACCTGCCTATTATTAAGATATTCACTGTTCATAAGTAGTTATAAAGTATGATCTTATTCTGCATCCCTAATCCTACCCAAAACCTAAACCTAACTTCAACCTTACTAACTATTACTAAACAACAGCTAAATAGCAGTTGATTAAGCTAGTAGTGTTAGTTAATAGTTTGTTAATGCCGTGAGTTGTGACGTGTTGCCAAAATATTAATTACATATTTTTACTTAGGTCATAATAACCCACTAATAATATAAATAATTATACAGAATTTAATGAAAAGCAATTAGAAACACTTTGTTTAAAATGTCAGAACACTGTTTAACATGTGAACTGTGTGACTTGCGTGCTAGGATAATGCGTGCTGAGCCTCGAATGGTGTTGAATGTAGCTCATACAGTGGTGCGGAGGGTCTCCTCATTTGTCCGACAGATCGACTTTGCTTTGGACTGGATGGCACTGGAGGCTGGACGAGCTGTCTACAGGTCAGCACACGTTCCCATGCAGTTTCTCAGTGTCAGATCTCTGACATTGAAATATTTAAGAGTGCATGTAATTATTGCATGTATTGTTATGATTTTTTTTTGTCTTTCTCAGACAAGGTGATAAGTCAGACAGCACTTTCATTGTTCTGAGTGGGCGCTTGCGTTCTGTCATCATGAAGGATGATGGGAAGAAAGAGCTGGCTGGAGAGTATGGGCGGGGAGACCTCATCGGTGTGGTGAGTGGTTATAAATATACATATGTTACTAATATTGTAGTACTTGGAACTAGTACTAATTGTATTAAATTAAACTTGCACTTGAGTTTTGTGTCCCTTAGTCTGATATGCTAATATACTTTTAAAAGTTGAGATGTTTAGATGATATTTAAAAATTTTGTGTTATTTCTCTCCAGGGTAAAATTGCCCATATTGATGAAACTATCTCGTTTTATGGGATGTAGACATAAATTAACTTACTCATGCAACTAAATGCTCTCTAAAATTAACATTTCTTCATTTCACCAACTGCTACTGAGTTGCATTAGCTAGTACCAGCTTATTAGCTAGCAACCTTTGCCTAATATAAAATGACTTTGATATGTATTTAATATCAGTTTCAGGGTGTTTGAACAAATGCTGCTGTATCTGCTTTTCATCTGTTTTCATCAGTGTGTTTTGGTGTAGGTGGAAGCTTTGACTCATCTGAACAGAGCCACTACAGTCCACGCAGTCCGAGACTCTGAACTGGCCAAACTGCCTGAAGGAGCTCTCAATTCTATTAAGAGGAAATACCCACAGGTTAGACCATATAAAACACTCATCAACACATTTCACAATATTCTGTTACACTGCAAAAAATGATTTTCCTACTCTTGTTATTAGTCCAAATATCTAAAAATTCTTAAATCAAGAAACATTTTCTAGACAGGCAAAAAAATATTGTTTGTTTTCAGAAATAATAAGTCAAAATTAAGTGAGTTTTTCCTTGAAACAAGCTAAATAATCTGCCAGTGGGGCAAGGTAAATAATCTTGTTTTCACTTTGAAATTAAATAATTTTTGGCAGCTTGTTTTAAGGATAAACTCACTTAATTTTGATATATATAATTTCTGAAAACAAGAATATTTTTTGCTTGTCTAGAAAATGCTTCTTGATTTAAGAATGTTTAGATGTTTGAGTTAGGAACAAGACAAAATATGCTTTTCTTACTTCAAATTTTTGCAGTGTAGAGTCGTGGCCAAAAGTTTTGAGAATGACACAAATGTTAGTTTTCACAAAGTTTGCTGCTAAACTGCTTTTAGATCTTTGTTTCAGTTGTTTCTGTGATGTACTGAAATATAATTACAAGCACTTCATACGTTTCAAAGGCTTTTATCGACAATTACATGACATTTATGCAACGAGTCAGTATTTGCAGTGTTGGCCCTTCTTTTTTAGGACCTCTACAATTCGACTGGGCATGCTCTCAATAAACTTCTGGGCCAAATCCTGACTGATAGCAACCCATTCTTTCATAATCACTTCTTGTAGTTTATCAGAATTAATGGGTTTTTGTTTGTCCACCCGCCTCTTGAGGATTGACCACAAGTTCTCAATGGGATTAAGATCTGGGGAGTTTCCAGGCCATGGACCCAAAATTTCAACGTTTTGTTCCCAGAGCCACTTAGATATCATTCTAAGATATCATTCTATCACTCCATCGTGCTGGAAAATGCATTGTTCTTCACCAAACTTTTGTTGGATTGTTGAAAGAAGTTGCTGTTGGAGGGTGTTTTGGTACCATTCTTTATTCATGGCTGTGTTTTTGGGCAAAATTGTGAGTGAGCCCACTCCCTTGGATGAGAAGCAACCCCACACATGAATGGTCTCAGGATGCTTTACTGTTGGCATGACACAGGACTGATGGTAGCACTCACCTTTTCTTCTCCGGACAAGCCTTTTTTTTTAGATGCCCCAAACAATCGGAAATGGGGCTTCATCGGAGAATATGACTTTGCCCCAGCCCTTAGCAGTCCATTCGCCATACTTTTTGCAGAAGATCAATCTGTCCCTGATGTTTTTTTTGGAGAGAAGTGGCTTCTTTTCTGCCCTTCTTGACACCAGGCCATCTTCCAAAGTCTTTGCCTCACTGTGCGTGCAGATGCGCTCACACCTGCCTGCTGCCATTCCTGAGCAAGCTCTGCACTGGTGGCACTCCGATCCCGCAGCTGAATCCTCTTTAGGAGACAATCCTGGCGTTTGCTGGACTTTCTTGGACGGCCTGAAGCCTTCTTAACAAGAATTGAACCTCTTTCCTTGAAGTTCTTGATGATCCTATAAATTGTTGATTTAGGTGCAATCTTAGTAGCCACAATATCCTTGCCTGTGAAGCCATTTTTATGCAACGTAATGATGGCTGGACGTGTTTCTTTGCAGGTCACCATGGTTAACAATGGAAGAACAATGATTTCAAGCATCACCCTCCTTTTAACATGTCAAGTCTGCCATTCTAACCCAATCAGCCTGACATAATGATCTGCAGCCTTGTGCTCGTCAACATTCTCACCTGAGTTAACAAGACGATTACTGAAATGATCTCAGCAGGTCCTTTAATGACAGCAATGAAATGCAGTGGAAAGTTTTTTTCAGGATTAAGTAAATTTTCATGGCAAAGAAGGACTATGCAATTCATCTGATCACTCTTCATAACATTCTGGAGTATATGCAAATTGCTATTATAAAAACTTAAGCAGCAACTTTTCCAATTTCCAATATTTATGTAATTCTCAAAACTTTTGGCAACGACTGTACATGTATATTGACATATCACACTCTTTCATAGGTTGTGACTCGTCTGATTCATCTTCTTGGCCAGAAAATTTTGGGGAACATGCAGCAAGTGAATGGTCCACTCTCAGGTGTGTGTTTGTGAAACATTTCTGTGTGCGCTTGTGTTTTGTATTTTCCCCACATCGATGATGATCTCCACAGTGCGCAGTTTGGGTTTTCACACCCCAACCAGTAAGTGGGACGCAGGTAATCCAGCTGCTAATCTGTCGACGGTCACCGTTCTGCCTGTGTCTGAGGAAGTGCCATTGACTGCCTTCACACTGGAGCTGCAGCATGCGCTCAGTGCTATTGGTATGCATAGTCTTTTCCCCGTTTAATTTCCCTCTAAATTCAGCTAACACTATGTTAACTCTCTTAATGGTCTTCATTGATTTGAATAGGCCCCACTTTGCTTCTAACCAGTGACATCATCAGACAGCGCCTGGGTGTTGCAGCCTTGGACAGGTGAGAGATGCATACTTGCATGCAATGCAATGCAAAAAAAAACAAAAAACATGTATCTCATTGATAATTAGAATAAATTATTTTTAATATATACAGGCATAGAAAGAAATTAAGAGACGACTTGAAAATTCAGTGTCTCTGAATTAACTGGACTTATCAAGTGTGGGTTTGAATAAAAATGTAATATTTGTTTTATTCTATCAAGGACAACATTTCTTAAAAAAAAACTGGAACTAATCTAACAAAAGGTCCAAATTATTGTACACCCAATTATTATGTTAGGTAAAAAATAAAAAATAAAAATGTAATAAACAGGATAAATGGGCAACGCGGTGGCGCAGTGGGTAGCACGTTCGCCTCACAGCAAGAAGGTCGCTGGTTCGAGCCTCGGCTGGGTCAGTTGGCAGTTCTGTGTGGAGTTTGCATGTTTTCCCCGTGTTCGCGTGGGTTTCCTCCGGGTGCTCCGGTTTCCCCCACAAGTCCAAAGACATGCGGTATAGGTGAATTGGGTAAACTAAAAAAATTGTCCGTAGTGTATGAGTGTGAATGGGTGTGTATGGATGTTTCCCAGAGATGGGTTGTGGCTGGAAGGGCATCCGCTGCGTAAAACATATGCTGGATAAGTTGGCGGTTCATCCCGCTGTGGCGACCCCAGATTAATAAAGGGACTAAGCCGAAAAGAAAATGAATGAATGAATAAACAGGATAAATCAAGAGAAACAAAAAATAGCAAATTTTGTTGAAATTTTGTAGTTTTTTTGCAATAACTCAATGATAATTTAAATGTATTATCTTTCTGTTCCTAAATCATTCATTCATTCATTTTCCTTCAGATTAGTCCCTTATTTATCAGGGGTCGCCACAGCAGAATGAACTGCCAACTATTCCAGCATATGTTTTCCATAACATCCATACACACTCATTCACACACACACACACACACACACACACACACACACACACACACACACAATTCACCTATAGCACATGTCCCACGCTAACACGGGGAGAACATACAAACTCCTCACAGAAATACCAACTGGCCCAGCCGGCACTCGAACCAGTGACCTTCTTGCTGTGAGGCGACAGTGCTAACCACTGCACCACGTGCTGCCCCCTGTTCCTAAATAGGTTTCAACATATTCATTTTCAAAAGGGGGTGTGCACATTTATGCTGAACACTATATATATATGTATGTTATTATTATTATTATTAGAATTTTTTGTATATTTGTGTTTTTGTTTTTTGTTTTTTACATAATAATAAATGGTTTTATTTGTTGTGAAAATCTGGGTTATCAAAAAATTGATTGATTGATGCATAAAGACAATATCCCAGCTTTGGTAATAAATTATCATCATAAATTCTGTATTAATTTTACAGACAACTTTTGATAATGTGGAATAATTAAATACAAACGTTACATTTTAGCTAATTTCATTATCTCAAAAATCATTATTAGGGCTGACTTTTGGATTTGTTGCTTTGTTTTGCCAACTGACTCCCTGAATAAACTAAAAACAAACGACCAAACAAAACTCTACCCAAACTCTACATTGTCTGTGGTGAATAAAAACAATATTTACTATATGCACACTAAACAACATGTCAACACTAAGCTATGTTAACAAGAAAATGCAAGGAAGACAAATTGCTCTATAAAACAAACACTATTTATACAGGCTCTAAACAATCCACAAATCTCAAAGTCAAAAATAGTGTCTCACATCTTTTCCCTCACAATCAGGGGTGCTGTTGTGGTTTCTGGGCCCCCTGGACAGTATATTAACCTCCTCAGTAGAAGTCAGCAAGAGAACAGCAAATAATCGTAGCCAACGCTGACTGAAAAAGATGCACAGTTTGTAAATACACTGACTGGAAACCATACGTTGCCTTTGACATGCTGTTTATAAACTATGGTAGAATGTGTGCAAATTGGAACCAGAGTATGTTTTTCCAGTCACATTAGTCAAACATTGTCTTTTGATTTCCTCTGATGTACTGTTTATTTGATTCTATATTATTTTCTTTTCAGTGTTCATGAGTATCGTTTGTCAAGCTGGCTGGGTCAACAAGAGGACATCCACCGCATTGTTCTATATCAGTCTGATGGTTCTCTGACTCCATGGACCCAGCGGTGCATCCGACAGGCAGACTGCATCATCATCGTGGGTCTGGGAGAACAAGAGCCCACAGTGGGAGAGGTGAATTTTGCTTACATGTTTTTAAATTTATGCAAACTCACATTTGTTCAAACCTCAAGTCATATCAGTAGCCTAATAAAAACTGATTTACTTTAAAAACTGATTTACTTTAAATCAAAGTAGTTGCCTCAGAGGTGCTGATATGTAAAGTAATTGAATTAATTTATGCACGTGTGTTTATATATGAGGCTATTTGGTAAACTGAGCTTGTTGGCTGTGTTTGGGGTGTAAAGCTGGAGCGTATGCTGGAAAGCAGTGCTGTGAGAGCTCAGAAGCAGCTGGTACTGCTGCACCGTGAGGATGGGCCTCCACCCACTGGAACTGTAGAATGGCTTAACATGCGCAGCTGGATCTCGCGACATCTGCACCTGTCCTGTCCTCACAGGGTCTTCTCCAGGAGGAGTCTGCCCAAACTGGTACCAATGCTAGCAATTTGTTGATATTGTAAATGTGAGTGCTAACATCAAGACAAAAAGGCACCAAAGAAAATTTTACCATTTTCCAATGTATTCTATGGATTGCTGGTGCCTAAACACAGAAATGCCAACTGGCCCAGTCGGGACTCTAACCACTGAGCCACCGTGCTGCCCTCATTGAAATATGCATTAAAGTTATCACAAGGGTTATTACGAGACTTTAGATCATGTATGACTTTTCAAATCTTAAGTCGGGAATTAAACTAAAGGAGCTTTTTGTGAAACAGGCCCTGGTCCCCATTAACTTTAATTATAAGGCAAATGCACGTACTTCAAAACCTTTTTCTGTATGATCTCATCTAATCATGATCATCTCTTATCCGTACATAACTCCCACTTTCTTGTCCCCCTGTCAGAGAGAGATGTATCAGCGAGTATTTGAGAAGCCGCCCGATCGGCATTCTGACTTCTCACGTCTGGCTCGAATCCTGACAGGCAACGCCATCGCTCTGGTGCTGGGCGGAGGAGGAGCCAGGTACAAATCTGTCCTCCCATTCATCACCAATAATCCTGTTCCTCCTCAATCCCTGTGGCCTGCTGCCAACAACCCTTCTCACATAAATAATCTAGTAAAAGCATGTTAGCGGAACATTGATTCCCCCCCCCCAACGTCTTCAATCATCTGTAGTTCATTAGTTTCTTGAAGTATTTATAGTGTGCATTATTAAAAGTTGGAATCCACTTAGATAATTTTGCAATTTTGTGCCCATCAACTAATCCTAATATAGCCGTTTCTAACCCATTAGTGTTGTTTTGGGGCTTGACATCATCAGCATGTCTGTGGTTTCTCTCGATGATAGAAACTCTTTGTCTGCTCTCTGTCCCTGCCTGCTATCAGTCGTAATCAGCGATTTTTAAAAGGTGGGTCAAAACATGATGTACAAGGGGCATAACATGTATAATCTGTCTAATCTACATATACTAGTGACGTAATTTTTCCGATGTGTGTTAGATTCTGTAAGTGCAATTATATTAATGGCATGCTTTATGTAATTGTGTTTCTGTGACCATATATGCTTTGTAATCTAGACATTGTAAGACTTTGATTACATTTGAAGTATGTTTAAAGGTGAAGTGTATGGCAAGCCGTTTTAACATTTAATCTGTGCGCCATACTAGTATCTGTTTTTATGTTTCTAATACTTATTTTGGTTACTTTATTTTAAGGTGACGTAATTGCAGTGTAACTACTCATTTAACTACTGAGTAGTATTAATTAATTACATGTACTTACTATATGGTTGGGGTTAGAATGTGTGTTAGGTTTAGGATTAGTTACATGTAACTATGCATAATTGATTGTTATTACTATAATAAGTGCATGGAACCCATAACTACGTCACCTAAATTAAAATGTTACCCTTATTTTGTAGGTACTAATATCTGTTCCATGAATTACTAGTACTTATTCATTGTCTACTATAGTGCTTATGTCTTATGTACTAGTGCTTATTCATTATATAGATACACACATTCTTATTTATTAGATGCAATTTCTACTTCTAGTACACATTTATTAGATACTTGTATACTGTTAAAAAATGTTGTAGAATTTACAGTATAACTGGCAGTTTTGTTTGCCAGTAGTACAGTAAAAGTGTGCTGTAAATTAACTATTGTAATTGTACATTTTGCCAGTAATACTGTAAAAATTGCCTGTACTGTCAAATTTACAAGCGCACTGTAAATTACAATTGTAAATTACAGTTGTGCTGTAAAACTTGTGACCAAATTCACACCAAAATTGTCAGTAATTCTGTACATTTTACAACTATATTTACAGTGTACTTATTATTAGATGAGAGCACTTGTTTGTTAGATGTTTTACTTTGTAGTCACTGTTGAAATAATTACTAATCTCTGATGAATAAGAACTGGCATCTGTATAATAGATACTAGTCTGTAACACATAAGAACAAGTATTCAATGAATAGGTGCTAATCATACTATAGTTACTATTATCTTTAATATATTCTAGTATATAACAAATAAGTGCCTGTATATAGTAAGTAGTAATATGTAATGAATAAGTAAACATTATAAAAAGGTGCAAGCTGCTAAAGATTAAGCACTAGTAGCTACTGAGTAAGTACTAGAATGTAATGTAATAACACTGGTATCTAAAAAGAAAGTACACTCTTTAAGGAAGTCGTCCTATAAATGACTGACCTTTAACTTTTTTATCCATAAGACTGGTATGACAGTAATAAATGACTCTCTTCACCTTTAAAATGCTTTATAAAAATACTAATATCATAATGCACAAGTAATCACTAAGCTCATGTATGAATATGAAAACATGCTATACCCACAGAGGCTGCTCACAGGTGGGCATCATTCGGGCAATGAGCGAGGCAGGAATCCCTGTGGATCTGATCGGCGGCACCTCCATTGGGTCATTGATAGGAGCTCTATATGCTGAAGAGCGAAGTGTCAGTCGCATGACGGTTAGGGCACGCCAGTGGGCAATGGTGAGACCTTCAAGCACTGAAAACTAGCATTCATACATGTCGAGACCATCAGGTAAGATTTCTTTCTTTGTGTGCACTACAGGATTTTGGATCCATATTTAAGAAGATCACCGATTTGACCTACCCGGTGACCTCCATGTTTACTGGAGCATCATTTAACTCCAGCATTGGCACGCTCTTCCAGGAAAAACAGATTGAGGTTGAGTGGAATGACACTTTATACTGCACAAAAACAAGCTATTACAGACTTAAATATGTAAAATCATAATCTTAAAGGGATAGTTCACCCAAAAATTAAAATTCTGACATCATTTACTCACCCCACACTTGTTCCAAACCTGTTTGAGTTTCTTTCCTCTGTTGAACACAAAGGAAGATATACTGTACAATGTTGGAAAAAAGCAGCCATTGACTTCCATAGTATTTTTGTTCCTATTATGAATGTCGATGGCTGATTTTCTCCAACATTCTCCTTAATATCCTCTTTTGCGTTCAACAGAAGAAAGAACTTCATTAAAGTTTAGAACAACTTAAAAGAAAATGATTCCTTAAAATATGACTTTAATTAAGTCTAAATTTGTTCATATCTCTTATATATTGGCAGGACCTTTGGATCCCATATTTCAACATCACCACAGACATCACAGCCTCCTCCATGAGAGTCCACACTGATGGTTACTCCAGATCTCAATAACTTTACATCGTTCATCTTTTGTGACTAATCTTAACATGCAGTCTCCATCTTTCAGGCTCTCTGTGGAGGTATGTGCGTGCCAGTATGTCTCTTTCTGGATATCTTCCTCCATTATGTGACCCTAAAGATGGCCATTTGCTCATGGATGGAGGCTACATCAATAACCTTCCTGGTTAGTGTTACAGTGTGCTTTCAGATTTTTTACAATTTTGTCATTAGCATCTCAGATTAGATTCTACAGTTATTTTCCACTCACATGAGAAATCATGAGCTGTATAGCATATCTCAGTTGGCCATTTAATATGCTTGCCTGTTATTGTATAACAGAATATTCTTTTACCCATCTCTAAACTGCTAATTGTGAAGGTGTTTTTAACATTACTTATGTACATTTCTGCAAAGCTGACACGGCTCGTTCGATGGGTGCCAAGCTGGTGATTGCGGTTGATGTGGGCAGTCAGGATGAGACTGATCTCACTAACTATGGAGACTCTTTATCTGGATGGTGGCTGCTTTGGAAACGCTTGAACCCACTGGCAGAAAAAGTGAAGGTCAGGTGTTATGGTGATGACTGAATATGGATTTGAATAGGGTTATTCGATTATATCTGTAATGTGTGTTTATGTAAAATCTCAAAATGTGGATAAGTGTGTTAAGAGTTTTTATATTATTATTTTATTGTTGCTTTTTTGTTTTATTTTACTTTTTTATAAGGAATTAAGGCACAATATGAAACATCTTGTTCTCTTAAAATATGCAAAAACCACTAAAACAGTGCTATATATTTCGCAGATTTAAATGTTTCGAAATATGTTCAAATTCAGAGAAATAAGCAGTTTTAACTGGTGACACGGACCATGTGCTGTGTTGCCATGCTAATGACATCACATCATGAACACGATTTCTGCACGAGTACTGTAGGATGTAATGAAGATGACAACTCCCATGATTCCCCACTCAGCCACAGCATCATCAAACTATGCCTTTGTTTGTTGTGAATACATACTCTCTAGTGGTGAAAATTACATACTGTGCCTTTAAAAAGTAAAGAAAAAAATACATTTGCATATAAATAAGTTACTTTCATGAAAATGAATTTGTATATCAAATATCACATATAAATTAAATATGTGTATATATTTAAAATACATTAAATTCTGTATATTGTAATGGCAATTTGTCCTGTGATTTAAATTCCTTTGTTTGCCTTGTTTAGTGTTAAGAGGAAAATCTTTAACATATCACCTTCCTATCTATTGGCCTTTTGACCTGCAGAGCGTAATCTCAAAAAAGAAAAATAAACAAAATTATAATGAAGAATTATTTAAAAATATACACTCACCGGCCACTTTATTAGGTACACCTTACTAGTACCAGGTTGGACCCCCTTTTGCCTTTCAAACTGCCTAAATCCTTCGTAGCATAGATTTATCAAGGTACTGGAAATATTCCTCAGAGATTTTGATCCATATTGACATGATAGCATCACGCAGTTGCTGCAGATTTGTCGGCGGCACATCCATGATGCGAATGTCCCGTTTCACCACATCCCAAAGGTGCTCTATTGGGTTGAGATCTGGTGACTGTGGAGGCCATTTGAGTACAGTGAACTCATTGTCATGTTCAGGAAACCAGTCTGAGATGATTCGCGCTTTATGACATCGCGCGTCATCCTGCTGGAAGTAGCCATCAGAAGATGGGTACACTGTGGTCATAAAGGGATGGACATGGTCAGCAACAATACTCAGGTAGGCTGTAGTGTTGACACGATGCTCAATTAGTACTAATGGGCCCAAAGTGTGCCAAGAAAATATCCCCCACACCATTATACCACCACCACCAGCCTGAACTGTTGATACAAGGAAGGGTGGATCCATGCTTTCATGTTGTTGATGCCAAGTTCATACCCTACTGAATGTTGCAGTAGAAATCGAGACTCATCAGACCAGGCAACGTTTTTCCAATCTTCTATTGTCCAATTTTGGTGAGCTTGTGCAAATTGTAGCCTCAGTTTTATGTTCTTAACTGACAGGAGTGGCACCCGGTGTGGTCTTCTGCTGCTGTAGCCCATCCGCCTCAAGGTTTGACGTGTTGTGCGTTCAGAGATGCTCCTCTGCATACCTCAGTTGTAACGAGTGCATCAACAAGGCATTTGCGCCCACAGAACTGGGCGCACTGGATATTTTCTCTTTTTCAGACCATTCTCTGTAAACCCTAGAGATGGTTGTGCATGAAAATCCCAGTAGATCAGCAGTTTCTGAAATACTCAGACCAGCCCGTCTGGCACCAACAACCATGCCACGTTTAAAGTCACTTAAATCACCTTTCTTCCCCATTCTGATGCTCAGTTTGTACTGCAGCAGATCCTCTTGACCATGTCTACATGCCTAAATGCATTGAGTTGCTGACATGTGATTGACTGATTAGAAATTTGCCTTAATAAGCAGTTGGACAGTGTACCCAATAAAGTGTTAATATTTAATAAATTATTATATATATATATATATATATATATATATATATATATGTAATGTTTTCTTTTATTTATTTAATTTCTAAGTTAAATAAAAAATACTGAATCCCAACATTCACTGGACACAGCTTTTTTTTTTTCATATCCTCCAGGTGTTGAACATGGCCGAGATTCAGACCCGTCTGGCGTATGTGTGTTCTGTGCGTCAGCTTGAGCTGGTCAAAGACAGTGATTACTGCGAATACCTGCGACCGCCCATAGATCGCTATGGCACATTGGACTTTGGCAAATTTGATGAGATTGCTGTGAGTGTCCTGATATCCTTTCACAGAAACTTCTCCTGACTTGGCTTTGACTGTGTAAATTATGTTTTTGTCATTGCAGGACGTTGGTTTCCAGCATGGGAAGACCGTGTTTGACGTATGGTGCCGGAGTGGAGTGCGTGAAACGATAATGAAGGACCAACATCAAGAGGAATTCCACAAATCCAGGAGCACCAATGTAATTTAGCTGTTTTCGACTTGTTTAATCCAACATATTGTTTCTTGCAATTTAAGTACATTTACAGCATAACAGGTAATCATGTTGGTTAAATAAAGTTATATACAGTTGAAGTCAAAATTATTAGCCCTCCTGTGAATTTTTTTTAGTTCTTTTTCAAATATTTCCCAAATGATGTTTAACAGAGCAAGGAATTTTTGAAAGTAATTTCTATAATATTTTTTCTTCTGGAAAAAGTCTTGTTTTTTTATTTTGGCTAGAATAAAAGCAGTTAAAATTTTTTTTTAACTATTTTAAGGTCAATATTATCAGCCCTCTTAAGCAATATTTGTTTGATTGTCTACAGAACAAACCACTGTTATACTATGCCTAATTACACTAACTTGCCTAATTAACCTAGTTAAGCCTTTAAATGATACTTTAAGCTGAATACTAGTATTTTGAAAAATGTCCAGTAAAATATTATGTACTGTCATTATGGCAAAGGTAAAATAAATCAGTTATTAGAAATTATTTAATAAAACTATTATGTTTAGAAATGTGTTGAAAAAAATCTTCTTTCCGTTAAACAAGTAATATATAATTAATAAATAATTCAGGAGGGCTAATAATTCTGATTTCTACTGTACTTAGTCACAATAATGTCAAGTGGGAATCTGCATTGATACATTTGAATCAAAGCAATTTATTTGTTCATTTAAAATAATATTTGCCCAAATCCAACAACAGCACTTTTAGAGCTTTCAGAACTAATAATACTAATATATTAATTCTGTGATTTTTCTGTCATTCAGGCGACATGTCCAAATGCTTCTTTCACTGATCTGGCTGAAATAGTATCCAGGATAGAGCCAGTTAAGCAGGCCGTTGTGGATGGTGAGGAATGGAGTATAATAATCAATGTCCTTTTTTCATGTAGTTGTCTCATTTTTATGTTGTTTCTTTCATTCTGACACACACAGAAGAGTCTGAGTACCAGACAGACTATGATGAAGATGCAGTGCTTTCAGACTTCGATCTGTCCAATCCAAACAGCGAACACAGTGATGCTCAAGAAGATGAGGATGAAGAGGAAGAGACAGCAGATACAGCTGATACAGTAAGATAAACGGAAATGTGTATGCATTTGTTACATTTTATTATGGTTAATCATAATACTTCTGGTTTTAACTTTTAAACAGGATGATGAAATTGAGATCAGGAAAAGGCGGCATCGAGCATTAAACCACAGCAGACATCATACCACCTGAAGTCAAAGGTCAAACATCAGAAAGATGGACCGTAGTATGAGCCTTTTAATGGGGATTTTAACAAGTGCGATTATCAGTATTGGAACTGACCTACTTGAATGGTTCGAAACTAATCAGGAATAGATCTTAATAGAAGCATTGTAAAGATCATAGTACATATGCGTCCTTTAATTTCCCAAAGAATGATACATGAGATAAAACTGTAACAAAATGCCGTTCTTGCATTTTACTTTTAGTATTATATGAGGCCAATAATATTTCATACATTTTACATCTCATTTCTCATGCAAGTTATCAATGCAACCTCAACGCAGTTTTACTGTGTGAAAAAATAAGCTGTTTCATGTCTGTTGTTTTGATGTTTCAGCATTTAGAGAAAATAATTCAATAGGATTATAACCAGGAATTAAGCATAACTAGTAAACATAACAATGAGATATTCTGATTTCAGCTTTTGTAACCATTTGTCTCATTTAATCATTAAATATGTCATTTTATTTTTGATTATAGATAAAGTGGCATTTGATTGTCTCTTTGAATGTTTTATTGTGTTATTTGGCACGATTAAAGTTTATAGTGCTCTGAATTCTTGCTTGATTGTTACTAATACTAGATATATTGTATTTCACACAATCTGGAATCAATTTCCTTCATCTTTTGCGATAAGGGTTCATTGCACTATGAAAGCTTATGGTCAAAAGTGGAGCAGTTGGGATAAATTATTTTCAGGACCATGGACAAGGTCGTGGAATGAAACAAAATGCTTTCAGTTCAGGATTGGGTAATGATTTATGAAAATAATAATAATAATTGTGAAAACTTCTGCAAGCTCAGAAGATAAATGTTATGTTAGACCAACACATTTCAACAGTTTTATCTCCACGATCCTCCACTGTCAAAGTTAAGATGATATTTCCTGATGTTCAGCTGAAGAAATGAAAGGTCAGTGTTTTCAAACTTCTTTTTCTAGTTGACATAAGTGACTTAACTTTCATCTTGCACTGCAATGTCTGAAATTTTCCTTGTGCCAAATTATCTCTTGATGATTTAGCTGGTTATTATAGAGCTGTGTCTCCTTTTTTTGTGACCTTCCAGTTGTATTTAGAATAAATTGCCTGCATGATAAGAGCAAATGTGTTTGGCCAGTCAGAAGAGAATCTGAAGGAGAATCTGACTGGATTGTGGTTTCAGCAATCACAGACATTCTGGCAACAAACTTGTAGAAGTTCGAAAGGTAAGTACATATATTGTTCATAAGCTGTAAATCCAATTCAAGTTAGTGAAAATGGCACTACAACTTATAAATTGTACAATAGATCAAAATTAAAGTACTGGTAACATGTTTGGGGGTAGTATGATTTCAAATGTCATTTTGAAGTATTTCATGCTTATCAAGGTTGCATTTATTTGCTAAAAAACAAAAAGTAATATTAAGCACTAATAAATACAAATATTAAATACAAAAAATGTATATTGAGTTGTATATCTTAATGGAATCATTTGCTCCTGTAATGTCAAAGCTGCATTTTTGTAGAATAATTTGATGAATAGAATGATTAAACCTTTTTTCCCCACCAAAACATTGAAATAGTAGTGTTTACATGAGGAAAAAACTAAATGAGTACAGTACAATAAGCTGTCAAGATCATTTCTCTCACAGTAACGACAGTAATGCTGCAAATCTGTTAGATTTGTCGGTATTTAAAGGACTACTATTATGCTTTTTCACAAGATGTAATACAAGTCCCCAGAATGTGTCAGTGAAGTTTCAGCACAAAACGCCTTAAGTCATAAGACTTTTGGCAGCATTTGACAGCAATTGAGCTGAATTTGGCCACACTGAAAAAAAAAAAAGATTTATCGGATTTGCTACATTTTTCAAGGTAAGTGGTTGCAAACTATTTATATGGGCTGAATTTAAACAAACAAATTAAGTTGAACATTACTCAGTTAATTTGTTTGTTTAAATTCTGCTATAAATAGTTTGCAACCACTTACCTTAAAAAATTGAGTATATCCAATGAATTATTATTTTCAGTGCACCTCATATTTGAAATAGTGTTGTTTTAGACGTGTCTGCTTCTGATGCCTAGATGTCTGTCATTGTTCTTATCTTGGCATCAAAAATAGAAGCGGTGTGCAGCAGCCCTACATGAACAAACAGCAGTTTGACTAATGAACCAGAGACTTCAGGATGGTTGACTGATAACAAAACTGTGTCATATGATCCGAAATCATTCTTTACTCTCATTTGGTTCTCAAAAAAAAAAGTCTTCAAGACTTTTGATCAATTCAATGCATCCTTGCTGAATATAAAGAAAGTCTTACAAATATTATGTTTACTTTTAGCGTTTAACCTTACTGTTTCCTTTAATTATTTGTCTAATATTTTATAATGTTGTACAGTTGAACATGACTCTTGATCTATCTTAAGATGGGCATCTTGACTGTTTGATGTACTTGGCAATCAAGAAATTCAGTTGGTTAAATGTATTTGTTGTAATTGTGGGGTGTTTTTGGATAAAGAGAACACTGCATTACCAGGAAAGAGTGTTGCCAGTCTATTTCTCACTTAGTAGTGACTGCCACCTGCTGATCAGGAAGAATCACAACATTATAAGCATTATGAGGTACCTGGGTATGTCTCATCACACAAACACCAATGCACTGCAATGCAGTGCACAATGCAATGCAGAGAATAAGGTCAGTCTGTATAAAAGTGGGCACCTGCGGGTTTGTGAGGTTAAAAGTGAAAGCAGCAGAAACTCATACTCGTCACTGTGACCTTTCAGACTGCACAAAGAAGATCTAGAGGTAGATGTGAATGTGGGTCAGGTTTGCCTACATTTTCGAAACCAGTGTCTTTAACAATCATTTCAGTCATCACAAATGATAAATATGATTTTTTTTTTTATTACACATAAAACATTAGCATTTTCATTGTTATTTTATTTGTTTGCCTTTAGAAATATTAAATAAATTAAAACCAACATCTGCATTTTGTGAGGAAATTCACATATTGGCACAATGTTTTTTTCTGTCTACAAAACAAATTAAATGTATCTATGTACAAAATGTACTTTTGACTGGTAGTGTGGTTTACATAAATTGATGCAGTGAAAATAATAATCAATGATATATATGAAAAAACAAATAAGTATTCCAAAATACTCCTATTATGCTTTTCAGATAATACTATATGTAGATATCGCTATTATGTAAAGTGTAATGTAGTTGTTTGTCAATTAAGTAAATTAAGTTTGTAAGTTGTTTGTTTTATGAGCACTGAAGTTTGCTTATTTGTGTGTGTTCAGAGAATAAGGTCAGTCTGTATAAAAGTGGCCCCTGCGGGTTTGTGAGGTTAAAAGTGAAAGCAGCAGAAACTTATTAACAGAAATTAATAAATTATGTGTAATAGATTGTTTATTTACTGTTAAAATGTAAAATGCACAAAGGTTCTACATCAATAAAAAGAAATAGCTATTAAACCCTTTTCCCATTGCAAAACCCAATATTTTTAACTGCATCGTCCCAACCATTTCCTCCTTCATACTATTTTTCTTTTCTTTCTCTCCAAATCAACGCACAGATCATTTGAAAGGCAAATTATAAAAAATAAAAAAAAAACTTGTACTTTGTAGTCTTGTTATTTCCTTTTATGATCAATTCTCCTGTGCATTTGTGAGTCCGACAGAGGGGTTTCTGGTAAATTCACTGTAAATTCTTTTTAGTATAGTCATGCAGTGTGTATCCTCCTATCACTGATCCATTTTGTAGTGTTAACACGGCAACAACTAATATACGCTACCTCAATGAGTCATGCAGTGGGAAAACAACGCCGATCTGACTATTTAAAAAATTATGAATTATCAGAATTTTAGTCAGAGTCAGTATGGGGCATTGATGACAGTTGACTTTTTTTTTAATCTGAGGTAAACTAGAACTGAAAGAGCTGGGGTTCAGGACCCTTAAGTAGGCCTTCTAGTTTCTGTTCTCCTGAATATTTCTGTGTGTGAACTAGAGATATGTGCTAGTGATATGTACACTATACAGTATATTTCCAATGGTTTTCAGACACAAGTTTTAATCCTTAGGGATTAATATGGATTACTGTATATATTGTAATATTTGATCTACTGTTTTACTAGAACATTCAACTCCAACCCATAACTATTTTTAAGCAGTCTGAAACGGCTGTAGTCTGCATCCTCTATGCTTGTGTTGTCTCTGAGTCTTTTCTCTTTCAGGCACCTGTGCTGTGAAAATGATGATGAGAATATGGACAGCCACATTTCACAGCCTCCAGGTATCACTTCTGTCTAACAACTATTTAACTCTTGTTAAACATGCATTCTACATAAAACATACGTGATATGCATGATACGCATTTTTATTAAACCAACTAAAACGTAAAATGGTTACATCTGGCCCTCATGGTGAAACCTCAAAGCAGATGATGGGTTGGATAACAGGAATTTGCTCAAAAAAAGAGAAAGATTACATGAAAGTATTTCTAAACAAACACTTGAGAAATTGAACATGATGAAATCACTGCAGAACTTTCATTTCTGCATTTTTGTCATAATGTTTTTGTGTTTGTCCATTATTATTGTTATATATGATGAGTGAAACGCATAATGTTTCAAACAAAATTCAGTGTAGATTCAAAAAGGTTTGAAAATAATGAACGAAAATCAAAGTAAAGAACAACAGACCTTTCATTTTTGGGTGGACTATCTCTTTAACTATCCATATAAACTGGTCCGTTATTGGTAAATCTGACATTATATGAGAGGACACATTTAAATCTTTTTTACACAATTTGAGAGGAACATTTGAGTGCAGCCTGAGAATGAGGGACCCAATCTAAATACTAGAATATCTGGAAATACAAATTATCTGAAGGTGTGGTCAAGCTGTTCATTTAGCAAGTGCAGATCTGTCAGGCCACATGATCACCTAGTATAACTGCTGTTATTTCCGTGATCGTTGCAGCACACTCCACACCCTCCTTGGCATGGTCATAAACCTGTTTTCCTGTATTTGGCGTTCTGTCCTACAAATTAGAGCACCAATTCTTAATTCAAGAGTAATGAAACTTAAGGTCTTATATCTACTCCTTTTTACTGGCTCCTGTCTAACTGGGTATGTAATTACTGGATCTTTTGGTTTTCTGGATAAAATGTCTTTTAAGTTGAGATATAATTTACTATTTACAATCATTTTTTAAAAAGAGGTTACTCTGAGTACTCATCTGGTTGCACTTTATTTTGATAGTCCACTTTATTGTTATAACTATGCAACCGCATGCTGACTAACTTTCATTGAAGTATTAATAGAGGATTAAGGTTTCAGGTTATTTGAAAAAGCTGATATGTTGTTAAAAAAGTTACTTACAGTCATGTCTAAAGTGGACTATTGAAATAAAATTTTAACACTCATTTTATATATATATATATTTATATATTTTATAAATATATTTATGTTTTATGTTGTATAGCATGCATTGATTCACCTGCTAAATTAAATTGTAAAATTTTATCTTATTTTAATTAGTCACTCTCTAGAAATAATATTCTGATAAATCTCCTTGTACTTTAAAAACATAACACAAAGCAGTGTATATTCAATATATGGCTAAAATACCTGTGAAATATATTTGCGGAACAGTTCTTTGGGTTGTATTATTACATATGTTTTTGTATATATTATAAATATTTATTTTAATTTTAAGCACTATGACATTTAAGTAATATCAACAGATAATATTTTTTCTGAAAAATCTATACATATGTATTTGCAGACGCTTTTATGCAAAGTGACATGTATACGAGTACAACAAGCTTTTCTTGAAGAGGCATTAGGAAGTATTAGCAATACAAAATTTAAGCAATTCTCCTGCAGAAAATAAAAACAAGCTTGAATATTGAGAAATATTAAGGAAACGATAGAGAATATTTTTTTCAAGATGGAGTGAAATGCTCATGGAAGCGATGATAGGTTTTCATCAGTGGGTTTTGTGCAGAAAATTGAAGTAAGTAAAAGAATACATGTGAATGAATAACGTGTAATCAGTTACAAACAAATTCAAAGATTACGTTAGTAGAACTTAAATTTTTTATTATGTTCTTTACAATCATGATACATTAATAGTAATACTGAATGAATATAAATTTTAATGCATGCACATATTAACTCAATCTTAATTTTAATTTTCTTCATTTCTGATTAAGGTCTTTATTAATCTGCTATGTATACAGATCATTCTATTTCTGCTTGCCAATGTTACAGAGTACTTTTAGTACTGATGATCAGTGTACATATTGCTTTGTATTATTCACATCATAAACATTAAAAAAAAAACATTTTATGTGGTAAAACTGCAACACAGCAGAATCTCTTATCCTCTCTTATCTCTAATCAACATAACCAACAGTTCTATGTTAATCTTCAACAAAAGTGCACCAAATTTTATGCTTGATTTAAAAGTGTAAAGCAAAGCATGCTGAGAACAAAAAGCAGCTACAACTCTCACATAACTCCTTCTACATACATTGTTCTGTTTCACACCATAGCATGCATGAAACAACAGTTCATTTGGTCTGTTTCACACGCATTCGTTTCCAGTACATAGACACCACCCCAACAGCAATGCAGGAAACAGACACTTTGCCTGCCTTTAAAAAGTTTTCAAAAAATGCTGCATCTTCTAACCACATCCTTTGAATGTACATACGGTTGACAGTCATTTCTGATTTCTTTTATCTTTGCCATGATGACAGTACATCATATTTTAGTTATTTTTCAAGATACTAGTAGTATTCAGCTTAAAGTGACATTTAAAGGCTTAACTAGGTTAATTTGGCAAGTTAGGGTAATTAGTCAAATAATTATATAACGATGTTTGTTCTGTAGACAATAAAAAAAAAAAATATA
>CAIGQV010016645.1:12627060-12651104 GCA_903798115.1 Danio jaintianensis
AAAACTATTCACCCATCAAAGCTAACATGTAATTTTTTTTAAAAGCTTTTTTGGGTCCTACAAATGTCCTTAAAAGTCTTCATTCATTTTTGTTCATAATTTAAGGACTTAAAAGGGAAAGTTCTAAGTTGAGATAGCATTTAATCATTCATTGAAAAAAAATACATTATTTTGTGGATCAAAACACCTGATTTTGACTCTTGAGTTTCACTGAAAACAATCTTAAATTATTTTGCTTCTAGATCTTAGAACCTTTAGATAATTACACCAAAAATTTAGATAAAAGTACAGAGGGAGAACAGTTTTCTTTCTTATTTTTATTAATTTTTTTTACAGTATAATCATAAGGTATGGTAAAAATAAAATATTTTATTTAGTGTTTGGGAGCACAGTTATTCAAACTTTAAACTGTATATATATTTTTTTTTTGTAAAGCAAATTCAAAAGTAAGTTAGCTCAACCCAAAGTTGTATTCTCAGATTGCGGTATGACATTGTGTGCTTCATATAAATGTACATTTAGAGAACCCAATAATATTTCAATTTATTAAATAATTTCTTATAGTCTTAAAAAGGTCTTCAAAAAGTCTTTAATTTGCTTTCATAAAGTGTGCAGAAACCCATGAGTAAATAAACATGCATGCACTAACATTTCATTTTATAAGAGCAGTAATGGGACAAAAATAAACAGCAATTCTTATGTATTAAGCATTCTGGTAATAGACATGGTTACACCCAACCTAAACTATGGAGCAAACAAAGTGCTTCAAGTAAGTAAATTTAAATCCAGAATGCAAAGCATTTTTTAATTTGTTGTTTGCTACACACTTCTCAAGGATATATAAACCATATAGACAAAAAAAAAATATATATATATATATATATATATATATATATATATATATATACATAGAGAGAGAGAGAGTGGCAATCAATAAATATATACATAAATATCTGAATATATAGAGATTAAAAGATATATTAAGTGTTTTATTAGGTTTACAAGGGAGAAGCAAAAGAACTTGTACTCACCACAAGTGTGAGTAAACATACTTTTCTGAAAATTTGAACTCTGATTCTGTCCCAAATGGCACTCTAGTTTGTGATGTAGGTAATGTGCTTTAATGGCCAGGTATCTCCAGCTTATTGGTGAGTCGAAAGGTTTCTCAATCACTCAATTTTTCCAGTGCACTAAAATGATTGCTCTCTGAAAATTCCCACAATGCACTGAAAACCAGAGAGCATCAATGCTTGTTATAGGTGTGTCTGGAATCACATACTTCCGTTCTGTATAGTAGCGATGTGAAAAACCATATGCGAGCCAAGTAATATGTCCGAAATTATAGTATTTAAAAAAATAAAATAGGCGAGAAGTGCCAACCTATTTACTACTTTTGGCAAGATTCTGAAGTGAACGTCCAATAGAAGCTTTACTATCCCATGAGGCCACAGGAGAGAATTAATGAATGGGATTGAAGTGATGCAATTGAGGCAGGTCAAGTAATAATAACTACTACTTTTAAATGGCCCGGAAGTATGTTCAAATGTAGTACCTACAGTGGGTACAGAAAAGATTCAGACCCCCTTAAATTTTTCACTCTGTTAAATTGCAGCCATTTGCTAAAATCATTTAAGTTCATTTTTTTTCCCATCATTAATGTACACACAGCAGCCCATATTGACAGAAAAAACACAGAATTGACATTTTTGCAGATTTATTAAAAAAAAAAAAAAACCTATAATATCACATGGTCCTAAATATTCAGACCCTTTGCTCAGTATTTAGTACAAGCACCCTTTTGATCTAATACAGCCATAAGTCTTTTTGGGGAAGATGCAACAAGTTTTTCACACCTGGATTTGGGGATCCTCTCCAGTTCTGTCAGATTGGATGGTAAACGTTGGTGGACAGCCATTTTTAGGTCTCTCCAGAGATGCTCAATTAGGTTTAAGTCAGGGCTCTGGTTGGGCCATTCAAGAACAGTCACGGAGTTGTTGTGAAGCCACTCCATTATTTTAGCTGTGTGCTTATGGTCATTGTCTAGTTGGAAGGTAAACCTTCGGCCCAGTCTGAGGTCCTGAGCACTCTGGAGAATGTTTTTGTCCAGGATATCCCTGTACTTTGCCACATTAATCTTTTTCTCGATTGCAATTGTCGTCTTGTCCCTGCAGCTGAAAAACACCACCATGCTTCACTGTTGGGACTGTATTGGGCAGGTGATGAGCAGTGCTCCACACATACCGCTTAGAATTAAGGCCAAAAAGTTCCATCTTGGTCTCATCAGACCAGAGAATCTTATTTCTCACCATTTTAGCAAACTCCATGCGGGCTTTCATGTGTCATGCACTGAGGAGAGGCTTCCGTCGGGCCACTATGCCATAAAGCCCTGACTGGTGGAGGGCTGCAGTGATGATTGACTTCTACAACTTTCTCCCATCTCCTAACTGCATCTCTGGAGCTCAGCCACAGTGGTCTTTGGGTTCTTCTTTATTTCTCTCACCATGGCTCTTCTCCCCCAATAGCTCAGTTTGGCTGGACGGCCAGCTCTAGGAAGGGTTCTGGTCATCCCAAACAACTTCCATTTAAGGATTATGGAGGCCACTGTGCTCTTAGAAACCTTAAGTGCAGCAGAATTGTTTTGTAACCTTGACCAGATCTGTGCCTTGCCACAATTCTGTCTCTGAGCTCTTCAGGCAGTTCCTTTGACCTCATGATTCTTATTTGCTCTGACATGCATTGTGAGCTGTAAGGTCTTATATAGACAGGTGTGTGGCTTTCCTAATCAAGTCCAATCAGTATAATCAAACACAGTTGGACTCAAATGAAGGCGTAGAACCATCTCAAGGATGATCAGAAGAAATGGACAACACCTGAGGTAAAAATAATGTATGAGTGTCACAGGCACAGCAAAGGGTCTGAATACTTAGGACCATGTGATATTTCAGCTTTTCTTTTTTAATAAATCTGCAAAACTGCCAACAATTCTGTGTTTTTCTGTCAATATGGGGTGCTGTGTGTGCATTAATGAGGAAAAATGAACTTAAATGATTTTAGCAAATGGCTGCAATATAACAAAGAGTGAAAAATTTAAAGGGGTCTGAATACTTTCCGTACCCACTGTATACAAAGAGCATGCGATTTTTGGACACAGCATATCTTATATAAGTACACACACTCTTTTCTATGCAAACAAAATGCATTAGGATTTGCATTTCATTTGCATGTATGTGATTTATTAGTTTATTTATTTTTAACAGCCCATATAGCCAAGCTGAGTTGACACCATGGTTAGCCCCAATTGTATGGGAAGGAACATTTGATCCCAAACTGATTGATTCAATCTACAAAAAACAAAACATCACTGTAGCGACTACAGTCTTCGCTCTTGGCAAGTGAGTTCGTTTGCATTTCCCTGACCTTATTCATCTTTGTATTATACATTGGCATAATATACTCAGCTTGTTTTAAGCCTGTAATGAAATCTGGATTGCAGAACATTGCTGTTTAGACTTTGAACCCAGTTTAATTCTGTCTTTTTTAGGAAAATATCTGTTATTTTCTATGTAGACTATTAGGGACATGAGGCCATAGGACTTATTGATTTACATCCCTAATAAATACCTTGTTTTATTTAGTGTTCAGTATTGGATTTTAGTGAGTGGATACATTAAATGTGGGTTCTTTATAATGCTTTCTTAGGACTATCACCTATTAAGTTTGAGAAATGTGCCATTTCCTTTTCATTTATTTTTAATCATACTTCCTCTTCGTTTTTCAGATATACAGTGTTTCTTAAAGATTTCCTGGAGTCTGCAGAGCGCTATTAAATTAAAGACTTTTTGAAGACCTTTTTAAGACTATAAGAAATTTGTTGGGTTTCGTGTGCACTATTATGTTTTCACTGATCACCCAGAACAGGTTCCTGCCGTGAAACTGTGTAAAGAACGTAAAATGACAGTGATAACAGTTGATAGTTCTAACAGATGGCAGGAGATGACGTTGCGGAGGATGGAGAGGCTGGAGAAACTAATTGAGAGTGGATTGACGAAGGAAGCCGACTATGTTTTCAGCCTTGATGTGGATACAAAGTTCTACGGCCGCTGGGGAGCAGAGACTTTGGGTAATCTTATAGGTGTGATTCATCCTGGTTACTATCATGCATCACGTGAGCAATTCCCATATGAGCGAAGACCGGAGTCTCAAGCGTTTATCCCTGTTTCTGAGGGTGATCATTATTATTGCGGAGCTGTGCTTGGTGGTACAGTGAAAGCTGTATATGAAGTTGCTAAAACCTGCCGAGAGCAGCTGGACATTGATGCAGCTAAATCCATTGAGGCAGCATGGCAGGAGGAGTCCCATTTGAACAAGTATTTGCTTTATAACAAACCCAGTAAACTGCTTTCACCTGAGTACATGTGGCAGGACTTAGTACCGCAGGCAAATAGGGTCAAAATCATTCGCCTGTCTCAAGTTATTAAAAATTATGCCGACGTTCGTCCAAACCCATAGAAGCTTTTAAATATATTGAGATTTAGTGTTAAATTATTGCATGTAGAGTTGAGGTCAGACTTATTAGCCCTCCTGTTACATATTTAAGCTTCTATATTTTCCCCCAATTTCTTTTTAGTGGAGAGAAACACATTTCTAAACATAATAGGTATAACAACTAATTTATGATAACTGATTTCTTTTATCTTTGCCATGATGACAGTAAATAATATTTTACTAGATATTTTTCAAGATAATAGTATTCAGCTGAAAGTGCCATTTAAAGGCTCAATTAGGTTAGTTAGGGTAATTAGGCAAGTCATTGTATAAAAATGGTTTGTTCTATAGACAATAGAAAAAAAATAGCCTAAGGGGGCTAATGAAATTGACCTTAAAAAGGAAAAAAGAAAATTAAAAACTGCCATTATTCAAGCCGAAATAAAACAAAGAAGACTTTCTCCAGAAGAAAAAATATTATAGGAAATATTGTGAAAAATTCCTTGCTCTGTCAATCATAATTTGGAAAATATTTGAAAAAGGAAGAAAAAAACCCACAGGCTAATAATCTTGACTTCAATCGAACAAACATACGGAGAAAACATGCAAAGCAGGAGGTCAAAATTTAAATGAATACTTCTCAACTTGTTAGTCAAATGAAAGACCTGAAGGAATCACTGGAAATACAGCAGTAAATCTAACACAACCTTCCGTTTGTGGCTCACCGCTGCTTTCATTAAAGACTTTGTCATCATCCAGACTTACAGGACCTACAGGACTTTAGACCTGCGTGGAACAAAAGGCCTGTCACTCCTCTGATTAAATTTTTTAGGAATATAGAAATCAGGCAGGAATACACATGTACCAATACATGTTAAATTATAATCTTGCTGTTTTTTTAAGTACTTTAATGTGCATCTCATTTTCCCTAAAGTTGTAACAGACTCCAAATGGACTGAAGCTTAGTATAAAAGGGGAAGCATGTTTTATGGTGTGTAATGATAAACTGATGTTCTTACCCAGCCTTCCGGAGTCGGCTGTATATGCTCCTGTAAATTTCAGCTCACCAGTCTAGACACAAAGTGGGCAGTTGGATCTGTTTACTGACTGCAGTCTTTTAAAAAAATGACTAATTAATTTTTTTTATTAAATTTCTTTTGGTTCATTCAGAACCTCTCTTAGGTTTATATCTCTTCTATAAATGCTACATTTTTATTCAGAATCATTTCTTATTATTAAAATCTATGTATAACAGGGTCTAAAAGTTTCACTAATAAAATATAAATGTTAGAGTAATGAGGCGACACGGTGTCTCTGTGGTTAGCACTGTCGCCTCACAGCAAGAAGGTTGCTGGTTCGAGTCCCGGCTGGGTCAGTTGGCATTTCTGTGTGGAGTTTGCATGTTCACCCCGTGTTCGCATGGGTTTCCTCCGGGTGCTCTAGTTTCCCCCACAGTCCAAAGACATGCGGTATTGGTGAATTGAATAAACTAAATTGGCCGTAGTGTATGGATGTTTCCCAGTACTGGGTTGCAGCTGGAAGGGCATCAAAACATATGCTGGATAAGTTGGCAGTTCATTTCGCTGTGGCGACCTCTGATGAATAAAGGGACTAAGCCGAAGGAAAATGAACGAATGTTAGAGTAACATGTTCCATTAAAAAATTGTGTGAAAATAGACTGAATTGAATTTCAATTTCCAGACCATCTTTTTTAACTTGGGCAATATTACAAATGTATTTATATGTAAATAATAATTATTATTGTTTATATGATAAAGTGTATTATGCTCACCAGCGGTGAATTATTTGATAAAAATGCAATAAAATATACATTTTGTAAAACATTACAAGTGTCAAATATATATATATTTTTATTTATTTTACTTCTATGGAGGTGATGTTGAATTCTTTATAGACTCTATTTCATTCTTAATCATTATAATATTCAGATTTGGTGATCAAGAAAAAGGTATTGAAAATAGTGCTGTTCGATATCTTTAGGCAAACTGATTTTGTTTTCAGGAGTACATTTTTTCCCTTCTTGGACTATTATCGTATAACCTTTTTAATTAATTAAAAATATATATATATATTTTTATGTTCATGCCAGTATATAAATGTTCAAAAATACATATTTAAAAAATATATTGATTATTTTCTATTTCTTTAAATAAATATCTATATTTTGAAATCTTCTGCTGTTCGTTGGATATTAATTATGCGTAAATAATGTAATGTATATTATTTGTCTGTATGCCATAAATCTACAATATTTTTCTTTTCTTTCTTTTTTCTTTTTTTTTTACTATTTTACTACTTCATTAAAGTGCATTATGTTGATTGCCACTAGGAGGCACCACACTCCAAATGTGTGTCCTTCATCAACTTTGAACCACAAGGAGAAACGGAAGGCAACTGCTTTTTCTTCTCCGTCTGTGTGTGACGTCTGGCATCCTGCCAGCAACGCTAGTGCACCCACTCATTCCTCATCAGGCCCTGATATATGTAAATCTCTCAGGATAGATTTTATTAAGTCGTCTGTCTATTTGATTCAGCATGACATTTTTTACTCCACGTGAGCCTTCAGAGACATGGGAGGGGGGGTGGAACTGGTGGGAGAAAGAGGGGCTGCTTTGTGTTCACTTAATTACAGTCCTAACATTTCTTTCTCTAGATTATGTTTCACCCAGGTATCCGTACCAGCTCCCATCCGAGGCTTCCCCAGACCCTTTACTCATGGTCAACTCCACATTCTCAAGCATAACCTTAAAGAAAAAGAGAAAAACACATCAGTCTGGTTCAGGGTGGACAGACTTTAATTTATGCGCCATATATACGTACAGGATATATAGGTAAGAGCATAAATTTAAGAGGCTTGTCTTTTCGTGTCCGATCTGCATATGTTTATGCTTTGGCACGTCACGTTTTTCATACATAACCTTTGGGTCACCAAAGGAATTCGGCCCATTCTTATAGAATTTGATATATATTTCCTGCTTCTGAAGGTTTAAAGTTTGCCCAAGAAAAAGCAAGTGGAAAAATATTATCTGCATCAAACAGAGGCACCTGGGATATCTCTGTATACATGTCTTTTTTTATTCTTTCTTTACTTTTTTTTCTGGGTCTGGTTGATTTATTGTTCACCTTGTTATAAATAGATGAATTATGGCCAGGTGAGCCGATTATTTAAAATTAAGTGGGACAAAGTCTTTCCGACACAGTATAGAGAGCACACAGGCAACTAAGTTTAGAACAAAGTGCCCTCTTCTCAGCAAATCCTTGTTTCGGGAATGTTTAAAGTGCCAATAAGTGCTCAATGTTTACACCAGGAACTCTATTAACAATAGAGGTGACCACAAGAAGCATTCATTGGGGGCACTTTTACAAGTTTGCGCAGTTGATTCAAGGCAGTAAAGAGCATGTTTATATGCTTGGATGAACAAAAAAAGAAGAAAATAAAGGAAATATTTAGCTAGGAGGGAAACAATATAAGGTTCATTTGGGAATAGTTCAGGTTCAACAGAAGTTGAACTAAGTTTTCAAGATTTGTCACACAAGGTTAATTGAAAACATTATGTGTGGCACTTAGCTCAAAATTGAAAGGGGCAGTTTTTGTGTCTGTATATGTGTTCATTTAAATACAAGTGCATAATATGCTTTGGTCCTACTCATGCTGCCAAAACGCAATTCATAACGTTTTGATTTAGTGGCTAATTCGTGATCTCATTTGTACAATTTAGTACGATTTGCTCATCCCCCAGTGACCATTGGGTTTAGGGATGGGGTTTGGTGCCATGCCTCCACATTTACCTATTACTGAACTTGTATGAATTTGTACGAATTATCCACTAAAATAGTTATGTTTCCTTGTGAGATCAGACTGGCCAAAACATATAGCTGAAGTTGTTCTATGGTATCTGGCATCCTGGGATCTTAAGTCATATATACTGTTAAGTGGAGCCACTGTGGACCAAATTTGTTGATCCAGCATTTCCAACAGATGCTCAATTAAATGAAGTCTTCATCATGTTTCTAAAACTATTTCTAAACAAAGTACATTATCCTGCTCAAAGAGGCTACTTCCTCCAGGGAACACCGTTGTCAAGACAGGCTAAATATGGTCTGCAACAATGTGTCAGATTTACGTCCATAGGAATGACCAGACTCAGGGTTCCCCAGCAGAACATTGCCCAGAGAATCACGTTTTCTCTACTTGCCTGTCATTGTCTCACAGTGCATAAAAGGGACTCATCTGACCTGTCAGTCTTTCACTTTTTCAAGGTCCAGTTCAGACTCTCACATGCCCCTTTGTAGCTCTTGGTGATAGACAATGGGTTGCCATATGCATTCTGATTGGTTTTCAGCTTCTCAGTCCCATACACAGCAGAGCGTGATGCACTGTATCTTTTTACACATTCCTCCAATGTACATCACTGGGCCTCAGTAGATGTTCTGTTTGCTTGGACCAGATGGGATAGCCTCTATAAACAACATTTTGTGAAGTGAAAAGGTTCCACGAATGTTAAAGATACTTCACTGAACCATTGAGGCTAATAAATAACCTGGACATTCATCTGGTCACTTGACTGATCTTAATGTTTGTGTATATCACAATGCATAAAGGATTTCTCGCTACTTCCATTGCTGTACATCATTTTAGGGTTTTAGGTTACATTGTGACCTACTTTGTTGCTAAGTTGTGAAATGGGATCAAACTTGTTTTTGTCGTTCATTCTAAAGTCATGTTTACTGTACATGCAACTGTGGGCTCTCGTGCTTTTGAAACCTGAAGTATTTGACCATTTATGGATTGATTCCATTCACATTTATTGTAGGTGATTTATTGTAGCACATACGTCAAAGTGTATGCTCCTTTTAAAGAAATAGAGGAATCAAACTTTAAGTCAGAAATTCAAGTCAAATACAATGCAATAATAGCTTTACAGTAAATCATGATGATGTTAAAATTGGTAAAATCTTAACGTCTTCATGCCTTCACATAGGAGACTAGAGCTGGTTGATAGTATAGTTATCATTTTGTGATTTGTTATCAACATTATTTTACCACAGGAACTGTCGATTGAGATTAATTTGTCAGTAGAGTGATAATACAAGGATTCCAAGCACCACCGGCCTCTCTCTTTATTTCTTTTGAAGGCAAGATTATTTTCAGCTGCCTTCCACAGCAGGGATTTATATTAACCCTGAAATGCTCCAGTGCCTGGTTGGCACAGTTTGCACCTGCTGCTTTTTAAAATGCCACAGTGCGCCAAACATAAAGTGTTGACATGTCCCACACCCCCTCTCCATAACGTTCCTGCTTCTTTTATGCCAGATGTGGTACAAAGAATAAAGTCTATTCAGTAAAACCCAGGATATACTCCACTAATATCCATTTACTTTTCATTGTCAGTCTTCCTCACGTTCTGCAAGTTCATTTTTGCCCTTGATTTCAGTTAAACTATAGTCAAACATGTCAACCTATGACAAGCGGCATCCCCTCAACACCTGCAGATCTTGACGATCTGTGTGATTGATGCCCCTTCTCCATGCTTTGCTTATTTCTCTGGCTGTCAGGGGGTCCACCGAGCATAGTCACCTCGACCTCAGATATAGATGAGTGGGCTGCAGTCCGTCCTTCCTGCTGAGCCAGGTGTTTAGCTTGGACGCGTACCACAGTTTTGCGGTTTTCAGAAACCCCTCAGTTCCCCAGGAGAGGTTAGAGTAAATGGTGTTCCTGAGCCTCTCGTTTTGTACCACTCTCTCCTTTTGCCCCGTACTGGATGCTATCCAGACATTAGGCTGCGCTTTGTCTTCTGGAGGAGGTTTTCATGTTATGGCAGTCGTATGACTCATTAAGCCATCTGAAGTGTAAGCATGTGAGGAGGCGAGACTGATGGCAAAAAAAAATGCTTTAGTAATTCTTGCATTTATTTATTATTTATAAAGGGGGTTCAGAGAATAACAACAAAAAAAGATTATATAACACGTGTTGCCCGGTTGAACTTAGAAAGAAAAGCATTGCATGTACAGTAATTGTTCTTTAAAGGCATCTATTTGGTTTATGTATAAATGTTGTAGGGCCAAACCTGTAAGTTTGTAGCAATAATGCTATCTTACTATATTATTACTCTATGCTTTAATCTACCATAAAGGGTGCATATTAGCTTAAAGTTGTCTGTCTGAGACTATTTACAAAAATACATTTTGGTTCCCCCAAAAGACATTCAATGAACAGTTCTTAGAATAATTTTAGCATAAAGATTTTTTTTATCATTATTGTAAAGTGTGAACAATCATAGTCAACTTCAATATCAATTAAACTAACATAAAATAAGTTAAAGTAACTTTTGATCTTATAATTTTTACAGTATATCCCTAAAGTTTTTTTGCTCAATAAATATTAAATGGTTCCATTGAAACCTTTCCATTGCACCAAAGGTTCTTTAGATTATCAAATGTGCTTCAGACAAAGGAAAAGTTATTTTCATCATTGCAGAAATGCTCTTTTGGATCCTTCAATAAAGATTCATTGAAAATGTTTCTAATTCTGGCGGATCATTCTGCTGTGGCAACCACTGATAAAGAAGCAAATAAACCAAAGGAAAGTTAGTGAGTTTCTAATCAATTTATGACAAAAAACGCAAATGTTTTTGAAAATAAATTTTAATAAAATACTTGGCATCACAGTGACAATATGTAATATGTCTCAGATGTCCTAATATTTCTCTGGAGAAATAAAATGTTCACAACATTTCACAAGAAAAAAAACTAATAATACAATTATTAGTAAGAGAGGAGTACATTAATGTTAAAATAAGCTCATATTCACTTTTGATTACAAACTTTATCTTAGTCGTTTTATAAATGAAAACAACATATATTATCTGATTAGGAGACAAGCAAGACTGCTAAAGAGAGAAAAAAAAAACTCCAATTAGTTGTGTTGCTTTGAGAAACAGTTAAAATGTCAGAGCAGTGAATTTGCTTATTAGTGTTTCTGGCTCTCTTTGTGTTTTTTTCGAATGAAACCAGAATAAATCCATGTGTTTCATGTCTAAAAGTTTTCACTGAGAGAACAGGGAAGGGGGGAGTGCTGGATGAGATGACACACACACACACACACACACACACACACACACACACACACACACTCTCACACACACACACACACACATATAGGGAGAGGGAGAAAGAGAGAGAGAACTGGGCTGGGTGAAAAATAATACACGGGCTGTGGGACTCGAGGCGACTATAAAACCGCTTTCTTTCCCATTGTGTTGATGTAGCCTAGTCAAGAAATGTACAGTAACGTTCAGACAGGGACGCAGATGGAGGAGTGAGGCGGGACCGGTTTGTGTGGCTGCTGAGAAACGTTTGTCTTGCGGTTTGCGAGCAAACTTTGTGAGGAGATTTATTTGTGGCGGGGTCTGCCGATGACAGTCCTCTGAAACTTTTACTCTCGTGCTTAAGACGCAACAGTGCACATAAACAAGCCTTTTATTAGTTTAATGCTCGAAAAAGAGACGGGAGTTAAGAAATTAGTCTTGAGAGTCGTATATCTGTCCTCTAGTCACAGTTTAGAGATAAGCGGGACAATATTAGGAGAGGTATTTTGCTGACTAGATTACCGTTGACGCGGCTGAAATGGGAGCGCGTGACGGGCGCTCGATGTCTGCGGTTCACCGGAGCTCTTTCCTCCTGTGGGCGCTGCTGCTGCTGATTCTGGGGCTGACCTGCGTTCAGGGGACCTGGGGACCCGGTGTTTACAAATACCAGACCGCAACAGCGCTCCACAAAGACCCGTCGAAGAGGTAAGCTTTATATGACATGACATGACAGAAGTACCTGTTGTAGAGCAGCGAATCTGGCGTTGTTAGTTGTAATTTATGTTTTTGTTAATGATTTCTGCGGAATTTTTTTTTACTTTTTATTCATTCATATGTTGATTTTGACACTTGGAAATGGGATGTCAGCTGTGTTTTGAGTAATAATAACTGGGTTCAAGCTGGTCCTGTGATGCAGACCACTTGACCACTGTGGACCACCAGCTGGTGAAGTGGCTTTGTGAAACTGGAAAAATGACCAGCTGAAAACAGCTTTATTCCAAAATACAGACACTAGTCTTCCCAACAGCAGGAAACAGCAAAGTGTACTGTAACATTTGTCGGTAAATATTAGTCTTTGTTAAGCTTACTGTTAATTAGTTGTGTGCTACAATTCGATTAGTTAATTTTCCCACTCAATGTACAGTACTGTAACAGTGCTGTTGTGAGCCTGACAGTCTGTTTCCTCTTTCCTGTGATGAGGAAACACCCATCTCTCTTGTCCGATCATCTATGCTTTTCCCCCAAGTTTAAACTTGCATCAAGTTGATTTGTATCACTGTCCGGATTCATTGAAATTTCAACTTGCTATTCATAAGCATTTGAAAGATTGCATGTTCCATATTTATATTTCTAAGCAAACGTTAAATCAGACATCATTTTTATCAGTATATCATCTTTTTCACAGACCTCCTTGAATGTATGTGGATAATTGGGTTTTTGAGACATAACAAGGCTAGACATTAGACCAAACATCCAAGATGTAAGCCCTCTGCTTTTATCCAGACCGCATCACGTTGGCTGACCTGTGACAACAGCTTACGGCCTTGATCTGACCCTCATATCTTGGTGTAAATATTTACTAGTTGTGTGTAAATGTCTGAGAGTTGTTGTGGGTGGGATGTGTAGTGGGGTTTCTCTGAAGTACACAGGTGTGGAGGACTCTTTGCTCTCTGTGCTGATGGTTTGATCTCTCACCCACTCCTCCCGTCAGTCACAGACTGATGAAACAGGCGGTGTTTACTAAACACATGCAGCTGCATCGTCTGCATGCTGCGAGAGGGAAGTTTATTACACTTTCTGATGATGCAGAGAGGAGAGCTCCCAGACATCTTTGAGTGCTTTTTCTGAAGGGTGCAGTAGAACATTAAACCTTCTTAAATAAGGTCCAGTTTGTTCATGAGTGTCTCTCTTTAATATCTTATTAAACTTTTTTCCCCTAGACAAATTCTTCAAAATTATAATCTAGTCGTATTTTTTACTTGATTGTGGATAAAAAGTCCATCTGACATTTTTCCTTTTTTAATTTGCTTTTTTATCATACCCTTGTGTTTTGGTTTAGTAATTTTACTTGAATGGCTTGAAAATAAAACATGTCAGTAACTGATTAAGAACCTTTTCATTGCAATTAAAGTGAAATTACTAAACCTAAACACAGAAGAAAAATACCCAATAATATCAAACAGACTGTGTTCATAAAATAGGCTACTACACATAATAATATTATTAATAATAATAATATAAACTGTTAATAAAACATCAACATATGTTGGATCAAAATAAATATACGTTTTGATTTTATTGTATTCAATATCGTAACTAAAAATACAATTTAGCCAATTGCAAAGTCCTGTTTGAGTTGCGAATCGATTGAAACCATAACATATTTACTGCTGTCATAAAGCATTTCTCATGCACTGTCTAATTTCTGAATGACTAAATTAGTTGTTTCTCTTTTTGAAATGGTTTAGTTTGAAATTGAAAAACCTGACTAACAACCCAAATTATTTGGCTGTGGCTCAGATTCATTCAGCATTTCTGTATGTTAATCAAACTTCATGTGGCCCTGCAGTTGCACACTTGCTTTGTAAAATGTACATTTAATCCCTCTATTATCTGACTGTACATTGTGTCATGTTATGCAAAATTTCACTGTGCATATATTAAAACGGCACATATAAACATTCTATATAGATACCTGCCAATCATAGTGAATGATGTACTTAGTTTTCCACAATAGAGAACAGAGAAACAGTTCATTCTGTTTTCCACTGCATCACTGAGAGAGCCTAAACAGGCATATGAACTCTTGCCATAAATCATAATTAACCCCGATTCACATCCTAACCTTTTACCTAACCCATTTTGCATATAGCCTAGACAATGGCTGTAGCAAAAATGTCCTGAGAAAATACTCTTAAGAATATCTGTCTAATTAGGGGCCGGTGAAGGCGAGCGCAGTCGGGGGTTAAGTCAGCAGATATTTCCTGTTCTGCTCAGCTTCATTGCCCTGGAGAGCAGCGCTCAGGGTGGGAGTGTGAGACTTGGGGCCCCAGAGGGACCCTTAGCTGCTGACCCATCAACAGCAACAACATACCTCCACCTCTGTCCTCTTTCCGCCTCCACGAAACTGCTGATTCTTTGATGCTCTGCGGGTTATACACACTACATGTTCTTGTTTGCTTGATGTGTTTTTCTATACTTTATTGCAAATGAAAGAGGACTTTTTTGTTAGATCTTTCAGAACTGCTCCATGAAACAGTATGTCATGGAGCTATTCATGAAGAATAACAATTCTTCTTGAACAGCACCTGCTCTAAACTTAAAGATCTTCTAAACTGAAAACAAATGCTGTAACGCTTGATGTCAGATATCAGAATTGTCGCTTGGTGTAAGAGCATTATCCTCAGATCAATCAGTCAAGGAGTCGGTTTCACTATAGGGAGATACTTAGGGAAGTATGCACTGATTGTCTCCATGATCTATGGGTGTTTCTATGTGTGCACTCACTCATCCATATCATCCGCTTCAGGGCTGTTTATCCCATGAGGTCGGTCCTTAAATCCGACTTTGGAGAAGGACTGTCTCCCATCATGGCCTTTGACCTGTCCTTTGAACCGGTTTTCAGCAATTCTCAGGGACAGAAGTGGATTCTGCTTTTCTTTGTCATTCTTTCCATTTTTTTTTTCTCTTTTAGTGCTGTTTGATGCTTTCTTTCAGCAGGCCATTAATCTTCTTCATTCCTCACTGTTTTGCCTAGTATTGGACATCGTGAACATGGCCTAATTGGGTTATCTTACCCCCTAGTGCATCCCAGGAGGGCCTTATTACTGACCCAATGATGAAATGCTCTCTTTCCACCCCTCCTGCCAGCTGCCACAGTTCTCCATTGTGTTCTTGTTCAAACTTAATTTATTTGCCTCCAGAGTCAATAATCTTTGTAGTCTGTGCTACATTGCGGGAGTCAACATTTGCGTCTCAGAGTTGTCAACTAGCATTCATGCCTTAAATGAAGCATGCTGTTTTCCCCTTTTGTCCAAAACAAGACAGTTTCATGATCGTTCCTCTGGTTTGTACACATGTGTGCATTTTGCTGCTTTTATTTTATGGCTTTGGCTTTTTTGCCTCTTGCTGCGTGCAGAGTTGTGCTTGGTCCAGCTCTGTGTGATTCCTGCCATCCCTTTCTGATTTGGTTTGTCTATCCCTCGCAGTCTGTGCTATGATCTGTGCATATCGCTGAGTTATTTATTAGGTTTCTGGTCCCAGACCCCCCCCTTGACTTGCATTACCTACCGCACATCTGAGACACAATAAAGCTGTTTTAAAGTCAAATAAACTTTTTTTTTTAAAACAGACCGGTATATATGATGCTGTAATCAGTAACCTACAGTTACCTTTGGGATAGAACCATTTAGATAGAAAAGAATGGGGATAATAATTTAGCAGATGCTTTAAAAACTTAATAAAAGTGATTCACTTAAATTGTACTAAATCCATGTGGATGAAAAGTTTTTAAGAACTTCTTCAGTAATAAAAGCTAGCTGGAACAATTTGGATGAAATGCCACTTGCTAGTGTGATGGTATAAGACTAAAAATATAGTAACCACAAAAATGTAATTCTCATGCCATCCAAGATATAGGTGCCTTTTGTTTAGTACAAGATTAAAGAATATTTTTAGCTGAAACCATTGCCCTCTGGTATCCATATAATGGAGGTAAGTGGGTGCAGTCACTTTGAGATTCATATGCATGCAAAAAATAATTAATACCTGCAACTCATGACAATGCACTAAGGTCTTGAAACGATGTAGTTGAAAAATTTTTATGAAACAGCCAATAAGAATTCATCCTGGAAAAAGAGCTTGACCTTTTAAAGTGACAGACAACAAAACCACACACACACTTTGAATAAACAGAACAATATTGTCAGCAAGTTTGGACACTAATATACTTTAGTTATCATTCTTGGTGTGGACAAGCCTTAACTGTCATGTTCATACTTAATCAACTACTAATTTCTTTTTTTTATTTGGCATATGTCAGAGCGGTGTGAACCCTCAAAAATATCATAAAGCCAATTCAGAGAATTTGTGTAGTGAACAATGGTTCTTGATCTCTCTTAATATCTCACATTGCTGAACTTTTTTCAAAGCGCAACAATCAGTGGATCTGTTACCGTAATGAGAACTAGAGTGTGGGTTGATAACTGGGTTGCATAATGACCCCTCATAAATGCTTTGTGAAGAAGAGATGTTAGATTACCGGAATAATGGTCTGTAAGTACTGCTCCTCCTTTTTAACCCCCTTGCCCTGAGGTTTAAATCTGGATCAAAGTAGACTTTAGCTGCCTTTGCCTCAATCTCTCTGTTCAGAAAGCAGGCGAGGGGTCATTTCCCATTGAAAGGCCATTGTGCTGTGTGCTCCCTATAAATCCTCTCATTAGTTCATATAGAGCTGGACTGGATCCAGAATGGTCCCATTTCTGTTCCAATCTAGAGAATGCCATGCACTGTATGCTGTTTTAAAATCGAAACGGTATTTTTGCATGTTTTTTTTATGAAGTATAGATTTGTGTATAGGAGATAATTGAGTTTTTTTTTTGGGAAAGTACCAAATGAAGTCAGGATCAGATTAGAGGGGAGGGGGTGAATGATCTGAACAAATCACCCTGTTCACCAAGCTGGCATTGTGGTTTGGGGGGCAGTGTGGGAACTCTTCTGATGGCTGTGCTGCTCTAGATCTGTATCTGCTCGGACGCCTCCTCATATGGGCTGTTTGGCTCATTTCCGTGTCCGTTCAGACTACGTTGCAGATTTGCAGGCTAAAATGATCCTAAATGAACACTGTCAGGGGGATGGGGTTCAGCAGAAGTGAAATCATTGTGAAGAATGGGAGCAATTATATGTGATCGTTTTTTGGTCAGGTGAATTTACATGATTTAGTCTGTTGACAGACATGATGTGAAGATCATCGCAAAATTAATATTTTGGCATCATTTACTCAACCTCATGTCATTCCAAGCCCATATGCATTTGATTTTTCTATAAACAAAAGTTGGGATAAGTAGCTTCAAACTTCAAAAAGTATTTTATTTTATTTTATTTACACTGCATTGCTTTGCAGAGGTATGTTTTAGTTGATAGAAATGTTTACAACCACAGGAACAGGCCTACTTTTGGTAAACTGTTTGTAATGATTTAATTTTTTTTAAACAGTTGTATTTATGGTTGAGTGTGGGTGTTTGAATGTGCATTTCAGTGTTTCCAAGTGAAGGGCAAGGGTATGATTTGTGGTTCTAGATTGAAAAACAAGCAGATGACAGAAATAGGCCCACATTGTTCTGTACAGCTTTGGCCAGACAGGCCTCTGTGTTTGTGTGTCCAGTCTGTGTGTGTTTGTTGGCTGGGCTGGAGCAGTTGGGCAGGTAGTGACCGGATAAGCCTGTGGTCACCACTGCTCTGTTGCAGTCCCGGGGCCCTCGACTCAAGCAGAGCATGGAAACCACCTAATATTCACAGGCGTTTGGAAATTTCTGGCATATTTGAGGACTGGTTCTGTGTGCCACCGTTTTAGTAGGTTCTGGGAAAGGGCTGGGAAGGAGCACATGTCATTAATGTGTTATTATGAAAATAGCTTCATGTTAGGCCATGTTGCCTCTGCTTACAACATACTAGTGATTTACATATATTTAATACATTTTCACTGGTGTTTCACTGCCGAAAACAGTTCTAATTTCTAATGTTCTAGCATTTTTAATGTTTAGATTTATTAGTCTTATTATTAACAATGTTAAAAATATATATATTTGTCTGTCTGTCTGTCTGTCTGTCTGTCTTTCTGTCTCTGTTCATCTATCTATCTGTGTTTGTCTGTCTGTCCATATCCTTCTATCCATCCATCCATCCATCCATCCATCCATCCATCCATACATACATACATACACATTAAAAGCAGGGTCAGTTTGAAATCCAAATATCATCATAATAATTAATTTGTTTAAATAATTTGAAAACTGACATATGAAACCCACAAGTTGTGATAAAAGCATACAAAAATGTCCTTATTTTATTTTAGTTTCTTTTTTATTCATAAATAACATTAGATTTTGACCACTAAACTAGAAAATGTTCCCACTTTACATTTCAGTAAATGTGATCATGTTACTTTCAGTGTGCTCAAAAGCACAAAATGATCAGTCCTTGAAATACCCACACACACGCACACAATTCCACAAACAGACAATCTAGACTAATACAGGTACTGATTGTTGCTGATTACTGAGCATGCATGGCACTCTGTCTTGTTTTCCTGACGTGTGATCATAGCTGTGCATACGCCGAGCCATTGATAATAACCGAAGTATAGTAGATATAATGACCTCCATATGTTACGCGTGCATTAACTCTCTTTGAATTCTGCTCCACATCTCTTTGACTTATGTTTGCTCAACGTGAAGCATAATGGTTCACACAAAGGTCTGCTTGAGGTGAACTTATCAATGGCTCTTTGTTTCAAGCCATTCTGTGTAAAAATCATGAAGGAGCTCAGGGAGAAAGAGATCTGATTGGTGTTTCTCTTCAAACCCACGTTCATTCCTTTCTTTTGTGACTTCTGGCATGTGCCGAGAGAGCCTGGGCTTTGGCCGTGCAGCTTTATTTTGCTTCTCTGTGTTGCTTTCCCCCTCTCCTCTGTCCTGCCTCTAGTCTGCTCCTCATCAGGGCTGGATTTGCCACTGGCTTCCCAATTAGAATGTTCCACATAATGATTACTATAGCAATATTCCAGATGACTTTTGTCTTCCAGGCTTGTTTCACTTGTTTGGATTTTCTGCTTAATAACAAGACTGTGACTGAAACCATACCTTGATTGGCTTTTTGTGTTGCATCATGTTGTTATCATACCCCCATTATAATTTATGGGTGGTTAATATTTTGTATATAAGACATTTTTGGAGGGTTAATGTTGCTTTTAGTTTCTTTTAGACTGCAGCTCTAAATGTTGCTCAAAAATGAACAGTGTGAGCAGCACAGATGAATCTGATCTTTTCTATTCTGTTGTTATTTTTAGTCACATCCAAATTCATTCATTCATTCATTTTCTTTTCGGCTTAGTCCCTTTATTAATCTGGGTTCGCCACAGTGGAATGAACCGCCAACTTATCCAGAATATGTTTTTACGCAGCGGATGCCCTTCCAGCTGCAACCCATCACTGGGAAACATACATACACACTCGTTCACACACATACACTACGGACAATTTATCCTACCAAATTCACCTATAGCGCATGTCTTTGGACTTTTGGGGGAAACCGGAGCACCCGGAGGAAACCCACGCGAACACAGGGAGAACATGCAAACTCCACACAGAAACACAGCAGCCCATCCAAATTCATACTTCAAAGTTTTCAATTACTCTATATCAACATTTGTCATAATTCTGCACTGACTCAGTCACTCCAGAGATTTTACAGTAGTTCTTTGCTCAGTGAACAGAGAAGACAGCAGTAAAAAAATAAAAAAAGTTAGTCAGTGATGATGAGTCTACCAAAACTTTCTCTCTCTTCATCATAGTCTGCATACTCCTCATTGTCTGTGCACAAATTTTCTTGCTTTTGTCACATCACCTTTTAAATAAACATATAGACACTGATCACACTGTAAAAATATCTGTTAATTAACAGTTTCCGTATTTTGTGTTTTCTGTTTATTTACGGTTGTGAATTGCATTATGGGACCTTGATCTCTGCTCTGTCGACTTTTATGTTGAAAATTCAACTCTGCAGCTTAACAAAGTGACCTTTATTGACATTTTAGTAATTTGAGACAAGATATTATTTAAGAAATAATATACAGAGAACTAAGTTTGTCAAATAACAGACAATGTACTGGCAGCTTATTACCAGGTATTTGCAGCATAATATATATATATATATAATACACCAACCCTGACAATATATCACTTAAACTATTAAAAATGTTTATAAAAGTCACTTTTTCAAACTTTTTTAAGGTTAAAAGTTGTTGGAAGAAAGATCAAGCTCCCATAATGCAATTCAAAAGCAGAAATAAGTGAAAATAAAACATGAATCACAAAATACAAAAAACTATTTACAGATATTTTTTACAGTGCGCAAACGATGTGAACATCCACACAATAAAATCACATACAATCCAATACTCCAAGTGTAAATATGACCTTTCAAAATGCAGCCAATTCTTACTGATAGACTGTGCCCACTTTTGTAAGACCCTTTGAGACTCTGTTTGGGATAATGTTACCTTTTTGTATTTAAATGGTGAATCAAATGAAATGGGCACCTGATTCAGTGCGTGTTAAGCCATTTTTAGAGTGGCTCAAAATGTTTATCAGCTTTTCCAGCTGTGTGAAGTAAAGCCCTGATAAAAGCAGCACAAAAGAGCCAGTCTTTCTCCCGGGGACTGTGCCTCTGCTCCACTTTTGGCTCGAGCTTTGAAAAGCTGTCTTAAATCTAGATGAGGAGCCCACACGCTCATACACACACACCAAGCAGCATCCCTCTCCGTGACTTGACCTGCTTGTAGTACTGCGGAAAGAATAAAAATGGGCGGATGTGATTTGCTAGCGAAATACCGCAAAGTAAACACCACTGACAATGCTCTCCCGCCAGCCGAACGGGTCATTTAACCTGCGCAAACACCATAAAGAGCTTTCAAAAGGGATGGTTAGACTGTTGAAGGACAGGCATCCCATAAATCACTGATCACCTTTGCAGTTTGTGTGTGTTGGATTAGATCGTTTTATGTCCAGCTATGCGTGTGTGTTATTATTCTTTTGTTACTAGAACCATCTAAGGCATGATGCACTCTCAGAGATAAAGGTACAAATGCTGTCACTGGGGTGCACTGTAAATAATTCTTGTTGCCTTAATTTTTTTTAGTTGAATCAAATGAACTTTTCTAGTCAAGTCAACTTCAATATCGATCAAACTGACTAAAATATTAAGTTAAACTTTGCATAACTTAAAAAATGTAGTGAAACCTGATTAATTTATTAAAATAAGTTAAAGTAGCATTTGTAGTCATGTCTTTTTGTCATATCATTTTTACGTTACTTTAACTCATTTTAATAAGTTTATTAGGTTCCAACTAAAATTTTTAAGTTATGCAAAGTTTAACTTTAAATATTTATATATATATATTTTATATTTTTAAATATTTTAGTCAGTTTGATTGATTATTGAAGCTGAGATGACTAGAAAAGTTAATTTGATTCAACTAAAAAAATTAAGGCAGCAAGAATTTTTTACAGTCTGGTATACCTTTTCAAATGGTATATGTTTTTTTATCTAAAGGGTCCATACTGGTATCTTCAAAGTACTTTGAAGTGTACTTTGATAACATATTTCCAGTGGAGGGCAATAAAAATGGACTTAAATCTTATTATCGTGTTCCCTCTGTTTTAGGAACTGGTGTCCGCACACCGTGACTAAGACAGTGACCTGTCAGGTGCAGAATGGCACGACTCTCCAGAGAGTCTATCAGACCTGCAGGTGGCCTCAGGGTTGCAATGGGGGAAGGTGAGTTTATTATTAGCACACACTCAATATATCATATTGGGGACCTCCCATTAGTCACTTTCACACATGCTGCATGGGCAATAAATTCAATGGGCATTTTTCTGCTCAGAGGTCATGTTTTAGGAGGACAGAACGCTATTAAAGGGGTCATATTATGTTGTTTTTTTAAGCTGCAAATTCCTTTATTGTTGTTTGAGCAGGAAAGAGATTGTCAAAGTTACACAGCACAAAGTCCACTCAAAGGCAGTGAGGTTATACTTTTTTTAAGGTGTCCGTGTTACAGTGGAACTATTCATTTAACTACTGAATAATGTTAATTAACCAAATGCACTTACTATATGGTTAAGGTTAGGATGGGTTAGTTGCATGTAATTATGCATAATTAATTGTAATTAATGACTATAGTCATTACAAACAGGTGTTACCAGGAGTGATTCTCTTTATCAGTAAACAGTATTTTGATGCATCACAGGGAACACAAGTTGCTATAGTGCTATGTTGTTTGTATTTCCAAGACATTATTGAAATATATTAAAATAAATCTTAATTTACAACTTAATTGCTTCCTTCTTCTGGAAAGCTAATTTTCCTTTAAAGAGATTCACACAAAAACAGCATGTTTTGTTTCCACATGAAAATGGGCATTGACAGCATTGTATAATAAATAAATGATCTGTGAGGTTTTTTAAGCTGATACTTGAAGCATAATATGGCACACTTTGATTATTACTGTTCTTATACTTAGTCGTTCATCTTTTAGGAATAGTTTTCCTGCTTAATTGATAATGACAATTGCGTGACCCTTTGTATGGTCAGATGGGAACATACTTTCAGTCTTACACTATGTGTGTCTGTTGCAGTTATCGTACTGTGGTTCGGCCATCCTATAAAGTTGTGTACCGCACCATCACCTCTCTGGAGTGGAAATGTTGTCCTGGATTCAGGGGATCGCAGTGTGAGGAAGGTAAGGCTGACCAGACATATCAGTTGCAGGCCAATACAGAGCTATACACAGTGGTAAAAAAAAAACAATCCCTATGCTGTGCATGTCGTTCAGTCAGTGCTTGGGAAATCACTAAGTTTCACAATTTTCAAACTCAATGCATAAAATAGTCAGACCACTCTTTTGAAAGGCAGCTAGGTCAATCTATTTGATAATAAATGTCATTTTTGTAAGATGTTTATCTAACATATAGATCTTTTGGTGTTTGTATTCTGTTAATAAAAAATAAAAGACTTAATATATATATAAAAATAAATATATATTAAATATTGCATAGTGGGTGACTGTAAAATAAATTAATCCTTAATAAAATAAATTGTCTGAGCAAAAATTTCTGCTAAAAATGAATCTGGCTCCTTAGTGCTACTAGAGAGAGAGAGAGAGTACATTTCCTAGTTTACTTGGCTGCGTGCACTAGAGAGTGTAAAAGCATCTATGCAGCATTTCATCATTCTGCTCACTGGAAAAAGTTGCTGGAAAAAGCTCCACGACATTGGAAACTGATGTCGCACTGCCGAAATAAATACAAAAAATAATAAATAAATAGTAGCATCCCTACTGTCAGTAAATATTCCCTATCCCTACTCATAATTTAAAACTAGACATGATCTGGGAATGGGAAATGATCCACAAGTGTTTGGAGTCTGTGTGGTAGCCATATTTGTTATTTAATGTTTATACAGGCTCACACAAGAAGACCACTGCACAACTAATGTCCTGCCCTGGCTATGGTTTACATCGCACTTTGACTTTGACTTCTTCTCGTCCGTTGTTTGTAAATCATGTCCCACTGTCAGGAGAGCAAATAGTGGAGAAGACAAAAGAAGAGAAACAGGATGGATGGCTATTGTGTGTGTGTGTGTGTGTGTGTGTGTGTGTGTGTGTGTGTGTGT
>CAIGQV010016645.1:12661938-12677336 GCA_903798115.1 Danio jaintianensis
TTCTTTCTTTCTTTCTTTCTTTCTTTCTTTCTTTCTTTCTTTCTTTCACTGTTCGATCGTTCGTTCGATCTTTTTTTCTTTCTTTTGTTCTTTCTTTCGTTCTTTCATTCTTCCTTTTTTCGTTCTATCATTCTTTCTTTCTTTTATTCTTTTGTTCTTTTATTCTTTCTTTTTTTCTTTCTTTCGTTCTTTCTTTTTTCTTTCTTTCATTCTTTCTTTTGTTCATTCGTTCTTTCTTTCTTTTGATTGTTTCTTTCTTTTGATATCGTTCTTTTTTTCTTTCTTTCTTTCGATTGTTCTTTCTTTCGTTCTATCATTCTTTTGTTCTTTATTTTATTGATTCGTTCTTTTATTCTTTCGTTCTTTTATTCATTCTTTTGTTCTTTCTTTTTCTTTCTTTCATTCTTTTTGTTTGTTCTTTCTTTCTTTTGATTCATTCTTTCTTTTTTTCTTTTTTTTCTTTTGTTCTTTCTTTCATTCTTTCGTTCTTTTATTCATTCCTTCGTTCTTTCATTCTTTTCTTTCTTTTGTTCTTTCTTTTTTCTTTTCATTCTTTTTTCATTCTTTCTTTTGTTCGTTCTTTCATTCTTTCAATTGTTCATTCTTTCTTTCTTTCTTTTATTCTTTCTTTTGTTTGTTCGTTCGTTCTTTCTTTCTTTCGATTGTTCATTAATTCTTTCTTTCATTCTATCATTCTTTTGTTCTATCTTTTGTTATTTCTTTCTTTCTTTCTTTCTTTCTTTCTTTCAATTGTTCTTGTATTTTTCATTTATTAATACAAGTCCTCAGTGATCAAAGCATTTGTGAAAAACCCATGCGCAGCACTGCTCAAACATTTCATTTCTTTTCTTCCTTATTTGTTGGTTGTCGCCTTTCTTCCACTGAATCAGAGGTTTGTTGCTAAGCATACATCACATCTTGTTTTGCTCTCTTTGTTTTGCTTTTATTGTTGCATTTTTATATGGCCCTGTAAAACTTAACTATGCATCTGCCACATGAAAAGACTGTGTTTTTACTGTGTCTTATTTCTTATCTCTTCCCCGCTCCTGTGGTCGTCTGAGACTGACAGACAGCCACAGAAATCTTCATCTGCGGCGAGTGGTTATGATGTCATTCGCATATTCAAATGATTTTGTGGTTGTCCACGAGCTCATTCATTCCAGAGCCGCTGATTAAGCAAACCCATACTGCTTTGATGTCATTTGCAAACATTTGTAATTGTGTGTTGGTGTTCATGTACTGCGTGTGTCTGGATCTGTGTCTATACTTACTTAGTGGTAGAGATGGTTGTGATTAGAAAGGCAGGTTTTGAGTGAGTTTTACATACACAGATGCTTATTAGAGCCACGCTTCACAGCAATTCATGGACTAAAAGGATTAGGAAGAAACCGGGTGACTGTAGGGGGTTTTGTGTTACAGCAGAACTGCAACCATTTCCCAATTGTGCATTAAGAGCTGTCCGACTGCATCTATATCTTTTGCTTATAGATTAGCTTTGTAGGTTCAGGTTTCTGAAAGTGTCAGATCATTTACACTCTTAAAAATAAAGGATATTTATTGGCATTAATACCGTTTCCATGCCTTTCCATTTCAAAACATTTACTTTTATGGGGAAAAAAAAAGCTTCTTTAGATTTTTGAACATTTCTTTGTGCTCAGAAAACAGGGCATCACAAATACTCATTTTTGGAACCGTTTTTAAGAGTGTACCTCAGATGACAGATGACACTTTTTTTATACACTGTAAAAAATTCTTGCTGTCTTAAATTTTTTTAATTGAATCAAATTTACTTTCTAGTCATCTCAACTTGCATCAACAAGACTGATTAAAGATATTAAGTTAAACTTTGTATAACTTAAAAAACGTAATTGAAACCTGATTAAATTATTAAAATAAGTTAAAGCAGCATAAAATAATTGTTGTCTTGTCATTTCATTTTTACAGTGTGTGTGTGTATATATACTGTATATATATGGTTAGTAGGACACACTTACATGTTGATAATGACAAATGTGACCCTGAACAACAAAATCAATAGCCAAAAATACATTGTGTGGGTCAGTTAAAATGTTGAGGATAGATCATGATAATATTTTATAAATGTTCTAGTGTAAATATACCAATACCTAATTTCTGATTTGTAATATGCATTGCTGAGAACTTAATTCAGACAGCTTTAAAGACGATTTTATGTTTTTTCCATCCCTCCGATTTCAAGTTTTGAAATAGCTGTATCTCAACCAAATGTTCTCATATCCTTACAAACCATACATCAATGAAAAGCTTATATATTTAAATATTTACTCTTATGACTGCTATTGTTGTCTATTGTCACACATCTGCACTGATTAATTTGAATAGAGTAATGCCAAAATAACCCAGATTAACAACAAAACAACACAAAAAGCTTGAGTAACTTATATGTTTTATATGTAATTATACTGTATGTACATCAATGGCAATGTAAAAGTAACTCAAATTTAATCCATGAAACATCTAAAGTACACATACTGTAAATGTACATCCTTTGTTTTATGCTGAGTGAAATTGTATATTTAATAAAAAATAACAATAGTGCCATGCATTATTGTAAGTAAGCTTTTGTGTCCTGCCACATCACATATAAAAGCAGTACTTGTGAAATCCCTTTCAGCAGATGCTTTAGATCGTTTAGAACTTTTTTTTTTTTCTTTAGCTGGATATTAAAACAGTATTTCTGTCTGAACACATGATAAAGGTAGACGTTAGTGACTAGGTGTTGATGTTAATCTGTTGTGTTGGGGTTTTTTAGCGACAGCGTTATTGCATTAAGACATGATGGAGGTGCTGGTGTTCACAGGGGGATGACGGAGTTGCAGAATGCTGTGTGCATTAGAGTGTTCTGCATTTGGTTTTGGCCAGAGGTGCGCAGTTCTGACTTCATCTTAACAGAATCTGTGTCGGAAAAGGGATCCATCAAAAAAATGCAGCAGAACATTTTAAGTGAATTGATTGTTTGCTTGTGTGTGACTGACTTGAAATGCGCACAGAGTAATATATTTTTAAATTTAATAGGTGAATGTAGATTAGGTGATAGTTATTTAATAGTAATTAATAGTAAATAAATGTCCAAAAAACAATCATAGTTATATCACCATTTATTTTTCTTCATTCTAAACCTTTATGAGGCATAGGATGTGTTGAAAATCCTTTTTAATAGTCTTTTAACTTCACATGCACATTATTAATGATGGTAAAGTATTTCATTGCATTAAAAAATAGGTCAAATATGGACAAACCCAAGGGCTGGTTACATTTGTTTTTTATATTTAAGCTGAAAATGGGTTGAGATTTTAGTGTATATTTAAAAACTGTGTTCATTTATAAAAAACTTAAAGCAAATGATCATTTTAAGATTAAGACTTTAAGATTAAGGATTAAGACTTTATAATTAGATCAGCCAGAATGTAAAATACATCAAATAATTTGTCAAATATCAGATTGTATTTTATGCCATGTTTATCACATTGTTTGAGAGAATTCTCTGATATACTATTAGCATGGCTTCATTAATGGGTTCGAACGTGGCAAATACATCGAAAGAAAGTATGTTTTCTTTAATCTTTGTGTGCATTAATGAATCTTGAAAGTGTGTATCATGCAAAGATGATTAACCAGCACAACATTTTTGTCAAAACATTTTTGATGAAAATGAAATGCAGCTTAAGCACCAAAATAAAAGTATTTCTGAAGGACCATATGAAACCGAAGACTGTAGTAAAAAAAATGAAAGTTGCTATCATATAAATGAAATTCATTGAACAAATTACTATGGCTGATTATAATTGTTATTTTATTTCACGTAGAGTTTTGTACTGGATATTTATCAAATACATACAGCATTAATCCAGAGACTTTTAAAAACATTTAACAAAGTAACCAGTTCCAAACCTTTGAACAATAATGAATTTAAAAAGACTTCTTAAGCAGTCATTTATTAGCAGTTTGTAGTTTATCAAATTACTTTTAAGCTTGACTAAAGTTTAAATTAAAGTAATTTAATTTAATTTAAAGTCACTTTTTGCCTTGTACAATACCAACATTGCTTCTTCTTTTTTTGCACACACACTCATTCGCTGCTACTGCCACCATTTTTTTAGCAGACAGACAGTGAGGGCAATAAATCACTTTAATAGGTTGTGTGCATAATCCATGCAGAGGGATCTGGACCCCTTGGAGCTTGCAGAGATGCCACTGAATAAAACAGAACAATAGAGCCGGCTTATTTAATACTGGCAGGATGATGTCTGTTATTTGGTCGCATTTTCTGTCTTAAAAACTGCCTTTCACTCAGCTGAAGCAAATAGCAATATGACCGTGAGCTGAAAAGAGTCTAGCTAGAGTCAATGACATGCTGGTCTTGAACTCTTGCTGTATTTATAGAGCTGATATTGAAGCTTTGAACAGCTCAGCTTTTCCCACGCCAGAGTTTGATTTATCAAGCTGGCCGGACAAAAGTATCCTTCATTTGATGTCAGTTTCTGTTCCTACTTATCCTTCTGGATAAACCACTAAATCAGATTCACTAAAGGCCCCGTTAGAATGTTTAAAAACTGTTTAAACAGAAGGTTCTTTCCAATTGTTTTGATAAAAACGAGTTTGCTACATGCCGCAAGGTCCCGTTAACTCTGGTATAAACGTTCACTTTCGGTTCCAGATGGTAAGACAGCATGATAGAGGCTCTTGGTGTCTTTTTCTCTCTCCATCACGGTATCTTTTCCCTCTCTGTCATCACGGAGAAAGACCACGATGAAGAATAAGCGAGTGAAAAGCTGGGGGAACTCCAAAAATACACGTTTCCTAAGACGGCTGCCAGGTATCAGGGCCGCAGTAAGTCAATCAGCTCTCTCACTTTCTCCGTTTCCCTAATGCTCCAACTCATTGTCAAGGTTGACATTGTGCTCGCTTTGGCAGAGCCTTCTGAAGCGTTTAGATTGCAGTTCAGAGTCTGTGCTGAAAAATGGTTATTGTGCGGCACTTGGGATGAAAGAAATACGGGAAAAGAGGAAGATCAACAACGGAGGACAAGAGCTTGGAGTTTGTTGTGGGGAAGGGTGTTTCAGAGAATGCAGGCACGTCAGCTATTATGTTTTCTAAACATTATTCAGGGTAAACCGGATACCATGCTGTGCTTCAAGGGGGGAAGTTTCACCCCAAAAAATTAAACTTAGCTGTTAATTTACTCACAAACCATATAAGATGTACAGTAAGGACTTTCTTAATGCACCATTAAAGACAATTTCTAGGTCTTGGTGATTCATATAATGAAAGTCAATGGCAATCGGCACTTTAAGAGTCAAAAAACATGTACAGAGAAAGCAAAATTAATACCCGTGGCTTTAGATGATACACTGAGGTCTTAACAAATTTTGTCAAAAAGCTCATTTCCCAACTGCTCAGGTACCCACAGTTAATATGTAAGTTAATATATAACTCTTTTACCACTGGAAAAACTGACTTTTGATTTTAATCAGAGATGTGATATGTTTGGGCGCATATGGTCCACTTTCTGTAACTTTCTTAAAGATGCTCCATGACTAGCCTTTGTCTTTCTAGTCTTGGTTTCTAATCTTCTTTTATTTATGTTTTTGCTCTTAAGAAAACGTATGCAATTGAATGTATAACAAGAACTTCTGTACACGTTGTTATGAGATATCAGTACCCCAGTTGTTTATTTGAGAAAAATGTAATTTAATAAAAAAGCTAATTTCCCTTTTTTAAATTAAACACTTTTACACACATTTACATATCAGTCGCTTTTATCCAAAAATGCATTGAATTAATACACATTTTATCAGTTCTTTCCTTAACATTGATTAGGGATTCAGAAGTGAAGAAGATCATATTTTGTAACAATATAATTTTTAATGCAACCCTTTTGATCAGTTAAATGCTGAGTAAAATCATTAAAAAAGAACTTTGGGTTAGCAGACTTTTAATGGAGAGAAACAAATTAAGAAATTGGAGGTTAGATTAAAAAATATTTCCGTTTCTCTTCTGAAGATGAGTGAAAGTCTCAACAACATGAGGATGAGCGAATACAGAATTAGCATTTTGGGATGAACAACCCATTTAATAGCAGTGATGCAATTTTATTCATATTTGTATTGGGTTCAAACTGTGTCTGACTGGGATTACTTTGGGTTATGAGATTGTTATTTGAGCAGTGTCAGCAACAATATTTTGGAACCGATCGGATTGGATTTTTTTCAGAAACCTTGACTGACGTAAAAAAAAAAAAAAAAGCATGTATGAAATAAGCCTTTAATAATTTCAGATGTTTAGAAATGTGAGTCTTTTGGGTAAAACCAGTTTTTATGTTTGGTGGAAGCTGCCCAAAAACCGAGTTGAATCTTTCTTGTGTATATAGAGTGTATATATAGTTGTGGTTTGAGTGGCAGATATTTCTGTTAGAGGTTTGAGTGTTATGGGGTTGCCGCGTCTGTTTGAGGCCTTGTTCCTCTTTTCTCTCCACTAAAGCAGACATGTGAAGGAGAAGTCGGTGGTGAACCTCTCGAGTGTCTCAATGATCCAGCCCAGCCCATATGCCTCTCACTGTATCATTAAGACTGTGTGGATTGGTTAGGTTTATGATATGATTTCAGATTGCATACTCTTGGAATTCTGTGCTCATACAGAATGATGCCAGAATGGATTTTGATCCCTTGTTAAAATCTAAATTTAATTTTGCAGGTTCAGTAAGGGTTTTTATCTGATTGCAAAGTCATTAGTGTCACATGATTCTTCAGAAATCATTGTAATTTTACATTACATTAATTAGATTGATAATACGTTAATATTTTGTCTTTTTTGGACAAAAGCGACTTACAAATGAGGAGGCATTGAGCGATTCAACACCTATAGGCAATACTAATAAGAATTGATACTTTTACAAAGGAATTGATGCACTGTAAAAAAAAAGAAAGTTTTTCAAAAGTTAACTCAAATTAAAATTTAAACTTGCTGCAGAGCTTTTTGAGTTGGCTGAACTTAAATCGAGTCAAGTGCAGTACTTGGGTAAAAGTTGAGTCAACTCAAAAAGCTGTGCAGCAAGTTGCCTTACATTTTTATTTTGAGTCAACTTTTTTTACTGCTCAGATAAATAAGAGTACACTACACTACACACTACACCACACCACACTACACTTCACTTCACTTCACTTATAAATAAGAGCTAGAGTAAAAAGGGGAGGGGAATTTTTCATTTTAATTTTTTACATTTTTTTCTGATTTGCTGATTTGGTACATTTCTTCTTATCACCATTGTTTTGTATAAACCAATATACATTTTTCAAGATTTTGTAATAAAGGTTAAATAGAACAATATTTATTTGAAATATTTCATGTTACAGTCTTTATTGACATTATGGAGCAATTTAAGATTTCAAGATTAGTTAAGTAGACCGTCTAAAGCTGCATCTTCTCATTTATCCAGAAATTCACTCTTATTCATTTATATTTTATCTTGCACGCCATGTTTGTTCACGTTTAGTACACCACCCTCCCTTATCGAAACCCATATCCAAAATGATCTCTTCTTGTATTTGTGTTTTGAGCGTGACTGTAATCTCCCTCTCCCACATCAATCTGCTGATCTTTTTTCACATGCATGCCACTAGTGCCAGCTTGTTGTCTCATCTCCCACATGTTGGCACCACACCGGCTCTTCTTTTAAACCTAATTTTCTCAGGAAAAATGGTGCTCATTCTATGTGTCTGCTACTTATTCTCTTAACAGTTCATTTTAAGTTGTTGGTTTTCTTTGCCATTTTTGCCTTCATTGGGATTGGACAGTATTTTGATAGGAAACTAATTTAGAGAGAAACTTGGGATTCCCAAAATGCATTACTACTCTATATAGGCATGCTGCCCACAAGGCTATCAGCACAGACTCTCATTTCAGTCTGTTTTTCATGACTTCATTTTTCATTGCCACAGAGAGTTGTGCTAAGTAGTGATTATAATATTTGTATATTAAGTACATTTGAGACATTTGTGCAGATGTTATTAAGAACGTAATCCATTTCAGCAAGTAAAATTAACCCAAAAAATTTACTATATTTTAGTGTTACGTCCTTCTCTGTCTAGGGGCTAGGATAGGGATAGGGATGGGCAAACTCAGTCCTGGAGGACCTTGTGTCCCTGCAGAGTTTAGCTCCAACACTAATCAAACACACCTGAACATGCTAATCAGTGTCTTCAAGATCACTATAAAGCTATAGGCTGGTGTGTTTGATTAAACTCTGCAGGACACCAGCCCTTTAGGGCCGAGTTTGCCCATCCCTGACCTAGGACGATGGGCAGAATTAACGAAAAAATAAATTAAGTAACAAAAACTTAAATTAAGCCCACAGCATTCCACCATTACATTCAATAATCACTGCTTGATTTTGATGCAGAATAATTCAAGGTTTATTACAGGAGATTATAAGAAATAACAATTTCAAAACATAACAAGGGAGTATTATAAAATAAAAAATTTAAGAGATAGCTATTTTTAAAGTCCCTAAATTAACAATTTTCCCCAAAATAGTGTTGTCTAAATAAAAGGACAGTTCTAAACTAACTTCATAACTAAACCCAAAATCAAGAGAAAACAATTCAAAGTAAATGGCACCGACCTCCCTACATCTCCCACAAAATTAACACATTAATATAAAGAAAGAAAAAAAAACAAATACTTTGACTACCTGCACTCAGGGAGCACATTCAGTTAATATTCAGCATCATATTCCGCTTAGTGATTTTACAACAAGTAATGAATACCTCACACGGTCAGGGACGCTCTTAACCAATAAGCGAGGTAAGCGCCCACCTAGGACCCCCCAAGATATAGTGGCCCCAATAAATACCTATGCATTTCTATAAATTATATATAACATTTTAATCATATTTTGTATGTTGAGAGTCTAACAAATAAAATGTCAACGTAATTATTACATCCTGAATTTATTACTTTTACTTCAGAAAAGAAGATTGAGTGTTCTGAGAAAAAAGGCAACAAAAATAAATAAAAGAAGTAAATAAAAGAAATAAAAATACAAAGGGTGCATATTAGGACTGTTGAGCCCCATGTCTGAAATTACTTAGGGCCCCCAAATCACTGAATCATCCCCTGCACACGCTACACAGAACACCAACTAAATGAAAACTAGGGTGACAGAACAGCAGACAGAGACTCGACAAGGGAGTCGTTGAGGTGGAATTCAGCGCAGTGTCTCTTTCAAACTGATCAGTAGTGATCACACTTTACAGAAGAATTAGCACTTCTTATGTTGCCTCTTCTTTTTGAATCGCCGAAAGCCTCTTCAATTGTAAGTCGCTTTGAACAAAAGCATCTGCCAAATGACTAAATGTATCCTCTAGCACAGGACTACGGCAGCGAATCAGGAAGAAGAGCTCCTCATGCGCTGATCAAACACAGGTGACACTTCAAAAACAGAAATGATTAAATAAATAACATAGCAAGCACAGCAATATGTACGAAGTCATAACATTAGTACGCAAATGGTTAGTCTTATGCATTTTAGTGAAAGCATACTCTCACGGGGGCAGCATACTCTCACGGGGGCAGTCGTGGCCTGGTGGTTAGAGTGTTGGACTCGTGATCCGAAGGTTGCTGGTTCGATACTCGGTACCAGCGGGAATTGGGGGTGGGGGGAGTGAATGACCCTTGAGCAAGGCACCGTTCCCCCCAACTGCTCCCCGGGCGCCGCAGCATGGCTGCCCACTGCTCCGGGTGTGTGTTCACGGTATGTGTGTGTTCACTAACTGTGTGTGTGCACTTGGATGGGTTAAATGCAGAGCACAAATTCCAAGTATGGGACACCATACTTGGCCACACTACACTTCACTTCACTTCACTTCACTTCACTTCACTTCACTTCACTTCACTCAAAGCTAATGCTAAAATGGTAATGGATTGTAAGTCTATTGTGTCGTTTCACCGTAGACCTAAAGAGTAGAGATGTTCAGGTTGGCGACTTACTTGTAAAGAGAATAAAGTGTTATTTAAGTGGATAAAGTGTTGGAACTGTGTATTGCAAAAACGTCCACTTGAGTGCTAGACCTTTTGAAGAGGTCACATGAAAATGACTCCACCAGAAACGGCAGCAACCTTAAAGTTCAGCTTCTTTCACGGAGGTCGTCTGATTCAGCTCTTGCTGGAGCTTTCGTGGGCTAGAAGTCCATCAAACCACAACCACAAACTTTGACACCCGCAATGAGTCACGTCAGATTTTCAGATAAAAGCTCGCATTTGCTCAGACATCCAGTAGCCTAGTCTGCATATATCAAGTCTTCCCCAATTATGATAACCCAACAACCCCACACACAATATATGGAAAAGACATTTTCCTGCAGAGACGGCATGATTTCATTTTCCATTTGCCCAAACTGTCTCATTATCTGCCCACAGGGTGAAGTCATTTGTATTCATAAAGCCCGAAGACATCCATAAGTTAGTTTGAAAGACCAAACTGCCCTGTTTTCTTAAAAGCTTTTATGAGAGCCGACTGCCAAGAAGCTGATAAAATTAAATTCGCTGAGTAGGACTGACATATTATTTTCCTCCATGCTATTATTTGGTATTGTGGCGGCGTCTTAATTAATATTGCAGCTTGACAAAATTTTTTGGAACAGCATTGTATTATACTAGTTACTGTAAACTTTTAATTTTTTGTGATCAACTTTTTATTGTTTTCAGAGATAAACAATATTACGTCAAATGTTAGTACAAATATTCATAAAGAAAAGTGTAACAGACACATTATTGTTAACTTGAGTCAAAAGGAGAAAGGAAATAATATAAATATATAAACCCTTTTAATTTTAAAGAACTGGGTGAAACATATCAATGTACTTATCAATCAACTTTTGGGGACATAAAATTTTAAATAGTGGGTGAACTAATTTTCCAATCTGTATTTGCTTTTTGTAATGTTATGGAATTAGATTTATTATTATTATTATTATTATTAATAATAATAATAATAATAATAATAATAACAATTATAGTAATGTAATAATAATAATAATAATGATAATAAAACTTTATTATTATTATTATTATCACTGTTATTATTATTATGATTATTATTATTACTATCATCATCATCACTGTTGTTATTATTATTATCAACATAATCATCACTATTATTATTGTTGTTATTATTATTATTTTTCTGATATTTTTACACTTTTACTTGAAAATCAAATTTCATTGCAGTATATATATCATAGATGTAAATATCTATGTATATATATATGAGCAATATCACACTTGTAGCAGTGCAATGTGGCTGTATATCGGCACTGGTGGGAGGCGTGCGTTGGCACGAGGACGCAAGCCGAGTGCCTTAGTCTCCCACCAGTGAAGATATACAGCCACATCGCACTGCTACGAGTGTGATATTGCGTTTATACAACAGTTCGACGGCATAATCGTGTGTATAAAAAAGAAAATCAAACACGGAGAGTCTCAAAACCTTTTTGTATTAGGAAGTACTTTCTTCCGCCATTCATTCACATCTGCAGCTGACGTCAGAACAGAAGAAGCCGTTACTAATTCACCAATGTCATTTTAGAGTTAATATTTGAATGATTCTCTAGCGTAATGTCTAAAGTGATGACAAAACAGGTGATTTTGCTCACATTTTAAGATTATAAGACTGAACTGCATGAAATGCCATCAATCTACAGAGATATCTCTGTTGCAGTCGGGAGATCACAACATTACTATGGTATAAATACAGTACTACAACATACAAAAGAGAGAGATCGACTTAGAAAGTCATTTACTTGTTTAATAATGATTTGATCAGCTGTAGTTTGAAATTACTCTGGTTTTCCTTTAGGGCTTATTATGCGGTCTCTGTCGCCATCTTGTGGATGAACATCGTCAACCGTCTTTGCTCAAAGACAGGCCACCGATGCGCTGTCTCTTGGAAATGATAAATATTTTAAAATAGGCATTATCCTTATAAATAAACTGCATAGTTGCAATCTAAACAACTACATTCTCGACTAAAAAAGCCTCAAAAGTACATTATGTTGCCCAAAAGCAGCAAAATTTGTCAAACTGTAGAGTGTCCTCTGCTTGTCGCTGTATGTGGGCGGAGTAATACACAAGGGTCAAGGGCAGTGTTGCTAGATATAGCTGACTTTTTCCAGCCCAAAAACTGTCCAAAACCCGACAAAACGCACAAAAAAACCACACAAAATATTAGATTAATATTTTATTTAATTTTAATTTATTTAAATCGAAATTAACCTAGTTACTTTAAATGTCATAATTTTTTTACCATACAGCAACCAACACCAGCAGTCACAGAACCACAACATAACCAGGTCTCATCGAAACACTGCCCCCTCTCACCCACACACTGCACTTAATGTTAGAGTATGTTTTGCTTTCGAAATGGGGTATAAATTTGTCCTATTTGGCGTTTTTAATTCTTTTGAACATAATTAGGTGCGGGGCGACGCGGTGGCGCAGTGGGTAGCACGTTCGCCTCACAGCAAGAAGGTCCTGGTTTGAGCCTCGGCTGGGTCAGTTGGCATTTCTGTGTGGAGTTTGCATGTTCTCCCCGTGTTCGCGTGGGTTTCCTCCGGGTGCTCCGGTTTCCCCCACAAGTCCAAAGACATGTGGTATAGGTGAATTGGGTAAGCTAAAATTGTCCGTAGTGTATGTGTGTGAATGAGTGTGTCTGAATGTTTCCCAGTGATGGGTTGCAGCTGGAAGGGCATCCGCTGCGTAAAACATATGCTGGATAAGTTGGCGGTTCATCCCGCTGTGGCGACCCCAGATTAATAAAGGGACTAAGCCGAAAAGAAAATGAATGAATGAATGAATAATTAGGTGCTGCTTGTCAATCAGACAACGCTTCTATGTTTCTTCTTGCTGTCAATTGCGGATAAAAATGGTCGATAAAAGTTTTATAATAAACCGCTGTCAGTTTAACCAAAGTCCTTTTAAGGCAAGTCATTTCACTCGGATGCCATCTTTGAAACACCTCGGGCAGTATGCTCGGGCATTCTGTTTGAATGGGGAAACATCAAATTCTCCAAAACTGCTTGCCAAGCTTACCATTGAATTTCATATTAGGAATCACCAATGAAATTAAACAACAACTGTCTCTTTAGTTTCATTTCTAAACGTCCAAATCACACAAAATCTGCAGAAACTCACGTCTGAGCCCCTCCCCAGGAGTATCGTCAGTCTATAGAGATCGGTGATTGGCTCCTGTACTAGAAGGCGGGCTTTATTCGCCATATAACGATCGATGATTGGCTCCTGTACTAGTAGGCCGGGCTTCATTCGCCATATTGACCGTTGCACTTTTCCCCATTCAAAAAGATACGAGTGACATGTCTTGTGTATTCTATAGTCTTTGGTTTAACCGCAGGCGCTGCGTGATGCGCGTGCATGCAAGGGGGAGTCAGATTTGTCCGGGGATTTTTATACAACTTTCCTTCATCTCTTCTTGCGGGTGGTCCCACGCGGTTTGCGCTATGCACTGGTCACTAACCGAATGGAGTAGGAGCACACAGTTTTGTTTTGTTAAATAAGTTGCATATAAAAGTTACGTTTCAAAACCGCCCAAATTTTGTCAACCCGCCTATGCCATTTTCTACCCGCACAATCAAATTCAAAACCTCCCAATTGGGCAGGAAAACGCCCAATCTGGCAACACTGGTCAAGGGTTAAGAGGCTGGACAAGTGCTGTTACTGGCAGAATATCGCACGGCTATCAGCCAATCAGATTCAAGAACCAGACAGAACTGTTGTATAAATAAATAAATATATATATACTTTTTTCTTTTTTTTTTCTTTTTTATGACTAGTGAACTAAATAATAAATTATTATCATATAATTATTACCTTTTTATTAACATTAGTGTGCAGTCTGCATTACTATCCATCTTGTGGCTTTAAAACTGTCTGTCTAGTATTTTAAACCTCTGCTTTCATCGGCCTGACCTCCGCTTTGACTTAAACGTGTGTTTTGATTGACTACTACTAGAGAATCGGTGTGTGTTTTGATGCAGGTCTCTTTCATACTTTCATAGGGAGCTCAGCGGTACTGTTTGACATTCCTCTCCTCCTGTATTTGAATCCCCCCTCATTGCTCCGCTCGCAAGGTTTCTCTCATCCCAGTCAACCCGATCTTTCATCCACCCCTATATTAACACAAACACAAGGCCATATGGATGTTCTGCTGAAGTGGCTGCTCCAGATAAAACTCTGATCTGTGGAAAGAGACGGAGAGACAGAGAATGTGGGAGCCCATTTAAGTCTCTGGTCTGCTTCTTGTCAGTGAAAATAAGTGTTTGGAGAGTGTTTGTATGCGCTTGTGTCGCGGTGGGGACAGCTGAGTGTAATATTGAGTGTAATTATTTTCATTAGATGAAAACAGACAGGCAGATGAGGGCAAACAGGAGAGACGGGGTGATGATATACCCTTCTGGCAGCTTGCAATGGATGAGGCTTCTTTTAGCAGGAATGTTAAAGGTCTGAAGGGCAGGAGATTTAGTTCTGCTGGCTGAAACTGAGCTCTCTGTGGCAGTAGCGCTATCGCACGCTCCATAAACAGCCTTTGTAAGTGACTCTTGAACTTCAGAGAAAGAGAGAAAAATAGTGCTTTGAAGTAAAAAAAACGTGTGTGTGTGTGTGTGTTTAAAAAGATGTTTGACTTTCTTTTGCACAAGACGAAGGAGAAATGAGAAGTTGGGAAGTTAACAAAAATATTGGAAAATTATTATTATTATTATTATTATTATTATTTTTTCAGCATGGATGCCTTACAGTGATCCAAAATGATAGTAAAAAATAAGTTTTTTTAATATTTCTATTTTAAATAAATGCTGTTTAATTTGAATGTTTTATTGAATTTATCTGTTAATGTACCTGTGAATTGTGTACTTTGTACAAAAAACAACAAAAAGGGGCTTTTAAACTTTTATAATAATAATAAAAAGTGTTTCATGTGCATCAAATCAGCATATTAAAATGATTTCTGGAGGATCATGTGACACAGAAGTAAAATTAAGCTTTGGGAATAAGTTTAGTCAGTCAGTCTAGATAAATTGTTTATTTATAAACCCACCCACCCATCTTTGCATCATTCCATTCATTCATTCATTCATTCATCCTTCCATCCATCCATCCATCCTTCCATCGTTTCATTTATTGTTCCATTATTTCATTAATCTATCCATCCATTCTTTCATCATTACATTTATCCTTCCATCATTTCATCAATCCATCCATCCTTTCATCATTTCATTCATCCTTCCATCATTTCATCAATCAATCCATCCATCTATCCATCATTCCATTCCCTCCTTCCATCATTTCAT
>CAIGQV010016645.1:12686441-12698362 GCA_903798115.1 Danio jaintianensis
ACACACACACACACACACACACACACACACACACACAAATGCTAACATTTTATTTTAAACCCATACCTGTAAAATAAAGTAAATCCACAAATCCAGAAAAACTGGGAATTTTCAAATGGTCAATTTTTTTTCCATAGCCTATACTGAATTCCAAGTCTATACTGAATTTATATCTGTCTTAGTGTTAAAGTTGTAAAAGTTCATAGATAAAATCAAATAATTGAACGACACTGTTGACTATAATGTTTTGGCAAATAATAAAATTAATATATTTTTGTCATTTTGTTCATTATAACATTGTGATGCTTAAATGCAAATATAACTGTTTTTTAACAAAACGAACAATTCTGCCAGATTTAAATCAGCTAGATTAAACAGTTATTCTGTCAAGTAAAAGTTCGTAAGCTTTCTCCTAAAACTTTCGCCTTAAATTAAAGCCTATTTTTGGTTGTCAAGCAACAAAGCATTTAAAATAAAATGATTTTTTCAGGCACAATAGAACAGCTACAGCCCAGCTACAAACACTGTATTGATGATACACAGCACTTTTAGGCTCTCATTTACTTTTTTAAGGCTCAGCTCTTTGATGCCTGTTAATTTCAGTGCTGCGGAGCTGATTTTTGTGAGGTCCTAAATGTGGCAGGCGTTGTTTTCCTGTGCTTGTTTTGTGAATGTCTTTGCGGTGGCGTGTCCGCTGAGCTGAGCTGTTTTTAATGACTCTAGAGTGTTTGGAGTGGTCAGTGTGGGCAGCCGACATGATCCCCTCCCTGCCTGTGTCTCTTACAAACAACAATCTGCGGTTCCTACAGAGCAGTTTTTCAGTAGCACCCACTGTTGTTTCTTTTAGGAGAAAAGTGGGTGGAGGTGGGGGTGTCTGCTACTGAATTATATTACAGATTTCAGGGAAATTATGAGAGACAAGTAGGGTGACAGTGAGATGGCATGGGCACATGTCTGGCGTGAGGTCAGCCGAGGTCACGGCACAAAGACATGAAAGCAACAGTGTTTTATGATGGGAGAGAGAATCTGTATGTTTTGTGTTGCAGCCTAATAAAGAAGGACAAGTGGTCCAACCTTCTTTCTGTTCAACATCTGTTTTCTTAGTGTGGGAGGAAGTGTGAAAGAAGCAAGAGGCGGTGCTGCGGTGTGGAGCGTCTCATCTCAAGAGCTTAAGGGACTGCTGGTCTGTGGCCTACATGGTTACACATGCTCTCGGGCCTTATTTTAGATCTTCCACAGACACCACATGGCTGTTTGTCTCCTGTAGAAAAGTGTTTCCATCTTTTAAGCTTTCCACAGAGAGGCTGGAGGATATCAAAGCAGATGGAGAGCAGCCTCCGCTTTTAGCATCTTTTTTTTTTCTCAGACATTTATGAGGGAAGAAGCTTAAGTGGTTTCAAACCTGACACTGTTATTCAGGAAACCACTTTATAGAGGCCATTGATTAGTGGTGCTTACTTAAGCAATAAGACAAGGATTTTTTTGACTTGGGTCTGCGAGTAACCACCTAGCAACCATCGTGAAAATGATTTGAATTGTTTCTTTGTTGTTGTGTTACTGTTAGTTCAAATTCAAGACTTGTATTAGAATTTAAAAGGCAATGGAGTGCTGAATGGCACACGATCCTGACGCTCCAGCAACCACAGCAACTAACACTCCAAGCACCTTAGTAACTTCATAGGAACTATAGGGTGACCACCTGAATATTGTTCTGTTGCAGAGCGGCAGATGTGATTTTGAGGTACAATGTGGCTTGGGGGAATAATATACATTTGCTATTATATCATTATTGATATAAATTAGTTTAAATGTTTGTTTGTATTGGTGCTGGATTATAGCATGCTGTAAATTGCCAGTAAGCTGCTTTTCCATGATTGGACCAAACAATATACAAGGATGTCATTAGACTGAGAATAGTTTGTAATTGTGCTATGCTAAAAAATATATACTTTCCTTACTGTTCATATAGGCTTTTGACCCGAAGGTCGAAAATAGGCTCCATTTACCCAATGGGACCTATTCAATCTATATATGATGGGATAAATCCATAAGTAGTGACTTTATAAACTGTGCAAGTGTGTTTTAACAATATCTATTACACTATTTTATCATTTTTGCATTGTTTTGGTATTGTAAGATCAGGGAAGTCAAAATTGAAATATGGGACACTGATTACATCTTCCAGGATGTGGGACAAAAATCCCAATTTTGGGCCTGTCCGTCAAATTGTGAAATAACTGGTTTCTGGATCTTCACAGGTAAACAATAATCTTTTTTTTATTATTATTTAAATCATGAAAATAGATCAAATCAACTGTCTACAAATCTAATTCATGCAAAAAGTTTTGATTAAAAAGTTTTGATGAAAAGTACATTGTTCATTTATTTTAGTAAGGAAACGTAAGAGAAACAATGTCAAAGTAAGAGGGTCGTGCACTCAGAAGAAAACAAAGCCTATTGTTTTATGAGTTTGGAATCTTCATTGCTTCATTGATTTATAGAGTCACAATTGTTAGTTAATTTTAAATGAAGTCCCATTCTGTTCAATGTTTGTGAGATTTGTTTTTGCTCCAGGGTTAGGGTGGAACACTTTTAAAGGGATGGTTCACCCAAAGATTTGATTTTTTGTCCTTAATTATTTATTATTAAGTATTCTTGTAGCCTCCTAACATTACAGTTGAACCACTGAAGACACATGGACTGTTTTGAGGATATTTTTGGTACCTTTCTGGACTTGGACTTCTGGAAATGGGACTCTTGCTGTCAATGGAGGGTCAGAGACCTCTTGGATTTAATCCAAAATATCTTAATTTGTGTTCTGAAAATAAACAATAATCTCAGGTTTTTCGAAATACATTAGGATGAGTAATTAATTACAGAATTTACATTTTTGGGTGAACTAACCCTTTAAGGTGAAACATGTCCCAGAAGCATTGTCTAAGTAATTCCATAAAGCCATGTCAAGAAAACTTCTGAAATAGATTAATCTTATTAGTTTTTTTTTTGAGTATGCACTCATAGGGGCCTTTAGGACTTTTTTTTTTAACTTAAAACAGAACAATCTTTTAGTACACTTCGCACATTTATTTACACAACAACAATAGTGTTGGTGCTGGAAAATGCAAAAAAACTTTTAAAAAAACTATGTGAATAGGTATTATGTGGCCAGTATATAGGCATGTATGATTCATTTACAAACGGAATGCTTTCTTTACAAAGTGTCATCAACAAATGTGCTACTAAATCTAGGATGGTCTGGGAAAAAGATTCTAGCAAACAATGAGAAAAAAGGTGATATTACTGTTCTTTTTAAGATTACAGACTGAATGCAAGTGGACATCTGGATGCTTATGACAGGCACGCATTTAGAGGAGGGCTGATTAACTGATGCAGGATGAGTGACGATTGTCATCCAGCTGACTAGGAAGCAAGCGTGTCTGCAAGCATTGTAATGGTCCAGTGTGAGAACTTTCTAATTCTCAAAGTCCCACGCAGAAAGATGCTGTGTTCCTTAAAAGTTCCATGAGTGAAAACCTGGGAGTCCTTCAACCTGAGAGATCTTTTTTGGGGGGGAATTGTTCATAAAAAAAGTGCTTTATGGTGTGAAATTAATAATTCATAGATCTAACATTGCATGTGTGTTACTCTGAGACATGCAATGGCAAGTGGAGTTATTTAATATGTTTTTTTTTTTTTATTGCTCTCTGCTTGTTAAGTTCCAAATTAAGACTATGAAGAGAAAATCAGCTGTGCTTGAGCATTCTGTCTTTTTTTACAGTTGCGTCTTGTGGCATCATGTCTTTGTTTCTTAAGATGTCTTTGTTCCATGTTGTGTTTGTATTTCTGGCAAATTACACTTAATTGAAGATTGTTTAGAAATGAAACAAGGTTTGAATGACAGTTGAATGACAATGTTCATGCTTATTCAAACAGAGTTTGTTTTAATCAAACCAAACATGCCAAGTGAACACACCCATATAAAAAAAAAAGATTATTAAACGATTGCATAAAAACAGCTTCACCCTACCAATTGTGCTATTTTTCTGAAAATCAGCATGTAGGCTGAATTGTGATATTGTTAATGTTGTGATATTGTTATTTATAGATAAATGTTCCCGCTCACTGTCTACATATAGTTCAGTTTTGCAGGAGTGGCATTAGGTATAGTCTCACTATGGTCTTGAGTGTAATTTAATGTGAAGTGTGTGGGTGTGTGTGTGAAGCCAAACTAAAGCGTGTGTTTGTGTGATCATGGGGGAATGTTGACTGATGAGGTGAGATGTAGGAGGAGGTGAGTTCGCCCTCCTCCCCTTCATTTCCCTCCGTCACTCCCTCTCACCGTCTGTTCTGGCTTGGCTTTGGTCTGTTTCAGGACCTCCAAGGCTGCACCAACTACTCATTGTAGGTTTTAGGGTCAGGTGTGTGTGCTGCTTTTTGCCTGCATCTGATTTCAGTCTAAATGGTCTTTTTACCCAAACAATTGTTCATTTGTAGACCGAACTTTTAATTTCCTTGGTGGAACCCAACAGATAGAGTGAAATCTTTGTTGATTTAATCAAATTTAATTCATTATTAATTGATTTTGATCAATTTAATCTAACTAAATGGACAAAAAAATAACCAAAACATTCTTTCAAATATCTAGAGATGCACCTATGTTATCAACTAGCCAGAAATCTTTTTTGTTCAATTATTCTTTCTTACACAAAGTACTTAATTTTAACATATGACTAGGCCCACACGGAATCTGCGTCCGCAGAAATCCACATATTTCCTCAGATTTTTTTAGCCCACCATTGAGTCTATTTGTTTACTTACGTAAATATGTGTAATTTTATATTCATTGGCGGCACAGTGACTCACAGCAAGGTCACTGGTTCGAGTCCCGACTAGGTCAGGAGGCATTTCTGTGTGGAGTTTGCATGTTCTCCCCTTGTTTGCGCAGGTTTCCCCCACAGTCCAAAGACATGCGGTATAGGTGAATTGCGTAAAACAAAATTGGCCATAGTGTACGAATGTGTGAATGAGAGTGTATGGGGTTTCCCAGCACTGGGGGTTCACGAGTTACTGTACTCTACTGTTTTTATATTAATTTCAGTAATATTATTTTAATATGCAAATGTCTATATGATTTATGTACAATAAAGTTTATACAGTAATATTTTCTGGCTTTTAGTAGAAATAAGAGACATATTTTGTTTACCAAAGAAGTGGTTTTAATTGAATTTGCATTGTAAACCTTAAATGAAAGTTAAAAAGATTTTTTATTTCTTGTGTTAAGTTTTTAGTTGCTATACTCTAAGAAGTTATTCGATTCAGTGCAGTTTTAAATCACTGCAGATACCTGTGATTAAGCAACATACCCCTTGTTCATGTAGTCATATTTTACATTTTGTCCCCCAAAAAATTTGAAATTGGAATTGGTCAATTTGATTGTAAAAAATCAGCAATTGGTGTCAGCCATGAAAAATCAAGATCATGCATCACTATAAATATATTGTGTTTTGCAGATGAACAAAAGTTAAAGGAATGTTTTTTGTGAAATGTCCATTCTACTTCAATTTGACCATCAGCGGTCACATTTGACCTTGAACAATATGGACCTTATATTGAAACCCTCAAAAACAATGTGGTCTGTGTGGAAGAGAAGAGAAAGAGAGAGAGAGAGAGAGAGAGAGAGAGAGAGAGAGAGAGAGAGAAAGAGAGAAAGCTGAAGTCCTTTCCTCACTCTATCTTGAAACACAGAGTGCTTTCTCAGCACAAGAGACTCCCTGTAGGCTTGACTTTCTATAGAGCGAGCATGACTTAAACTTCTCCATCCCACACACACACACACAGCTCACCTGCTTTCATCACTACCACCTGGTCTCTAATGAGCTTGTGGTGCTGAGGGCAGCAGACTGCGCTGACAGAGATGGATGGAGACTTTCTTATATTTCCACGTTTTTGGGTCCTGGTCGTCTACAGCTGTGTTCTCGGCCAGCCTCATTTCTCCTCTCTACTGTATACTCAGAGTTTAATCGGGTTAAATAAAGTCTCCATTCAGTTTGATGCCAGTTGGACCAACAGTAGTGCTGTATAATATTAAGTAATAGCTGTAATAAAAGCAAAGGTTTGTTGTTGTTGTAAATAAGCTGAATTTGGATTTGGTTTAGTTTGGTTTAGTTTTAATGGATATAGACTATAGTTCACTTTAGTTTCGTTTATTTAAAATTTGACAGGACAGGGTATTGCAGCAATGTAATTCCCTGAAATGCATCAAACACACACTTGAAACAGTATTTGACTAATAAAAATACTATTATTCATTCATTCATTTTCTTTTCGGCTTAGTCCCTTTATTAATCTGGGGTCGCCACAGCGGAATGAACCGCCAACTTATCCAGCATATGTTCTACGCAGCGGATGCCCTTCCAGCTGCAACCCATCTCTGGGAAACATCCATACACACTTATTCACACGCATACACTACGGACAATTTTAGCTTACCCAATTCACCTATAGCGCATGTCTTTGGACTTGTGGGGGAAACTGGAGCACCCGGAGGAAACCCACGCGAACACGGGGAGAACATGCAAACTCCACACAGAAATGCCAACTGACCCAGCCGAGGCTCGAACCAGCGACCTTCTTGCTGTGAGGCGAACGTGCTACCCACTGCGCAAATACTATTATATAACATGATAAACAAAGTAAAAACAATAATTAAAAAACATCAAACAATATAAATTATAAGTTATCTATACAATAATTGTAGAGCACGAGGAATAAAGGAGAGTTCATGACGTTTAGTTTTACTCCAACGTTTAGTTTTACTCTTGTTCAAGCTTGTTCACTTTATTTTATAGGTTGAAGTTGGATTTAGAAAGGGATCTCTGCATTAGAGATTGACCTTTCTGTGTATCCTGTGATAAAGTGGGCCTAAGTTTATTTGTACTTTGAGAGGAGTATTAAGGGCTGACCTTGGACCATTAATAATTTCAGGGCTGAATAAGGAGCATTATTCCTGTGAGTTATAGTGGCCCAATATGCATACCCATAATTCTCCAGGCACACACATCTGCTTCCTCAGCTGCTTGTATAGACTAATAATAGTGTTGTCACGATACTTTGATACAACACCTTGAAAAATATCGATATTCTATACCATTGTTGATACTGTGAGGAACAAAATTTGCAACATTAAAAGTATGCAGATGAAGTAAAAAGGGGGAAAAAAACTAAACCATATAATCCTTATACCAGGTAAGCCAGCGATCCTTAAGTCCAAAAGGCAATAAATTACAAAAATAAAAAACAAAACTATTGCAATTTCATCTTAATTTCTGATTTAAACAAAAGTGTTAAAATCCTAATATTATTATTAATTATTCATCCCCCTGCTGGTGAGAAGAGAGCGTGCGAGAGAGCAAAGCCAGTATCGATACTAACCAAAAGCAAAATTGTATCATTTCAAATATTTCAGTATTGATATTTATCGATATCAGCACTAATCAATAATATACAATAAAATGTGCATTTAGCCAGAGATTGATGAGTACAATCTCCATTTAAGGGCTCTTTTTCTGTCTAGCATTTAGAAAGGTGAAACTCAGCTGTAGGAGATTGGTACAAAACCAATACCAGTTGGTTTATTGTGTAATGGACAGTTTGTCAAAATAAGTGCACCCACACTTAACTAAACACATCTGTACCCCTTCACACTGCATCATAATTCCTTCAGACACACACATACACAGAGAGGTTTGTTTTTGTGAATTGTGAGGACATTCCATAGGTTTCCATTGTTTTTATACTGTACAAACTGTATTTTGTATTGCCCTACCCTGACCCTGCACCTAACCCTTTCCCTGAAAATGGCCTAACATAATTGTCCTTGTAATACCTGTGTCATACCCATGTCATTATACACATTTATGTCCTGATATGTCACACACACACACACACACACACACACACACACACACACACACACACACACACACACACACACACACACACACACACACACACACACACACACACACACACACACACACACACACAAAGCGCTTCCTTCCACCAACATCTATAATTGTATATAAGCTAATAAACAGGAAAACCTCAGGATAAATACTCCCACACTTCATGCTGTTCCTGCAAGCAAATAGAAAAGTCTTTTTTGCTTAGTGCTGGGGGGATACTCTTTCCCCTTCTTGATATTTTAGTCAAATGAACTCGCCGATAACCCTCTCCAGGCTTTTTAACGGGAAGTGACCTCGTAATGGTGTTAAGAGCTTCCAAGCCTTGAACTATCACACACACACACACATTCACAGGCGCCTCTTCTGACCCCTCAGAGCTGAGAGAGTTTAGATTTTATCACTTGAACTGATGGGACCATCCCTTCTGCTCCTTAAAGACTCAGAGGGAACTTGGTTATTAAAAACCTGCTGATAAAATCGACGGCTGTTCCCCCCTGCTGTACATCCACACACACCCAGGGGTGAAAGGTCAATCCCACACACGTTTGCAGATTGACGTGACTCTTGGCACTGGTTAGGGGAGGTATATTAATAGTCCAAGAAGAGATATTAAAATCTGATATAGCTCATATGCTGATGTAGTATTTATATGTCAATGTGTAGTTTTTAACAAATATACTGGCAGATTTTTTTATTGACTTAATCTTCATTTAAATGAAAATATTGGAATATTGGAAATTTAAACCTTTAAAAAAATCAGTTATTGAGAAAGTGACCACGATTCACATTGCTAAGCTCATAACCATTTTTAAAATGCACAAAGTGTTGTTTTAGTGAGTGTACTATAAAAGACCAACTGCAGTTTCAAACGATGTATCACACTTCTCTGTTTGATCAAACACAGTTTTGAGATCTGAAGGTATTAAAACTGACACACAGATGACATTTTTCTTTTGTACAGTGTTTAGTTATACAGTAGTTAGCCAGCTAATTTTCAGTGCTTTCACTGATCTGACAGATGAGCATTGCCAAAGCACAACACACATTAAATAAACTTTCATCTACAAAATATAATTCTTTTATCATTTAATCACCTTCATGTCCTTCCAAATCCATTGAACCAAAAAATATTTTTTACTGAAACCTAAAAGATTTTTGCCCTTCCATTGAAACTATTTTCATCCAATAGCTTTATATATCGATGTGACCCCAGAAGTTTTAATCATACTATTATGAATGAATGTGAAAGATTTTTGTTAGCCAGAAGTCAATAAAAATATCTTTACTGACTAATTATCTTCAATTTGGGATAGATATCAGAGTCATGTTTACGAGAGAGCCGTGAGGTGTATGTGTTGCATTAAAGACAATCAGTCATGCATTCTTATATGCTCACACCTTTTTCTTTGGATTCTTGCATCCAGGAAATGCACACTTTTGCACAATCTATAAACAGCGCACATTGTTTCATGTTGTGTTAACATGACGGTAGACCTCCTTCTCATACAACTGGTGTAGTGTAGTGGCCACACTACACTTCACTTCACTTCACTTCACTTCACTGTGTGCAGAAGAGGACGAGAGATGCTGTTTGCATTACTTATCTGTGTCGACACAAACTCATTCATGTGCCTTTTGTGATGCATGCATAAAAATACATTTTACATAATATATTAGGCTGTCTTTCATTAAACAGACTAAATAAAATGACCTGTAAGTTCTAGAAAATGACATTAAAGTCAATGTAAAGTAAATCATGCTTTTCCTTTGCTTTTCCAAAAGCTTGGTAGCCCCAGGTCCCTACGTGTATTTGTTGTCTGGGAAAAAAAACATGTGGACAATGTTTAAAATGTCTCTCTTTGTGTTGAGAAAAGAAAGACTTTTTAGGTAAACTATTCATCCAAAGGCAATGCTGGGAGATGGAAAGCTGTAAGCATTTAGATGTGGTTAGCTTAGCTCTTTTGTGTAGACTTGCCTTTGGAAAAAGAGCTGGGCCTGGTTATGGAGGTGGGAAAGGTCCATATTTTAAAATCACAGGGCCATTTGCAACAAAATACTACCATCGGTAAGGGCAATGCATTATGGGAAATTTCCTTTCTGTCTCCTCCACACACATAAAAAGTAAATCAAAAGAGTTTCCTGAAGGGAGCATTTACCTCAGGTTTCATGGTTTAACTGCAAAACTGTTACCATACACTTCTTTCCACTGGTGAGGTTTATTTAACACAGAGCATTTTGTATTCTCTTTGGATTTATCCACCAAAACCATACCTGCCAATACTCCCGTTTTTCCCCGGGAGTTTCCTGTATTTCACACCCATCTCAAGCCACCCTCCCATTTTGTTATTTCTCCCGGGAAACTCCCATAATTTGTATGGCCCAATCTAGTTATGAAAAATCACTTTTTGTCCATGTTTGTCAAGTTGCCAGATCTTGTATGAAGCTACACATACATTTGTAACATACATTACAGCCCAGTCCAGTTGTGCTGTTGATTTCTGTGCAGGTAGTAGATGCGGGATTTGAACAGCAGCAGTAGCAACATCAGTAGTAGTAGTAGATCGGGCGGGATAACTCCATTTATATAATACCTAATAACTTAATTAACTTAATAACTCCCTTAATAAGAAGGAAGGAAGGAAAAAGTGCCTACTTTTTCCTTTTCCATTGTGGTATCTTTCTCACCTTCTTGACTTGAAGATTTTTGTAGGAGGTTTGTGAAGCAGGCAGGTGCCACTTCATGGTTTTCGGTTCTGCTGCTGTGGTTTGATTACGTCAGAGCGGCTGAGCAGACTTCCTGTCCCTAGCCAGTAATGAAACTCTGAACCGGGTCAGTTGTTTATGTCTGGAGCACCTGAGCCGGCCACAGACCGCCTAATATAAGAGCCATTTGCTGAAGTAATCTGAAACAGGTCAGTCCGGGGAGTATTAAAACTTCTCACTACCAAGAGAGGAAAAAAAGAGATAAAAGAAGAGAAAGAGAGAGAAAGAGGAGTTGGGCAAATGAATTGAGGTCCATTTGAGCAGCACAAGGAAACCATTGTTTTTAAATGTGAGCCTCTATGTGCTCCTGTCTGCCAAAAGTAACCTTCTCCTCCTCAAGATCGCTATGAAGATAGAGAAACTGTCATAGATTGATTTAATGTAAGACAAAATTAAACACATAATATACCAAGAGATGAGTTTGTCTTATGAAAAGCCGTTCCAGGTTTCACCCCGCCCTGTGGACCCTTTCCCCTCGCGCAGGGCTCTGGGTGGGCTTACCTGTCAGAGAGGCCCCCCGCCGTCTTTCCTGTCTCTGCAGATATGAAGCAGCATTATTAGTGCTTTTCAGAGCGTAACTATCCCTATACACAGGAAAAGCCTGGAGTTAAATGCATACTGCTCTTTGGCCTCGATTTCTAACAGATCCAAACAGAAAGAGATTTTTTGCACAATACCTCATGTAAACTCAAAGTACATTATCTGCATTTCATTGAGTAGAGGAGATACAATGACTTTTGCTGCTTGTTTAAACTACTTATTTTTATTACTTTACTACTTAATTGTGGGCTGCACGGTGGCGCAGTGGTTAGCACGTTCGCCTCACAGCAAGAAGGTCGCTGGTTCGAGCCTCGGCTGGGTCAGTTGGCGTTTCTGTGTGGAGTTTGCATGTTCACCCCGTGTTTGCGTGGGTTTCCTCCGGGTGCTCCGGTTTCCCTCACAAGTCCAAAGACATGCGGTATAGGTGAATTGGGTAGGCTAAATTGTCCGTAGTGTATGTATGTGAATGAGTGTGTGTATGGATGTTTCCCAGTGATGGTTGCAGCTGGAAGGGCATCCGCTGTGTAAAACATATGCTGGATAAGTTGGCGGTTCATTCCGCTGAGGCGACCCCAGATTAATAAAGGGACTAAGCTGAAAAGAAAATGAATGAATGACTACTTAATTGTTTAGTTTTTTTTTTTTTTTTGGGGG
>CAIGQV010016645.1:12699017-12717622 GCA_903798115.1 Danio jaintianensis
ATTCATTCATTCATTCATTCATTCATTCATTCATTCATTCATTCATTTATCTTTGCATTTTATTTGAATGTATTTTAAATTGTTATGTATTTCTCCATCATATCATTTATTGAAATTATCAATGTTTGCTTACCATTACTGTAATATTTGCATTTTATTTCACAAATGTCACTACTGTAGCATAGATGTATTAAAACATGACAATTCTTCATCTTCTCTTCATTCAGGATCTTCCAGTAATCTGGTGGCCCAGGAGGCTGTAAGAAAACAGGCTACACTTCTGAAAGCTGCTACCAAAACTGGAGAACAGATCTCGAGTAAGAATCAAGCCTCTAATCTTCATTATCAACTCAAAATATGCTTCGCTTCAGCAATGTCCCAATAGAGACAAAAGCATGTATATGTAAAAGATCTTTAAAGCAGCTTGTCCATCTGGAACTGTTAGAACTTCTACCCAAGGCCCTTTGTTGCAAGAGTTAAATGATGTAAACAGCTTGTAACAGTAAACAGCCCACCTTTGTTGGCCTTGCACACAGGGGCGCCTTGGCCACGGCCACCTCTGTCTAACCTCTGGGCACCCCTGTGGCCACCACAATATGATTTTGCTGTTGATATTATTAATTTAAATATACTTACGTAAATTCACAATATTTCAATAAATAAAGAAATAAAATGGAACCACTAAATTATTGTGGATTGATTGGTGCCACCGAAGTAGCTGATTCACTGCCCCTCCCCCTCCCCGATAGTTGTTGACAGCACGCGCACACCTTTAACAGACAGCAACGGGTTACGGGTGTGTGTGTCATACTTTCTATGTTCTCTGTTAACCTTTCTTTCTTTTTAAATACTAAATGTGTTAACGTTACTTAACAGGGCTCAGAAATACGTCATTTTGGTTTGCATTGTTTAATGTTTTCGCTTTTCTACAGAACGTTCACTTTTGATTACTACACATCTAAAAAAAAAATGAAGGGTAAAGTTCTTGTAACATAAGTTGTTTAGTATTGTTCACCGACGAGAGACGAAACAACTTTGAGTTCACAAGATTGTACACTTTTTATTAAGAAATTATTCTTTTTAAAATGAAAAATTGTGTTTTATTAGATTGAAAATTACAAATCCAAAAAATAAATAAATAAATATATGCATTTTGAAATCAGCTTTTCAGAATTTAGCTTATTTAGCACCTCCATTTTTTGCTTGTTGACTTACAAGGGCCAGAAATCTCAATGATTTTGTGCAAGTATTTTGCAAAAAGGTACATCAATAGAAAAAGCTGTATTAATAATATTGTGGCTCAAAAAGAAATATGGATAAATGATATTATTAGAGTCTGTATAGTGAGTGTGTGTGTATGTAGTAATGCATTTTGTTCAGTTTGTTCATTTGTCTGTTTTATTAATTTATTCATTAATCTTCATTAATTTTAGACATGGCATATACTGTATGCTGTACAATAAAAGTATGTGAAAAATAACTGACCTGAAAAGTGTTTTTAAACTAAATATTGATTTTTATTTTGTTTGCACTTGTACTTGCTGAATTATTTCAAGGAAAAAATTGCAATATTTTAAGAGTAATTAAATGAAAGAAAACCACATTATTTCATTTATCAGAAATAGGGGTGGCCACCCCTAAGAAAATTTTCTGGGGGTGCCACTGCTTGCACAAGTTCTTTTAAACAGCACCTTTTCAGTTGGATTCTTAATTAACTCTCTAGCATGCACGTTTAATTTATTCTTCAACACAAACTAAAAAGCTGCTAAAGTGATTCAGAAAACTTTGTCTTTAAAGGAACTCACCTTAGAAGGAATGCTGCGAAAGCTGTTATTGATCTAATTGATTCTGACCTTTCTCTTGGTCTCTGTCTCTCTGTCTATCATCCCTGTCTCTCAGACTGTCTGAATTGCAGTCGTATCGCTGCCCTCACGGATCGTCTGAGTTCACTGGAGACCAAGGTAAAGACACATCGTTCACTCTGAACTGATTTCGGGGGAAAATTCATTAAGAACTAATTGTGTCCATTGATAGCTTTGTTTATTTGCACCTCAGTGTTTTACGATGGGGCTGCACAGTGGCGCAGTGGGTAGCACATTCACCTCACAGCAAGAAGGTCGCTGGTTCGAGCCTCGGCTGGGTCAGTTGGCGTTTCTGTGTGGAGTTTGCATGTTCTCCCCGTGTTTACGTGGGTTTCCTCTGGGTGCTCCGGTTTCCCCCACAAGTCCAAAGACATGTGGTATAGGTGAATTGAGTTGCAGCTCAGTGTATGAGTATGAATGAGTGTGTATGGATGTTTTCCAGTGATGGGTTGCAGCTGGAAGGGCATCTGCTAAGTAAAATATATGCTGGATAAATTGGCGGTTCATTCCGCTGTGGCGACCCCAGATTAATAAAAGGACTAAGCCGAAAAGAAAATGAATGAATGTTTTACGATGCTTTTTTATGGCCCATAACAGTCCACTGTTATCACTCAAACAATCCCTGTCCAACACTGTGCGATCAATAACCCTTTATGTCTTCTCTCTTCTTGTCACTTTTTCTCTCAGGTTCAGCTTCTTACTGCCCCTGCATCCACCTCACATCGACACACGCAGTTAAAGAAGGAACCTGACTCCTCCTTCCTGATGGGGGCGACACCTGCCAAAGGTGCTCCTGGGGCTCAGGGTCCTGCAGGTATGTTCATCTCTTGTGTTAATTCACCTAAATGCTCACATTGAAGGTTTTCTTCCGTTCTTCTTAGGCATCGTTTTTATTCTTAGGCATAAAAAGAAGTTTGAAATACTTTTGTAAGGATAAACTGTTAGTGAACATCTTGCTTTCTGCACTGCTGGGATTGGTGTTCAAGGGAATATGTTGGTGGGTGGGGTTTTTCCAGGTAGGATGCGATCCTAGATTAACACCTATGTTGATCCTGGAGTGTCATTGCTGTTCGAAAATATAATTCATACCTTATACCTGTGTTTGATCCTTAACTGTAAATTATTCCCAAAATCAGAGGAACCAAACATGAACTGTAAACTTGTCCCTCAAATCTGACTATTAGCAAATAAATTTCCACCATAAAGGCTCATTTTTTACTTCTGCGTCATGTGTACGTGGTAGGTCTGGCATAGTTGCATACTCTGACACAGACCTCTCAAAAAATGTAACACAACATGACACAAAGTGCAAGATCCGGCTTGGTATAGCTGTGACGAGTATAGCTGGGTGGCGGAAGAAGTGCCTAACAAGTCCTGAGTCGCATCCAGGAGCTCTGGATACTTTTGATTTGTGTCTATTTTCTGATTAAAGTTGTTGAATGTTTGGCGATTCTGCCTATTTTTTATATAATGATACCACACATTTCTGATGTAAACAAAACACACATTTCTGCGTTATTTCTGTTATGCAAAGAAACTCGACACAGTGGAACATAGGCCCAAGTAGCATTTCTGAAATGCTATTGTAGAGCAACACAGACAGAACACAAATATAAATGCTCACAATACTGTCTGCTACGTGCAGGGGATGCGATGTGAGACTTGACAGTGAAGAGAGATAGAGACAGAGAGCACTTCTGTTGGATGATCTTAACTGGTGTGTGCTGAGCACATAAGAATCACCTGGATAGAAATGAAAGCATTAAAACAAAAGATATAGTGTCATATTTACTATATTCACATATTCTATTATAATTGTCAAACCTAAATTGATAAAAGTGAAGCTGAAAGTAACTACATGTAATTTATTTTGCAGTGCAAGCAGAAAATAAATATTTTACATAATATCTCAGGCTGTTTCATAAAACACAATAAATACAATGGCTAATAATGTCTGGAAAGCAAATGCTGGGAGATTGAAGGCTGTTAGCAGTTCGATGTTGTTAGCTTAGTTCTTTTGTGTATGTAACTAAAAAAAGTAGTCATTTAATTAAGGTGGCTAATAGTATTGACCTTAAAATTATCTTTAAAAAGATAAAACCGGTTTTATACCAGCCAAACTAATATAAAGAAGACTTTCTCCAGAAAAAAAAAAAGGAAATTCTATGAAAATTTTCCTTGCTCTATTAAACATTACTTGGGGAATATTTGAAAAATAATACAAATTTCACAAGAGAGCTAATAATTTTGCCTTCAACTGTGTGCATAAGAAGTGATGTGCTACATTAGGATTGTATTGGCCTCCAGAAAAAGGTGTTGTTGTAATGGTGCTGTTTGCTGTAAGACTGCATGAAGCACACATTCCTGTTCCATTGATTTTAATGGAGCAAGCATTGATGATTCACTGGACAAATGGCCACTGTTCCTATAGCACTACCAATGTCAAAGTCAAGGGTTCAAACTAAGATTACATCTTTCTGCAGTGTATTCATGACTGTTCAGCAGTTGGTCTATTTACCCCCAGTTATAGAGAAAACTTTATTAGCAAGCAAGCATGTAGAGATAATCCCATTGCCTATAACAATAATGATAATCCAGGATCCACCCACCATTTCATTTATCTCCCAGCACAGTTGTTGGGGATTTCACTGCGGAGAGATTAGAGTAGACTTAAATTGTGTGTGCATTGGATGGTGTGAGCGCTGATGGTGGTGGGTGTTTTTTGGGGGAATGCCATGGTTCATGTGGGTTTGAATCACACTAATTCATTGGCAGTTTCCATAGAGATGTAGTATTGAGACATAAGAGGCTTGCGAAGATTTGAAGAGGGGAATTGTGTAGTAAAAACTGTTGGACTGCAATTGACACAGTGTCACAGATGTCATTTCCAACAGACAAACCGTTGGCAACCGAACAGTGGCTAAAGACTCTTAAAGCAGGCTTTGTTCCGGAACTATTTTCAGAGCCGTTCAGTTTAGGTTAAGGACTCCCAAAGAAAATGATCACCTTCCTAAACTGTAAAAGCATTACATATGTGACCATGGACCACAAAACCAGGCATAAGTGTACATTGTGTAAAATTGAAAGCTGAATAAATAAGCTTTCATTCATGTATGGTTTTGATAGGACAATATTTGGCCAATATACAACTATTTGAAAATAGGAATGCACATTACTAATCAAAAATTATGTTTTGATATATTTACAGATAGAAATTTGCAAATCTTTACTTTTTTAGATCTTTACTTTTTATTTTAGGCATAAAAGGAAAATCTACATTTTTGAATCCTACAATGCCAATTTTGCCAAAATACTATTGGTAAGATTTGTTTTTGTTTTTTATTTTTATTTTTATTCAACACTAGGATACAGTATAAAAATAGTCATTTTAATACATTTAAAATTGTTATTTTAACTTTCGTTATTTAAAATATTAATTTCAATTTGAATTATAGCAATGTAAATATATTATTTAAAATATATTATTATTAAAATATGTTTTAAAATGTTATTTATTGTGTTATGTTATTATGTGAGAACAAAGCTGAATTTTTATAATTGTTACTTAAGTCTTCGGTTGTTGATTTGGAGCTCAAAATTAGTTTTCTTGTGGTATTTTTTTTTTAATTCTTTGATTAATATAAAGTTTAAAAGAATGACTTGAATCGGGCAACTTTAGCCAGTTTATAAATGTATTCACTGTAACTTTTGTTTAGTTTAGTGCATGCTTGCTAAATGAAAGCATTATTTTCTTTTACAAAAAAATTGCACTCACTCCATACTTTTAAGTGAGAGTGTATAAACATGCATAATTGTCTTTAATGTTGATATTGTACTGTAGCCAAGGCAAATCAAATCAATTATTAAATAATGACTTTTTTCGTTGTATAAACCAAAAGAGAAGCATTTTTACTTTACCAGATTGTTCTAGTTTTCGCTGTAATTATTCTATGATTGCTAGATCTTTCTTTTAGTCTTCTCATTTTTAGATTTCCCTCTGAAGACATCAAATTATATTTTGTAAAAATGACTAATCACCTCTGCTATTTTGAGTCTGTCAGCACTGTGTGAAGTGCGTCCTTCAGCAATGCATTTTTTTTAATACCAGTCCTTAATTCCCCTTACCCACTCTGTCAATGGTCAATCCTATCATCACTTGAAGTGTGGGAGAGATTAAAAGGAGGGTCCCTGGAGATTTCTGAAACGACTAGCCAGACTGTTCCCCAAAAAAATCCCGGAAACCCTCGTCACACACTGTCCCTCCTTCGTGTGCTGAATTGGCAGAACTATTCAACAAATCAAGGGCAATTCAGTTCCTTCCACACAGAACACTGAATAGATGTGTTGCCCAGAAGTTCTCCACCTCAGCGCAAAGTCAATCCTCTATCCATTTGAAAGACCGCAGCCACGGAGGATTGTGGTTTAAGGATGAGGCACAAATTACCCTTGAGGGGATTATTTCCATGTGCTGGTTAGAAAGATGGAGAATGTGAAAGGGAGTCTGGTGCTTTACTGACAGAAATAAGCATTTGTGTGTGATGCTGTGCAGGGCCGTCACTTAAATGCACTTTTAGCTTGACTGAAATCCAACTAGTGGATCTAAATTACACAAATGCAGAGAATCAGTAAATGTGTTATATTGCAGGTGATCAACATCTGATGTATTATTAACCCTTGTGTATTTTTCAAACGTACTACCCTTTCATTATGTTCGTGGCTGTATTTTACCCATTGACTTCCATTATATTGACATTTTTCGATTGCAAAGCCTTGTCACCAAATAATCATGCATTCTTGATTGATGGTGGTTTTCCCAGTTTGGAAGAGGTAAATTTGTCATTTTTACTGTTGATCATCAGTTGGCACTATTAACCCTTTAGATAGGCCTGTGCAAAAAAAAATTTCTGGCTTTTATATGTACAGTGCTAAGCATAATTGAGACACCTAATTTTGAAAATTTATATTTTTATCAATTTCTCAGTGAATATAGGCAATGTATTTTTGTGCATTTAAACCAAACAGATTAATTAAACAGATATATTTATTCAAATAATATTTTGGTCACCAAACGTAATTAGAAATTGAAAGATAATATAATTAAATTCAAGCAAAATATTGCAAAAACAATTACAACCTACAAATAGTTTTTTGCTTCTCTTGATTGTTCCTCTTTTTTTTAATTTTTATTTAATATTTTTCTATAACATAAATTTGGGTGTACTGGTTTTTGGAACGTTATCGTAAGTTATTTTGTTAGATAAGCTCCAGATTTGGCTTCAGTACTGACTAATCTAATGTATATGCACAAATATAATATTGTATAGCTTCCTATTAAAAAATATGAATTTAAAAGATTTGTGAGCGGTGTACTTATATATGCTGAGCAGTAGTATAAAACTAAAAGAGTAGTATAAAAGCAAATTATAGTGTGAGTGCATAAATACAGCTTACTATATTTGCTATGTTCTGAGAGCTGAGGTGCTTATTTAAATTTTCTCAGACATATCAAGATAAGTGCGCAAAGGAAACTAAGCCAGAAACGCTTTTTTTTGCTTTGCAACTGATGATCAATAGCAAAAAATACAAACTGTACCTTTTCCCAACAGGGAAAACTACCAACAATCAAGAATACTGAATAATGGAAGTCAATGGGGCAAAAATACCCAATAACATATAACGAAAGGGTAGTACATTTGCCCAGAGTGTATTGTTGACTTTTTTAAACATTTTCAAACCATTTTCCTAAAATATGTGTCAAAATAAAATGTGTCACCAAAAATCTTTGCTGAAACACAGCGAAAGTTGTGGCCAAATTAAGATTAAATCACCCCAGAGTGGATGAAAACATTCCCAACAGCACTCAAGGGTTAATGAAGGTACTATAAATATATCATCAATAGCTTTAAGTAATACTGTGTCCTGAGATAAATGAAAAAAGGTCCCTTTTCCGTGTATTTATATCCTTACACATTGATACACATTAGGGCTTTTCACTCTTGATATTGTTAACCTTGGGCCATCCTAAACCCTGGATAAATGGAATCCTGGGTTATATGTAATCATATTTCACACTGCTCATACTATACTTAAGGTATACTTAAACTTGAACTATCCCTTTAATGTTAAAGTGTCTAATGAGAGGTTAAATGCTGTTTTGTATGACATGTTTGGCCATACTGGCAGCAACAATGAACAATTTACTTCAAATCTTAAAAATAAAAGAAATATGAAAGCTCACAAGTGTATGATAATATATCTCAGTTACCCAGAAGACTACTGTCTTTTAAATAATGTTACATTGGCTTAATATTCAGTCCATTTTGTTCAGAGTACAGAGTGCTTTCAGAGTGAGAACCGGCCCCTTTTGATTGGCTGTGGATTTTGATTTAAAGACAAATCGCTAATAACTACAATTTAATTGCTTTTCATCTGGTTAGTATATGGTTTAATTCTTTCTCAGTGTTCTTGATAGATGTGTTATTTTGCCTTTTAATCTGTTTGAAACTATTAATATACAGTAATGCAATACCACAGTGACAAGTGGTGACTTTTTGCAACAACAAAAATATATATATTATTCATCTATTATGAAAGTAAAAGCGTTGACTGGGCTTGCTGCCTAATTTCATTTTTTGTGCAAGTTTTTCAAGCATAGGGAAATCAAATGGAATAACAAAAATCCTCAGACAGTTTTACTTTCACTTCATAGGCAGAGTTTAGACACACTGTTAGACTACTAAGTAATAAAATAACACATTCCACACCACCATTTTGGCAGACTGGCTTCAATAAAAACTATTCTTAGTCTAATTAATAAGCTTTCATTTCTGAATCTTATAGAAAGTTTTTATAGTATGACCCATATAAAAAACACAAAAAAATATATATCTATAAGCGCTTAAATATTGCTCTTTTACAGTGTCGCTGTTGATTGAGCAGTGGCGCAGTGCCAGAGCAGTGTGTTTTAGTCAAGCAGAAGGTCCAGTGTTCCCTTGATTCCTGCTGATGTGTTCCTGGCTCTTAGCTCATCCAGCATGTTTTCAAGTGAGCAGACATTGGCAAGCTGCATGCTTGGCGTAGGGCAGTTGAACAAGACTTTCACTGAGGATTAAGCCGTACCCCAAAAACTATCCAGTGGGGAATCCAGTGAAGCTGAATGTTAATGTCTGTTTGACTTTTTCCATGTCCAGTAGGGTTTGTCTATCAGAAGATCTCCCAAAAGAGAAAGTTTCAAATTGCTGTCAGCTTTTTCTTCTCCCTTGGCTGCTGATATAGATCTAACTCACAAAAGCTTCGGGTTATCCTCATAGGGGCTGTTTTTTGTAACACAACAGACTTAAAAAGCTTGCTGAAGTTGCATTGCTGTTAAAAACAGTCAACATATTCCTGCAACAGAAACTGTGTGGACGTGTTCATGGCCACCATATTAGTGGGAGGGAAACATGAGGAGATTATATTTTATCTTAAAGCCTTTCAGGGGGAGAATAACATGGGAGGCTGTGTAAATATATCGATGTATCAGCTCATAAATTGTTCCTTTAGGGAATCCTGTCTCTGCAGTGATGTCACAGATAATGATCTCACATGATGAGCTCAGTGTTATTTAGACTGTGTCTGCCAACAGGCACTTCAGCAACCCCCTGCTTTTTATCAGGTTGTTGGACCATTCCAATAGCAAGATACTTTAGCATAGAAGATTGATTTTTTTTTTCAAAAACTACAGCAGGGAGAGCTTAATATCTGGAGAATCTTTATACTTCCTTTGTAACAGTACATTTGTGTGTATTTTTGTTTCAGGTCCACAGGGTGAGAGAGGACGGGATGGCTCACCTGGTAAAGAAGGTGAGGTTTTTTATTTTTATTAATCATTTCTTTCTAAGTCTTTTAATTCTTGAGCAGTGCCAGACAGAATCTGCGGACATTTTTTGCTATTTCTGCGCAACACTGTGTACAAACTCTGTGGATTTATGTGGAATGATTTTGAGAGTATAGAAGCTAAAAATTAAACACATAAAATAAAAGTAAAATACTTTTTAACTTTTATTTAAGGTTTATGATGCAAATTAAAACTAGAACCACTTGTTTGGTATAATGCAAGTCTCATATTCTGTATCTACTAAAATCCTACAATAACTACTGTATTGTACATAAATGATATAAACATTTGCATATTATTCAATAATTATACTGAAATTAATATAAAAACTGAATAAACATATATTTACACACAGCTACATAAGTAAATAAGTTGATTGAGTCATGAGTCAAAAATCTGTGGATTTCTATGTGTACACATTCCATGTGGGCTTATGCTTGAGTTAAATCTAAAGGAAACACACATTCACACTTCTGGAAACTCACAATAGAATTTTGCTGCCCCTTTGCCCATTCGCTTTGTCAGGTTTTGGGCAGAACATTTCTAAAAGCAGCAAATAGGCCTGTCTCAATAATCAATATATTGATTTATTGCATAATACATGGAGATGACCTCAATAATTTTTGGTGATGCAATATATATCGCCCATTATGTTTGCTTAAAAATTGATGTCAGTGACATTTGATCTGATTACTCAGCCTCTGTCAATTTGTCAAATCTCTGTTGTTACTCCTTTACAAAAAAATGCTTTATTTTTTGGAAAACCATTGACGGTTTGGAAGAAGATGTCCAAAAGAGCTCTGTTTTAAAGCTGTAGTCCACTTCCAGAAAAGTGACACACATTCATAAATAACGATAAAGCCATTTTACAAGCACATTTACATTCTTCATCACTGGCGTCAGTGTTTAGGTGAGGACATTTACTTTTTAACATCAAATTACAGAAACTAAATAACCTTAAGAATGAAATGTTTTTGCAAAGGTTTATGCCTACTTGCGTTATTATGCTGTTGTATTATCATTATATAATCTGTGGCATAAAATGTTCTTAAAATAACAACAGTTATCGCATTAATATCTGTGACAATGTTTCATAATATTAGGCCAACAATATTATTTATTGTGACAGGTCTAGCAGCCCATTATCCCATTATCAGTAGAGTGCTGGAGCCATGACATTAAACTCAGATTACAGTAATTCAGCACTGGTTCCCTTGAGATTTGATAGGCTTTTTAAAATTAAGTTTTTCAGTTCATGAGCAAAATACATTCTTTGCTAAACATAACTGGATGGATCTTCGACATTTTGCTATACAACATGAATAACACTCATAACGAAAAAAAATTTTAAGCAGTAATGTCTATTTTAAAAATTACACATGTTTCTAATAAGTAGCTATATAAGAATATTAGGGGGTGTGAGTGTGTGAAGTTAGGACTGTAAAACAAAGTGTCATCAAGTTTTGTTTACCTCAGACTTTACTTTACTCATTAAATTCAATAAAAACCCAACTGAAAATCTCAGCTAGCAATAAATTAGCCTTCTGAGTTTTGTCATCACCGCTACAGCACTATATGCATGAATAAAACAAAAATATTTGGCTACCTTTTTTTAACAATTATTATACAGAATCTTAAAAAGAAAATGATGTCACCATTTACTCAATCTCATTTCAGTAAGCCATTTCAAACCTGTATGATTTTATTTCTCCTGTGGAACTCAAAAGAAGATGTTTTGATTATTTCTGTTTTATTGAATAACATGAGGGGGAATCTGTGTTCGCGTGGGTTTCCTCTGGGTGCTCTGGTTTCCCCCACATTCCAAAGACATGCGGTACAGGTGAATTGAATAAACTAAATTGGCCGTAGTGTATGTGTGTGAATGTGAGAGTGTATGGGTGTTTCCCAGTACAACCCATCACTGGGAAACATCCATACATACTCATTCACACACATACACACTACGGACAATTTAGCTTACCCAATTCACCTATAGCGCATGTCTTTGGACTGTGGGGGACACCGGAGCTAATAAATAAATATGATATATATGATAAATATTTGAACAAGAAAATATTAAATCTGAAGCTTCAAAGAAATCTTATACTGGAATTATTGCCTTTACATTTGACTAAATTAAGTTCCTAGCAATGCACACTTATAATAAAAAATGTAGTTTTGATATATTTACAGTAGGTTATTTACAAAAAAATCTTAATTGAATATGGTCTTTATCTAATATTCAAATTTTGTTTTTAAATAAAAGAAAAATTATTAATTTTGACCCACACCATGTATTTTTGGATGTCGCCAAAAATATACCCGTGCAACATAAGGTGGTACAGAGTCACAAATTATCAATTTTGAGTGAATTACTTTGTTTAGAAGGTATGTTTTCTAACCCCTTTTTGTCTCCCTTTAAGTGAGAATTTATGTAAAAATTATACTTACATAATTTAATTATGATGTTAACAAAATAACTTTTTCAATTTGCTGACTTTGGGTTTGTCCTAATTTGTGGTTCTTGCATTTCAGGTCACACTGTTTCAGATACAGGTCATAGTTTGAGCTTCAATTTATTGGCCATATTGATAACTAACATTCATAATATGTGTTCTCTTAACCTGTAGGTAAAGCAGGGTCTCGGGGTCTTCCAGGACCCAAAGGGGACGTGGGTACCAGAGGTCCATCTGGGGCTCCAGGGTCTAAAGGAACAGCTGGTCTTCCAGGTACTTTTAACAAATAAACCCCACAACAATTATGCAATTCTGAGCTTGACAAACCACCTGTAGAACACACTCTTTCGTCTATCTATATTTTCACATTTGCAACAGACACTTTCTTACAATCACTCCATATCTCTAAAAAAACAACAACAATACTGCATTTATAAAGGTGAGTGGGTTTGACAAACCACCTGTAGAAACACTCTTCTCTCTATAAAAGAGCAACACTTCTCCCTCCTTACTTTACCACTAACAGTTCCTTTGTATAATTAGCACTTCTTGTGTGGATTGCCTCTTTTTGTTGAATCGCTGAATGCCTCCTCATTTATAAGTCGCTATGCATCTGCTAAATGTAAATGCAAACAACACTACCGCAGGCCTGAGGCCTAAATCACTCTTGGACTAAACACAAACATGGTAGAGTAGCTGCGTCCTCTCACGGTTTTGTCTAGTGAAATCACAGAAATTACACATGCAGACTTTGTCTTTGTTTTAAGATCCCAAAAGTTGTCTTTCTGTGTAAGTTTATATAGCTGTATCCAATAATAACAGAGCCTGGTTGTCTTGTGGAGCTCTGACCTATGACTTACAAGAATGCGGTTTCTCACCATGCTGACTTTCCTGCCATAAGAGACACTATATGAAGACAGCATTGAGCCCCAACATTGAGCCCCAAGTCCACTTGCCAAAATATTTGTGCTCAGACCACACTGTAAAAAAAAACCTTTTTTGTTCACAGCTTGTAGTACTTTGCTGGGGTTTGCCTAAAAACACACATCAGCTAACATATCACTTACCCCGAGACGCAAAGATAGTACAGAATTTAGCATTGTTATGATATTTGAAACATGGCCCCAGGTATGAAGGGACTTTTAGCCAGAGCCATGACTGACTGAAAGGACTTTAAAGGGTCTTAGGTCTTTACCCTCACCCTTCTCCACCATGTGAATCCAATCTAAAGTGAACACGAGATATGTATACAATACTGACTTTTTATTTCTTCCATATGTTTGCCAATGTATTGTTTTTCTTGGATTCAGATTTTTCTTTACGCCTCCATGTCATGCACAATGAACTGTATCTGATTGCTGTGTTCTCTCAAGAGAAGCATGTTTAAATAAAGCAAGGTAGATCTGGAGGAAAATAACGTCACGGTATATGGGCAGCTGACATGACATACTTAAGGGTAGGTGAGGTGTCCCACGGTGACGAGCTGTTTTTAAACTAAAATTTTAAACAGCATTTTGATTATTCTTTTTTATTCAGATTTTATGACTAACGTGTTTTTATGACACATTAAGTGAGACTACAGTGCACTGTAAAAAGCGATTAGTTGACTTTACTTAAAAAAAGAGAGTAAACTTCATTCATTCATTTTCCTTCAGCTTAGTCCCTTTATTCATCAGGGGTCGCCAAAGCGGAATGAACCACCAACTTATCCAGCATATGCTTTACGCAGCAGATGAAGATGCAAACTTTACACAGAAACGCCAACTGGCCCAGCCGGGACTCGAACCAGCAACCTTGTTGCTGTAAGGCGACAGTGCTAACCACTGAGCCACCCCAGGGAGAGTAAACTTGTTGACTTATAATTAAGTAAACAAACTATGCGCATAATTATAAAAGTCAAGTTAAGTCAATGGGCTTGCTGACTTTTTTTAAAAGTAAAATCAACTTGTTTTTAAGGCAACGGGTTTACTCACTTTTTTAAAGTAAAATAACTTATCGCTTTTTACAGTGTACATGGACTTGGACTTTTGAAAATTGATTTATAATACAGGACTATTAAAAGGGGGAAAGTGGTTTTAAAAATGGTGAAATGATGATTCACATGAATGATTTTGGTCACAGTTTATTTTAATGTCCAATTCATGCTATTAATGTCATGATCGGTGGGTGGGGAAAGGAGCGAGGGCTCAAGTGCAGACAAAAAAAATGAGGGTTTATTACAAAATAAAAATGAAACAAAAAAGCAAAACAAACTACCCCGAGGAGTAAGACATTAACAAAACAAACAAACAAACTTGACTGGGCAGGCTGGCAGGGATCAGGGCTGGAACACACAAAAGGCAAGATACGACGACGAACTGGCACAGGACAGCAGACATGAGGAGAATATAAGCAGAAATAATTAACAAACAGACAGGTGAACAGGATAAACTAATAATGGGTTAACAGGGAGGGTGGGACTACAATAGACAGGAGAGCACATGACACAAGGAAACAACACAAGCCATGTGCTCACATGAAACGAGACTATAACACGCAGCCAATGAGAGAACTCATTAACCACGTGTTCACATGAGACAAAGCACGCGGCGCATGTAAACATGTACCACGTGCTAAACACAACACCAACAGAAGACTGAACGCAAGACACGAGTACACGATAAATGAAAACACTCACCGTGCACTCACACATGCAACGTGCATGTTTCATCCCAGCGCCAACCGAAACCAACTAGACTGAGACGCTGGGAATGAAACACCACGCTGGCCTGCGCATGACCTGAGCGTGGTCACAACGACACTTACACAGAGACATACAATGACAAAATGAGTGCTCGAGCTGAGCACAACATACAGGACAAGACAAAACTAGCATCTGGACTCTGCCACCAAAACAAGAAATTTACAAGACTGGAGTCGCAGAACCCTGACAATTAACAAACCATTAACTAAGAATTTTAGCTCAATATACTACTAATTAGCTGGTTATTGGGTTTAGGTATTGGGTAGGATTAGGGATGTAGAATAAGATCATACTTTATATGTGCTAATAAACAGTTAATATCTTAATAATAGGCAGGTAATAGTAAGCCTATAGTAAATGGTGTGAGATGTTACTTAAGCTGAAGTGTTACCATGATTTTTTCTGGTCTTTCTTTTCTTGAAAGTGAAACATTATGTATGTGTAAATAAAATTAAATAAGAAGATAAAAACCACAGCTAACCCATGGTCCAATGTACAGCCGACATGATTTTGCCAAGACATGTTCCTGGATCAACATCTGTCCAATCAAATCAATTAGATGTGTGGAATATGTTTAATTACTGGCAACTTTTGGGGCTTCAACACCATTATGATTGAATTACTATGCCTGTTTGATTTTAAGGAGATGTTATTGTTGGGGTAAGGTTGCCAATAGGAATAGCCAAAGACAAAGTTTTTGCACAGGCATGTTGTTTCACAATGAACAAAGATGTTGATCCAGGGACATGATCTACTTGGTGAACTCATGTCAAAAAACATGGCAACTTTGTTTGGAAGGATGGTACTGGAAATGCCAAATTCAGTGATCATAATGCCTTTAGTATTTTTGTGTGGTTATGCTCATGACTCAGCAGAACACTATTCCACGCACTTCCTGTTGAAGGGAAACAGGACATCCTCTTTACATGATGCTTTTACATACTGTATACACAATGAACTGTTATTCACTCAATTAGCATTCCACAATGCAGACACATGTGACCTGTGCAGTGACAGTTCACTTTACACACATGCTGTCTGCTTTATTTTTCATAGGAATTTATCTAACGGTATTTTTCAAATCAGGCTAAAATAATAAGCCCCATTTATATGTGTATTGTATAACAAAAGGAAAAGACTGACCGTTCACATGGAGTCACCTCTTAAACCCCATGAAGAGACGTCAGAGATATGTTTCTGTTCTGTATGCACAAGAGAACACAAGAAAGACGTGCAAGCTTTGACAAATTTGTGTTGCCAGATCTTGCTAGAAAAAAAATTTGCAAACAAGTTCAAGCTTATCACGAACTTAAAAGGTTTTATCCTGGATAAATAGACAAATATATTGTAAAAAATTACCAAACAACTTAAACAATTTCACACACTTTCCATTACAATCAGAATGGGCAAAAATGCTTATAATAAGTGGATTTGGCAACAGAGGCAAACTGAACATGCTGTGATAAAAAGTCTACAATGCCATTATTGGTGTGATTTATTTTAAAATGGCAAACATAATGAATGTTTGGTCAAAAATAGTTAATACCAAAAACGTGAGATGCTAGAATATTGATGTACATTGATTACCATGCTTTCAGTTATCATAATTTCAAGAGTGAGTTGTGTTCTGCACACACTTTCATATAATAGTTTAGTGGATTCACTCTCAAATTTCATTCCTAAACTTTACAGTGGGTACTGTACGTGATCTTAGTACGTGATATTGTGGCAGGTTAGTGATTAATAAGAAGCAAAAGAGAAAAAATGACAATTGTTTATTCAATTTGCTCCTTGGTATATAAAAACCTGTTGACTCATTTGAAAAGAATGTTATCCTAATTCTCATCTACCTCTTTTCCAAATAATGTTAGCAGCCATTTATTTTGCATTGCATCAACTTTGAAACACCTAAAGGAGAAACTGACTAGAAATGGCATGATAAGGATGGAAGGATATCACAGGTGAGTATCAGAAGACAGCGTAGGAAATGAAAATAAGACACAAGAATCAATAAAACACACAAAGACAGGCAGATGAAACCTTTGTTCTGATCACACACTCACCAGCCGTGACATGTTGCTTTTCTTTCCTTAATTTTTTTTCGCCCAATTAATCTAAGCTAACAGGCAACAAGAAACCAGCTGGAAGGATCCTTTGTAGATGCACACACACACACATCCACATCCATCCAGACAGAGAGCTGTATGAATCAGCGCAGTCACCGGCCAGGTTTTAATTTATTACACACCAGAGTCGCTAATATGCTCCGGCATTTAGCAGTGTTTATTTGAGTTTTCCCAGCTCTCCCTGTTAGAGTCCAGCACATGGCCATTATGAACCCCCTCCTGTTAATTACAGCCCACACACACAGTCACACACCACTCTTATATTAACTCGTTTCCTAGAACAGCCATGTATCGAAACGAAATACCTAATTCAGCCTCAATCTGTGCTTTCTTTCACTTCCTCTCCTTTAAGATGCTTTAAACATCCTGTGACTTCCTTGGAATTCTTTTATCATATAGTGTAGGTGCTCAACACAGTGTGCAAAAAACACTCTATATGTTCTCCTGTTTCCATTGAAAAGGACAACAGTGCCTTATAATTGACCACTCAGGGGAAAGATAGACTGAAAGGTAGCACTTAGTGTTTTTTTCCCCCTCATACTTTTTTATGCTTTCTCCTCAGGTCCTCAGGGACCACCGGGCCTCCCAGGAGAGAAAGGCCTCCCTGGGCCACCAGGTCCTCCAGGGCCCCCTGGACCTCCAGCCCCTGTACCTGAACAAGATGGTATGATTACTTATCATCTGGCTTAAATGATAATGTACTGCATGTCATCAGTTTATCACTAAAAAATAAAAAACATAACCAATGGGTGATTAGCCCCATAATGTTAATCAGTATTCTTGTATCATCCTAAACAAGTTCATTTTGAAATTAAACACTGTTTGATTGTATTTGTTTTTACACATATTACATTACTATTCTGTACCATAGTGACATTAGAGGTCAGTATGATGAAAAAGAAAGTAATTCTTTTCATTCTTAAAAAGGTCTGTCAGTCAATTGACCATCAGTATTTATATGCTAAATTTGTATCAATTTAAACCGAAAGAGGCCACTACTGCTTTATTAGTTCATTTTGAGTTGCACGTCTTGTTTGTCTCTCTGGGTAAAAATGGTGGAATTTCCCTGATTTTCAATCTAAATCATTAAAAAAAAAAAAAGTTATTCTGAGTAATTGTCATTTTCCAAAATTCATTTAAATAAATGCTTTACATAAATATTTGAGTTTGAAATTTGTAAAGGTTATCAGATCTTTATAGAATAAAACTAATATTACCATTTTACTCAATCCCATGCCAAATGAATATAGTAAATCCAAGGAAACTGAATATTTGGTCTCTTGATTTTTCTCAAAGCTGGTATATCAATTACAAATATATTTATTCAAAAGAAATGATTAAATTTAACTATTATTTAAATAAAGGATTAGAAATATGCCCTAAAACTGTACAAAATATAGTTTGTCAGATGTGTGTTTGGAAAAAAATGAGGAAAATCTATAAATCACAAATGACATTGTTCTTTGGAACTTCACATCATCAAATAATCCTAATAATAAATATATATATATATATATATATATATATATATATATATATATA
>CAIGQV010016645.1:12717722-12750507 GCA_903798115.1 Danio jaintianensis
ATTTTTTTTTTCAATATTTTTTCAATATTTTTTAAGCAGCACAACTGGTTAACATTTAAAACAATTAAAATGTTTCTGATACACTAAATCAGCATATAGGAATGATTTCTGAAGGATCATGTGGCACTGATGACTGGAGTAATGACACTGAAAATTCAGCTTTGCTATAACAAAATAAATAAATGATAATTTTACAGTGCGTTAAATTGAAGTTATTTTAAATAGTAATAACATTTAACAGCATTACTGTTATTACTGTATCAAATGGTGAGTATATTAGACTTATTTAAAAACTTTCCAACCTCAAAAGTATGAACGGAAGTGTTTGCTTATCAAATAACAAAACAAATGGATATATAGCTCTGATTTAAATGATTATTATGTAAGAACAAACAGACCACGGAGTGATATGAGAGGCATAAATCTAGAACAGTTCTGCTGGAAATCATTTCCCTGCAAAAACAGTCAGTTACAGTTTTGTGGTCATTCTACAAAAACATCTGACCGCAATATTCCACAAATGACCAATCAAAATCAAGTAACCTAGAGAGCTGTTACAATTGTCCCCCTTTGCTGTTTTTGGACCTCTCTTTCTCCCTGTCTGCCTGTCTGTAAGTCTGTCTGTCTTCAAGAGCCATATATGCTGATCTCTCCCATGAGCTCTTCAGATTTTTCACACCTCTACTATCGAGTTTTTAGGGAAATTGCTGTAGGTCAGAACCAGATGGGTGCATACGGACACATTTAGACGCACTAGTGTCAGTTGTTCTTGATGTAAAACATGTTCAGTTCTTTAGGTATAAACCCTTATAGTAGCCACTCATGAGACAATCAAGTCAAACTAATGTATTTTTTATATTGATACTGATTTTTATACTGCAAACGAGAGAATTTGAAGCTTTAAAGGAGTCATAACATGGAGTTTTTTATTTATTTCAATGTGTTCCTTTATGTTCACTTAATGTTATTTTTGTGGTAAAAAACAACTATATGCAAAAAAAACTATTATTTTCAAGATAATTTTTTGTGTGAAAAGCCCAATTTTAATGTGCAGGTCCCTTAAATCTTGTCAGTAAATGGTACAATATTTTGATTGGCTAATATTTTGATTGGCTAATTTCAGAAAATGAAAGTGGTTTGACAAAATGATCCATATAAAACCCTGGTTTACAGACAAAGCATTAATGATAATCAATGATTGCTACTGTAAGATCCATTAGATCTGACTGCTTTCTTTCAACAAAACTCTCTTTAGGATCTTTCCATTACACTCTGCCTCATTTGCAAAATAGTCTGATACCACTTGAAGTCTGTACAAAGACGCAAGCTTCTGTTTTTCTGTTGCCTATTTAAATAAATGAATTGTTTATAGTGAGGAGGACATTTTAAGTGCTAAAACTTGCTGAATGTTTTAATAGAATAAAAATCTCTTATATGTCAAAAGATCAAGACGACTTTGATTTAAATGAGCCCGAAATAAATATAAGTTGAAAAAGAGGGCTGGGTTGAAGAATTAGACTAACTTCAGGGCATCTCCTCTCATTACTCCTCCCCTCCGTCCCGTCATTGATTAAAATGGCAGGTTTCAGGAGGTAACGCAGGCTAGACTCAACAGCCACATGCTGGGTGAAAAGACCTGTCTGTCTGCCTGCTGCTGATGTCACTCAACCGCTTCCAGATGTGCACAGCCAAAACAGCATGTGTGTGTGTGTGTGTACTCTGTCTTGAGACATACATTCAGTTAAGCTCCAAGCACGAGGGAGTATTTTATAATAGAAGCAATAATATTTTAGTGTGTGTGTCGTCACTCTGGAGGAGGACTGGCCCGTGTGGCTGACTGACACTTCACCAGTTTTATATCTGCTCTCTGCTGAACGGGACGCAGGTCTGCCCAGACCTCATAAAGTTTGAGAATTTTCAATTTAGGGGCCTTAGAACTTTATAACTCAGTTAAAGCTGTTATTCCCATGATTCTACCTTCAAAGTAATCAGGACAATTAAAGGGTCCGCATGGGGCTTCCATAGAAAAAAACTGTCTTTATTGGAGTTTCCTGTCTGCGTCTGAGCTCAGAGATGCCCTGCAGACACCAAGATTACAGCAGACTTACCTGCTGAGGCCCGAGACACACACACACACACACAGACAGACAGAGGGACGGACAAAGGGACAGCAGACAGACAGACAGACAGACAGACAGACAGACAGACAGGCAGAGAGACAGACAGCAGACATACAAATGGACATAGAGAGAGAGAGAGAAAGACAGACGGACAGACACAAAGATAGACAGACAAAAAGAGGTGAACAGACAGACAGACAGAGACAAAAGAGATGTACAGACAGTTAGACAGAGATGTACAGATAGACAGACAAACGTATGGACAGACAGAAAGAGAGAGAGACAAACAGAAAGACAGATGGACAGACAAAAAGAGAGACAGACAGACTAACAGAGACAAACAGAAAGACAGATGGACAAACAGAAAGAGAGAGAGACAGACAGACAGACAGACAGAGACAAACAGAAAGACAGACAGACACATGGACCGACAGAAAGAAATGGATAGATGGACGGACAGACAGACAGAGAGAAAGAGAGATGGATGGATAGAAGGAAAAGAGGCACACAGACAGACAGACAAGCAGACAGACAGAGTCAAAGGCCGAATCCATGATTAACCATCTCACAGACTTGCTGTGAGAACATTGCTAGCAGTTGTAAAATCTGAGGAAACCAGACAAAACGTCTGCTCTGTCTACTGCGCATGGACCGGCAACATTCAGTTTCTTTGTATTCTATGGCACAGATTCTGAACAAAAATCTGTTGTAAGATTTTAAAGCTGTTTTCACTCAGAAATTGATTGTACTATTAAAAAATAATTGCAAAAGGCAAAAAATAGCACACAAGACAGAAGATTTTAGACTGTTTTCTTGCAAAAACTTAAATACAATAGATAAATATCAATACACAAACAATTGTTGTCTAATCAGTGTTAATTTAATCAGTGTCAGTAACAAATAACATCAGTAAATAAATTGACATTCAGCAAGACATTAATGAGCATATATAACAGCAGTGAAAACATGCATTTGTACGTTATGTCTTTATTGCTTGGTTTTATAATTGTATAAAATGTCTGCTCTGATTGTCATTGTTGCATGTGGGGCAGTAAAGGAGAAATTACAGCCCACACACAAGAAAAAGACCAAAAGAAAACCATTAGGCTGCAATACAAAAGAAAACTGCTGGCTTGTCATTTTATTGTCATTTTTTGTTATTTAATTCCCTTTTTGTGGCTGAAAATAAAAAGCCAACACATCAAAATGCCACAACCAATATTGCAATTTATGGTGTGCCAATATTTTACAGCCTGCTACAAATTACATCACTTTTTATTCTTGTTTAAATAGCGCCGTCTACAGGCAAGTAACTATAATGATGCTTTTCATCAAGCCATGGTCTTCCTTATTAAGATTTGTGTTGTGTTTTTTTAATTTCCACAGGTCTGAAAAAAGAAAGTCTGCTTCATAACAATTTCCCCGACCTTCGAGTGACCCCCTCGCACGGACCACCAGGCCCAGCTGGACCAACCGGTCAGTAAATCAGAATTAAGAGAACACGTTAACACTTTTTGATTTCATTATTGGTCATACATACCATTCATGATCTTTACGATTAAACTAAACACAATCTTTTGAAAGACTAATTTAAAAATAATAGAAGCATGAAATATTTTCATTTTGTACTCACTTTTGACCTATTTAGAAAAGTGACAGCCGCATTTGGTACATATAAACACTCAGGTCATCACAACCTTAATGAATAAGTTCATTGTGCAGGAGAATTTTTTTATGCCCCTACATTTCACACTACTAATTAATTATTATTATGCAGCTATTAACTTTTCACTTGTGGCCTAACTAGTTTGCATACTGGCATAATTAGCATTTCCATACTTTATAAACTGTATATTGAAAATATCACACAATAATAATTTAAACTAGACTAAATTTGCTCAAGACTTGTTGTTTCACTGTGATGAAAATGGATTTATACCACCCAAGACAAAAATATGACAGATGAGTGGTATGTGTTCAATAAGAACTCTTTTATTCTCTTTTATTCATTCTTTGGGCACAAATCCAGCTTTTTTCTGTTCTCTTTCTTTCTTTTTATTTACATCTGCTACTCTTTAAAATAGATTAGCACCCAAATGTTTAGCAGCCGTCTGATGCGTGATAATGTAGATTTCAATCTTTTACATAAATATTAATATTTCTGTGGCAGCTCAGCGCGTTTGGAAGCTGTCAGTCTTTCTGTAGGAAGCAGAAAGTAATGATGCTAGTAGAATTTAACAACTTAAATTTAACTCCTGCATTGTCAGGCTTTTCTCTTGTCTGATTATTTATTCATTTCGTTAGGTGAGATTATTACAAAGCTTTAAATTGAAAGAAGTCCTTGAATAGTTCCAGGCCATTATATTTCCATAACAGAATTTTTATATTAATTGTCATCGTTGTATATGAAAGACTTCTTATGCCCCATGTTATCTACCTGTGTTATGAAATATGATGTACATTTGAAACCCACATATTATGTTTCAATTTTCTGAACAGCAGGTTTACAAACTGTAGTAATCTTGAAGCAATTTGATTTGGTTTGATTTGATCCGAGTGGACAGTATTCATCATTGTTCTACCATCTGAATACTGTGCCAGGAATCATAATGTTTGCCATGTGTTGTTTTCAGCTGCATCTTAAAATATGTCAGTGGAATACCATAGACAAATTTAATAAAGTAAGATCATGAGTGGTTTTATTTTAGATAAGTTAATTCTGTCTTTTTTTCAGGACCCCCAGGACCGATAGGACCAAGTGGACCACCAGGCCCTATGGGGCAAACTGTAAGTTACAGGCTGATGAGGAAAATGTGTGTGAATGTATATGGAGCCTCTAAAAAGACTTCCTGAGTAACTCAAGTTCGGTTAGAAGGGGAATGCTGACCTGGAGGTCTATGTGGGTCGTAATGCCCCAATATAGTGATGGGGACATTGTACTATATAAAGCACTGTCCTTCAAATGAGATGTTAACTGAGGTCCTGACTCTCTGCAGTAATTATAAACCTCATAAATCCCCGTCTGTTGAATTGGCTCTGTCGCTCTCTCCTAAAGACCAATAGTTAGTGTGTGATGGCATCACTGGCTCTGTGGCTGCTGTCATTTCATTAAGATGGGTGAGGAGAGACCCACTTTGGATAAACAGTAGTACACAGAGAAGTGCCATAAACCTCATTCTTCCATCTGAAATGAAAACACAAAAATGTGTGTTTTCTCACAAAAGTTCTGCATTCCCCAGAGAAACTTTGCTTTCAGCTTCGAATCACTTAAATGACGTTTTTTCTCACACCTCTTATTTCCCACACACAAAAAGGAAGTGAAAGAAAGCAAGTGCACAAAAATAAAACTATAAAAATTACTTTTGACGTCTTCTCTTCCGTGTGCGTTAAATTCTTAAAAAGAATTAAATTTAAGACTAAATGTATAGTATAACTTTATAGTACGGAATTAGCACAAAAAAAAAAGCACACAACTAATTAATTACTATCCGAGTATTTATTTTATTGGGTTTCGCTATTTTGTTCTGGGTGACACATAGACATTGATTTCTAAATGTAAACAAAATCTGAAGTTCCTTGAGGGAACATACTGTAATCATATTGTGAGAGAAATACAGTTAATCCATTTTATTTCTTTTTTTTTCAGTGTAAGTATGCATGCACACTAATCATGTCATCTTTTATCATGTACTCAGGGAAAGCCAGGAGCTCCTGGTTTGCAAGGCCCTGTTGGACCAAAGGGTGAACGAGGTGAAAGAGTGAGTACACAAGATTAAAACTTTCCAAAGTTCACACTGCCTATATATATAGTGCATTTTTCACCCTTAATGTAACTTAACAGGGACCTCTTGGATATCCAGGAGAGAGAGGGTTCAAAGGAGAGCCGGTAAGATGCCTGCTTCCTCAGCAAATAACAGGACAGCTCTATAAGAAAGTTGTGCAGATGACTTGTCACCAGACTTCTAAGGCTGTTCAGTAATCTTGTTTGAGAAACAGACTGAAATTTAGATTAGTATTCATGCTTTTTTCTCTTCCCAGGGAGAGCCAGGACGTAAAGGAGAGCCAGGGGAGAAAGGTCTTCCGGTAAGACAAGCCAGTCAGGAACCCTGTTAGCCACACACTCACTCTCTGATCATGCTAAACTTTTACAGGAAGCAGCGTGGGAGGGAAAATGATCAGTCAGTCATTCACTGTTTAACTGCATTGATTTGTAATAATCTCTTTCCTTATGCCTGCTTATCGTTGTTCTAGAGCGAATTGAACGTAAGAGATTTTGACATTTGCAATGATGTTCTTGTCATTCCTGGTTTTACGATTTCCATTGCTCAACCATGCCATTCATCTGTGTGTTAACATAAGCGATCATGTTAAATCCATCAGTGGACTTTTCATGGGGACTAAATCTACGGAAAATTAAAGAGCGAATGAAAACTCCACTGAGAGGAATTGCTCCACAAATGCTGTTCATTGCTTACTTACAGTACTCACTGTTTAGCACATCATGTGTCTTGGTTTTGAGTGTTTTCCATTTGGTTTCGAACAAGAGGTTGCCCTTTATGGCTAATCTGAGACTGAGCTTTTGGCTTCTCGGTGTAAAATGGGGTTTAGGGGTTTCTGAATTAGTCTGAGATTAGCATTCATTCATTTTCTTTTCGGCTTAGTCCCTTTATTAATCTGGGGTCGCCACAGCGGGATGAACCGCCTGAGATTAGCATATAAGGGCAAAATCTATTCAGAATGTGCAATTATGTTGTTGATGTTGTTGGTTTTTGATTGATCGGTGGTTGGGGCTGTCTTGAGTGTTTCCCCTGTCCTCTAAAGCTGATTCCTTTTTCATGACTGTCTCCATGGCTGCCTTTCACAGCCACCAGTCTCTTAGCTTACATCTCTGGCATATACACAACACACAGACGACTTTAATCTGTCATGACAAAAAGGAAACCCTGTATTATTGATATAACCTGATATAAAGATACACTGATTAATCAGGCCTGTCCAGCAACCAATTGTGGGAACAAAATTGTCTTCAAAACTGAAAAGTGTGTGTTGTTTATATGCGCCATTTTAGCATTTGCAGGGATTTGGTGTGTGGATGGACGTGTTGATGGATACAGCTATCCCTCAGTGTCCCACAATGCATTGCTGCATGCTCCCATCTCATTGCATTGCTTGTTATCTTACTTTTTTGCCTCCTTAACTTACATCTAACCCTTTGATCTTGAGTTTCATAGCATCGAGCGAGTAATAGTCAAACAAATATTCTGTTTAAGTACATTACACTATTGCGTTGTGAAAGGCTTGATGTACCGAACAGCCTTTTAGCTCACAACCAGGTGATAAATGGTTTTCCGCATGGCCCGTTGAACCCTGAAGATGTGAGCCATTTGTGTGTTATTAATCATAAGACAGATCATTAGATTAAATCCTATATGTGTAACTCCTATGCTGCATCTAGCCTCCTTAGAGATGTATACATAATATCGTTTAACTATTTGAAGATTAATCCCTTTACATTTATCAATTTGAGGCCAGGAACTCTTTTAATACCATGGAGAACGTTTCTGGACTGCAGCCATACTTGAGTCTTTTAATGAATATGGCTTTTTTTTTTTTCCAAAGAATGATGTTATGTATATTGTTTGCTGTTTTATTTGGCTAGATGGACTAACTCCTGCTCTCTCAGGCACTAACTTTTACAAAAGCCATACATGCATAACTCCTTCCTGAGTTCATCAATAACTAACGTGTTTCTAACATGTGCTTGAGCTTGGGACTGTTGTGTAGAGTGTATGTTATGTGACCAGTTTCTTTACACTGTACAAGAAGTGCCTACCAACGCCACAAAGCTAAGATTTTAGAGGATTATTTGAAATTTTACACAAAAGCTTTTGTGTTAGACCTTTTTGGATGTCCATGTATTCGAATTCCATGCAAGGGTGGGTAAAAATATAGATTGTCCCCAAAATATTTGTTTCTAAATTTTTGAACAATGCCCTTAATCTTTGTCTCCATTATAGTTTAACTTAGTTAGCAGGCGTTATTGAATGCAAATCAATAAAAAGAAACATCTTTCATGTGCACATGTGGAAACTTGAACTTTTTTATATCAATTAAAAATAGTTCAAAAAGACACAAATCTGTCTAAACGATAACCTGTGTATTGTACAGTATAAAGAGGGAAAATACCTCATTATGACTGAAATATCAAACTGGGAGCTTATGAATTAGATTTGAACTGAATCGAATTATCTGTATTGATACCCAACCCTAACCCTAGAAATGAGTTTTTATATTTAGCTTATCACATGGAAATGATTCACTGTCTCTAATTGGACAGCAGTATTTGAGCTGCTGATGATGATGGTGGCTTTGGTGTAAGAGCACGTTACCTTCAGATGAGCAGACAAAAAAACTAAAGAAATGTTTATAGTCAACTGACTACAGTTACTATCCAGATGACTCCAATATCTCTTTAGTTTGAAGAACGCTGCTCACCTCTAGGTCTTTCCATAACATAGTCTGAATGTTCTGGGAATGTTAAATGCATGTTCAAATCTAAAACGATTGAACATTTGGTCTTGATTTGCTCGAAGGAGCCTTTGGCCTGGCCTTAAAAAACCTGCATGCTCTGTTCTTAAGACTTACGGCATGGCCACAGAAGAAAAGAATGAGAAAAGACAGGCAGAGCTAAATCTGATGTGTAGTTAACTGGAGATTGGTAGTGAATGGAGCTGAGAACTTAACCCGCTAACTATGATAATGGATTGAGATTGATGTAATTGATTAACAGAATGACTTTTGCATCTTGGCAAGCGCTTTTGTTTGGCTTGTGCCCAATACCTTGACGGCTGTATCTATCTCCACAGGGGGATGGGATACACCAAATCCGCGAGGCCCTGAAGATCTTAGCCGAGAGGGTTTTAATCCTCGAGACTATGATCGGTATCCATGGTGAGTAGCAGGCCAGAAAATAGGTTTAGGTTCGTTTTCAAAGGACTTAGAAGCAGGGGTCAGAGAATTGAGTGCATCTTTCACCACACAACATCTTTGGGAAGTGAGCGAGGAACAAAGTGTGGCGGAGGACAGGGGGCTCCAAGTGCTCGACCTGCCATCCGTTGAGCCCACCCGCCACCATGCTTGTCAAAACTCTTGATCTTTGATAGGACTTTAATTTGAAGAAGTTCCAAGTCCTGCAGGCTGACTTAGAGCTGCTGGCTCGCAGGGTGCAGTTGCTGGAGGCGATCATCTGGCCAGGTAATGCCCGCCTCGTCTCATCTACTGCCATCTCCTGGCCAGTTAGAGGATCAGCAAACAGAGTCCGCAAAAGACCTGGACCAGACTCCAGCAGTATTTCACAATTGTTAAAACTCGCCCTTAGGCCATCCAAGATGTTGATGAATTTCCAAGAAGGTTTTAGTTGAAACTGAGGTCCTTGGTTATTCATAAAAGGCTAGGGATCAGTTATCGGCAGATAGGTTTTATATATACACACATACACAGTTCACTCAAAAAATGATTATTGCTGCTTGTTCAAATAACTTATTTAAAATGAGCCGAAACAACACCATTTTTTGTTTTTTTTCTATGGGACAACTTAATTGTTTTATGTTCAATCCACTTAAATTTGTAAAATCAATCAAGCTAACTTAATCGGTTTGTGTTGGGACAACATGAAGCAATTGTGTGGAACCCAGCATTTTTTACAGTGTTGAGGATAAAATTATAAGCCCTAATAATTACATTTTAAATTATTTTTCAAATATTTCCAGAGTGCTGTTAAACTGAGAATTTTTTCAACACATTTTTTCACATTTCCTTCCCCTGCTCTCTTAAATATTTGGAAAATAATTAAAACTCAAAACTAGGTGTGTATATACAAAATTAATGCTCCTGACATTACATTATTGAGGTTTTATAAAGAAAAATGATTGGTCTGTGCAAGAAACTGGATATTATTTATAGAATTGTTATTTTTAATCAGCACATCAATATGACAATTTTTGTCATGCTGAACAACACACCCTTTTGTGTTTTTACTAATATTAGTTGTTGGGGTAGGCTTGGTTGTTATGAAGGCCTCAAACTGTATTGCATCACATTAATATTATGGTAGTAGCACAATCTAATAGGTTACTTTTTTGTTGTTGCAATATGCTACCTGTTTAAAGGGAGGTAACACAATCTGAGTGCTGAGTGCAGTACACAATTGCAATTAAATGAACAAGCTGGCTAGACCAACTAAAATGAAAAAAAAGGAGCTGTGGATGCTTAAAAGTCACCTGGATCTTGGGTGACATGAGGACGAGTAAATAAAAAGCAAATGTTAGTTTTTGGGTGAACTGTCCTACCTTTAAGTAGATTTGTTCTGGAGCGCTACACAACCACTATGTATTTAGTAGATGACTCTTTGCCAAAAAGTACATTTACTAGAGATATAAATGTGCTGCAACAATCTGGTTCCAAAGTTTCTCTAAAGAGTACAGTGTGATGATGGAGCCATGGTAAATCACCAGTTCGCAAATCAACCCCTAAATATCTGAAAACTACTTTTAACCACTTCTTCCTGTGAATGAAGACCCATTATTACCCACCAAACACAGTAAAAATACAGGGTTCCAGACTCAAAAATTACTAGGTTGAATTTGGTTCATAAATGGAAACATTTAGGAGATAAATGACTTGATAAAGATTGTTATTTAGAACCACATCAGGCCATTGAGTGTTTAAACTATCAATGATGTGATTTAAAACATCATAAAGCATATTTATAGAATATATAATACCAGAGTATTTTCTAGTTGTATTTAGTGTTCTTTTCTTTCCAATTTGATCTTGTTACTCTGGTGATCATGATTGTATTTGTGCCATACGATTAATTTCTTTTTGTTTAAAGAAGAACAATCCCATACCAAGTGATTCAAAATTACAAATTGAGTGTACTGTGCCATTTTATAGATTAGATTAGAATGATTTTAATAATTGTAATAAGCTATTAGAATACTATTTAGAATATTACATATTAAAAGAATATATACATTTATTTTTCTCAATATTTCAAATGAACAGTAATAATGGTTTTTTTTTTTTAAGTTTCATTTAACAAAGTATACAACATAAATCTGTTATGAGACTGTATTTTAAATTATTCATCTGGTGGAATCTGACCTATAAAAATTGTTCATTGAGTCAATTATGAATGATTCCCTAAGTGAGTGATTCAGACCACTAACTCTAAAGGCTGAATCATTAAAAAGAATTGGTTCATTAGAATCATTTGTTTGTGATGTAGACGTCACACTGTAAAACCCAAAAAGTTAAGGTTACTCAAACCATTTGAGGAAACTGATTGCAACAAACCATTTAAGTTCAAAAACTAATCCTAATGAGTACTGTGAACTTAATCCATTTAAGTAAACGAATCAATTTGAGCACAGTAAAACCCAATAAATGAAGAGAACTCCAACTGAGTACTGTAAAACCCAATAACTTAAGGCAAAGCAAACCGTTTGAGGAAACCGATTGCTACAAAAAACTAATCTATATGAGTACTGTGAACTTACTCCATTTAAGTTGAAGTAATGAGGTATTTAATTAACTCATTACCTTCAACACTGAGTTCAAAACTCTTTTCAAATGAGTAGAATTAGCTTTCAGTAAATTTTGAGTTAACTAGACTCATTTCATTTGATAAAGTTGACTGTTGGGTTTTCAGTGCAGTACTTGCACATTATAAGCACGTGACTCAACCTCACAATGCTATTTTTAATAGTAACTACATTTTAAATTAATGCATGGATTTATTTTCAATTTAGTCACAGTTTCAAGCCATTGTTACCACTTTTTTCACATAAAAATGGCCACTTTGAACTCCATCTGAAATAAATGCCACTTCTTTTAGAATCATCTGAAATAGTGGACTTATCAGATTATAGCCACTTTGCACAGTATTTAAAGTAACAGATTAGCACTTAGCAGCCTTAACTCTCTGTTCCTCCAACAGAAGCAGACCTCGGGTCAGGCGATGGCCTGTTTGGCACACCGTCTCCAGACGTCTACCGGATTAAGAGGGCAAGAATGTCATCTTTCCGCATCAACTCTCCTTTAATCACTGCTGAGACCAAGGTTCGAGGGAAATAGTCTGACTATTCCAAAAAGAGAAGCCATCGTTTCCATCTCGATTCCATCATCCGTAAAAAATTCAACTTAACTGGTAACAAACACAAAAGTCTCCTGAGACACACACACAAAAACAGACACATTCTACAGATCCAGATGCTTTGGACTAAAGTTAATCCCTCAGGGAAGACCAAATGGTGCTGTATAAATTAACCACCTCAAACGGAACTCCACCGGTTCCTAGCACCTCTGGCGTGGTTTGCCATCATGTTGTGTCAATCTCATGACATAATCAAGCAGAATCTGTCGCAGAAGGAATTGTTCAACTCGTTTCAGATGAAAAAGAAAAAGGAAACATGTTTTAGAGTATGATATACAGAAACAGTATTGGTGCTTGTACAGTTGTGGGCAAGAAGGGTACAAAATGTGATTGACACGTCGAAGGTTTTACGGAGAGTATCAAACAAAACCGTATTAGTCTTTCCAGCTGCTGTTAGGAGCTCACGGTAACTTCAGCAAACGTACTGTATGAGGAAAATGCACATAACGATTCTGCTATCCAGCCAAACACCACACTTTTCCCAATGTTGAAAACATTTTGTTCCTTCCTTGGATTAAATGCACTATGTAGATAGAAAAATCACCTTGTTTTTCAAAGAGAAAGGATGACTGACGGACATAAACGTGTATAAACTTTTAATAGACACTTCAATTGTGATTGAAAATGGTTTTGGGTTTTTATCTCCGCTTTGAAACAGACTGAAATAGAAATAGTGAAATTGCCCATGCCCATAACAGAATATAAACCACATGATCAAATCATATTAGGAACAAATAAAAAATGTGACCGCATGGGTTTCATATTCGTGTTCGTATGATTTTAATATGTGATTGCGTACATGGTTTCTCTGTAAAGGTGCGAGTGAATTTAAATGGTTCTTAGCATTATGCTTGTGCAATTGTGTGAGCAAGAGCAGTGTTTCCCAACCCTGTTCCTGGAGGCACACCAACAGTACATATTTCGGATGTCTCCCATCATCTGACCCATTAGCTTTAGGTTTTGGAGTCTCTTCTTATGTTCTGATGAGTTGATTCAGGTGTGTTGATTAGGGAGAATGTTGAAAATGTGTACTGTTGGTGTGCCTTCAGGAACAGGGTTGGGAAACAATGAGCTAGAGGACCATAAACCAGATCTGATCGGAGCACAAGGGGAAGTGGGGGAAAAAGGACTCTTATAACTTGAATTCTGTTTTTGTGTTTCATGCATGTCTTTCCATCACAGTTATGTGCACATGCATAGGACTGGTTTCCTTCCTCAACACCCTTCTATGTCTCTGTATTCCTATATAAATATTGTTGTATTGATTATTTATAGATGATTATTAGCAATTGATGTTTTCCTTATAATGTATACCAATTTATGTAACGTCACCTGTATTTTTTTCCCCATTTCTAGCCTCTCTGTGTGTATTTGTCTTGCCAGTGTGCAGTCTTACCAATTGGTGTTAAAAAAACGAAATAAACTTTGTGTTTCTTTTTTTTTAAGACAATCCATATTTTCATCAATACTCAGTACTTCCTGGATGTTTGGCAATGTTTTAATATTTTGTAAATGTTAGCAAAGAAACCTTGAGTAAAATAGGGGATTGTTTACGCAATCATTAAAATTGTCACCATTTACTCACCTTGCTAATGTTTCACTTTCTCTTTCCCACAAAAGTAACATTAAAAACTTGTCTGTGTAATAGTAGTGAAAAGTCACCAGCATAAAGGTTATTAAAAAGACAAAAGTATCAAAGAAAGGGCCGATTTAGTGCATTCCATACATTCAAGTATTCTGCGGGTGTACATTAGAACTTGATGAAAATGAAACTTAAATTTAAATGTTTTATTTAAAGAAAACCTGATATTAACATAGAGTCTTATAACCAGTGAAAGTCAGGGTTTCAATTAAATAAATAAAAAATGTTTCCCCCATCATACACCCCATATCATGTGCCACAAAGGACTATTTGATACTTTTGCATCTTTTTCATGTAATGCAGTTCCCTTTTTGCTGCTGCTTAATTAACAGGCACAAAAATGACTTTATTAAAGCATTAAAACAACACCAGAGTGAGTAAATGATAATTCATTTTCCCATTTTAGTAAATTCTCCCTTTAAATACTCACATATGCATATGACAGTCTAATAATGTGGATTTAACAGCATTGTGTATGATTTTCTATCGTTTCAACCTTCATCATAAAAGCTGCCAAAACCACTGTATAGATATAATACTTTTCCACAGCACCCATAATCCATCTTTGCACACCACAAAGTCACGTAAAAGTAAATACTCAGTAACAGTTCAACTTGCCTAAATAAAGGAATAGGGCAATGCTTCAATATGAAGCGATCTCCCTGAGCTATGATGCTGACTTCTTTCCCTTCGATATGACCACAGTCTCCTCTCCAATCTGGTCATCGATAAGCAAAGAGATGGCTCCATCCAGCTGCCCGGTAGCCGCCAGAGCCACTACAGCTTTCTCTGTGGGGAAGCCCATTTTCTCCAGCTGCTGCAATCTGGAGGTGAAGGAGTTTGATTAAACCCAAGCATTCAACTTGTCATTATCATTACTTATAATTGAGGATTGTGGTATGCACGAACCGTAATGAGGATACTGAGGACTTTGGTACTTCTACTTTGTCGGCTGTACCCTCAGGCGCGTCGTGGAGAGATGCTAATATTCCTGCTCTCAGCATCTCCTCCTCTAATAACTGTGAATCTGTTGCTAACGGAGACTCCTGGGGCCACTCTGACACAGACTGCTGCCATGTCGAATAATTCTCAGACTGGAATGCACTGGCAAATGGCTCCTGTCTAGTACACAACAATAGTAATTAAACTCGTTAATTCTAGTTATTTGATGTGATTTAAGAGAAGAAAATAAGTAGGTAATATTAGCAAAGAGAATGAACTGACCTTGTTGAGGTGTTGTTGTAAACTGGTAGTTGCGAACGGGAGGTAACTGGGATGTAGGCCCATTTTGGCAAGCAGGCACATGCACCCAGTCTCTCTATCTGCTCCAGCATTTCAATTAACTCATTATTGTCTGTAGCATATATTAAGGGCATCACTTTATAAAGTGTTTAGAAAGAGTTATTTCATAAGATATAAATATAGAGCTTGAAATATATATTATACCTTTAAAACTATTTTCAACTGAAGATCAATTAGGCCTGCCACAATCACTGATTAATCATCTGATCAAGTTTATTTGGTATATTTGTAATAATGTAAGAAAACTGCAATGTAAGTGTCAAATAAGGGAAATTAACCTGTGTATACATAAGGATTTTATTTATTTATATTGTTAATCTTTGTGATGCTGGACCACAAATCACGGCATAACATAACGGTAAATAAATAAATAATCCATTGATGTACACTTTGCTAGGATAGAACATTATATGGACGATGCACAGCTATATGAATATATGGAATCTAAGGATTCAAAACAAACAAAATACTGAGATTTAAAGCATTTAAAGTTGTCCAAATGTAGTTCTTAGCAATGTATTTTATATTACTAAATCAATTTATATATATATATATATATATATTATAGGATATTTACAAAATATTTTCATGGAACATGAGCTGTACTTAATATTATAATCATTTTTGCATTTTTTTTTTTTTTAAAGTCAATAATTTTGACCTAATTTGATTGCTATTGGCAAAAATACACGTGCAACCAACATTTTGTGGTCCATGGCCGCATTTGCTGTGTTTATCTAAACAGCAAACATTTTTCCAAAAAGGCATATTTTTATTTTAATCTTTCACCCTCATTTCCTTTCAAAAATCTATTTTACCCTAGATAGAAAAACGTTACACTCAGTAACTTGGGAACAAAAATATCCATATGTATTTAATAACAGTGATATTTAAACAAAATCATGCTTTCTTTGTTAATACGCTTTCATTTTGTTGGCAAAACTTCAAAACTGTAACTATTATTTAAAACAAATTGACACAGTTCTGTCTTTTCTCAGACTCAGCCTATAGACCCAATACTCACTTATAATATAAAATAATATACATTTTGCTGGTCTCCGAAGTGAATCGTAAAAGATTCAAAGTAAAAATATTAATTTTAAATATTAAATATAACTTTTACTATATTTACAGCATTACAGAAAATCTTACAGACGTGTTTATGGTTGCTAAGTAAAATAGAAAAAAATGCATATAAAAACTACAACATAACTGTATAATTTACAATTATGATTGTAAATCATTAAATACATTTTGTTTATTAATTATCAGCACAAAATGTATGATGGTCACATGCCTATTTAATATTGATATTTTAAAAATGTAAACCGGTCTGAAATGAGTAAAATGATGATTAAATGAAATTAAAATAAAATGTTTGTCGAAATTGCAGGAAAATACTAGAAATATATTGGAAATAGCTAGTATGGGGGCATTGGGGGCCTTGAAATATTGTCTTGGACAAAAGCAGTCAAAAAGGCTGTGAACCATTGGTGTAGTAAAGGATACAGTTGAGTCCCAGGCAAATGGCATAGAAGTGCAGCAGACCTGGAGCGCTGGGTAGCAGGAAGAGGTCAAAGATCAACAAGAGCCAAGGCAAGAACCAGACAGGAACAAAACGCAGGACTCTCCTCTGCTTGACCTGTCGACACTGAGCCGTGAGCAGGGCAAGGTGAGTGGCTGCGTATCCAGAGACCCTGCTGGCTTCATCTCCAGTAACAAAGAGAAACAGGGCATAAATAGGAGGAAGGAGCAGAGTGGAGATGAAGGAAAGTGTGAGGAAGATAAAAGTGCCCCATCTTCTTTCCTGACAGGGCCCGATCCACAGCAGCAGGGAGATGTTGTGGAGAAATGAGGTCAGCTCTTCATTGCTGAAGGCGTAGAAGATGAAATCTGCAATACACATGAAAGTAAATAAGTGAATGACAAGAATTTAAAAAAAGTATAATATAATAGTGCTTTGCTTACCATAAAATCCAGGAAATTCCCCACCTGGTCCTAAACTTAGACTGGCATGAATACCACATAGCCAAGTCGACACAATTAATAATAGGATTAAAAATGTTCCACTACAACACCCTGGACGGTTTGATCCAGACCACATCCATGCCGGAAAGATATTATTAAGCATTGTAAACTGACAAACGCATTCCCTATGTTTACATGTATATATCTCAATATATGCTTATGTCAGATTTATCATAGGTATCCATGTTTTCAGATGCACTTCACTGCCTAGCATCCTTTTTTAGTTGATAACGACGAGTGTATTTACAACCAGGTGCGCTTATATCGTATTTATTTGAGCAATTTTAAATAACAAACGAGACCAAACAACACCGATGTTACTTGACAAACCTTTTATTTTGACACCGAGTAACTTCCTATAACGGGAGAGCCCATTCACATTGGGGAATTGACTGAAGGATAAACGTTATAGGTGTTTATTTATGAAACAGCATGTTTATATAGTAAACTGAAAGAACTTATACTGTTTAACAATTCATCGAATCAATTGTAAAATTATTAGGTTAATATAAAAGGTTAACATTATTAAGCTGATTTATGTCTGCCACCCTCTCCTATCCTTGTGTTGTTGGTACGCTCCGTTTTGCTTTCACGCATGCGTACATATCGCGCATGCACCGTTGCGCCTCACACTGCATACTGTTCTCCAACGGAAAGATGGCGTCAGTCACGAGTGAGTTTTTTTAATCGCTTTTCTTGTTTTATATTTAAGTCTTTGATTTGTTTGCAGCTGAAAATATTTACTCAAATGTATGTAAATGTTAAATTATGCTACGAATTTCAGAGAGGTTTTTTTTTTTAAGATAACCTACGTTTTTCGAGCGTGCGGCCTTAAGTTTGTGTTTTTAGGTCAAGATGTCCGTTTGAAGCTAACTGCTCGAAAACTCGACTCAGCTCGTTTTTAAACTCAGCGTGCTCCATAAAAATAACATTGGTTCACTTTAGCATCAAATATGTTACTTTTGATGTGTTTTTTCTTGTGTTTTTAATGTTTCACGCACCGCTCGTTGTTTCGTGAATGTTAGCAGGCGTGGTTTAAAAACAGCGGGATGGAGTGCGCATGACGAACATAATGTTTAGTTTTCTTTGTTTAGCGTTCTTATATAAAGACATCTATAATTTGACTTCTTGTAAGCCTTTATTATATGTGTTGCTCATTTTCGTCCGCAAATGTAGAGTTGAGTAAAACTTTAAAGTGTGTACTTTTTAAAGGTGTTATCTGATCCAAAACGTAAGCGTGATAATTCATTGTTATGAACTCGTGTGTCCTGCCGTAGTTTCGATGCTTTAAACAGCCAAATCCGGCTGGTTCATATAAGGTTTGTTCCAACCGAATGGCTGGATTCAACAAGGGCTGCACTTCTTTGTCTGTTGTTGTGTTTGCCCAAGTCCTGCATCGTTATTGGACCATAATAAAACCCTGAACGCCCAGTCAGCTGTTTGCAGGTCGTCTAACTTTTGTAATGATTTATTTCCCTGTAGATTATAGCAGCTACAACCAAGCTGGAGCACAGCAGACGTAAGTCCACCTCCACTGATTACTAACCTCTGAACATAGTGCTTGTGTATGAATTGATTGAAATAAAATGTCTTTTTTTTTTAACGCAGGTATGGCTCATACACTGCACCTCCTGCTCAGACCTATGGACAGACTGCACAGGTATGACTAATCTATACAATCACTTCACGATATGTAATATTTCTATGCACATTTACATTACTGACGTTACATAACATTACCCAAATAAGTGTTGTAAGTAGGCAAGTTTTCTGTTGTATAATCTGTTAGTTGCAGTGCCGTACAATTTTCACCGTTAGAAAAAGTTAGCATAACCTGTTCAAAAACAAAATTCAAGATAACATTACTGTGCACATTCAAAACAACACTATATTGTCCTATTCAATATTGGCACGTCCAGTGACTTTATTTTTTTTAATTTAGCAGTCGTAGTAGTCTAATGTAATGTTGTCAAGTGGAAACAAAGTCATATTGATAGAAAACTTTTTCAGCAGGGATATTCTCAGCAGGATTACAGCTCCTATGCTCAACCCGCTGCTGCACCCGAGGCCACCTACAGTCAGGCAGCGCCCTCTGCTGGAGCATATGCGCAACAGCAGTACGGAACCACATATGGCCAAGCGGCAGCAACAGCGGCTGCAGCAGCACCAGGTGTTTATTCACTGTCGTGCGCAAGTGTATTTGTCTGTTAGTGAAAATGGCTGGAGCATGACTGCACATTTTTCATGTCAAAGATTTTGCTCCACCCTTGATTAATTTTTAATGCTGAATTATCATTGTTCCAAACCTCATTTTTTACTGCAGGCGAATAAATGTATGTCACACATGTCATTTATAAAGCGTGTTAATCCGGCATTGTGTTGCCAAACGTGCAGCGTGAAATTATGTGGTGTTAGAATGCTGGCTTGATGCTTAGCAATAAATGAGTCACGTGTTTGGGGACACAGTGGTGGAAACATTGTACTTTGTATAGACTGTTTTTTTCAGCATTTGAGTGGAAAAGTAAAGTAGGACTAAAGCTGCACAATATATAAAAATTATATCCTGGGTTGAAGTACAAAGAGTTGCAGACACATCCCAGGAGTTTATTTACTCCAGGTTTAAAATAACCCTGGGTTAACAGCTCAAGTGTCCAAAGCCCTATATTGTACCTACATTTCAGTAGGTCACATGCACATTGTTTCTAAAGATGGTTATTTTGTAAAGTTCATATTGTATTCCCATCAGGTGCACCAGTTTGTTGTGGAATAATTTATTTAGTTATATCAGAATAGTGTGGGAATTTTTAGTGTCTCAGTAATGTTTTTAGTGAGCTGTTATGGCTTGTACACAAACAGCAGAATTAAAACATTTTCTGGGGTGTATTCCTTACCTCTTGACATTATTAGGCTCGTTCTCTTCTGCTTTCCATATTTTTCTCTCCTCTCTCTAATGCTGTTTATTCAGGTGCACATAGAAAATTATTCTCTTAGCTAATGTTAGGTCACTGTTCTCTTTCTCAGCTGCATATGGAACTCCACAGCCAGGAGCCTATACTCAGCCTGCACAGAGTTACGCGGCCAGCAGCTACACCAGCTCCACTGCGGCCCCGGCAGCCCAGGCTTCCTATGGCTCTCAGCCCGGATACTCCACCCAGCCAGCCTATTCTGGCTACAGCCAGCAGCCTGCTGCCTCTGCTCCTCAGAGGTAACTGGACCATCTCTTAGAGTAGCACATCAACAGGATGCAGAAATGCAGCCTCCTGCAGTCTCTCCATATGCTGTTCTAACCTCACGCTATATGAACCTGAACACAGCTTCTAACTCAGTTCTGTTTTTCTTTCTGTAGTAAAAAAGATTAAAACAGTTTCATGTGGAAAGTAGCTATTAACCTTCCATTCTAATGTTGTTTTGTCAAGCCTGTCCAATCTCGAGGCCGAAAGAGTTGTTTGGATTTGAAACAAGCCTCTTATTCTCATCCAGACTGCACTTATCTAAAAAAAAAAAGAATGAATAGACAATGTATAAATTAAAAAAAATTTGAATTGTGCTTTATTTAATCCTTAAATTAAAAAAATAAGTTCTGTCGCATTTGATAAATTTAACAGCATTTTGATAGTATGTATCCCTTAAGTGTCTTAAATTTCCCCAGTTACAGTGCAAGCAGCCAGCCGGCCTACAGCCAAAGTGCCTATTCGCAGCCTGCAGGCTATTCTCAGCCGGGATACCAGGCTCAGCAGCCAGGCTATGGACAGCAGCAGCAGAGCGCCTATGGACAGGGACAGCCACCTCAACAGCACCAGCAAGGCCCGCCTGCTGCCTACCCTCCTCAGGGGAGCAGTTCTTATGCACAGACTCAGTACGGCCAACAGAGTGCGCCACAGAATGATTACCAGCAGAATCCTTATAGTAAGTGCGCATTCCATTGTGATAGTGTTTTCAGATTTTGATCAAGTAAAGAGCCAGGTACTTGGTGTGCAATTTTTTCTGTAGACAGTTACAGCCAGGGTGGCGTGAGTGGCGGTTACCCAGGGTCACAGCGCGGCGGATACCAGGATGGTGGCCGAGATGGTTATGACCGTGGAGGTCCTCGAGGTCGTGGTATGGGCCGTGGTGGCATGGGGTAAGTTCAAACATTCTTAATCTAACTAAGTTAATTTGTCCTCCCTCTCGCTCATTTCACTGGGCGTATTCAATCACCACTTCCAGGGTTTGTATGTGCAGGCGTCTAAGAAGTGAAGTTTCTTCTGTAGTTCGTCCAAACATTACTTGATTTGTAGAGGTTTTTTATGATCGTTATATTGTTGCAGAGATGTTGACTTTGGGTTCATATATTGTAGTTTTTTTGTTTGTTTGTTTTTATAAATAGGGTCATTTTAAAACAGGGATGCTCAAACTTGGTCCTAGAGGCTGGTGTCCTGCAGAGTTTAGTTCCAAACCCAATTAGACAACTGAACCAGCTAATTAGGCTCTTTCTAGGTATAATAGAAACGTCCAGGCTATGCAGGACACTGGCCCTTAAGGACCGAGTTTGGGGACCCCTGTTTTAATGCATATTTAGGATGGAGGTTTTTTTTTTTTTTTTTCCTCAAAGTTTACTGTTTTTGCATTTTGGGAATTTTTTTTTTTTTTTTAAGAGTTTGCCTTTCTATAATTCATTATCTAAGGTTTTGTTTGGGTTTCTCTATAATTTAAGAGGCCTACTAAAAAAGAAAACCACGTTGGTCAGGCTGTTTGAGGCTTTGTACTGTACTTCTGTTAGGTTTTTGTGGGTAAAAGGAAAAATTAGCAAACACATTAGGACATTTTTGAAAATTTGGTAGTTTTCTCTGGAATTTTTTCTTTGGCAGAAGGTGGCACAGACTTCTGTTTAGAAGTTTTATCCTTATTTACTGGGTTTTAAATTTGAAAAGAAATGGGTGTATTGTGTATTATAAGTATGCAGAACATAATCAGGTTTCAAGAAGGTCAGTGTAAATTGTACAGTTGGTTCAGTAAAAGACTTTTAAAAGAAATAGTTGGAGTAATCTTGAAGACAATCCTTGGATATTTAATGGACACTTACGGTGATGTACTTTCTTTAACGAGGTAAGAATTTTATTTTGTGAAACAATTCTTTAAGCACTTCTGAGTAGGTGCTTTTTATTAACCCATAAAACTAATCATTGTTTGTAAACCAAATAAGATATGTAAACAACATTTTTCTCTTCCAATTGAATTTGTTTCAGGGGATGGTGAGCATGCTATTATACACAATTCTTATATTTAAATTTATACATTTTCATGTCCTTAAATATTTTTGCATTTGTGAACTGTTTTTCTCATTTCAAAGGTCTTGTTTTTAACATTCTCTGTCACATTTATACGCTGCAGGTATCAAAGATCGATGTAAGAACAGCAGTACTTATTCTTTAAGTACCTTTTTCAAAGGCAACAGCTCAAAGAACCATGGGGAATGTTCTTGATTTAGGGTTTTTTGTTGAATTTACCTAATGTTTGGATCATTTTGCTTTTGTCAGCATATTTGTGAATTTTTATTTATATTTTTTTATCACCCTTTGTAAACATTCATCATTTGTGCTCTATTTTTGAATGTACTATTTTGTGTAATGCTGACCTTTTTATTGGTTTAATTTTGGGTTCAAATTGCTAAAGAATTAAAAAAATATATATTATTATTTTTTTTTAAAATTTTACCCACTTCACAGAATTGCTGTATTTTGTTAGTTTTCTGTATTGGTTGTAACCCAAGAGAATAAGGCATCAAGCTAACTTAATTTTTCCCACTTTACAAAAGGTTTACATCAAGGCAATGTCTTTCTGGTCCTGTGTGGTTGTTTATATGTAAATTTATATATTTTTTTTTTTAACAACTGAAAAATGTATAGAAATCCAAGCTGCCCCAGTAATTTAACAAAATATTGTGAAATATTACATGAGACCTTTGCAAAGTTAGAGGGGGGATTTTGTGTTCATTTCCTACTCAAGTCCTATGGTTGGAGACTAAATGGAATATCGCCTTCATATCTTCATGTTTAGCAACGCTGGAGACAGAGGGGGCTTCAATAAGCCTGGTGGTAAGTTCCTAAAGCGTTATCCATTGGTTAGTCCACTCGACTTTAATGTAGAGGCCATACATGCCTATGTGTCCTTAAAAGCTTTCATTTGGTGTGCCACTTTTGCCACTTAAAAAAAAAAAATCAAAGCAACAAAGTGTTCTGGTGGTTTATATTTGGTGTATTTATTTGGATTTCTTCAAAAGTTGACGTGTCCTTTGACAGAAGCGTCTTTTTTTTTTTTTAATTCTACATTTGACATTTCCATTTCATTCTGAGAATCAATTGTGGTCCAGGGTAATCCTGAAAATATTCACATCTTCTCAATGCATTTAATTCTGCTCAGGTTTTTTTTTTTTTTTTTTTATTTTTTTTTTTTTTTTGTCTTGACAGGTTGTCAGGTTTGTTTGTTAAGTTGTGATATAATTTTCTAATAGCACTTCTTGTTTTTCTTTGATTTGCGGAAACCCAGGACCCATGAGGGGTGGAATGGATCGTGACATGGGTACGTTTTCACTTGTTTTCTTCATGTACGCTGTTTAGACTATTAAAATTCATTCAATTGATCAAGAGATAGGAGAGCTTTCATTTATTGATTCAAATGCCGTTTTTTGTTTTCTTTATATTAATAGTGAGGGGAAAAAGAAGATTAAAGACAATCAATAACCCTGATTTACAGCAAATGTTGAATTGTTGCTAAACTCTGTTTGTCTCCCTTAAACACACAGGACATCCAGGAGAGCAGGACTCTGAGAACAGCACCATTTATATCACCGGTCTCACTGAGAATGCCACTCTACCAGAGATGGCTGACTTTTTCAAGCACACTGGAGCGATTCGGGTGAGAAAATGAATCTAGATGGTTAATTCTGAATAACTGGTTGGACCGTTTTAATGCTGACTTCTGTGTTTCTCTTACAGATAAATCGCCGTTTAAATCAACCAGCCATAAACATCTATACAGATAAAGACACCGGAAAACCAAAGGGTGATGCCACACTGTCCTATGAGGAACCTGCATTTGCCAAAGCTGCTGTTGAACATTTTGATGGTTTGTTTGATACTGCTTTTGTCATATTGCAATAACCTATACATCCTATATCAGATTTAGTTTTTTTCATTCTGCCACTTGAAATTTACATTTAAAAAAAAAAGGAAAGGAGTTCCAGGGCCGGAGATTAAAGGTCTCTATGGCTCGCCGGAAGCCCATGATTGGGGGAATGAGAGGTGGAATGCCAATGCGAGGTGGCCCTGGGATGGATCGTGGAGGTATGATAAATCCTCAAGTCATCAGGTGTCCTTAAACCAGAAGGTGTTTTTGTCTTTTGATGACTTTGTGCCTCTGCAGGTATGATGGGGAGAGGAGGCGAGAGAGGTGGCTTTCCCCCGCGTGGTGGCCCTCGAGGTGGTATGGGCTGGAACGGTGGCCCTCAAGCAGGCAATGTGCAGAAGAGAGCTGGAGACTGGGAATGTCCTAACTCGTGAGTGGTGCACTATACTAGATGAGCCCATTTGACTGCAGAATATGCATGAATGTAAATTTGGTGCTTTGTTTATTTTTTAGTGGCTGTGGAAATCAGAACTTCTCCTGGAGAATGGAGTGTAACCAATGTAAAGCTCCAAAACCCGAAGGCCTTGGAGCTCCTCCCTTCCCTCCCTCAGGTACAAGCAGATTAAGTCCACTATCATTTGGCTGTTATTAGTAATCTCTACTTGTCACTGAGTGTGTGGTTTAAACTATGTATGTGTGTCTGGTCTGTTTAAGGAGGTGAACGTGGCAGGGGTGGCATGAGGGGCGGCAGGGGAATGGATCGCGGTGGGCCAGGGGGAATGCGCGGTGGCTGGGGAGGAGATCGCGGAGGCTTCCGAGGCCGTGGTGGGATGGATAGGGGTGGATTCAGAGGAGGTAGCAGGGGTGGTCCTCCCATGGACAGAGGCAGAAGAGGCATGGGACCCCCAGGCAAGATGGAAATGAGGTGAGCATTACGTGCTGCAAGTGCAACAAATACAAAATGCTTTAGTCCTTGTGGTGCATATAGAGACCTTTTCTTTTGCTCTCTCAAACAGGGATCATCGTCAGGAGCGCAGAGAAAGACCCTACTGAGTTCACGCATCAAGCAAAAGGAAATTTACATAGAGGAAAAAATTTTAAAAGTCCTTTTTATTTATGATTCCATATTTATACATGGTTATCTCTTTTGCTTGCTTTAGTTTTTAATTTCAGTACCATTCTGGTTTTAGTTAAACAATTTGGTTTCTTTTCTTTTTGTATGTTATAATTGATTTCTTTTTATATAGAAAATTACTCAGTTGCCCTGTAGTCATTATTTTTGGGGATGTCCGTCTTGCATGTCTCTGTGTAGCTATATGTACTTTGAACAATTTTTTTTAAAAATAAACTTTTCCACCTCCACTTTTGCGTTTTGTCATTTTGTGTGCTGAAGTTGGCAGTAAATATTAAACTTATTTTATGAATGTTTACTCCATGTTTTTATTCTATTTATGGAGTAACCTATTGGCATGCACTGCAATGAGAAGTGGTCGTGCCCAACTGAGCCTGTTTTTGTTTTCCTTTCATTATTTCATGAAGTTTTGTTCTTTGCCACTGGCATACTTGGAATTGTGGAGCTGTTCATCGATGGATTTGCTCTTCAGTGTTCGGACTTTCAGCAGTGAAAATTTAACCACACTGAAATGAACTAAACTGAATTCAACTCTGAAAACTAGACTGACACAGTTTCAATTAACTAGAGCGTCTATGTTAAGCTGCTTTGACAATCTACATTGTAAAAGCGCTATAGAAATAAAGATGAATTGAATGAGTGCAATTCAGACTTGAACCGTTAGGTGGCTCAGTTGCTTAAGGTACACAAGATGTTTTTATCTGTCACGTGCATTAGAACAGATTTATCTGCTGAGTATTGTAGAAAATGATGCCAGCTTTTATCAGCATGACTAAGCCTCCATTAGAGCCTTCTGACGAACATTGTGTGGGTTTATTTGGATCTATGTCATCTGATTTCTAGCTTTTTTTTTTTTTTTTCAATAAAAAGCATTATTAGTTGAAGCATTCAATGTTATAATCCCAAATTGCAACCGTTAAAGATTATTGGCATTAAGTTTTTACAAATGTGCTACAGTGTTGAACTGTTCCATAAAGCAAGTTCAAACAGGTTTTCTATAAAGCGTTCAACCCTTCCCAAAGCTTTACTTCATCTGCAAAGCATGTGTTCACCAAAAGTTTGTTGAAGCATTGCTCTTGTTAATTGAAGTGTTGGCAGGAGCTGACAGGGTGATGCTTATACCAGCTTTAAGGAATTCTCACAAACCCCTTGTGTTCCTATCTAAATTTAATTACACTCAGAAATTGAATTAAGCAAAGGAAACTCTTAACAATTGACTTTCTAAACCTCAAAGAATGCTCTTTGACTTGCATCTGACGCCTTTTTAATGGACAGAGCCAAATGCTCACTTGCAAGAGAGCTGTGAAATGACTTGGGTTTTGTGCATGTGTTTACAGAAAAGCTGATTCATCCGGGCCTTGAAGAGTGATCTCATTCCTTCGCTAGCTGTGTGTCCTCCCCTCTGTCTAGCTCTCTTAAAGAAACAACCAACGCTTTTCAAATGAAAACAAGGGCCTCCCTTTGGCTGCACGGCTGCTGTTGGATTAATCTCTCAAACTGCAGCAGTCCAAGTCGAGCTGTTAAAGAACACACTGACTGGCATTAAGCAAAAAGAGCAGGAAGTAAAATGAATGAGAAGACAAAAGCAATTCCATTTGTGGTCCCAAATGGCAATTGTGTTACAGGATCATGAAGATAAAAAGACTGAACGGTGCACGAAAACACTGGTAATAACGTCTTATAGTTGGTATGTTCTTATATTTAGAGCAAAGAGGGAGTGTTTTAAATCTGCAGTTGGCTTTCTTGGTGTCATAGAGCAGAAGTGACTCTTTAAATGGGTTGACACTAGGGAGACTGGATTCTTGAGTCTTCCTCATGAGGATCATTGCTTATCCACTTGCATTAACATTACAATACATTAAAAGGAGGATTATATTAATCCATTTCAAGTGCTATTCCTTAACTTTATTTTGCCATTTCATTCACGGCATGTGGCCCTAAGTGACATGAGGTTGTTAAGAGTTGGGTTTCTGAAGACAGACTTTCACTTGTTCTACAGACATGGAATCGATTGTTTCAAGGAGACGAATGAACGGTGATTAACATCATGATGATGTCTTCATGTCTTTCCTTTGTCTGCCTATTCAGAATGGCCCCTTTCATTTGCTGATGACCAAGACCGTTGGCAGAGTAGTGTGAGTGAGCCTGCCCCGGACTGAAGGTTCGGAAACTAAACAGGAACAGAGCTTGTTGGATAGCCACATTAATTTAATATGACAGTCCTGATTAAAGTTTGGCAATTAGAGTTTTGGGGAATTTGGATCAAAGAAAGACTGGTGTTTCTGAGTAGTGGAGCAGATAGAGTGGCAAGTGCTTTAACAGTATTTTTCATTGATTTAAAAAAAAAGATAAAAAAAAGTGATTATTTTAAACTCTAAAGTAATGTTCACATGAGTAGAGCAAGAGTGTTGTTGTACATTAAGTATTTATGTGCTCACTGCTGCCTAAAGTGTGAATAGTGAATTGTGCCATTTTATTGCTGGCAACATAATCATAACTTGCAAAAAAGCCTCCCTACAACGTAGGAAGATTAGTTTAGAACTTAGTATGTTGAGTACTAGAGATAGTTCACCTAAAAATGATAACTCTGTCATCATTTGCTCACCCAACACTTGTTCCAAACTGTTTCTATTTTTGGGCATCACTTGAGGGTGAGTAAATGATTTTATTAAAGTAAAAGTAATAAAAGTTGTTATTTTTCAGTGACCTATTACTATCCACTTTTATTGTGTTCTCAGTGATGTTGTCGGCATTATAGGAAAATGTAAAGAAAGGTTAAATCATTTGTTGCTATTTTACACTGTTTGGCAGCCCAAAAATGTAATCATTTCGTGGCTTGAGTCTTGATAAGTAAATCGCGCCATTTTACTGCCAACATACTGGTACTACATTCGTGCCTCAGTCAGATCACTCCGCGGTCTCTCTATTTTCATAGAAGCTTATTTTGTGGTAGCGTTATGTAATTAAGCGGTAACTACGACGACTGTTAAAGGGTGTTCTTAGACACCTTGAGTATTGGAGTATTTGGAAAGCGTTAAACTTTTGAGCATTGACCAGAAGTTTAAAACAACAAGAAGACACTGGTCGAAGGAGCAAACCAGGCTACGGGTAGCTTATGTTAGACGCTGAGTTGGATGTCATTGTAGCTAATCTTATGTTTATTAACTGGTCCACAGAAATAAGTAACATTAACGGCAGTTAGAAATCTCTAAAGTAATTTGGTAATGTTAATTGTTGTAGTGTTTGTCTTGTTGCTAAAACAATTTGCGTTCTTGTTAGACTATACTTCTTTTTTTTTTTTTTACCAGAAACTTTGAACTAATATAAACTGTATATTTTATACACAATTCTATGTATTACTTGATATTTTGTATTATTATATTTAATTGACGAATAGTCGTGTAAAAGTCGGGAAATATTACAATATCCTTTGTCGCACTGTATAGCTGCACATTATGCTTATGGCCCTGCCATAATTCATAACATGAAGGCATATAAGAGTGCGATTAATTACATCAGAGATAGTTTGCCTCTACTTGCTTTCTTAATCAAGCACGTGGACTGATTTGAACAGACAAGCAACGCGTGCAAACAGCCTAATACATGATCAAATATTCGCGCCGATTACACCTCATCGACTTTGCAAGCATGATATAATCAGTGAATGCCTACTGTTCCCATCAACTCGCGTGCAAATCATAGATAAATGATAAGCCAAAGCAACGTCCATGTTTCTATTTTCGCTCGGCTTGCGCTGTCATCAAAAAACAAACTGTATTTGACTAAAAATGATCGTTAATATCAACTGAATGTCAGATGCAAATATAAACGGTTTGGCCGTTGCTGGCGGCTTCTGCAATTGAAATAAATGGGATGCGCAAGGATAAAGTTGCCGTTGATCCTCTAATGAGATGTAGGCTAACTCAATGTATAAGCCACTGCAGCTCAGCGCGTGTGCAGGAGGCGGCGCATAGGACGGTCGGATCGTTTCCAACTGACGAAGATTATTATTATTAAAGTGTCCCAGTAGTCCGGGCTGTCTTCCTGCCTCCATCGGCCATGCGTCCTCCCGGTGTAAACGACTGAATAAACGAGGCGTTGCGGAGCGCTGTTAGCCAATGCGGACGCTCCTCACGCGAGAGAGCGTCGACTGGGATAGTCTGCCGTCGAGCTGTCAGGTACGGATGATAATTGTCATGTTTCTGTTTCGGTCTGGACTTCCACAGAGGGAATGAGTAATCGCTATGTGCTCATCTAAGGAGGCGGGTATCTCTCAGACATCCGGAATCCATCGCGGAATCCCACAGCTGTACAGCGCGGCCGAGAGTCACAGCGGCCCCCTCTAGGAGCTCCTACCGCGCGTCGTTATGCCATTCCCAGCGCTGTTTATGGAGGATTACTGTAGGCGACAGGCGTGCGTCATTTCGTGCCTTGATTGATTAACGTTTTCCCATAATATGGCCGATCAGAGCAACATTCAGTCAGCCGCCTCCAAAAGCATCAGGCCGTTCAAATCCAGCGAGGAGTACCTGTATGCCATGAAGGAGGATCTGGCGGAATGGCTAAACACGTTGTACGATCTGGACATCACGGCGGACACTTTTATGGAGGGTCTGGAGACCGGCTGCGCGCTCTGCCGGCATGCCAATTACGTGAACCGCGCCGCGCACGAATTCAAGGCGAACTATCCAGATGCGGCGCTTTCTTTGCGGATACCCAGCAAGGACGTGGTCTTCCAGTCGAGGAATGTCATTCCCGGTTCGTTTTTGGCCAGAGACAACGTGTCTAATTTCATCGGCTGGTGCAGGCAGGAGCTCTGGATCAAAGATGTGCTCATGTTTGAGACCAACGACGTGGTGGAGAGGTGCAACGAGAAGAACTTCGTGCTGTGCCTGCTGGAAGTGGCGCGCCGCGGGGCCAAATTCGGCATGCTGGCCCCCATGTTGATTCAACTGGAGGAGGAGATCGAGGAGGAGATCCGGGACCAGGAGAACCTGACGGAGGCAATGGGGGAGACCGAGGTGTCCGATAGCCCGCCGAAAAGGACATACAGTCGCAAGCAGAGCATCGGTGAGCCCGACCCGCAGCTGTTGGCCCGCTGGCGGGAGCAGCAGAAGAGAGTCCTGCTGGACATGCGCAACCTGGACGAGCTGGTGAGTTTGACAGCTGTCAGCACAGCCTCTTGGGTTCATGATAATCACAACTACTGGATTATTAATCCACTGATGGGTTATATACCAGTAGAGATTAAACTATGTTGGCAGTGGTTCAACACTTGTTGCGTTTAAAACGCGTCCTACATACAAAACTATTAGAAATAACTATTAGTGAAGTGATTATGTTGATTTGTGGTGTCAGTGTGTTACACTGTGTGATTATTTGACTAGAAACTACACACAGGTTATGGAAAGGTTCTTCCCTAGCTTCTGACCTTTCAGTGCTACTGTAGATTTTCTCTCAGATAGCACTTCACATCACAAATTTCAGCTTAGAAAGAGCAAATTAGTGCATCTTATTTCACTGAATTTTGCAATAACAACAAAACCCACTTGAAATATAATTATAAAAAATATATATTAAAAAAAAAAAATATATATATAGTAATAAAATAACTTATTCTTGTATTTCTTATGATCTGATCACACAAAAATGCCTTTCCTCAATATTTGACCCTACAGTTCCTGTACAGAATAGAAATAAATTAAACATTTGTGAACACATTCAAAAGTGAGGCAAAATAAAAGTCATCATTCATTGTGGAGCACTTTTTTCAGTAATTCACTTGCTTTCTCAAGGTCTCACAGCCAAATGTTATTGTTTTTTTTTAAAGTTATTCTTCGTTATACTCAGTCCTGAGTTTGAAACCATTTCACTTTATTTGTGAGATTGAATCGCTGATTTATAAAGAATTATTACTGAAATTCTGGGCTGGATTTGAGTGACCCATGTTGAGTAAAAACAAGAGCAAGAGGGTTCACACAAACAAACTCTATTCCAGATTGATCCAAAATAGTTCCTTGATACTTTTATTTGTTCAGTCTTTTATCCAGAATCAGTGATTGACATAATCTAGTCTTGTGAGTACATTTCTGTGTGTTTTCGAGAGTGCAGGATGAAAGGTCAGAGAGTGTGTGATTTGTATTGGAGCTGCGTGAGCCTGCATGTTTTGCTTTCCTCCTGCTCATGTAGAATGTTGACAGTCCATCACATATCTCACCTAGATGCGTTCTTGAGGAGGTTAAAGGTTGTTTCTTTAGGATCAGGTATCGGATCCTGGTCTGTGTTAGCCAACTGACAGGCTAAGACAGATAAATATTTAAAAACTGCGTGACTGATAAACACGCTTTATTTGATTAACTTATTTGCCTTAGCCAGAAAATCAAACATGGCTGAGTTTCAGAAGGATACTCCTTCAATTTGCATTGTCCTTTTGCCAGTCTTGAAGATCTGCTCTCAGTTATGCTGACATCCAAATGTTTATAGGAACTACAGGGGGAAATTTGCAATCTCCCACAAGCACTGGTGCTCAGGGACTTCATTTGACTGCGTTTCTGTTACTGTGTGCCACTGGACAACTTTGGTTATTTACCTCTGGAAGTCCTCCTCTTCACTCCTTTTAATTTCACCACTTAAACCTGTCAACAGATGCATCATGCCAAAGATCAATGTGCAAACAACCCTTATCTGCGCTTGCATTATAAATTGAGCTGTTGATCTAGTGTTGGTCCATCAGAGAAATGGCAGTCAGCTCTTATGAATGTGTAAGCATCTTTTCCCTGAGCATGAACTGCTAGCATCAGCACAAGTTCAGGCAGAATGAAGAAACCGTGGACGTCAAGTGATTTTAAATCATTCCATAGCATTTTTTTACCGAATGTATGGCTAATATTAAAGTGTACACTTTGAGATTTGTCTGGTGTCTGGCACAGTAGTAGACACATTTGATTGGTCCCTTTTTATGGCTGACCTTGTCTGGATTGTCTAGCGCAGCTGCTAGTCATCTTATCCAGTGAGCCATGTTGCCGAACAGAGCAGCTGGCTTTCTCCAGCAGAGATGGCGTGGATTCAGTGACAGGCAGCAAGTCCAAACACTGCAACATCATCACAGTAAAGCTTCAGGACATACTGGAGCTCTCAGCAGAATTCAGTCATCAAACACTCTCTCCTCATGTCTTCTGTATCGGTCTGTCTGTCTGTTTGTGTGTGTGTGTGTGTGTGTGTGTGTGTGTGTGTGTGTGTGT
>CAIGQV010016645.1:12758755-12775462 GCA_903798115.1 Danio jaintianensis
TCTCTCTCTCTCTCTCTCTCTCTCTCTCTCTCTCTCTCTCTCTCTCTCTTTCTCTCTCTCTGCATATTTCCCATGTAAACTCATCTTTTTTTTCTTAGGATGCTCATTCTGATTTATGCCTTTAATTTTGGCTGTGCTAAGACGTATTTCTTTGTGGTTTGCTGCAGTAATACTCTGTTATCAGAACTAGTTGTCATTTCACACAGCACCTGTCTAAGCTCAGCTTTTGTTTTGTGTGCACATTATGTGTATGTACATTCATGTTTAGGTGAGCATGTGGAGCTGGTTGCGTGTGCAGTCGTGTCTGTATCTGCTCATTGTGGTTTCTTAACTCTGTTGGTGGCTGATGGAATCACAGCATGGATGCCATTCCTATTACAGTTTGTTTTTTGAATGACCTGCAAGACAAGTAGAGATGTGAGCTCATTGTTTCTGTACTTGTGCTATGGTAATGCAGTGGTATTCTGTGTGTGGTAGTATCATAGAATGAGAAATATACAAGTAAAATTTAAATATATTTTCGTTTAAATCATATTTAACAGTAAATCTGATGACAATATGACAGTAATCCAGTTGAAAAGTAAGGATTTTATTGAAGTGGGTGAACTGAATCAATGCACTGACACATATTTTATCTGTTTAATGTAATTAGTTTTCCAATGTGTTAATGATATTATGACATCAAGTTATTTTACAATGGTGTGCTTTTTTAGTTATTGGCTAGAGGGGATAAAATGTATGGCTCAAATGGTGCTTTTTCATAACTTATTGTTCACCCAAAATGAAAATGTACTCACCCTCAAGTGTTTCCAAACCTGTATGACTTTATAAGTTGAAGTTTATGAACCTGTAACCATTGACTTCCATAGTAGGAAAAACAACTATTATTGAAGTCCTTGGTTACAGGTTTTCAACATTTAAAAAATATATATCTTCTTTTGTGTTTAACAGAAGAATGGAACTCATAAGGGTTTTGAAAACACTTGGGGGTGAGTACATTTTCAAAACAGTGGAGGATGAGTAAATGACATCAGAATTTAGCATTTTTGTGTGAACTATCCCTTTAAGCAATGTTGCATATTTTTGCACAGTTTTTTGGCTAAAAATGGAATCTTTTTATGTGTTTTGGCTATTAATATTCACAACATTGGCATTCCGTGGGCCTGAAGAACGTTTAATAATGTGTTTCAAAGCTCAAGGTTTTTAAATACAATAATCTCATCATTTTGTAAACCACAAAAATGTTCAGTCTATAGGTATAAGCAAGTACTTTACAACTTAATAAAAACTATGGCAGACCTCAGGACCATTTTTGTATGCAGACATACAAAAGATAGTTTTTTTGTTTTTTATAAAGTGGCATCACCAAATACCACATAGCATTCATAATCAGCATTTTTAGCCATTTTCCCAGACCCATGTAAAAAGAAGATTCAACAACATTGTCATCTTTGCTTAAAACCTTTTAAAAACCTTTGTTATACAAGTGCATCATTGTCATTATCATTGTAAACAGTTTTTGTTGTTTGTTAGCAGAAACAATGCATATTGAATCTAATTTATGATTATTTTGTTAATTAAAACTATTATTATTTCAACCCAGGCTCATTCTGAAAATGTACCGCTATATACATTTCTGGAGAGCGCCAAATACGTCCCAGGAGCTACTTTTTTTGCAGTTCTCGCCTGCTGTTCTCGCGTAAATCCACTAGAGGCCGCTGTTGACTGACTATCGACTGACTAAATGACTGACTTGACTGACTCACCCTCCTCCTTCTCAAAACCCAACCAATAGTGTTTTCAAAAGCACCGATTGACCCGCCCACCCACTTCCCTAAACCCAACAACAGTTTTAAAAAGCAATCCAGGAAAAAAAAAAGCCCTCGCCTGATTTTTACCACGTTTTTCAGATTTTACCACATTCTCACCCTGTTATTTACTTGTTTATTTTATTTTTTGGCTTCTGTTTTTTGTCTTACCTGCTTTCTGGAACCGTTCTTCGCCAGACTCAAAACCCATCATCGTGGTCAACTCCAATCTGCGTCTCAAGTCCATTGACGTACATGGCAAGCTAACTGGACAAACTGGTAACAGCGGGAAATCTGTCCATAAAGGAGGTAAGCGGTCAGCTAGTAAGCGTGAAAAGGAATGGCGTCATACTACCCCGTAGCCTAAAGACGAAATGCAGCCATACGTACTTCTGGCTACATAATTCGCAATCTCCAGGAATGTATATAGGGCTACGTTTTCAGAGTGAGCCTGTGTTGTATTATTTGTTTACTTTACCACTAAATACAATTAAGTGATATAGATATCAATTCTGAGTGTGCCTCACACTGGTGAGTGGGCTTGACAAACCACCGGTAGAAAACACTCTTTCATCTCTCTGACTCTTTAACCGACACTTGCACAAGTTTTGTACCAGACACGTTCTTACAATCACTACATATAAAAAAAAAACGTCCTGTGCTTCACACAGGTGAGTGGGCTTAACAAACCACCTGTAGAAACACTCTTCTCTCTCTCTCTCTTAAACAAAACACCCCTCCTAACTCTAGCACTTCTTTTCTGAGCACAAACAGTTCCTTTGTATAACTAGCACTTCTTGAGTGTATTGCCTGTTCTTGTTGAATCACTGAATGCCTCCTCAATTGTGAATCACTTTGGACAAAAGCGTCTGCTAAATGACTAAATGTAAATGTAAGTGTAATGAAACTGCCACTGATTTCACACTGCACAATGACACTACAGTTGAGTTCAGTATTTGAATAGCTTAATGACCTCTGCATGTTTTTTGTCCCTTGTGGTCTGATATAGATTTTCCGTGACCAAATTTTACTATGGCTAAGATATGAAAATGTGTTACCTAATCTGTACAGTAAGTTGTGAGAAAAACAAATGTGAGAAAGACATTGTCAGATGATATGTAGCTGGAGAGATTTTTACACTGTGTGCAATTTAAGTCATGTGAATTTTATATGTGACCACATTCAGACTCGAAAATCACCTGATGTTCCTGGTACTTGTATAAAATTATAGCTCAGTCTGTCTCCCTAAACTTAGCTTTGGTTTTTGTCATAAAGCCTTGAAATAAAAGGCCAAGCTTGTGATAGTCTTATGCCGAGGCTTGTGAGGAGGACTTTCTTTCTTTAGTTCTTAGACAGGACGCGTATTTCACTTTGCCCTTGAGCACAAGCCACAACAAGCCTTCATAGTGCACTAACTCCAGTTTGACCTTCAGATTTCAGTGTACATCTTAGCTTACTTGACTAAACAGAAATCATCCTGCCATGTTATCTAAATTTAGGTCACTATTTGAATGGGAACATTTAGTTCATGCTAAGCCTTTCATTTTTTGCCCAATTATTCGAAGCAGCTGGTTTTTCTGGTTGGGCAAGTGTTCATCTGTATGCCTCTGAGGAAATATGTGGTGTTTTGGGTTTTGGTGGTGGAAGGACTGTCGTTTTAATTGCGGTTGACAATCAGATAAGAGATCTGTGTGAATGTAAGTGTCTGTGGGGGTTTCCCCTATGTTTTCCCACCATCTGTAAGTATACTGGCAAAGCACACTCCTCTTTGCGATACAATTCCATATCACCGATCACTGCTTGCTGAAACTTAAAATGTCATGAATGTCCTTTGGCTTCGGCTTAAAGGGATAGTTCACCAAAAAAGTATTTTGTCATTATTTATTCAACCAAATCCACATGTGATATCAAACCTGTCAAACCCACTCTCTAGCTGCGTCCAAAACTCTAAAATTCTCTCTTTGGAGGTAGCATTTCAAGGTGGGAAGACATCGAATACAAATTCTGATTCACTTCCTGTCTCAGGAGGTGCCGCCTTCTGATCAAATTTTGAAGGCAGCACAGATGTGTTCTTCGCTGCCCCTTATATTTCACAATCCTGTGCATAACATTTCTGACTGTTGAACTAAAAAAAAAAAAGATGGCATCTCGAAGCACCACTAGGGTTTTATGCAGATCCATTCCAACTGCAGAATCTCCCAATCAAGCTAACATTATAAATACTTTCCAAATAGAGATATAAATTCATCTGGTGAAATTGTATTCATATCACAGTATATATTGCAGAATAACAAAATGTCGCAATGTTAGTTTTTTCCAATATCGTGCAGCCCTAATAGAAATAGTAATTTTACTCTCTTTTGATATTACTATTACTTTTAATAGTAAAAAAACAAAGACAATCATCCATTATTTACAATTAAAAGCACAAGAAAAAAGATGTGTTTTTGTGTGTAGGCAGTTCTGATAGGTAGTGGCAGTTTATTTCATAGCTTTGGACCTACTACTGCAAAGGCTCTATCACCCCTACTCTGTGTGTAAGGCTGCATGTTCACCGAAGTTTTTTTTTTCCTGCAGAAATGTGAGTACTGTTCAAAAAATGTGATTTTACACACCAGTGTTTTTTTCAGTCAGGTGCCGTTGCAAGTTGTTGTAGTGGTGGCAATAGGTGCGTGTCCTGCCCCTCCTCCACAGTGATTTGGCGGCTAGCTCAAAGGTGACACTGATAGACACTGTGTTTTTCAACTTGCAAGGCTTAAAAAAATGCCAAGCGCTCAGCACTGAGCATAAAATGCCTGCTCAGCGCCTCGCTATTCTGCAGGCGCTCAAAAAACATGTAGCTACCATTGACAACAATAGAAAGCAAACGCTCAGCTTGAGAAAGAGGACACAGCCTAAACATATGTTTTTGACCAATGTTTTCCAGTATTGTAGTAAGCAAATATGTCCTTAGTTATCATCAAAGCTCCCTCTGTTTTGATAAACAAGGTTAAATGGTTATGTTGTCTCAGAAGTCTGTCTGAATTAGTTTTTACGAGGTGACCTTTGTGCACAAACGCTGCCTCCAGAGTCACTTCCTGATGCAACAAGTCTGCTGCCTAAACTTTTGGCTCTGTTCTGTTTTCATTCATTCATTTTCTTTTTGGCTTAGTCCCTTTATTAATCAGGGATCGCCACAGCGGAATGAACCGCCAACTTATTCAGCATATGTTTTACGCAGCGGATGCCCTTCCAGGTGCAACCCATCACTGGGAAACACCCATACACTCTCATTCACATACATAGAGTACGGACAATTTAGCTTACCCAAATTACCTATACAGCCTTTGTCTTGACTTGTCTTTGGACTGTGGGGGAAAACGGGGCACCCGGAGAAAACCCACGCGAACACGGGAAGAACATGCAAACTCCACACAGAAATGCCAACTGACCCAGCCGAGGCTCGGACCAGCGACCTTCTTTCTGTGAGGCGACAGCGCTACCCACTGCACCACCGCACTGCCTCTGTTCTGTTTTGTTGTTTTGTTTTGTTCTGTTTTGTTTAAAAAAAAAACTTCATATTGTTTCAGTTGGAATTCTCACACAGAATTCAAATTTTTGTGTGAATTATCATCTTAAGTAAGAAATAAAATCCTTTCTGTGGCTGTCTAAAATGCTCAACCTTAAACTGAACTATATTATGGAATGATTTTAAATGTCTGCACTTTATTGTTTGTCATGCATGAGGCTCATTTCAGCTGATATATCTCAATTCACCCCCACTCCATGTAAAAAAATGTGTCTTGTTTTGCTAGACACCCCTGAAGCCCTGAACGGTGCGTTAAATTCAAGGCATGATCATATTTAGGTTGGAATCCACCCACCCTCTATCTCCTGATGAAATCAGATATAAACTTCTCAGCAACAGATTTCTCATTCTTGCACAATTGAAACAACAAACGTTTTTCTGTGAGGTATTTGGCTCAAACAGCACCATATTGTTTAAATATTGTGACTGTGCAGTAAAAGGTATCTGATAAATGTTATGTAAAGCGCTTTAAGAACACCTGCCCTTTAAACACTTTCTATTCAAAGCTGTGATCTGAACTTACGGAACATATGAAAATGAGAATATTTTGGAACGTTTGGAGGAAAAGAAAAACCACTGTATCTTTTTTTTTACTTCAGTATTTTGCTGCTCTAGTATGCAGGTGGCACGTGGAATAACAAACGGTATATTATCTTGTGTTCGGATGTCGCTGATTTCTGGTAACACAATCTTGTAAGACAGTTATGGGAGATGATTTAGCCAAAGCATTTTGATTTTGGCTTAAGCATTTCAGAATTAAAACAACATTTTGATATGATGTGCATTGAGATTGGTCAGATTATTTTAGTCATCCATTACATGATCTGTTTTTTTGTTGTTGTTGTTGTTGTTTACGTATGTATCCATCTCAATTTATTACAAGTTTTTTTTCTAAATGCATTTTAAGAGTTTATGCAGTTGATATTATAACCCCAAAGGGTAACACTCTACTTGAAGGGGTGTTCAATAAACTCTCATAATCATGACATGACACATCACAAGATTGTGATTGAGATTTTATGCAAGCTTATAACAACTGTCATTAAGTGTCATTCACTCAGTTATGTCATTTTAAATGCAAAGATGACATTGTTTGTTATGACAACTTATTTTCATTCATTCATTTTCTTTTCGGCTTAGTCCCTTTATTAATCAGGGGTCGCTACAGTGGAATGAACCGCCAACTTATCCAGCATATGTTTTACACAGCGGATGCCTATCCAGCTGCAACCCATCACTGGGAAACACCCATACACTCTCATACACTATGGACAATTTAGCTTACCCAAATCACCTATACCGCATGTCTTTAGACTGTGGGGGAAACCGGAGCACCCGGAGGAAACCCAGGTGAACACGGAGAGAACATGCAAACTCCACACAGAAAGTTATGACAACTTGACATAAACAAATACATCAAAAATCGTTTTGGTCTTTGCCATTACAACTTGAGATTACCAAGACAACAAAAATCGTCATAAATCTGTCATAAATATGATTTTCATGAAGCCATTATAAATGTCATGAAATTTATAACAGCATCATTAATATTTTTCTTCAACTACGGTGGTACAAGCTGAATTTGTCATTAAAATATCATTGAATATTAATGACGCATATAAAAATTATTTGACAGGGTTATGACACTTTTAGTTAAACATTTTTTTGACAGTTTGTTCCACCAAATGACAATCATGTTTATGACTGATTTATAACAGGTTATGTTGTCTTTAACAAGTTGTCATAACAAACAATGTCATCTTTGCATTTATAAAGTCAAAACTGAGCAAATAACACTTAATAACAGTTGTCATAAGCATGCATAAAATCTCATTCACATATGAAAACAAAGCTACAGTCATTAGAAAAAGAGTCCTAAAAAAACAGGCTGCGTTTTTTAAGTGTGAAGGCAAGTCTGCCACTATTTTTCTCTTCAGCCGAGAGAAAACAGCATCTGTTTAGACAGAACTCTTCTGAGACACTTGGTCACGCGATTACTGAGAACCGATTCCACTACTCCAAAACAGTCCACACCTAGGGCCTTTCTATATCTTAGCCGGAAGGGTCCTTCAGTCATTCACCCAGCTGCCCTACGGCATGTCACCTCTGTCAGAGTTTGTGTGTGTGTGTGTGTGTGTGTGTATCAGGTAGCCTGCAGTTATCAGAGAGGCAGATACAGCTCACTATCTTTCAGATGCTCCATTTCCCGCTCTGCATCTCCAGGCTGGCGCACCCAGCGCTGTGTCTTTGATTCGGGCTCCCTCAGTGCTGTTCTGGAGGAAGCAGAGTGATAAACAGAGCTTTCCCTCCAGACACTCACACACTCAGGCAAAACAGCAGCCCTGATAACAGACCTTAGGATAGTTGGCTGGTACAACCAAAAACAAAACAAAGATGAGGCCTCATAGCACACAAGTTCATGGGTGTTTCTTTTCTCTTTTTTTTTTGTTTTCATTTTCATTTATTCTTTTTACAGAGTAATTACTATGATGTACTGAGCAATATTAATTAAGTTCATGTACTTATACTGTACATGTTTGGGGTTAGGATCAGCGTTGCATTTAGGGTTAGTTGCAAGTAATTACAGACAAGTAAGGTTAGATTTGGGGGTGGGTTCAGCATTAGTACTTAGTTATTACCAAGTTATTGTAATTATTATAACAAGTATATAGTTGTGGAACTGGACTGGAAAATAAAGTGCTACCGTTATTCAACTTTATTTCTAGAGCACATTTAAGTTCAACCTCAGACGGCCATGGTTACACTATTTTACAGTAGGTGTACTTAACGTGTACTTATTGTGTTTTTACCTTAGAAAGTACTGGGTTATGTAATGTCACTAGATGGGTTATGGTTAGATTTAGGTGTATGTTTAGGGATAGTATCTTATTACCCAGTTTATATAAGGATTATGATGGGTAAATAGTATGTAGGATACTGTATGTACAGAAGTGTTACAGAAATATTAAATTCAGTTCAATTTTATTTGTGTAACAGTTTTTACAGTAATAAATCATTTATATAATTTGATTTAGTCTTTAAATTTTGAAATTATTCTTTCCATGAATTTTATATTATAATATACAAATTTTTTTTTTTTAATACTGAAACATTATATATTTAAGAGCATTGACTATTTTTTCTTTCTACTAATGATATCAATGGCTGCTTTTTCCTAACATTTTTCTGAATATCTTGTTTTGTGTTCAGTACGAAGAAATTCAACAGACGAAGTGTCTTAGTGTCCCACCAGTGACGATATACAGCCATATCGCACTGCTACTCGTGTGATATTGCGTTTATTCAACAGTTCGACGGCATAATCGTGTATATAAAAAAGAAAATCAAACACGGAGAGTCTCAAAAACCCTTTTGTACGAGGAACTACTTTATCCGCCGTTCATACACATCTGCAGCTGACATCAGAACAGCAGGAACCGTTGCTACTTTACCCACGTCACTTTAGAACTAGTATTTGAATGATTCTAGCTTATTGTCTAAACTGATGACAAAACAGGTGATTTAGCTCACATTTTAAGACTATAAGGCTGAACGGCATGAAATGCCATCAGTCTACAGAGATTTCCCAGTATTTCTCTGTTGTACGAAGAAATTCATAAATGTTTTGAACCACTTGAGTGTGACTAATTGGTGAGGACATTTTTCACTTTTGGGTGAACTATCCCTTTAAGATTGCATTTCTTCATCATTTACAGGAAAATGAATCCTAGTCAGTGAAAGTTTTATTAATGCTGATGTCTTTTAGAAATCACACTTCAGATTGGATAAATGTCTCACCAGTGCTAAATAACTTAAGCAGTGTTAATTTCATTTTATTTCAGTGAATTTGTCACAGTTGCCAGCCCTGTTCATTATCAAATCCATTCATTCAGATGCCCTCTTGTCTCCTCTTCTGCATCAGGTGTCCATCTCTCTCAGTCTGCCAGTATGTTCTTCAGGACATACCTGTATCCATAACACAGACTGTAGTTATCAGAGAGATATGTTATATGGCTTGTTCTGTCTCCTGTATGGTTCTCTGCTCTTATCACAATTTCCAGAGCAATGCAGAAGCAGCGTTTTCCCAGTCTATAACAGAAACGTCTCATTGTCTGCAATGTTTACATTGTGTGTATGCTGCTGACAGTAGATGGTAGCCATTTAAATAACATCTACACTTCTCACATTTGGCAAGGGCGGTTTCTCATGCTAAAATCAACAAAAATATGCTGTGAAAACGTTACAGGGAGTCCAGTTTAGCTACAAAGCTCTGTGTACACATGATTCTTCTCTAATTGAGCATAGAGGTTCAATATTTAGTACTTCTGTAGTCTTTAATTGTATTCCCTCATGTCCATTTATGCTGTTTGAAGTCAATTTCTGCTTTTATTGCATTCAAGTTTCTAATAATTCTCAGTAGCTGACTTCTGACATCTATTAAAAATGTATGGTTGTTACTAAAAGAAACACTAGTCTGTAATAGGCTGTTTTTGCGGCTGCGTTTTTTTAAATTGCATGGTTTGTGTTATGATTGGCCAACCTGTTCATGTTTAAAATTAGTAACAGCTAGGCATATGACAGTGTCAAAAGCTTTTGTTGCTGTAATTATTAGAACTCTGCTGATGTATTACCTTTTTATATAAATGTTTAGAGTAAACAGATGTTTAAAACAAATTAAACGAAAAGAGGTAAAAGAGGTAACACTTTACAATAACATTAACTAACATTAATGCTGGGTTCAGAACAAATTGTAGAGCACCGCGTCACTTCTTCTAGTTTTGAATTATTTGATCTTGTGTGGAAGACACAATTCCAACGATTTCCATCTTCATTGTAAACACATTTTATATTCTGCGTCATTTCATTCATTTCATTATATTCTGCGTTCACTTTCATTCACCTATATTCAAACGTTTGCACTGACTCTGTGTGTTTATCACAAAATATAATATTAAATATCGGCACGTCTAGTAAGAATATTTGTTTACAATGTTGATGGCTATGATAATTTTAATAGAAGCCTTTTGGTTTTGTCACATCACTTACATGTGGTTTAGATACAATGTAATGGAAAGAAACCATAAAGAGTCACTGCTTACTGACTTTCCAGAGCAGATGTCTAGACAAAGAGAGTGAAGCATGAGAGACACAAAACTCAAAGAGAGAGAGAGAGAGAGAGAGAGAGAGAGAGAGAGAGAGAGAGTCTGTATAAAAGCTCATTCTGGCTCTGTGGTAACAATCAAACACATGCTGTCTAAATAGACATGAAGTTCGGTCTAATTATAGAATATTCTAGCTTTTAGTCTCTAATCTTCCCAGCAGGCCAATAATGTGGAAAATGAAAATTATTAAAAGGGAGTTCTAGAGCCTCCAAGTCAAACTACAGTCAGTCAAGTCTCACCGGCTGTGTTTGTGGCAGTAAATCTGGTCCATTATGCCAGCAGAAATCTGCCATCTCTCGGCTGTGGAAACTCCATGTCCATGTAGCACAAGGATGAGTTTCCTTGTGTTTGCACAAGTGGTCCAATGTGAAATCAAGGTTTTCAGAACAATAGTTCACACACGTTAATGTGTGCTGTTGAATTTCATTTATTCATTCATTCATTTTCTTTTCGGCTTAGTCCCTTTATTAATCTGGGGTCGCCACAGCGGAATGAACATATGTTTTACGCAACGGATGCCCTTCCAGCTGCAACCCATCACTGGGAAAGAATTTCATTTATGTTCTTTTTTTTATGGTCAGAATAATAGTTTTGCTAAAATCATGTAAATTCTAAATCAAATACTTTTGCAATGCAAAAATTGTTATTTTTAAATTAATAGTAACTTTTTTTGGATTCTTTAAAACCGAAACTAAGAGAATTATTTAACTACTAGAATAGCCATAGCAGTCATTCTGACTGTTCATATAAAACTGTAAAACTTTGTTACGTCATATTTACATTCAAAACTTCTATTGAGATTTTAGAATTAAGCCTTGGATGTCATCATATTTTGTGAAACCATTTCCCTAAAGATATAATCTTTTGATAATATAGCCTATAATTGCGTGTGAGTTATTAGACCCCTGTCCAGCAAGCGGAAGAGCAGTTTTTTCAATGCAGGGAAAATTATGTTTTTGAAAGACTTTTCTGAAACAAAATTATTTTTTGCTATCAGAAAACTATGTTTTTGGTTAGCAGATAGTTGCTAGGCAACAGAGGCATGCATATTCAAAGGCACGTAAAAAAGAAGCAATGTACATGTAGGAAAAGTCAGGGCACTATAGTTAATATGGGTTTTATTTTAACAAAGTTTTTAAATTGGCTAATTCAAAATGACTGCCTCAGTAATTGTAGTGTTAATATAAAATCATCTTTTTCTTTTGGATTGCAATAGAACACTGACATCAATCTTTATAAGATACACCCATATACAGACATTGACATTTAATGAGTGATAATTGCTCCTTATTTGCTGACTAAGTGTCTGTGTCTTCATCCTTTATGAAATGACAAAGGTGTGTATGTGAGTCAGAGTTTTGTTTTGCTGAGTTTCAACCCTGTCCTCGCATTGCTTCTCTCTTGTCGGATCTTGATTGATCCTCTGGACTTTTGCCCTGTTTGTTGTGCTGGTGCCACATTCATTTACGCCAGTCTTTTCAAAGACAACAAACAACATCAGAGTGAGCTAGAGAGAATGAGAGTCTGTGCAAATCCACAAACACTCCACCCAGCGCAGTGCTTTCAACCAGCCTGACCGTTTTGAATCACAATATACACTGTTACGTCACTCTCTTTCACATCCAGAATTACGTTTTACCCATATGTGGCTGTGAGTTAATCATTGGGCAAGTCCCAGATTCTCATCAGGATATGACGCAACTTCAGGCTCTTTGTTTCTCTGTTTGTGCTTTGGAGAGAGCGAGAGATGCATAAAGAAAGAGAGAGACTGTTTATTTTCCCCAGGGAGGGATTTGGTTAAGGTGTGACAGGAATTGGAAAGGTCGGGCTCTTACGGTGAGTCAATCACCTCAGGAACTCAGGAGAGTCAATAACAGACCGACCTATGATGCGTCTCATATAAGTTACATTCACACGCTTATACATGCTCCCAGCATCCTTTACTCTCTGGCGCAGAGTTGAAGTGAGGTGAGGGATGTGACTCAGTGTTTCTCACAGGAAACTGCTTCTGTTCAGGTGCTGCTGAACATCCAGTGGAACGAGTGTGACTAAATGCCTTTTATAGTCTACAGTGAGCTAGTAAACAACTAAAGGCTAAAAAATGACTCCACATTTGTAGATTGTTTGTGTATTTCAGCTTTCCTGAGATTAATTAAGAAAAAAGACGTTATTTTGTAGGGGTGTCAAAATTAATTGTTTCAGTCATAGGGGTGTAAGAAAGAACTCGCTAGACAAGGCTCAGAAATCGAGCGGGATATTTATATTTGTTTATTTGCTATAAATGCTCATGTTGTTCTGTGCATATACTTGAGTTTTTAAAGGTACAGTTTATATATCTGGCTGTTTGTATTAAAGGACAAAATTGTATTACAAATATTATATAAATATAAATATATTTATAAATTTTAATACAAGAATTGCTGTGCTGTGAAGAAAATATAAAATTGTTTATGGAAAGCATCATCAATGCACCGTGATGCACCGAGATATCAAATTGAACCAAATCGATGGCATGATAATCGTAACCGAACCGAACCATGAGACCAGTGTAGGTTCACACCTCTATTATTTTGAATCATTTACATTTTGCATGTAGGTATGTTGATTTTTAGATATTACAAGTATTATGTGTGTGTTTGTTTTTATTTATGCTGTGTGTTTGTTTTTCAATCTCTGAATTACTTGGTAATGCCATGTTTTAAGTCCTTTTGGGTTGACACAAACTACGTTTTCTTAAATAATAAATTATATATATGAGCAATATCACACGAGTAGCAGAGCGATATGGCTGTATATCGGCACTGGTGGGAGGCGTGCGTTGGCTCGAGGCCGCAGGCCGAGTGCCTTAGTGCCTTAGTGACGATATACAGCCATATCGCACTGCTACTCGTGTGATATTGCATTTATTCAACAGTTCGACGGCATAATCATGTATATAAAAAAGAAAATCAAACACGGAGAGTCTCAAAAACCCTTTTGTACGAGGAACTACTTTATCCGCCGTTCATACACATCTGCAGCTGACATCAGAACAGCAGGAACCGTTGCTACTTTACCCACGTCACTTTAGAACTAGTATTTGAATGATTCTAGCTTATTGTCTAAACTGATGACAAAACAGGTGATTTAGCTCACATTTTAAGACTATAAAGCTGAACGGCATGAAATGCCATCAGTCTACAGAGATTTCCCAGTATTTCTCTGTTGCAATCGGGAGATCACAATAATTAACCCCGAAAAAGGCAAAGCAACGCAATCACTACCAGATTACTATGTTATAAAGGAAGCACTACAAGATACAAAAGAGAGAGATCGACTTAGCATGCCACTTGTCTATTCTGTAATGATTTGTTCAGCTGTAGTTTGAAACGAATGCTGAAAAAATTAAGTTTTTCTCCCCTAAGGACTTATTATGCGGTCTCTGTCGCATCTTGTGGTGGAATGTCAACCGTCATTGCTCTCAGTATGACAGGCTGATGCGCTGAATCTCCAAAATTATGAATATTTAAAATAGGCACTATCCTTATAAATAAACTGCATAGTTGCAATCTAAACAACTACATTTTGGCTGCACGGTGGCGCAGTGGGTAGCACGTTCGCCTCACAGCAAGAAGGTCGCTGGTTCGAGCCTCGGCTGGGTCAGTTGGCATTTCTGTTGGAGTTTGCATGTTCTCCCCGTGTTCGCGTGGGTTTCCTCCGGGTGCTCCGGTTTCCCCCACAAGTCCAAAGACATGCAGTACAGGTGAATTGGGTAAGCTAAATTGTCCGTAGTGTATGTGTGTGAATGAGTGTGTATGGATGTTTCCCAGTGATGGGTTGCAGCTGGAAGGGCATCCGCTGCGTAAAACATATGCTGGATAAGTTGGCGGTTCATTCCGCTGTGGCGACCCCTGATTAATAAAGGGACTAAGCCGAAAAGAAAATGAATGAATGAATGAAACAACTACATTTTCGCCTAAAAAAAGCCTCAAAAGTACATTATGTTGTCCAACAGCTGCAATATTTGTCAAACTGTAGTCCTCTGCTTGCCACTCGTGTGGGCGGAGTAATACACAAGGGTGAAGAGGCTGTACGAGTGCTGATATTGCTTTAATATCTCATGACTATCAGACTCGAGAACCAGACAGAACTGTTGTATAAATATACATATATATATATATATATAATTCACATTGATTAAAGTTATAATTCACTCTGTGTCTATCCTTTGCAAGCTTCATACTATGGACTATTTGTAGAGCAGCATATGTAAATAATTGGTACTGGTACTGAAGACCATCTTTTCAATTAATATGTTGTTTTTTGGAATTTTTGTCATCGTATTGTGTGTTATGTATTTTAAGGAGTGTTTTTTATTTATTTATGTTTTGTAGGTTCGGGAGATTCTGGGTCAGTGCTCCTGTCCATCACAGTTCCCCATGACCAAAGTCTCAGAAGGAAAGTACAAAGTGGGCGACTCCAGCGCACTCATCTTCATCAGGGTATGTACAACTCGAACTTTCTTACCAATAATTCATGAACACAGTGAAATCCAATTTTTTTTTAACCATGAGCAAAAACAAAACAACAAAAAAACTTTTTAATACTTTCTGTTCTAAATACAAATCAGCACTGGAAGTGTTTGGCAAATCATTGGCCACATACACATTGTAAAGTTTCACATTGAGTCAGTAACAACCACATTTACAAACAAGAAGTTGTCTTCTAAATTATCATTCTGTGTGTGTACAGAACAGGACTTTCTCTTGGAATTTCAATGATTGATTCTATATTTGGTATTCACATAAAAAAAAAATGAATACTGTATCAACAAAAGACTTGCTATGGTTGCCAACAGAGGCGTGCTTGTTTGTTTTGCGGAGTGCACTAATTAAATGTTGCCATGTCTTTGCATTATAGACCGTTATTTAGGATTAAGTCGTCTAGTTAACATGGGTATGTACAATATTTTGATATGTGGCATGTTTATTTGTAAGAAAAAGTATTAAAAGCATTTAATTAAAATCATGAGATTTATTATGGACATGTTCTTATTTACTTTTTTTTCAAGATATGGCAACATTAAAGAGTCGTTCCTTTTGATTTCTTACAGGAAGCTTACAACTCTGGCAAATATTTAATGTACCTGTACACACTGCATATATGTATATATGGTGAAGTGTTTTATAAGAGTTAATTGGAGTTATTTGTTGTAAATTGTGTGCATAACAAGATTAAGCCTTAAACTGTGAAATAACAATCAAATTTTACTGCCAATAACAGCCAGCATCAGCTCAACCAGTGCATTGAGTTTTTGGTGGAAGTGATTGTTTATCTGACCAATAGATAAACTTTTTGCTGTTTCATTTGGTTATGAAAATGCCACACAGTGAGTTTTAGTACAAATGCTGTGTCACGCTCACAGACATCAAGCCATAGATTCTGTTATTTACTTTCTGAATCTGTGCTACTGTATCATTGGGACCTTTAGCATTCCCAGAATGGAGGCCAGACTATAATAATTATAGCTCCATAATAAGTCATCCCGAGGTTTGAATGGTGTTTACACAGTTGCCAGGCTGACCTATTCAAGACTTGAAGTCTGTTATCCAGCTTCATCTAAAAGGCACCCACACCCATTCATAATGCGGACAGAAATAGAGACCTATGTCATTTCCTGTCCTCCGTACATAACTCTCTGGATTCGTGCGTGGGTGCCTATGGGTATTTATTTGCACTTTTTGCATGTATCTTATTTGTCATTGGGTCTCCAGATTTCTACTCTCTGAAATTTTGGATGGAATTGTATCCTCCTCCTGGGCAGCACGGCTGAATCAATTGAATCCATTTAGTCTCATTCACCTCCGCATGAAACTCTATATCCCTCTCTTTTTCTCAGTCGTCATCAGTCTTGGTTTTTTCTGTTCTTAATGTTTTTACCTCTTTATGTTTGTGTGTGTGTTTGCAACTTAGCTGGTGCTGCTAAAGAAGCCTTTTGTTTGCTGAGCCTATAATTATACGCATACACATCATCCTCCACTAGCAGAGGCAGAGTGATGACATCAGTAAGGAAGATGGAAGGTGAAGTGCAATAAGACAGAGACTATCATCATTTGGACTCTCACATTATTCAGACACACAATTTTAAAGTGTGTTAACTGAAAGAAAACCTCACTGAATTGCTGAAACC
>CAIGQV010016645.1:12780970-12824907 GCA_903798115.1 Danio jaintianensis
TGTGTGTGTGTGTGTGTGTGTGTGTGTGTGTGTGTGTGTGTGTGTGTAGGTGTTACGGACTCATGTGATGGTGCGTGTGGGTGGAGGTTGGGACACACTTGAGCATTACCTCGACAAACACGATCCCTGTCGCTGTGCTGCATACGGTGAGCTCACCACTCGTGTCATTTCCTGTCTCTGAGACTTCTTGGAAATTTTTAAACAAAGCTACATGTGTTTCTCAAGTCCGCTTGTTTACTTTCTTACAGTTTCATACATTCAAGTTCTACAAGTTTTTTTGTCTAGTATTTCGTGTTTAATAGGAGTTAGTTCACTCATTTCAGGTTATTAACAAAACTATCTGTCTTAGGGCTGGGTGGTAAGACCAAAATTTTAAGAGAGTTTATTTTACGGTAACGATATCTTTCACGTTATAGTTTTTTTTATAAAGGTAGTTCTTTCAGAAAATGTATCAAAGGGCTTTAAACAATAAATAAGCTTGAATATTTAATAAAAGAAATGACTTGATCTTATTTGATTATTTTGTATTTTATTTTTAACCTTATAAATATAGTAAACAAAATATGACTTTAGATGAACAACAAATTTCACTGTATGCCACATTGCACAGTTTATGCGGACAGACCTTATTATTATAAAGATTTCTCAAGTAACATCTTCTCACAGATATAAAATATATCGAGAGTAACAGGAAAATAAAACTTAAATATGAAAATATAAATATGTAAACATGTTAAGGAAATGTCAAACTTTAAATGTCAAAATTTAGGCAAATAAGTTTTTTCCTTCAAAAATACAAAATATGAACAATTCTTGTATAAATGTTGAAAATAACTGATCACTTCTTAAAATAGAAAAAATAGAAAATATAAAGCAATTGGCAAGACTGCTAGTCTCCATGGAGTGTCTTTCTCAGCACTTATTTACATTTATTTACATTTCAAGCAATAAAAATGATTTTACGGTACACATTTCATTCCACGGTAACCATATATGCTGTCATACTGCCCGGCCCTAATCTATCTGTCTGTCTGTCTGTCTGTCTGTCACCTTTTACAACAGATTAATAATAGCTGCCCTTCATATTCATTACCATAAAATTTACTTGTAAATAAAGCTTTTTTTTCTTATAAATATTTTTACGTATATCTTTAATTTATAATTATATAAGTTATAATTTATTTATATATTTTTTAAAAGTTCATCCATTCATTCAGTTTCCTTCGGCTTAGTCCCTTATTTATCAGGGGTCACCACAGCAGAATGAACCGCCAACTATTCCAGCATGTTTTACGCAGCGGATGCCCTTCCAGCTGCAACCCAGTACTGGGAAATTTAAAAAGTTTACTTATTTAAAAATAAATCTTTTACCAAACCTAATAAATCTTACCAAACCTTTTAGAAAGTAGTATACATGACACATAAAAAGCTTTTTCCTGCAGTCATTACTTGATAAACCACACTGTTTAATGACCATTTACTGTATATCAGTATTGATTTCCAATTCACTTATGAGATAAAAACAAAAATTCTTATGAATTTTAAAAGGGTTGTCTGACATCTTTCTATCTCTGACAGCTCACCGGTATCAGCAGGCAAAAGCGAGTGGCCAGGCTCCGCACAGTAAGAGCTCTAGCACTCATTCTTCGCGCTCCACAAGCCCAGGACCTCACTGGCGCAATGAGGGCATCGCACCCTACAAACTGCCCGACAGACGCTCTTTGGACCCTGCTATGGGCACCACTGCCCATTCCTCTCCATCACGACCCGGCAGGTCACACCACGCAGTGCCTGTGGAGATGGACACAAACACAGGACGGCCCACAACACTGCTGCCTCGACCACCACGAGACAGATCAGAGCCACGCCACTTTAATCCGCTCAGGTTAGTGCAGTGTGTTTGGATGTTTAGCTGTGGATTTACATAGAAGTTATGTATGTGTGTGTTTACAGCTTATAGAAAAGTACCTAAAAGTCACTCTTGAATAAAAAAGGCACCTTAACAATAATTGTAAAATTCACTGGTTTTTCATTTCGTCAGACGTGGGAAAATTACAGTTTGTTTTTTTTCACAGCAAAGAAATTGCTGACAGGGAATGTAGCCTCTGTGTACATATGGCACACAGCATGTCTTGTACAGATTCCCCTTGTTTTCTGACGTGACTGTTATATAAATTCACAGAGATGCAAATTATGTTGATTAATCCATTAAAACAAGAATATTCACACTGACAATTTATTGCAAAAACGATACAATTTAAAAGGTTAAAAGCCTTCATTCATCAAGCATGTAATAAATTGATCAGAAGTGGCATGTGCATGTGTGTTTACAACTCTTAGGAAAGTACCTAAATTAGAAAAGTACCTAAAAAACACACCAGAGCCAAATGCAACTTAAAAAATAAAAGTGAAAGCCTCTAAATGTTTTGAGAAAGTCTTCTTTGAATATGCAAGTGTAAACATGACACATCTTGTAAATTATATATATAAAACCATTTTGAACATACACATTTAAGAAGACTGCTTCATATTGTAATATTTGTTCATTGGTAATATTGAGCTTTGGTTTTTACTACTCTAATAGATTTGCTGTACGGAAATAAATATCAAAATTGACAAAATGGCTAAACAAAATAGAGATAGAGAGAAAAATTTAAATAAAAAAAGAGAATAACAATTCATAGAATCACTTCATGCATGTATGAATATGAAAGTGTGCCATCTCTGTATGGGAAGAACTGAAGCTTGAAGCGTTATGACGGGAGCACATGCATGATAGCATGTTTGTAGAGTTGTTTTGTCTGAAGAGATCCCTCAGGGTGTCTGCCATTTGCTCACACTGACCTAGTTAACTCAACACAAATAATAACACTGCTAGTGCACTGTACCTTAAAAGTGATCTGCATCTTCAGGCAGCAGTGCACATGCACACAAATAAACACACACACATACAGATTATTGCAAGCAGATTTGAGCAAATCCCAGGTGACATTGTCCTGACATCCATCCTCTTGTTGTCCAGTTTATGACTCCACCTTGTGTTAGAAAAAAAATATTACAACCTTACAAAGAGATGCAGAGATCTTCCTGCCTAATACAAATCATAGCATGGTCTTGGGTGAGTTTAAATATGTTTTATTTGTCATTATTTCCAGGGTCAAGGGACAGTTATACTGTATATATATATTTTTCTTTTTTACAAATGCTAAAAACAAAAGGTTCAAACATAACTGTGCAAACACCTTGTTATTCAATAATGTGCACAACTCTTAAAATGACAACAAACAGCTCTTAAAATCCTGAAGTTTAAAAGTGCATCATTCTTTCCATCAGATAGTGGGAAATACTTGTTTTCGTCAGTGTTTCCGAGTGCAGCAAGGGCATTGTATAACTGCACCATGAACAGCTTGCTGGTTTACCTTGGCCGTGTGCCTCGGTTTCCTTAGTCTGACTAATGATGCAGGCCAAGCGTCAGAGCAGCACACTTTAACACTTGCACTCCCAGACCTGCAGGTGAGACAGGTTGGATTACTGCAGATTAGGATAATCTCAGGCCCCAGGTCTGTCACTTCAGAAACAGGTCAGCAAACAGTTTATGGAGGTTACATTACAGAGCCAGGGTGCCAGGTGATGTGTATTTCACTTTCTTGACTAAGTAAGAATGTGTACTTGAATCAAATCAAATAAAACAGGTCCTGAAATATTCCACTTTTCTAAAGAAGATCTTAGGATTCATACGTTCTTGTTGTGAAGTTTCAGGATTGATTTTAAGTAATGTTTTATTCATATGCAGACTGTGTGTATTGTCTCATTGTACACAAACCAGTCTTTAAGATTAAAGGAAAGAATGACAATGGCACTTTTATTCTTAAAGGAGCATTTCAAGTGTGTATAAATAAAGGTGTGTGCACATGTTTGATAATGCCAGAGGCAAGTAATCCCTTTCACTCTACTCCTCTTTGGTAGTTTCCCTAATATTGAAGAAAATGGCTTCTAAGGATACAGCCCTGCATGTGGCTCCCAGCATGCCTGTTGAGTGACAAGTATTCATGGTTATTCATACAAGATTTCATAAGGTTGATGTGACACTGAAGACTTTCCCATCAGAAGAATAAATCACAATTTAAATCTATGTGACAATAGGTAACAGTTTAAATGGCAATAATATTTGTTTTTACTTTATTTTTAGTCAGAAAAAAATGCAACTTTGGTAAGCACAAGAGATGAGCATAAAATATTTCATGAGATGCATGGCTTGAACTTGATTATGTGTAATCTCATATATGGCCATATCTCAGTCGTTCTCTTTTCTCTTTCACTCAGGAATAAGGAATCTCTTCTCCCAGCTCGCAGGCTTTCAGGAGACAGTGACTCTTCTACTGCTTCTTCTAAAGGGGGAAGCACAGGAGGAAGCCGCTTCTCTCTGGGTACACGGCATGCACATGGAGATGAGGTGGTTCTGCTGGTGAACCGAAAGGAGGGAAAACATGTTATTGAACGTCCTGGAGGGGGAGCACAGATTCCAGCCCTGAGAACCCCTCAGACCCGTGCCCGCAGTGCTTCCAGAGAGCGTCCTGCACCGCAGTCCAGCACGATCCTGAAACCTAGTCCACCCCAGGGTCTAGCAGAGGTACATCGAACACCCCGCACAGAGAGAGGCAGATCCCTGGGGCCCGATGGTCCACGAAAACTGCAGGCTCCACGCTCTCTCAGCCAGGGTAAGACACCCAGAGGCAGACTGGTTGATGTCAGTCCAGGATCATCACCCCGCCGCAAAGACCCTCATCCTCTTTCCATAGATCGAAGAGAGGAACTAAGACCCAAGCATGTGACGGCAGCTTCCCCAAAATTAAGTGGAAGTATGCCTAGAAGACAAGCAAATTCCTCAGCCTCAAACTCACCTGTGAAAGGCTGCACCAGTGGAAGTCCTGCGAAAAAGGGAATGGTCATGCCAAGGCCTCCTGCTCCTCGTTCACCATCCTCTGGGAGCCGGAAGTTACTTCCCCCTGTCACACAGCCAGGACGGCGCACACCACATTCTTCTCCACGATCAAGTCATCATCCACCACGCTCCCCTCGATCTGCTCATAATGCACGATCTATAGGGAGAGACCAAAGAGTTTGGGCAAATCCCCACAATCAACAGCAGGATAGCCAGGAGGACAGCAGCATATTTAGTTTACACCTGCTACCAAATCTGGACCCTCAAAGGGAGCAAGACCTGTATCGCAGCTTTGAGGCAGAGTTCCTTGCCAATACGCAACAAGCTAAGGCTGGGCAGGGTAAAGCGTCCACTGGAAGGGAGATGAGGTCACTACAGCTCCCTGGCTCTCAACAAGCTTTAGGGGTTCTCCCAAACTCTTCTGGTGACACTAACGTTACAGACTCTGCTTACTCTTCTTCTAACTCTTCAACGTCTTCTCTTAATGTCGGAGGTAAAGTGGGAGTCCTGCCTGATTTGCGAGAGTCAAAACGGACTAATTCTCGCACCTGTGCACTCGAGGACCCTCCTGCCCTTCTCCATAACCAGATTCGTGGAGGCCTCACTAACGGAGGAATGCTGGAGGGAGAGCGATGGGGTGGCAGAGGCGGCCTCCGTAAGCTGCCAGCCATCTCCAGCTCCACAGAGGAAGGAGAGGCCTCAAATCCAGATTTATCAAGGTCAGTGTGCCACCCCAAAGACATCAATGGCAGCCTTCCTTTGACAGAGGTACCAATGGAGAGCCAAGAGGAACAGGTGGAATGGCCTGGTTTGGAAGGAGACGTGCCACAATGTGAACATCACCCGGACCTGCCATATGACAATGCTGACCATCCTCTACCTGAATCATTTCCCTCCCCTCCACCCCCTGTTGATGACTGTTCCTATCAGGACTCTTCCAGTGAGAGCTCCTCCATGTGCTTAAGTCTGAGTGAGCCACAATCTGAGGGCTCTTGCACTCCTCCTCGACCACTGGCCAATGGAGATGCGGATGGCGCAGTTGTTCTCCGTGCCAAGAAAGGTCAAAAGAAGGCAGAGGGGGTCCCGTCCATCTACAAGCTCAAGCTGCGTCCGCGGATACGACCTCGCACTGACAACAGACCTGATAACAGCCCATCACGCATCCCTACGCCTGTACAGTATGCAAATCATTGTCATCATACTCCTGCCAACTCGTCTCCTCTCCAGACGCCCCCACAGTCCCCACGAATAAACAATCACCAACCCTCACACAAAGCCCTGCATCAGGCCATTGCTGACCTCATCCAACCCCAACAGCGGTCCACAGCTATGGGCTCTAGGGAGTGTGCTTATTCTTCAGAGTCCAGCCTGGACAATGAGGCCTGGATGTCGTGAAGTAGTCTGTATTCCCTCACTCAGCTGATTTACAGTCAGATTAAAGAGAGGAGCGGCAAAAAAGCACATTTGTGAGACTAGGAGACTTGAATGCACATCTGATTGTTGTGTAAAACATGTAGCAGGATGCTGGAACCATCACTGTCATTTCACTGGAGACATTTGCCCTGAAGTGGCTAAGAACATTACCAACACCATTCTTGACATCTTGTACCAAAATAGCCTGTATTTAAGTAAATCAGAATGCTCCATGTAACATCTGAGCTATGTTCAAATTTGTTCGAGTCATTGTTCCTTCTTTGAATTTCTTTGTTCGACAATGGAAATCACTACAATTCCCGTTTAGGGATATATGTGTTTAATGCTTCTTTTTTGATTTTCTCATGAGCTGTTCCATGAGAACTAATTTCAGTTTTCCATTTAGGATTGGAACAAATTGTACAAATTGTATTTCCATCAGGGAATTGTTATATATAGAATATACTGTATAGTGGAAAGAAAGAGCTATAAAATCCACAGTGCAAAAAATAATGATGGCAGAATCATTTTGGTGTAATTGTAGGTGCAAAAAAAACAAAAAACACTTCAATGATATTTCGACTATGTGGAATCCAAATTGGTAATACAGTAAAATAACTGTACATTTTTTAGCCCAGGCTGAATAGAATGGCATATCAACTTATTACAATTCTCAAGATAATATAATTCATACATTTCCTGCTTAACATCAACATCGGCAGACAAGAAAAAATGTTTTTGTGTATTATGTTCTGTACAAAATAATATGATTAATGTAAACGTTTATTATATGTAATATATGTTCAGTTGCTTAAATTGTGTGGTAGTCCATTTAAATGAATTAATTGAATTTAATTAATTGAACTAATGTAAAAAATTATTCTGTTTATTTCAGTATGGTAATTCTGCCTTAGCTATGCAATGTTGCTATTGAATGTTGCCTTGACAAATTTTCTTGCCTTAAAGTAAGAATGAGAAGTTGTGTATGTAAAGTAGAGGATGGTCAAATCTGTTAGCGAGTGAGGAGAATGTTTAACTGAATGGATCTTCTGTTTCGACCCGTTGTAAACTGTGAGACAATCGCAATTTAAAAGAGTAAAGCGTGATCCTGTTTTTTTTTTAGCATCTAGTTAAATTAAAGAGATTGCTTGATTTATCTACAAGTGAGAAATGATGAAGGATGTTAAACGAAAGATAGTGCCATATTAACCATCAATAGGCTTTTCCAAAAATGAAAATCACAACTTATGGATAGAAAATGGAAATTGTTAAGGAAATCAACGGAATCCAAAGCTGTTTGTAAAGTAGTCATCGTGGTATATCAGATATTAAATTTCTTTTAAACGTCTATGGCGCCACCAAGTGGTCGAGTGGTTAGTCAGCTTAACAAAAATATGATCGTTACTCGCAAGGTTTGATTGACTTAAAACCACAGTATGAACGTGAGACTTAAGTGAGTTATCATAAATAATGTGTGTGTGTGTTTATTTCAAACACATTTGATCTGACAGAACATTGCATATAATAGGAGAAAAACATCGACTCTCACAAATTACACTACACACATAGTGCTTTGGCAGTGGATTGTTTATTTATATCAAATGAGTAAGTTATTAGGCCTTGGTGATTGGTTGAATTGTTTTTATAATAAAGGGACGACGTGTGTTTCTGAATGGATGAATTGTTTACTTCTGGTATGTTCTCTTGTGGAGGATTTCTATTGGCGTGTATTTATGAGCTCAAGTGTTGTATTGAAAGATGTTCTGATGTTTGCTGTTCCATTGAATCAAAAAGGGGTCAGAAAAGTGAGTGGGAATTCATTACAGTATTATTATTTTTGTTTTATTTTTTGCCTAACTGACTGCAATCATTACTGTTAGCATGGCTGTTAACATTCCATGACACCTCCTGTATAAAAACGCAATACAGTTCATCACTACACATTGCTTTTATATTTGTTTCCATTTAAATGTCTGCTGTGACACTTTAGGACGTTAAATTTCACACTGAGGTTTATATATAAGGACAGTAGAGCTTTCTGCCAACTTATATTAATAATTGCTGTGCCTAAATTTCATTTTAGTTAAACACATATAAACACTACACAGATTATTTAATCATTAACTGCCATACACTTGTACAGTAAACCCATTTTGAGATCCAGTTGTAAGTGTTCTGTTTTGCTTTTCCAAGAAAATTAACATTCACTGAAAGATGATTTTTCTGTGATGACACTCATGATGCGTTTAGCAAATTTGGACTTTTAAAATAATTTATTGCACGGATGGGTTCTGTGTTTCTTTATTCATTCCTGGCGTCAGGACTGTGTTGATTCACGTTTTATTTACTTGAGCAAACCCATCTGCGTTAGGCAAATATGTTTGGATGTGATCTACACAATGCATGTTGAATCTATAGTCATGCTCTGGTTTCATGAAATGAAGAGGTTGTTGGATGATTTTAAATCTGAATGTTCATGGATTTACTTTTCATGTCTGCATTTTTTTTTCCTTTGGCTGATTGTTTGTTTTTTTAATGTTGACAATGAAATGTAAGGTCTTGACATTGTGGAATTTGTCTGTGTTGAATAGCAATATTGCAAGATCAACATTCCACTGTTCTTTGAAAACCAATTGCTGTTAATTTAATTCTTGTAATTAAAATGTTTTGGATGAAACCATTTATATTGTGCTTGTCTTCCTTTTTTGTGTCAAATTGAGGAAGAAAATATGATGGCTGCAATAATTGATTATAATAATATTTATTGAAAATAGGCCGTACTATACTATACCATGATCATTTAGAGAACATTTTATATTTGGAAGAAAATAAGTCAAAACAAAACTGAAATATGGATTTGAAAAATGTATATCCGTTTAATTCTGATTATGTTTTGATTGTTGGCTATTTGAATTCACTAAAACATACGACTCAGATTATATTATAATAGAAATATTACAGAAAAAAAACATCACCTAATATATATAAACAGTTGAAATCAGAATTATTAAACCCCCTTTGATTTTTTTTCTTTTTTAAATATTTCCCAAATTATGTTTAACAGAGCAAGAAAATTTTCACAGTATGTCCGATAATATTTTTTCTTCAGGAGAAAGTCTTATTTGTTTTATTACAGCTAGAATAAAAGCAGTTTTTAATTTTTTTAAAAACATTTTAAGGTCAAAATGATTAGCCCCTTTAAGCTATATATTTTTTTCGATAATAATTCAGGGGGTTTAATAATTCTGACTTCAACTGTATATTTAGAGAGAGAGAGAATGTAAAAATTTTGACTGTTAAATATTCAGTTTTTTTATTACTACTACTATGTCATTTCTTGTTTTCATATTTTCTATTTAATGTAAACATCACTTTAATGTAAACATCACATCACATTTAGTGCTTTGACAATACATGAAGCAAGTTTGAATTGAATTGAGAGAGAGAGGGAATTTGATCAAACTTTAATACATTTGGAAAGAATCATAATACAAATAAATTGTATAACTTTATAATATTGTGATTGGTAAATGTTTATAAGAATCATAACACAATTATAAACATTTACCAATGACAGTATTATAAAATTACAAAAAGAAAAAAACCTTCATTTCCAGTTAAACAGCACAATGCCAACACCAAATATTTGCAAAGGTGTCAAGATCATCTGTATACTTATTATAATTCATATCAATCAAGATTCTTGCTTGTAGCCTACCTAAAAACTCTATGTTTTCATTTTTATTCTGCCTAATTTAGCCTTTCCTATTACAAAATGTAACATTTGGCAATGTAATCTTTTCTTTCTAACATATTTAAAACCAGAAATAAACACTTCTGTGGAAAACATATCACCACATTTTATAATTAAATATTACATAAACCTATTACAATTTGCAAATGCTTAGAAAGAGAGATTTGAGTTAGAGAGAGAGAGAGAACTACAGCATAGAGTCAGCTGGTGGACAAAACTTGTCAGAATTATTACAAACCGTTTGAATGAATGTACAGTTGTGTATTGTATTTTGTTATATTTTAATAATAATAATTTTTCTCTTTCATTTTATTTTTAATCCTTATATTAGTATTTTTCCTTTCTTGTTTATGTATTTATCAAAATTCGAATTGTGTATTTTTTTCTGTATGTATATGTGTGTGTATAAAATAATCACTTTACGATTTTATTCATTGTTTATGTAATCTGCAATGCTTTGGCAATACTTGACAAGTCATGCCAATGAAACTCGTTTTAACTGAATTGAATTGAATTGAATTGAATTGAAAACAACAGGTTTAAATTTGTAGCCCATTCTGTAATAATTACCTACATCAAAACAAAACCAACGGTACACCAATCGATATTTTGCCATATCTTATACCTATAGATAGTCGTGCATTTAACAGAGTGTGTAACATGAGCCGAAAACTCCTCAATGAAAACGGAAGACGGAAGTGTGAATCATATGATGACAAAACATGTAAGGTGGGAGGGAAGGAAGAAGGCCGACTTGTACACACTCACTCTTCACTTCGGTAAGGAGCGTTTCTCTGTTTAACTGAGGTACTTTGGCTCGTCTGCGTTTATGTGTGGCTTTGTACGCTGCGGGCTTGGACAGTAATACAGTTCGCGAGATTAAAGGCTTAACAGTGCGCTCTCATAAGCCCTGATTAAGAAGGTCATGAAGCTTTAGCTCTCGAGCCGTTAGCATTCGGCTAGCAGACCCGTCGAGTCTCTACATCTCCCCGAGCAGGTCCATTCATCCGACAAAAATGGAGTGGGCAAGTCAGCTTTGCGTGAGTTGAGGTCCATTTCGCTCGTGTAGTTAGATGAAGGGCTCGTAGATAGTTTTGGCTTCCGAAATTAGTTTGAAAATGGCGTAATAAACGTTTGCTAGTTAGCTCTGGGTTCACCTGCAGCGAAGCGGCTGTGGTTGGTGTGACTGTCACCTGCTGCATTACAGCTGTGCCACGTACATTTTAACCAGTTGTGATGTTACAGTTTATCGTTAAAGACTCTACCTTTTATTATGTTAACGGTGGTTTAGTTTGTGCCTGACAGCTTTCTGACAGTTGACAGTTACTTTATCTGCACGGCTCCTGATAGGACGCCGCCTCACACGTTGAGAGAGATTATCATTCAAATTGTCAACCGGATGGAATGGCTGGAGTATTTATGTATAAAATATGTGTACTTTTGCATATTGTTTTAAACTCTTATTTTACTATGTACCTCAAATTTGAGTCCAACTAATGATTGTACAACCTTTTGGCGTAAAGGGATAGTTCACCCTAAAATGGATATTTACTCACTATTCACTCACCTTCAAGTGGATCCGAATTTGTATGAATTTCTTTTTTTCTGTTGAACACAAAAGAAGATATTTTGAAGAATGTTAGAAAGCGGTAACCATTGACTTCCATAGTGGGAAAAACAAACACTGTGGAAGTCGATGGTTAATGGTTTACAAAACATTCTTCAAAGTATCTTCCTTTGTGTTCAACAGAAAAAAGAAACTCAAGCAGGTTTGTGACAAGTAAAGGGTGAGTAAATGACGACACAATTTTCAGTTTTGGGTGAACATCTTTTTAATGTTAGTTTTCCATTGCTAAGCTTTTCTACGTCTTTGCAGATGGCTCTTTACAAAAATGTAAACTGTAAAAAACTGTTACAACAATTATTGTAAAGTTCACATTTTTGTTAATAAATTGGTGTTCTTCGTAGAATGTTGGAAGCATTCAGAATTAATTTAATTAATTTAATTTAAAACAGCATTTGTTCTTTTGAAGGTTAGAAAGTTCGGAAAAGCAGTGTAGTAGAAACATTGTATCTTGATTGCTTTTGCAAAACCTTGTACCTACATTTACTGCCACTTTTGATCAGTTTAATGCTGAATATATAGTAACTGATAAAATGTTGAATTCCTAATAATAAGTTCTGCAAAAACTTTTGTTAACGGCATATTTTCCAAATAGGTGTTAAGGCAGTGTAGTGAATTTCATATGTTTTGGTAATCAAATACCACAGCAGCCCTTGATTAATAATGTATGCATGTTAAGAGTTTAGTGTACTGACAGTGCTGCCATTAAACCTGATGCACACTGTATGATTTATAATAGTCCTTTTCCATTGTTGCTTATCATATATCTTCTTGTCTCGCTAAGCAATTTCAGTTTTCATTAAAGGCAATATGGAGTATAGTCAAAACTTGTTAAAAATGGACACGTGCAAGAAGACTCATCTGGAGTTTTGCATCAGTCCTTGATGCATTCAGTTACAGAGTTCTGCATGCTCATGCAGAATGTAAGTGGCACTTAGCAAACTCAAACAACCTCTGGGATTAGTTTTAATCATAGCTTGTCTTGAACAGAAATATGGGGGGAAATCAAGATAGGTGGAACAACATTGAATCAAATTTAACTTTAGTTATCACCTCACCATGTTCCAATACACTGAGATATTCTTTCATGTTGCAAACACAATTTAGGATATTTTAGATGAAATCTGAGAGCCTTTTATCCTCTATAGACAGCAACAGTTCTGAGATGTTCAAAATCTAGAAAATGAACTAAAAACATTGGAAAAAATTCTCTGTGACTTCAGCGGTTTAACTATAATCATGTGAAGCTTCAAGAACTCTTTTGTAGTGAAAGAAAAAAAAGTGAACTATCCCTTTAATGTTAATTTTCCATTGCTAAGCATTTCTACATCTTTGCCGATGGCTCTTTACAAAAAATGAACCGTAGTTACCACAGTTATTATCATTTTTGTTAATAAATATGGGGTCTTCATAGAATGTTGGACTTCTCTGGACTTTTATTGGAAATCTTAATGGCAGCCGGGACACAAGTAATACAAATTTAAATGTAGAATGACACTTTGCAGTATTCAGTATATAAATGGGATGTAATTAATCTATGTTAAAGCTACAAATCTTATTGTTTCTTGTGCCTGAACGCTTAAAACTCACTCAATATGTTTAATAGAAAAAACAAAACAAATGCAAATTCTGAACAATAACTCCAAAATGGTTTAATTTTGTAATTAATCTACAAATTACATGCATCTCAAACTATGGCTCCTGGTCAAAAATAATCCGTACTTGACATTGAAGATCCTGCAATGTGACTTGCAGATGTTCACACTGCGATGTTGATGCTGAAACGATGTATTTTGCAGCTCTAAATTGTACTACTAATAATTGCACAATGAGGATCTGTCTGTGCTGTTTTTGGTTCCATTGGGAATGGTGGTCATTGGAGATGGCCACTGATCTATTTTATAGACATCAGTGGAGACTGCATTTACTGGAGGTGCCTCAGCTTAAAAGTGAATTATCCAGAGTTTCATTAAACATCTGTTGGCAAGCATGACAAACAGATTTGGTTCAAGGATCAGACGAATCGCACAGTGCGCACCCAGCTATTTGTGAGTGCTGCTTGTCATTCTTCAGGTGGCAGTTAGACTGGTGTGAATGTTAGTAAGTGTTATATTTCACAGATGAGGTGTGATGACCCTGTTTACATGCACATAGTCAGCAGGGTTATTGAGGTGCTCAGATCATAAGCTTCTTTATTATAACTGTCAGAATAAACATCCTGTATTTTTATATAGTTAAAAGAAATATAAGGCTGGCTGTAGGTCAACAGGTTCATGACTTATGGATGTTTTAGTGAAATATGAGGTTAAAGATAAACTATTTTATTAGGTTGCTGGTAACACTTTAAAATAAAGTTCTTTTAGTTAAGGTTCGCTAATGTGTTTGTTTACTAACATGAATTAAGGATTAGAGCTGCACAATATAGTTTCAGCTTCGATATCGCAATGTGCACATCCACATTAGTCACATCGCTGGTTATGCAATGTTGAGTTTTGATTATAGTTGACCAGAAGAAACAGTTCAGAATGCTTGAGAATTGTGTAGTTATTGCAGAATTTAACCATAATGAACTGAAAGTTTATAATTTGCACATGTTTTTAAGACCTGACAGAGTTCAAAGTATTCAGGCACAAGAAATTCTACCCTTTGTAACTTTAATAAAGAATAATTTTATTGAATTATTTATACAATAAAGACTTTTGCAGTGTTATTTTACATTTGATTATTCAAATTCTGTACCTGAATACTGAACACTATTTAATCACTCTTTTGTATTGATCTATGTTTGTAATGTTTATTACAATTTATGCTTAATTAACTTTCCTACAGAATTATCCCAATCAATCAAATTTAATCTATTCTTCCCAAATAGCAGTTTTCAAGTCATCTCATGAAATTGTTAATTGCAATATTTATCATAAATAAACTAAATATTGCAGTGTCCGATTTTTTTTTTTCAATATCGTGCAGCCCTACTAAGGATAAACAATTTAATTACAGTATTTATTATAACATTTAATCGTTTTAAACCCTCATTAGTATTACATTATCTAAATTTGTACTTGTTAAAATAAGCTAATGCAAGAACTAATGATAAATGACTGTATTTTTATTTAGTTACATGAACAAAGATGAATAAATTGTCCAATCAATATGAAGAGTTTATTTGCGAAAACGGATGACTCAATTTATGTTGTTCATTAAAGAGTAAAATTGCAAAAAAAACATGATTTCAGAAAAATTCTAAATAGTGTGGTTATCTGTTTTTGCAAATGAACTCTTGTTCATGTTACTAAATACATGAACTAATAATAATTAATGGAACCAGAAGTGCACAATATAGTGTTGCCATGTTGCTGATATACCGATTGTCTTGCATTTGATAAAAAGTGCGATGAATATGGAATTATTTAGCAACCCATGTCACTGCTGAAATGCACAGATAAAGTCAGTATTCATCTCTGATCATATTCATACTTGATTTAGACATTAGCACTTTATATTCAGCACTGATGCAAAATGAAGCTTTGCAAAAGTAACTTTTCTGTCTCGTAAAAGAATAAAATATAAAAAATGTTTCTATTTTAATATTTTTTTAAATAATATTTCACAAAATTGCTTTTAGTTTTTATACTGTATTTTTTATTTTAAAAAAAGGTCTTGGTAAATAAAATACATTTTTCAAAAGCCTTCCAAAATCATACTCAACCCAAACTTTTATATATATAAAAAACATGTAATCATGTCAGCTAAATTCAATGAAATACAGTTGTTTCTCTTCCTCTTAAAAGACCTTTCAGGTGACGGCGAGAGTCTAATGTTCAATAACAGGAAATGGGAAACTCTTCACAGGACATTTAGAGACTGAGAGAGCAATCATTGCACATAGAGAGTGTAATTTGCTGACTGAAAGAGAACAAGAAGCTTTAGCAGTGTGTTTCTGCGCCTTGTTTTCCCCGCTCCACAATCTCTAAGAACCGTCAGGGAAAGGATCAGCAGGACGGGGGACTGCACTTCCTCTTATTTCCCTTTGCTTGCACTTTTTTTCAGTATCCCACCTCCCTTTAGTCTCTTCCTCACTTTTCCTTTTGTCTGCTTTTTGTTTGTTGTTCTGCAGGAGAACCGAGGCTTGGGATCCAAGATGACAGACTCCAAATATTTCACCACTACCAAGAAAGGTTTGCTGTTTTTCTATTTTGTGTTAAAATACTGCTGTTTGGCGACGCGGTGGCGCAGAGGGTAGCACGTTCGCCTCACAGCAAGAAGGTCGCTGGTTCGAGCCTCGGCTGGGTCAGTTGGCATTTCTGTGTGGAGTTTGCATGTTCTCCCCGTGTTTGCGTGGGTTTCCTCCGGGTGCTCCGGTTTCCCCCACAAGTCCAAAGACATGCGGTATAGGTGAATTGGGTAAGCTAAAAAATTGTCCGTAGTGTATGTGTGTGAATGAGTGTGTATGAATGTTTCCCAGTGATGGGTTGCAGCTGGAAGGGCATCCGCTGCGTAAAACATATGCTGGATAAGTTGGCGGTTCATCCCGCTGTGGCGACCCCAGATTAATAAAGGGACTAAGCCGAAAAGAAAATGAATGAATGAATGAATACTGCTGTTTTAGAATTAGCATATCACGTTATGTCAGAAGTTTAGTCATTTACTGTCTGTTTTGTCCCCCACATTACACATTTAAATACCGATATACTGAACTACATTTAGCACCGTTTTAGATATTCATGCTCCGTTTCCTTCACATTACACTAACAGTAGTTGTGGAGTTTAATGAAGCTTAAGTCTAAATAAGATTTGGAGTCTCTTGCTTTATTTAGATCACTTTTAAACAAATGATTGGGCCGTTGAGCATTTTTTACTGCAAATTAAACCAAACATGTTACTTTGTCAAAAGCCCCAAAAAAGTGTACACACAATAAGGATTTAATAAGTAACAACTTTACTTTTTTTCCCCTTTTTGTCTAGTTAATAAATAAGTTTCTTATTTACACGACATATTTACATTTGCATGTATAGGAAAGCATATATGGCTGAAAAAGATGTATATGTGCTTATCTATGAGTGTATTCAGATGTATGATTTCTGATATGTATCTGATGTAAGTGTTATACTCTTTGAGAAAAAAAAGATAACTTTTCTAATAAAAGTTTTCTAGGCTTGCACTGTTTATTGACTTGTCTTCATTCTCTGTCAAAATGGTTTGTATGTGTTTTTGACTCTTCAGGAGAGATCTTTGAGCTGAAGGCAGAGCTCAACAGTGATAAGAAAGAGAAGAAGAAGGAGGCTGTGAAGAAGGTTATTGCGTCTATGACCGTTGGAAAAGATGTCAGGTACAAAAAGCTGTTTTTCTGCTGTGATAAATTTTTTCTCACTCCTTTACATAATATTTTGCATGCTCTCATCTAGGGATCATTATTTGGGGGATTTTGTTTGCTGATTGTGTTTTTGCACTTGTACCTTGTCTTAATGAGTGATTCACTTTAGTATTAATGAATATCACTCCATATGACATTTTTGTATTCTATAAAATTTTCAGAAAAGGAAAACACCACTCTTCAGTGTGTGAAATTACTTGTACTCTATCATATCTTAAAAATATATATATAAATAAAAACAAGCCCTGGAGTTTGCATGTTCTCCCTGTGTTCGCGTGGGTTTTCATCCGGGTTCTCCGGTTTCCCCCACACGTCCAAAGACATGTGATATAGGTGAATTGGGTAGGCTAAATTGTCCGTAGTGTGTGTGTGTGTGTGTGTGAATGAGTGTGTATGGATGTTTCCCAGTGATGGGTTGCGGCTGGAAGGGCATCCGCTGCGTAAAACATATGCTGGATAAGTTGGCGGTTCATTCCGCTGTGGCGACCCCAGATTAATAAAGGGACTAAGCCGAAAAGAAAATGAATGAATGATGAAAAAACAAGCCCATACATTTTTAATAGGGGTGTCAAAATTAATTGTTTTTTCGGTGCACCGCGATGCAGACGCGGACAATTCGATATCGGTTCAGTAATAGATCATAACCGGTTATTACGTACTGACGTCATTTATCTCATATGTGCTATGTCGCGGTAGCTTACTATGGCGAGGGAGGCGAGCGCGAGTAAATGAAACACAGAAACTACTTAAAAATGCAGAAACTCTGCACAATTCACTGCGTGAATGTTTGCTGGACAGTCTTTCACTGACAGGGAAGTTAGAGCAGAAGCCCCTATTTCACTGCGATTGAGAAAATGAAAGTAAACTCTATTTCTCTCTCTCTCTCTCTCACTGTGGACATTTGACTTGCTGGCGTGACATTTCCTCTCCTCTCGGTTCTTACAGCGTTACTTCTGGATACAGACACAAGCGTGTCTGCAGAGTAAGTTTTCTCCACAGCGTCTATCATGGATCAGCTGTGATTGCCGCTGCCGTTTATCAGTGTCACTCATCGGTGAACAGCGCCAGAGCGTTAGAGCCAATTGCAGCCCTCTCTGTTGAGCGCGTGACCAATCATAGGGGTGTAAGAACTCACTCGACAGGGCTCATAAAGTGAGCCGGATATTTAAATTTGTTTATTTGCTATAAATGCTCATGTTGTTCTGTGCATGTACTTGAGTTTTTAAAGGTACAGTTCTGACTGTTTGTATTAAAGGACAAAATTGTATTTCAAATAATATATAAATATAAATATCTATACATTTTTCTTGTGCTGTGAAGTAAAATATAAAATAGTTTTTGGAAAGCATCGTCAATGCACCGTGATATCAAATTGAACCGAATCGATGGCATCATAATCGTAACCGAACCGAACCTTGAGACCAGTGTAGGTTCACACCTCTAATTTTTATATTGCAAAGCGTAAATTATAGGATCATTCTGTCTACGTTCTAATGGGCTGTTTTTTTTTCATGGAAAATGAGTTAAATGATATTTGATGTCACCTACATTAAAACAAAAATGACAGTATTATCAGCTTTGTGGATGATGATTATTGCAGACCCCTAATATCAACCATCCTGTTTTTCCATTGGATGGAGTTTGAATTTTATATATTTTCTATTTCCAGTGCTCTGTTTCCTGATGTTGTAAACTGCATGCAGACGGATAATCTGGAGCTGAAAAAGCTGGTCTATCTATACTTGATGAATTATGCCAAAAGCCAGCCAGACATGGCCATTATGGCAGTCAACACCTTTGTCAAGGTAGGACTCGTACATCAATGAAACGGCCAATAGCTTTAATGTAAGGAAAAATATATTGTGATACCGTTTGTACAGGGAAATGATTACTAGGTTTTCCATTTACTTCCCAATGGAAAAAGCTGAAATGCATGCATGATAAAACACTCAGACGGCTAAAACCCCTGCTCTGGACAGTGAAGTGCCTAAAAGCCTAATCATGAGCCTGGCAACAGCAGAGGAACGCATCTCTTTGAGAACTGAAATAGTTAGTCTTTATATGATAATATCGTCTGCAAGTCAGCGTGCTCCATCAGCACTAATTAGTTTTTGCTGGCTTCCCACACACCTGAGAACAGATAGATAGACATCATTATAAAGCAACCAACTAGACTGAGGTCTAAAGCAAGTGGGTCATATGGCTTATCACATCAAATAAGAAAACAGAGAAATGTCCAGGCCCTCCAGGATCTGTTATTTATTATATGTAAATATTTCTATTTGTCTGGTTTACAGTGTTGAGTTACATATGACATATGTGTTAGTTTAATTTTTTCAGTATAGAGGTGGTAGTATTGCTTGTTTTTAAATCAAAAGGAAAATTATTTTAAATTAAATTAGTGGGGCTATGTTTTTTTTTTTTATTGTTGTGGGGACTTTACGTCTATTTCATGTTTATCTTATTCTGTGATAATAGTATTTCCTAAAAAGTTAATGGGGAAAAAATAGCAACTCTCTATAAAGCGTAGCTGTTAACAAAGCAAAATTTTCTATATAGTAGTTAACAGCTTGGTATATATTTATGTACAGGGGCATTCTACAAACTTGACCTTGTTCAAAAGCTAGGGTTAGTAAGATTTTTGGAGGAAATGAATAAACTTGACAGTAAATTTCTTAAACAGTAAAAATGATATCACAAAAGACAAGAAACACGGAGCTTCACCACGACATAAAAAATGAAGACATTGTTTTCTATGAGTGTTCTAATTTTTTATTAAATAAAGGCAACTTGGGTTAAAAAAGCCGCAAGAAAAACTTGTCCAATCTGACAGCTCAGGGACCTTTTCAAATCCCATTCCTCTATCTTACCCAATTTTTGTTATTACAATGCTGTTTTATCACATTAATGGTAGAAATTCCAAATCTACAAATCCAAAAGAAAGAAAAAAAATTTATTAATAACAAAAATATATAAAATAGATAAATAAAACTTGTCGACCCCAAACATATGAACTGTAGAGTATACCCAGTGATGCCTGATGTGTGTTCTCTACAGGACTGTGAGGACCCAAACCCACTGATTCGCGCTCTAGCTGTGCGCACCATGGGTTGCATTCGAGTGGACAAGATCACGGAGTACCTGTGTGAGCCTCTGAGGAAGTGTCTGAAAGATGAAGACCCTTACGTGAGGAAGACTGCTGCAGTTTGTGTCGCCAAACTCCACGATATTAATGCCCAGCTGGTAGAAGACCAGGGCTTCCTGGACACACTAAAAGACCTGATCTCCGACTCCAACCCCATGGTGAGACTTTTGAGCTAGACATTTCTTGCACATGCACTTATGTTTTTTTTTAAAGGCTTCCATGGGCTCGTCAGTGCTCTCAGTCTCCATGGTGTGGAATTACATACTGTTGTTGTGCGAAACTCAAGACCGTGCTCACACACTACTACTTTGTGTTTAATGTGTTTGTTTTTTCCCCTCCATTAGGTGGTAGCAAATGCAGTAGCGGCTCTGTCTGAGATAGCGGAGTCTCATCCTAACAGCAACCTTTTGGACCTGAACCCTCAGACCATTAATAAGCTCCTGACAGCCCTTAATGAATGCACTGAATGGGGCCAGATCTTCATCCTTGACTGCCTGGCCAACTACACGCCCCGTGATGACCGCGAGTCTCAGAGGTCAGATGACACTGTTATTTCATCACTTCAGGGTGGTGGACTCAAAACATTTTCTCCAATGAAGTCTGCGTAATGATTAGCTTCACTAATAAAGCCGTGTAGTTCCTGGAATTGCTATTGATTAAATCTAAATGAATCAGAGTTTAAACTTAATCTGTAAGGATTTTAAGAATCAAATTTGGATTGTTCAGAATCAGCATTTGTTTTTGTTTTTTTAACTATAACTTATTTAACACTAGAAATGCTGCAGGTAAATTTAACTCATTGCTGTTTTCCAAATGTAAATAGGCTAACAGACCCAGTCGTTCACTTTTACTAAAGTTGATTGATTTACATATCCCAGATGTAAAAAAATGATATTAAAGGTGTTAAACATTTAAATAAAACCAAATCTATAAACAGGGCATTTATACCTACAATATAAGCACCAGCGCAGGTCAAATTTTACCTGCTATATAATGCCTGTATTTATGCGCTGCTTATGTTGTAACTTTGTGTGTTGCTAGGCAATGTCTTTTACTCATTGAATTAGTGGTTATAATAAATAAATAAATAAATAAAGTCACAATGAGTAAAAAAGGGCAGTTTGTAGCGGTAGTAGAAGTGCAAAATGGCATGAGAAATGGAGAGTCTAATGGCAGGAAAAGTGATGCGACCTGGGATGCCCCGATATCTGACAACTCATCTGACAGCCATCTAGAGCCTCCGAGACACAACGCACAGTCAAATTTAGATGTTTTAACAAACTCCTGTTCAAACTTTATTGGTGGTGTTCTCCTTTTTTTTAACTATAAATTATAAAACTAAACCAATTAATCGTTAATTAGGTGAAGCTGTGTGCTTGAATTAGTCATTGTGTTATGCAAAATATGCAGTGTGGTAAATTATTGCTGTTCATTATTTTCTGTAGGCTATTTCAGTCATTTAAATTCCATCTTAATATATAATTAACAACATTACATTGTAATATTACACCACCCAAATATGTATTTACTTACTTCTAAATCTTGTTGTCAGTCCTGACTTGTTTAGCTTATAACCTACCGTTCTAAAAGTGATTAGTGTTGTCTGCAAAAAAAACGAACTAAAACAAAAGAACAGTTGGTTACTAGACATAATTTCATGACTCTAGTCACTTTTTTGTCAACAGTGTGTCATAATACAGTTAAATAATATGTTTTGTTGTTGTAGTTTTTTATGGACATTTCTAAACAGAATTTGTGTGTGCAATTTTATGTATACAACGATCCTCGGAAATTCTAGTGCTAAGGAATAAAACTGCACAGCATGTCTTTGCCCTAAATATATATATATATTTCTTCTCCCTTGTTGAAGATCATATCTCGCTTTTTTTTTTTTAACAGTATCTGTGAGCGTGTGACTCCACGGCTGTCTCATGCTAACTCTGCCGTGGTGCTGTCTGCTGTGAAGGTTCTGATGAAGTTCATGGAGATGCTTCCGAAAGATCTAGACTATTATGGCACTCTGTTGAAGAAACTTGCTCCTCCATTGGTCACGCTGCTCTCAGCTGAACCTGAACTGCAGTATGTTGCTCTGAGGAACATAAATCTCATCGTACAGAAACGGTAGGTGCAGATCTATGGGAAATACATTTATTTGAAGATGTAAAGATGATTTGGGGATTTATATGTATTTTTTTAAAGATAATTTTTCTTTTCATTTTTACTGTTTCCACCAGGCCTGAAATTCTAAAGCATGAGATGAAGGTTTTCTTTGTGAAATATAATGACCCAATCTATGTCAAGCTGGAGAAGCTGGATATAATGATCCGCTTGGCATCTCAGGCAAACATTGCTCAGGTAAATGAAACTTTTTAAAACATCTTAAGTCTTAATTCGCCCTTACACATACTGTATGTCTTAAGTCAAAGCAGAAAGACTTGCATTCAAAGTTTTGGAATGAAATGTTGCAGCCACTGCAAAAACAAATCTTTGTTCTGTATTATTGTTTCAATACAAACATCTAAACATTCTTTTAAATCAGGATACATTTACTTGAGATGCATAATTAAGGAGTTTTAAGTCTCGTTTTCTGAGAAACAGTCCAAAAGTAACAGTATGCTTAAAACAAGAACAAATCTGTCAATGCAGTATGAAATATACATATTTTATTTTTTTTAAGCCCATTGGCAGACATTTGTTCTAGTTTTTAATCATAAACTCTCTTCATTTAAAGTTTCACATAACAGAAGGCTTTTTCATCTTGTGTAGCTTTCGTTTCCAAGTAAATGTATGTTGTTTTAAGAATATTTTGCACAAGAAAAGTCAACAATTCTGAGAAACATCACTTATTTTGCTGTGTGATCAGAAGGTGAAAGCTATTTTCATATTCTTTTATTTGGGAGCAGGCTGTACAGACCTTAACTATTATTTTGTCATATAAATTAAAAAGTACTGAACATTGGTACAATGTTTTCATTCCAGTACAACTTTTCATTCCAGACTTTTTTTTTGTCATATGCGTGATAAATGTGTGTGTTTGTGTTGTGTAGGTGCTGGCTGAGCTAAAGGAATATGCCACTGAAGTGGATGTAGACTTTGTGCGTAAAGCTGTACGAGCCATTGGCCGCTGTGCAATTAAAGTGGAGGTGAGCTGGCCTGACCCTGATTAGGATTACGTTATCATTTACACGGGCTCTCTGATGAATGTTCATTTTTAATTGTAAAGTTCATCTCTGCTAATGAAACAATTCAACTTGATATGAATCAAAAGCCAACAGCCTGATTGGATTACTGATTTCTGGATGATCCCATTGAAGTTCTAATAGATCATGACTCTTTCTGTCTGTCCTGTTTTTGTTTTAGCAATCAGCAGAGCGTTGTGTCAGCACACTGCTTGACCTCATTCAGACCAAGGTCAATTATGTGGTGCAGGAAGCCATTGTGGTGATCAAGGACATTTTCCGCAAGTACCCCAACAAGTAGGTTTTCATTTTTGTTTTAGCTTGTTTTACAGTTTCCTCTGTCCCTGACCCCTCTTTCAATAAAGCCGTTTTTCTTTTTCTTCCTGTATCCTTTTTCTGTTTCGATAAGGTTCACTGTTCTTGTACAGCCTCAGTTTGAACCTTCCTTTCATACACAAAATACAGTAGTCAACATTTGAAGTGGATCAAAAAGGTTTTTCAAAATTCTCCTAGGGCAAGAATGGGTAGTTTTAGAACAAATTTGATGAAAGGTAATGATCCTCTTCAGACGTTGACTACTGTATTGCGTAAAACCCAGTTGTCTTACACTATGTCTTTTTGCTGCTTCATTGATGCTTTCTGGTTGAATGTGTTGTTAGGTATGAGAGTGTGATTGCCACTCTGTGTGAGAACCTGGATTCTCTGGATGAGCCCGAGGCACGCGCAGCCATGATCTGGATTGTGGGTGAATATGCAGAGAGGATTGATAATGCCGATGAGCTGCTGGAAAGCTTCCTGGAAGGCTTCCATGATGAAAGCACACAGGTCAGGAGCCTTTTAAAATGCTTCAGTAAAATGCTTGTTTGTGAAATAGTGTTATTACTAGAACCAGCACATGGTTTTCAAATGTACATAACAGATTTTCAGTAAAATAGCCATGTATCCAAGTCAATGACTTTTACTAAACGCGGTTGTAAATAACACAGTTTATCAACTCTTTTACACATAAGGTTTAAATACTCCAACTGACCTCCCTTTTTTCATTGTGATCATTATTTAGAACACGTCGATTTAAAGTTTTCATGGTGACATATCAAGATTATCAGATGACGCACCTCCACAACCCAATGATTTATTCATATATTGTTTTATTTCTTTTTCTACTTTTCTGCAAATATTGACAAACATTTTCATTAGAATGTGTAATATCTGATATTTAGATTCTTAAATATGTGGGAGAACATTGTATTAAGTCATTTAAACAGCTTAATGATTATATTATTTGATATGTGCGTTAATTGAGCATTAGTCTATGCTGCAGGAATATTCAGAGCTGCTGGACTTTTCAACATGTTAAATCATCAATTTCTCCCTAAAAAATGAAATTAAGTGGTTGTTTAACTGAGGAATAGAGTAAACGTTCTAGTAACTTAAACAGTATTTTGGGATTTTTTATCATGTTTAAAAATAATAGTTATTACCTCCAGTGGTGAGTGATGCAATCTAGGTCCACTCAGCATCATAGTTGATGACTATATACGCTTGTTAAGTCGTGACGTATCGGTGCCTAATGGAATACTTTTTCGGGGTCCAAGCTGTACTCATTTGAATTGAGAAAATATTCGTTTATGACCATTTTTTAGTCATATCACACATTAAAATGAATTTGATATAAAATTATAGTGTACACATAATTCTCTGGGCTTGCTGCATCACAAATACCAAAATTCTAACAATTTAGTTTAAAACCAAAAGGTTTTAGCGTGACGTCACATTTAACAAGCGGATAGTACTCTAGCTATTATTTTGGGATGATAGTGGCATAATGCATTTTGTGACATAATACATTTTTTGTAGCAATTTCAAAACACGTACATTAGTAAGTTTTACCCATTGGCAGATTGTAGGTACACAATGACCTCTGGCATGTTCCAGTGTTAACCGGAGTGAAATCAGCTTTTGTAGAGCTTTTGCTGATAGTTATAATGACTGCTGAAATTCTGATATCATAGCAATCATACAATACTACAGCATTAAATACTGTAGTGAACTTGCATGAACTAGTCTCGGGAGGTTGTGTTACAAGATTTGTCTGTGCTAATGTCTTTTCTCGGTTCTGTTTCAGGTGCAGCTTCAGTTGCTGACAGCTATTGTGAAGTTGTTCCTGAAGAAACCCACCGAGACCCAGGAGCTTGTGCAACAAGTGCTCAGTCTCGCCACACAGGTGAGAAATCCACACAGACACTTCTCAAAACACTGTGCCTATATTTGCTCACACCTTCAAGGACACTCTCGAGGTGTTGCCATCCTCAGACTGCAGAACTCAGTAGCAAGGCCATTGGACTTGCAGAATCACTCCAAAAAAAACTGAGATATTCAAAGAAATTGTTGCTGAACACCCTGACCTATTTATTCTTGCTTAGTTATTGTTAAACGCAATCAGACAATAAGAGTTCACAGGAAATAAAAGATGATGGTGATTTATAAAACTATCAGATGTATTATTGTACTACTCCTCTGCCTCTGTAAAATATGACTTTCTCAATCTTAAGATATGATATGCATGCGTATTATGTGCAGATTTCTGTCACAGTGCAGATGTTGTAAACAATAAAGCGCTCTTATTTCCCTAACAATGAATGTTGGAGCTTGTGGGCTAGAATTTTGAACTTTGCACCACATTAAAACAACAGGTTTATGACAGGTTTATGTTTATTAAAGATTGCTTTAGTAATGCCATTAAGCCGTTTTATTCCCTTTGTGCCAGAAATAAATTAGACTTTTGTAATTCTGTTTCTTTACCTTTGTAATACTACTGGGGATTTGTTTTTGTTACGTCATCAGAAAAAAATCTTTTCTTGTTAATAAAGCTACCACATTAAACAACTTCAAACTTTTCAAGTTGGGTTAGCGCTGAATTAAAAAAATGAATACAGTTTTAATGTTCTTTAATGAGGTGTGCACACATACATATTTGCTAAAAATTACCAATAGGATAAAATAAACAGGCGCAGTGGGTAGCACGTTCACCTCACAGCAAAAAGGTCGCTGGTTCGAGCCTCGGCTGGGTCAGTTGGCATTTCTGTGTGGAGTTTGCATGTTCTCCCCGTGTTCGCGTGGGTTTCCTCCGGGTGCTCTGGTTTCCCCCACAAGTATAAAAAGATGTGGTATAGGTGAATTGGATAAGCTAAATTGTACATAGTGTATGAGTGTGTATGGATGTTTCCCAGTGATTGGTTGCAGCTGGAAGGGCATCCGCTGCGTAAAACATATGCTGGATAAGTTGGCGGTTCATTCCGCTGTGGTGACCCCTGATTAATAAAGGGAGTAAGCCGAAAAGAAAATGAATTAATTAATGAATGAATAAAATAAACATGAATGAATCTCAGAAAAAAACAGTACTGTACTCAAGGAGTCAACACTGTATCAAGAGACTCTTCTGAAGATTTGGATGAAATTGGATTATTCATAATTATGCATTAGTTTTACGTTGACTTTATGCACTTAAAAGAATGCTCTTAAAAGATGATGACTAATTTAGTCTTTGAGTATGTGAGCACTAAGGGTGCGTGTGTGATCTTATTAATATTCAGAGAAGCTGCGAGGTTGCGCTGTCAAACTGGGATCTGAGATTGAATCTTGTCATTATTAACTTTGAGCTTCGGTGCCACAGGCTGCACTCGCCGCCAGGGTTCTGTCAGAATACAAAATGTCCTCCTTTATCCCAGGTTCCGTTTTACGGCCTCCAGATCTAATTCTCTCACCGCTGTTTTGCTCTGGGTGTTGCCGGCGCACCACTTGATCTTATCACGCAGATGAATTGATGCTCTAAAGGAGTTCTGCATTATTTACACAAGTTTCTGTCCTTCAGATGAACGGTCACATGTACTGCATCGTTTTTCTATAAAAAAGGCAACATCTAATCCCCCTTGCTTCTCTATTGGTCAGTTTCACTTTTCCTGTCATTTGCTCTCTTTGCAGGATTCTGATAACCCTGACCTGCGTGACCGTGGCTACATCTACTGGCGTCTGCTCTCCACAGACCCTGTGGCGGCTAAAGAGGTGGTTTTGGCTGAAAAGCCACTGATCTCAGAGGAGACGGACCTGATTGAACCCACCCTGCTGGATGAGCTCATTTGCCACATTGGCACTCTGGCTTCTGTCTACCACAAACCTCCCAGCGCTTTTGTGGAGGGCAGCCGTGGTGTTCAACACAAGAGACTTCCTGCTCGTGCTGGCTCGTGAGTCTGTATACTTTTTGTATACATTGTAAATATTTTTTTATATATTTTGAAAAATGTGCAATGGTATTTACTATAATAATATTTTAATACATGAATTATTTGTATTTATATATATATATATATATAATTGTATTTTTATTTTTTATTATTATTATTTTTTTACTTTTTTGCATTTATTCAGTTTATTTATTTTATTTGTATTTAAATCATATAAAACAGGGGTACCTGGAGGTTTCTGGAGATCTACCTTCCTGCAGAGTTCAGTTCCAACCCTGATCAAACACAACTAAAGACGCGGTTACACTGCATTTTTTGCCCCATAGACTTCTATTCATACACATGCGAATGCGGTAGACCGGAAATGCAAGCTTGTGCGACAAGTTTTGCATGTCGCTGCGTAGCAAAGTTCAAGCTTGGTGAACTCTGACCTGCAAAATCGCATTGCATGATTGCGTGAGACCAATAGAAGATCAAAACATGACCTCTCTGTACAGAAATGTAAAATATGGTGCAATCGCTCGCTTTTTTTAACATCTAATCAACTTGTTTAACCCCGCCCCTTTTTTTAGCGCCGTGACTGTGGCTTAAACCAATGAAGTAGGATCTGAAGGAGCACTTGGTAATTAGACAGGTGTGTTTGATCAAGGTTTTGATCAAAGTAGATATCCAGGAACAGGATTGGCCACCCCGATATAAAATAATCAATTCCTTTTTTGTATAAATTATTGCCAAATTTTTGTCTGTATTAGTGGCGAGAGTGCCGAGAGCCCTGAAGTTGGCCAGTCTGGAGCCTCTGAAGCTCCACCTGCAGTCATTCCATCACAGGGTGATCTCCTGGGGGACCTGCTGAACCTGGATTTGGCCCCAGCCACCACCTCTGTCCCTTCAGTTCAGCCTTCAATGCAGATGGGAGCCATGGACCTACTGGGAGGAGGTCTGGATAGTCTGGTAAGTGCAAACATGATCACCCCTTTGTGTTGAAATTAGATTAATGTAGAAGAAAAGCTGTGTAATTGCCAGAATGAATATACCCATCTGTCCCATCTGTGTGTCCATTAACTGTGGCATCCAGGCTTTTGGTTATGTGTTTGTCAGTTCAACTCACGTGTGTTGTAGGACATTTATATTGAGTTGGCATTGACCTGGCTGGCATCCAAACCTACTTTACTAAATCAAGATCATCCAAGTAGATTCTGATCCCAGATCAGCCGCCTCCTCCTTAAACACACATCCAAAGTCCCTTAACCAATGTAATTGTGTTCTTATGAGAAATCACAGATGGTCGTGCATAATTAGAGTTAACTTTCCTTGCTTTCATTTCCCCTCTGGTCTTCTCTTTCTCTTTTTTGACTCTTGTATTTTATTTTTTCCATCCCCTTCTCTCTTTTATCCTTGCGCTACACTTGCAGATGGGCGATGAATCAGATACGGTAATTAAACTTAGTCAAAAGGAAGCAGACACTTTCATACCATGCCATTTCATTAGTCTGAATTGAGGATTTGTATTGGTATACAGATGTACACTTCACACCAGCAGAGGGCTGCTTACAGCCGCAACACTGGCCTGTTATTTACAACCACTTTTTTTTTTTTTTCTGCATTTAAAGAGTGTCGGCATTAATAAAATATCTCAATGGCTGTGATTTGTTTGTGATGTCATCGTGCATCATAAAAAAACCCAGGGCTTGTGATAAATCTTTATAGAGTTCTATAAATCCCCAGTCACATTCTCCTCATTTCTTCTGCTTTATTCATTGTAAACATTTCATCTGTTTGTCATTGTTGCTCTGTCAGCCGAGTGTTTCCCACAGGACAGAGATGCAGTCTCCTCAGCCGTCTTCTGATTATACTGAGAGAGAGGTCTGTGTGGGTGTTGATGTTCTCACTTTTTGAGCTCATCCTTAAACATGTCCTCTGTGCTGATCTCAGACTAATCTCTGTTGCGTAACATAAACTAGTCTCAGATCAGTTTGAAGGAACACTTAGCACCTTTCCACTCTTATTTTGGTCCAGTATCTGGGTTTTGTAGTGGTAGTTGTAGTTCTGCACATGTAGGCACGTCTTATCTAAAGTGTATAGTATGGTGAAAGGTGAAAGTAGGGGTGGGCGATCATGGCCAAAATCTTATGTCACACTAATCATATACATCTCACAAAATAGCTGATTTGTTATTATTTATTTTTGTTTGAAACTCTAAACAATAGGACAAATACAATAAAAAAAAAGTAATGGCAGGTTTTTTAAGGGTGGGACAGTGGGACTATTTAACAGTGATTAAATGTTACAGAATCTTAATAATAATCAGTTCACAAAGTTTGATCTGTTCATTAAAGCAAATTCTGCTTATAAATATCAGTAGCATTTATTGCTGTTAAATTAAGACCAGGTTGTACATACAAATTATTTTTTACCGCTTGTTCAAACTGCATTTTTAAAATGAGCTGAATCTACACAATTCTTGAGTGTTTTTGGGACAAGTGTTTTATGTTCAATCCACTTAAATTTGTAAAAACAATTAAGTCAACTTAATCGATTTGTGTTGAAGGAATTGTGTGGAACCCAGCAGTGAAGATGTAGAATTGGCCACTCAAGACTTACACACTCGTATTTATTGAAAGGGGAGGAAAACTCCATTTGTAACTTGTGTAATAATATTTTCACTATAAAACCTAATTTAATAGAATGTATATTTTATATGATATTAGAGAACATTTTTATTCAGGAAATATTTTAAGGGAAATGTTTGAAAAAAGGTGTCTTTTGGAGAAATTTTAGAATATTTATCATTGATCAGTTAAAAAAATCGTATATGACTTTTTATCAGTGGTGTTATTTTTTTGTACAATGCATGATTATTAAGAAACAGTTATGATTGTATATTATATATTGAATACTTAGTTCAAGTGTTGCCATGAATTAAACCAATGCTACTGTTATGGCATTAAAATGTAAATTAATAAATATTAATATATAAAGAGTCCCACTGAATGAATGAAAAGTGGCCATTTTGAGCGTTCATGCTTGGTAAGCAGCAGCACAGTTTGTGCCTTCTGCTGTGCTGCTTTAACTAGCATCTTTTTCACTGCATATTGCACTTAATAGCTTTTTTTAACATAAAACATGCCATGCATTTTTATCATTTGTACTTTCCTGCATCCATTTCTTTCTCACTTTGAGATATAAAAAAAACTTCAAACTGTTCTTTTATGCAGATGAATTCACATACTACAGTATAAACAATATACTTTTTCTTTATTTATTTTTTATTAATTAACACTTTGTATCGCCCAGCCCTAGCTGAAAGTAGTTTAAAGGTGTCACTCATTAGAATGCAGAGTGTGAAATTGAATCGTCCGGCAGCTTCCTTAGCACAACCCTGAGTTCCACTGAGTTTTGTTCATCCTTCATCAACCTCTTCTTAATTATTACCATCTTCCCTGTCCACTGAGCCTTACTTTGACTTTTTGTCCTCTCTCTGTTTTGCCAGCTGGGAGGAGACATCGGTGGAAGTCCTTCGGTAAGTCAGAGAAAACTTTTATTTGCAAAGTTCACCCAGACTTTGATGAATGTGCTTTATTGGAGCAGCATTAGCATCAACATAGGGGTTTGCCTTCATTAATCAAAGAGCTGTGAAATTGCACCCCTCTAAGTCTTTATCTTAGTTAACTTCTGTGCATGTCCTGTTTTTTTTGTAATAATAAAGTTGTCATGAGTTGTAATGCCTGTCTGCTTCTGATCAGATGGGTGCTGCTTTGGGGGCCCCTGCAGCCATGCCTGCTGCTCTTAGCGGTGCTCCTGCTGTTGGAGGTGGATTGGGAGACCTTTTTGACCTTGGTGGGGGTGTTGGCATGCCAACGGGATTCTACGTCGCTCCTAAAACTGTAAGTATAGAATCAATCAATACTCTAAATCAATGTCTTAGGCTGTGACTTCAGGAATCATTTATAAGCAGTTCCCCTGCTTTTCATTTCTATTTTGTTATGTAGCAGCTTTATCTAGACTTTTAGGGGGCATACAAAAAGGACTGCATGATACTGGGAAAATATGCGATATTGAGTGTTGCGATAAGGATATTTCTTACAATCTAACTAACTTGCAAAACACTATTTTATCAGCAATAAAAAAAAATAATAAAAAAAAAAAAAATATATATATATATATATATATATATATATATATATATATATTATGTTATGATCATACTAAAATAAATATGAATAAATATAATAATAAATTATTTATTATTAATGAATAATAAATACATATTTTTCTGAGCTAATTAAATAAATAAAAAAAGCTATGTCAAGTTGCAAAAATCTAGGCTTGAAAACACCACAGATGACTGAAAACCTGACTGAAAGGTCCTGTCTGATTGGTCAGATTTGGATAAACAATCTATGCATGTAGCACACAAATGCTTGGAACTTAATAGTATATGCAATATCCATATCGCAGAGAAGTGCAGTAAATTAAATAAATTTTATTGCGATAACAATCTTTTTTTGATATATTGTGCAGCCCTACAAAAAACACACTGTAGTTTTCAATACAGAGTCAAATTAAATATACAGGCCTAATTTTTTAATATTCAATAAAGAAAACGGCATAAAAAAAGCAAATCTCATGGCGTGAAAAAAACCAGATGCAATGCAATGTCCATCTAATGCATTTTTTTCACAGAAAATGAGAAAACAAATCAAAAACACCCCTAACTCTCATTCATCTGTTTATCTGTGGGTTCAGTTGTTTTTACCAGCAATGAAGGCTAAAGGGCTGGAGATTTCTGGGACATTTGCCCGACGTGGCGGCATCATTCAGATGGATCTGTCTCTCACCAACAAAGCTATGAGCGTTATGACTGACTTCGCCGTTCAGTTCAACAGGAACAGGTGGGTCAGGGGCAGAACGGGAAGCTTTTATTCTTCTCTCTGCAGTATCTTCTCTGCTTCCTAATCAGTTTGGAGGCCTGCCTGAAAAGTGCTGCATTTATTTATGCTGGTTTGTGATCAGTGGGATCATTCAAGTACTTGATGGTGATGATTATGATGATGATGATTCTAAAAAGGCTTTAATGTTTTCATGTCAAATAATAATTTCTGTCTAGAAATGACTTTTTTTGTTGTTGAAAAGCCTGGTTGTAGGAAATAGTAATACATACTACTTCGATCTTTAAAACTAGGGTAACAGAAGGTCAAATTCTTATCTATGTGTAAAGTGGTGCTTTCTCACTGCCACAAAGTCTGCTGCTGTTTCTGTGCACTTGTATGGGTCAAATACAGAGCACATTCAGAGTATTGTTTACCGTACTGAGTCATATCACTCACATAATGCTAACCTATTGTGAGTGGTTGACAGGGTGTTGCGGTTGCTATAGTGAATTTGCTTTTAGCGTGAGAAGAAGAAAGGCGACTGCATTAGTGGTATGAAAATCTGAACTTTAATTGTGCAACATTTCTTTTAGATTTAAATAAGTAAATCTTGCTCACTTTCTGCTGTGATTAGTGTGTCAGACCAAGAGAATATATGATAAGAGAATATAAACAAATTAAAAGCAGTAGCACAAAGAAAAATAGTAAGGAGTATTCTGTTAGGTTGATGTAAATGTATGATCATTTTAAAGTGCCACAACATGGTCATCTCTAGATAAAGTGTAACACTTTAGTTTTAGTAACAATTCTCACTATTAGTGCCTTATTACCTGCCTATTGTTAAGATTTGGGCTGTTTATTAATACTTAAAATGTTCATGTTCTAGATGAACTTATTCTATCTAATGCCTACACCCAACTACTACCTCAGTAACTATCAGTAAAGCCTAGTTCACACTACAGGAGTTTAAGCCTGATTTGAGCCCGATTTGGAAGTTAACGAGCTTGCCGACGGATCGGGCTGTGATCAGGAAAAAATCTGGGGGTACTTGGTGCTCTGCAGTGTTTATTTGTGAACTACTGAACAACGCATCAAAGAGGCTGACACCTCGCAGACGGAAATCCAATATCCAGCATGCTGAATATTCCAGAGCAGCCGCCGACTCGACCCCACGTGCGGTCAGATGTAGTGTTGAGCTGCAGCCAATGAGAGCATATCAGCATGAGCTGAATAGCCGTTGTGCTCAGGAGCTCAACAGAAACGTCTGTGATTGGCCAGAATGGGCATCGATGCACTCGCTTCATTCTGCGTTAGCACAAACACGAGAGTAGGCTATATTAACAGTGGAACTATAATTCTATAACTATTTATATAACCTAGCATTCATTCTGACTTCTCTCATATAAGACGTCATATTGTCACGTCATGTTTACGTTTAAAGCTTCTATTGAGATATTAAAATTAAGCTTTGAATATCTGTAATCATATTTTATGACACCATTACCCTACAAATATTATCTTTTTGGTAATACAACCTATAAGTATGTAGTTAAATATGTAAGACAGTAGAACACCCACAGAGGTCTGGGCCTCGCTTTCATTTTCACTTTCAAGCGAGCTATTTCGCAGCACAGAATATGCTGTTTTAAAAGATATATCTGAAGTAAATTTATGTTTTTGCTATCAGAAAGTTGTTTATGTTAGCAGGAAGTTGCTAGGCAAAAAAAGCATGCATATTTAAAGTCACGGTAAAAAGAAGCAGACAGGCATGCAGTCATTTTGACCTATATGGTAATTGAAGGTAGAAATACTCAGTTCTTTTCTGTTTTGTAATTAAAATAAATGACAATGTTAGAAAGAAATACACAGATATTTAGGAAACATCAGGGTATTATAGATATGTCAGTTTTATTTCAAAGAGTTATTAAAGTAAAAAAATAAAAACTCTCTGACTGCCTCGGTAGTTCTAGTGTTAAAGCCACATCTTGAACCTTGCAGATGAGCGATTGGTCCGCTGATGCATCAGCTGACTGACAATGTTTTTAAACGCTCCCTTGAAAGCTTGAAACGCTGTCAGTGATGTCATCAGCACACAAGCAGCCAATAGTGTTCAGCTTTTTCTGACGGCTCCTCCCTCAACATTTCATTGGCTGGGGTTTGGTAGCTTGACAGAGCTGTTGGGTTACGAGTTGTTGTTAGATCATGTAATGTGTGACCCCCCCTTGTGGATTATTTACGTAGTGTCACGTAATGTGAACACCACAACGATTTCATTCATTCATTCATTTTCTTTTCGGCTTAGTCCCTTTATTAATCTGGGGTCGCCACAGCGGAATGAACCGCCAACTTATCCAGCATATGTTTTACGCAGCGGATGCCCTTCCAGCCGCAAACCACAACGATTTAAAGACACAAAATCAAGTCATGTAGTGTGAACGGCACAGCGATCTGCTGATGTTTAAAGTCATGTACTGTGAATGAGGCTTAAGCAGCAGATTAGGAGTTCACTGAGGCAAAAGTCATAGGTAATGGTTTATTAATAGTGAGAGTTGTACCTTAAAATAAGTGACCAATAAATTAAAATAGAATTAATCCTTCCTCCAGTGAATCCGTCAAGAGCAATGAGTGATTTTCTCTTTGTCTTTTGTTGTTTGATTAACGCTAATGAAACAAGCGGCATCCGGTTTATTTAGACTGCTGTCGCTGAAGCACTATAACGAGATTCAGATGGACTAATGAGACTGTGTTGCTGAGAGAATGAGAGGAGACATTAGTGTAGTACTGTTGTCTGAGTGAACTCGCTGTCAGAGAGAGAGAATCTGTAGCTGGTATCAGTGCTGTAAAGTGAATCTGAATGTATCTATATGACGTATAAAAAAAGAAAATCTGCATTTTTGGCAGTACTGCTGGAATATGTAACATTTGTTTGGCTGAAATATTATTAAATGGCTTGTTTCCGAAGAACATTTCAATGTTGTCATTTCTCTAAATGTTGAGATGTAGAATGCATGGACCACCGTGCTATATGTAAGAGATGATGTACATGCAGCCAGTTGTTATCGCAGATTATTACAGGGCTGTGTGGAATACTTGATTCTGATTGATCAGTTACAACATTTAAAGGTATGTTATTCCCATATAACAACCACTGAATAACACAGGCTCATCTGGGATACTTCAAATAATCTCATGACCATGAATCCGTTTATATGCTTATCTGTTTTGCTGCAGTTTTTGACTGTTTGGCGTTATCTTGTGACTGAATAATATGGTAGTTAGTGTATACGCCTTTCAGCCATTTCCATTTCTGTCAGCTTTTCCTTAATTAATAAGCTATTACGGTTCAGAACAATTGGTTGTGCCTAATTTTTTATGTTTTGTGATTTTTACAAATTATCAGGCTTTATTTTGTAAGAAAAACTGCACATCCATCATCCCTTACATAAAGCAAAGTAAAGGATGAGGCTGTGTTATTGTGTAATTGGCTGTTATCAGGGAATAACATTGGAATAACATTGGAATCAAAATCAAGTATTCCAGAGAGCTGTATAATACATTATCAATCAAAACAAATGATGTGTTAAATTGCATACCACCACTAACCTTATTGACTTAAGCTGCGATATTCAGTTACACAATTGTTAATTTCATTGTTGCTTTTGGGTAAATTTTGACCCAAATTTTTTAATTTTGGGCAAGACATGTTTCTGTCCATCACTAGTCTTAACTTTGTTTCTGTGTTTTTCTGCAGTTTTGGTTTGGCCCCTGCTGGCCCTCTGCAGGTTCTGACTCCTCTGACCCCGAATCAGACCATTGATGTCAGTCTGCCTCTCGGCACAACTGGCCCCGTCATGAAAATGGAACCACTCAACAATCTGCAGGTGACGTTTCCGCTGCATTTCTGCTGCATCATACTTCATGCACAGTATGAAACCAGTGCTGTTCCGATATGCATTTCAGCACACAAAGCAATAAAACAAGCCCCCTGCAGGCATTATAACCAGATGCTGCAGCCCAAAAAAGCCACTCCAGAGAGACAGTTATGTGTGGGTGCAGCTGAGATTCAGTAAAAAAAAAAAAAAAAATCATCATTAGTGGCTCCCCTTCGCTTCTCCCTCTCTGCAATTGTCTTTTTCTGCCTTTCTCCTTCTCTCATTTCATCCATGTCCATTTCTGTCCTCTATTGATCCAGCTTGTAGGTCTGCAACAGCACAGCAATGGGTCTGATTTAGCTGTAGCTTATTATCTCCCTCAGTGGAGTCATTCACATTTCTCTCTAGTGAGCGCATTAGGGATTAAACCACAAAGCCAACAGAGTAAATGAAGGCACATGCATTGTGGAACAGAGAGTCGCTAATTGGTAGTAATTAAAACAAAGGGAGAGGATTGCGTTGAGCTTTGGATTTTGATTGGATGAAGCAACTTCCAAAATATAGGATAGAGGGTTTCAGCTGCTGAAAAGATGTTGTGTGTTTTAATCTTAAGATTTAATCTGAAGATTTTAGAGGGTGCCGTTTTCAGATTGAATGCACGTATTGAGCTTTCCTGGAGGGGAGAGCATGTCGGAGTTCACATGTTAGATTAGCATCAAATGGTTATTCATGAATGTGTCTCTTTCACGTTCCGCTCTATGCTAATCGTTGAAGTCATCAGCATGGGTTTTAGTGGCTGGGAGAGCTGTGATGATTATGGGATTTGTCACACAATTTTTTTTTATATATCTCCATTTTTGTAGGCCTGATGTAACAATAATATTTCTGGAGCTCAGGCAGCTCACCGCTTCATCACGTGGATTTTGATCTGGATGTGCTTTGGCTTACAATGCGTTTCCAATCTTTGCAGGCGTGGATTACAGTAGCTGATAGTTCCAGTCCTAAGCGAGCGTTGTGGCATTATTAATTTCTCACTTGGCTGCCGATAATAGATCAGTTATTCACTTTGATGGCATTTTGAAACTAAGAAATGTATAAATCACAGGAAGTGGCATCACAGGAAGTGAATCAATGTTACTCATACACTGAATGAAAGATGTTTTTATTTTTATTTTTTTTCTGCAGGTTGACTCACTGTTGTCAAGGCCAATAAAACTGGAGATACATTTGAAGAAACATTCTAATATTTTTTTCCTTGGTTCTAGTAATTATAGATAATTTAACAATTTAGGTAATTAAATTTTAAGTATAAAAGTTTTAAGAATAATTATTAATGACATTTTGAATTTACTTTAATTAGTGTCTGATTTGACATTATTTTGTGAATTAGTATTTTTCCGTATATTATTTTGTTAGGTGGATTTAGTTTTTAACTGCAGTTATACAAGTGATGGAGGAATGAAGTTGGCATGTGCAGCTCAGAGCGGTTTGGCTGGATGAATTATTCAGAGGCAGAGTGTAGCAGGTCTGGATGTCTATGTGGGACTGTCTGTCCCTCTCCGGGTCTGTGTAGCCTGTATTCTGATGGATGCTGCGCACCTGCTGTCAGCTTTAACAAAGCTCCCCTGGGTGCCTTTCAATCCCTCATGCTCTCAAAAGATTTACAGCCATAATCAGATGAAAATTTGGTGTTGGGTTTTTGTTTTTTGTTTTTCAGTTGCAAATCTATTGCTTCACAAAGGGCAATATGTTTGAATCGAAAGTAATGATTGAATTAAATGATTTAATATAATATTTTCAAAGGTTTTTCGTTTCAAAAAATAATTTCTTATACATTTCTTAGTTTCAAAATTCACAATCATCACATACAGTACAATGTAAATAATACAGATAATAATATAAAATACATAGAGATATGGAACAAAAATAAGAGATCACTTAATAAAAAATTTCTCAGCAATTTAAGAATTTGTTAGGTATGGATTTGAAATGGATTTGAGTTTCCATGGGTTACTATTTAAAAAAAAAAAAAAAAAAAAAAATATATATATATATATATATATATATATCAGTTGCAATCAGAATTATTAAACCCCCTTTGATTTTTATTTTTTTTTATCTTTTTTTTCTTTTTTAACTATTTCCCAAATGATGTTTAACAGAGCAAGAAAATTTTCAGTTTGTCTGATAATATTTTTTTCTTCTGGAGAAAGTCTTATTTGTTTTATTTTGGCCAGAATAAAAGCAGTTTTAAATTTTTTTTTTAAAACCATTTTAAGGTCAAAATTATTAGCCCCTTTAAGCTGTTTTTTTCGATAGTCTACAGAACAAACCATCGTTATACAATAACTTGCCTAATTACCCTATCCTGCCTAGTTAACCTAATTAACCTAGTTAAGCCTTTAAATGTCACTTTACGCTGTATAGAAGTGTCTTGAAAAATATGTAGTAAAATATTATTTACTGTCATCACGGCAAAGATAAAATAAATCAGTTATTACACTCTCAGAAAAAAAGGTACAAAGTTGTACCAAATAAGGTACAAACCCTTGTCACTGGGGCAGTACCTTTTAATGGAACAGAATTGTTCCTTAAAATAAAGAAACTAATTTGTACCATTAAAGTTTGTACCTTTAATGACATTATTTGTACCTTGGACAACCAAAATGTACCTTTGGCTTTTGTAACCTGCTGATACAATATTGTACCTTCACCAAAGGTACAAATCGGATCCTAAAAGGTACCGCCACAGTGACAAAGCACTTTGTACCTTAACTGTGTCAAATGTGGTCCTTTAAGAACTATTAAAAGCCATTTTTCTGCTGAACCCGAAAGGCATCAATTTATTAATGTAAAATATCAAATACATTTTTAAATTATAAAAACATTCTTCCATTTATAATTTAGATGAAACAAAAATGCTTAAACTCATAAAATCAATTTGCTGTAAAACATTTAACAATACATTTCACAAAAATGTTACAGCATATGCAATACATGTTTTCATGTACAATATAAAACTTAACTTGACACTTTTCATAACATACCCTTGTAATCACTTAAGTTCATATAATTTACTTTAAAGTGGAAATAAAATTCAGCTAAAGCATTGTAATGATATATGCACAATCTGAATGTTTTGTAGGACTGTCACTAAGCATATCTGGTTCCAACATACAAAAGGTCATCAACCATATAAAGGTCAAGTGCTTGGTAGTCCAGTTCCTCTCCTGGCACCATACAAAACCAATCCTTGTCAAACGAAACATGAAATGCATGAAAATGACTATCAAAAAACTGTGGCAGCAACAGTTTCCCACACAGTATCCATAAAGTATCTACGTTTAAAACATACTTCACTTGAAAGAATAATGGAACTTCTTCAGTGTGCATAACATCAATAACAAACACATCTTTGATTGCATATTTTACATTATTTACACAAACTTCTTTTACACGGCTAAGTGTTTTATCAGCAAAATCAATGGATTGACATTTTTGGTGACCCTTAAGTGTGTTTTGAAGCTCCCTTGGTAAAGATGTAAATGGGGTGCTCACACTCATTCCGGTTACTTTCTCATAATCACCCAACAAGCTACCTGATGAAAACTCCCAACACTGTTTGTACTGATGTCTTTTGCTTAAAGAAGAAGTGATGTTAATGAAGTTTCTACAGGTGCTTGATACATTCTTAAAGTATTGATGTTTGCTTTCAAAACGCATACACCAAAGAGGACGAAGAGGACCATAAGATGAAATAAGTCTAGCATAATGTATTAGATAGTGACACTTTGGTGTGATGATGTCAAATTCATCTTTTAACTCTTGCAAGAACTCTTGCACTATCATGTTAAGTACAGGAAGGCTTTCTCTTTTTACTGTAGGTGCCATAACAATCTCTGTTATTTCTCGACACAGAAGATACACATTCCAGTATTTGGAATTACGTGGAATGTGGTGTGCAATAACAAAAGGTAAAAGTCTAAATAAGCACCATTTTTGTGAGGCTGAACCTGAAATGCTAGAATTCTGCAAAATTTTCTCAGACAGCTGGGATGGCTTGTTTGCTCTATCGTTTTGACCTATGGCAAATTGACTCAACTCAGCATTTACTTCCTGTATAGTGATATGTTTTTCTCTATGTGCCTTACACAAAACCAATTTCACCACTAATGGTATTACACCTTCTAATAAGTCGTGCATAACATCAGGTGGCAGTCCTTTTGTCACATCAAAGTAACTTAGTTCAGAAAATGGACAGATTCTCTCAACACCATACACTGCAGTGTTGGCAGGGTTTTCCTTAATAGAATCCAAATGATATTTGTGGACTACAGAAGTTCTGAGAATATACTTATCTTCACTGAAAAACTCATTCTTATTTAAGTGAGTTGCCATACAGTATCGACAGATTCGTCCGGAGTTAAAGGACATACTAAATCCACCCATCATGTGTGCAGATAGATTGTCCCCAGAGATAGAAGCCAGAGCAGCATATACATTTAATATCTTACTGCTGAAAATCAGAGGAAAGCCATCAGTAGAAAGCAATTTTAAATCATCCAACAAAGGTTTCAGAATAACATCCATGTGCTGCTTAAATAAAGAATGCTTGACTAATAAGGCAAGGTGAATATGCTTTAGCTGAGACCTGTATTTTACTTCTACATTACCAACAGTATAATAGATGGCACAAAGTTTGTGTTTGTTTCTTTTAGAACTGAGAGGATTAACCACTTCAAACTCATCTTCATAGAAGTGCAGACGTAATGCACATGGATGTTTGCTAAATAATGGATGTTCCTTAAAGTATATTCCATCACTGTAGTCTCTTAGCAGATGTTCATCCCTAGGCTGGATGTTTTGTGTCTGTATAGAATCCCATAAATCCTCATGGCTGCAGTATTTTTTCAGCACATCCACAATGGGAACATATGCAAAATTTCCAATCTTATTGCCATTATCATCCCTTAAAGTATGCTGCACAGGTTCTATCATGTCCAATTGAGAAGTACAGTACTCTTTGAACAAATGCTCAGAGTCTATTACTTTACAGGCCTCAGCAAAAAAGTCAACTGACTGTAAATTCCCTAAAAGTTCAGGAATTTCTTCGCTATTAAATCCATTTTGTTTTAGATGGTGGCAAAGCAAGGAATCATAGTTCTCTTTGAAGAAATTAAAAAGAAACTTGACATCTTCCAAGATTTCTTGCTGAACAGACTGTGGGAGGACATTTTCTTCTCTGCATTTCAAAACAAAAGAAACTAGATTTCCCCTGAAATTAGTCAAAAGATCATTTATATCTTCAGGAGCATCCTCTGCAGTGTCAGAGTTCACTTCATTGTCACTATAATCAATGTTGGCTTCACTGTCACTAATGTCAATTTCATCCTCTTCAGTGACATTGTTTTTATTCGGCCAAATGTGAGTTCTGTGCTTTCTGTATACATGACGCCGAAAAGACTCATATTTAAAAAAGAAATGTTGACAGTCATCAAGTCCACAACAGATGGAAAAGTTATGCTCATGAGCATGAATCAGTCCTATATGTTTGATTAATTTTACAATAGTAAAATGTCGGCGTGAACACTTCGGACATGCATAGGGTCGTGGCATCTTCACGGTCTATGATACTAGATTAATAATCCTGACAACAGCAGTTGGCAATGGCTTATCACCTGGTGCGGATATCTTCAACACGTGCCTTTGGAGAAAGAGCAAAGTGTTCCGGTTGTGCATGGGATATGCAAGGTTGAACACAAAATACGCACAAAAAGCAGAAAGAATGCCATCCTCCACTCCAACTGCTCTGCAAAATTCTGATCCCTCCATTTTCACAGTGCTGAAGATTTTCTTATCACTGAAGACCTGTTTCCAGTCAGATGCTCCCATAATCTGCACAGTGGGGTAGGGTGTGGCTGGTGCTTCCTGGACAAAATGTAAAATTAGTATTAGAAGTTAAGCATTAATTAAAATCATGTTTCCAATGACAAGAGTGTTACAACTGCACAAGAGACTTAATCAACATCAATACATTTTGTTACTAAAAATTCTATGGATAGAATACCTGTCTAATGCTGACATAATTGTCCACTTTCTCCCTAAAAATCACTGGAAGTAAAACCAGAGCAGCACGAAAATCCATATCTAAGAACACATTGAAAAGGTATTGGGGTGTAATGGTTAAAATTACTCATTTTTCATTAGTGTCATGGTTTCTGTATGGTTCCAAATATGCTATATTAAAAATAAACAAAGTAAGTACAAATAATTAAACCTACAAGTAATCGCACAAAAAATACAATACAGCAAATACACTATATGGCAATATACACTTATCTTTTTTTAACTGTGCAAATTTAAGATCTTTTTTTTAACCAAGAACCAATAAAAACAGAAAATTTATTAAAATTTTCAAAAATATGTCTAAACAGAAACATATGCATACCACAAAGACTCTCTGCAACAGCTTCATTTCTTGCGTCCATGTAATGTGCTTCTATATGAGATTTCCCCTTAGCCAACTTCAACACACTGGACACAATTTTGTTGAAGGAATACTGGAAACACCGGCTTAAATCAGTTACAGCATGCATTCGTCCCATTTCTTGAAATAACTGAAATGCAGAGAAGACAAATAATAATAAAACAAATAAATTTTTTTCAATGTTGTTATTCACCATTATTTAAAACAACAATTATTTATTGTAACAAATGTATACAGTATGGCCTTCTCTCAAGCACTTTTAAAGGTGCAAAGGACATCTACAATTATTGTGAAATGGATTGTGAAAAGTTAGCGGTTCACTAAATAATTAAGATGCAAAAAACATGTTCTTAAATGTTTATAAGCAAATAACTATCAGTGGCCATTGTATGAAAATCAAAAATAATTTTTTTTGGCACCATATGGTTTTAAAGCTTTTTTTTTTTTTTTTTTTTTTTTACTTACAACTGAAGGGGCTCTAAGGAAGGGATATTTATGAAAAATTTCAGCAACAGGAATTCCACTTGTTATTTCCCTTCTCCGCCAAGCAAATGTTTGTTTCATTTTTTCATCAACAATTGCAGCATCTGGTTGGGTCTTTTTGTACTGCTCCTGTAAGGTCTTCACATGGGCTTTGATTGAAATGGCATCCTCACCAACTGAAGACCCATAGTCTTCACCTGACTACAACATAAAACACTTAAATGGTGGCTTTACATATTGTGAGTCTGACAATTAATCTAAGCGAATAACTAATTTGGTTAAAGACTACTGTTTAAAGCAGTTAAATTAATTAGAAATATTGTAATTGTAAATGATTTATCACTGCTAAACATTTCTTACCACAGATCTGCTGGCCCTCTGACAAGAAGCCTCTTTTTCCCCAGGTTTCCTTGCATTGTGTCCATATTTGATTTTAATCTTTTTGACCTCCTCTTCATCAACAAGTGGGGTCCGTTCAGTTTTAAATTTTCTTTTTAAGGACATGTGCCAAGTATGCTGTTTAAAAAAAAAATATATATATATATATATAT
>CAIGQV010016645.1:12838630-12869482 GCA_903798115.1 Danio jaintianensis
CACACACACACACACACACACACACACACACACACACACACACACACACCCACACATCTTTTAAAATGAACACATTGTCCTTTTGCCATCTCTGAAGAGCCGTGTTGATCTGATGGCATGTCTGGGTGTAATTAACTCAAGGAAGGTTTTTAAGGAACGATCCACTTCCACAGGATTGTTTGCATAAAATAATTGTGAATCACACAGGCATGAACATGCACACACACACTCTCAGTGATATTGCTAATGAATGCACAGTGGGTGTCTTCAGTGCTCTTTTTAAATCCCTCTCCTTTTTTTCACTCCATGTGGGTTGGTATTAAATATATTTGAATTTGCTGGCCCACAGAAAAATGTTTTTATCTAAGACCAGGATTTGGGTTTGCAGTTTACATGAAATTCTATTTTAGAATGTCTTGGGGTCACAAATTTAAAAAACAAAACAACACAACTTTTTGTTCTGTGTGCCTCACTGATTACAAGCATTTTACTCACGCTTTGAGGTTTGAGGTTGTTTTTTTTGTTCTGTTGAACACAAAAGAAGATTTACTGAATAATGTTGAAAACCTGTAACCATTGACTTCCATAGTATTTAATTTTCCTACTATGGATGTCAATGGTTACTGGTTTCCAACATTCTTCAAAATATCTTCTGTTGTGTTCAGCAGACCAAAAAAATGTAAACTGGTTTGGAACAAGTCAATTTAAGCAAGAATGCTTTAATTTGTTCAAAAGTGGCAGCGATGACATTTTATGGTGTTTGTATCACAACAAAATGTTGACCAATATTGAGCAGCAAAATTATCTTCATCAGTAATAATAAGATAATAAATGTTTCTAGCACACTAATTAAGCTCCAGAACATTCAGCTTTGCCATGACAAGAATAAATAGCATTTAATGTTGAATTGTTTATTAAATGGATATAATAAATGCAACCTATTGCATAGAAAACAATTAAAAATTGCAATAATATTGCAGTTTGTGCTGTGCTTTTGACTAAACGCAGCCTTGGTTGCGTTTGAAACGTATGGTTTCAAATAAATGTCTGATTGACTCCCTGAAGTAAAAATCAGTTCTTTTGCTCTATAAAATAAGCCAACTCAGACATTCCACCTGAGATCTCTTTCTTTCAGAGAGAAATTAAAATATAAAGCTTGAACAACAAGGTTGAGAAATGTACATTCGTAAGGGGTGAACTATTCTTTTAAATCAGACTAATTACTGACTTATTCATATGACGATGTGCAAGTAAAAATACACATTAGCAGCGGAGTTGCCATAGAGACTCACTCAGGTTCCGTTTGTTTTTTAAAAAACCTGCTCTGGTTCTCTGCGTTTTGTTAATGAGTAACTTCTCTCTCCTCACAGATGCAGCCAGCAACAAGCTGCAAGGCAGTAATATCTTCACCATAGCCAAGAGAACAGTGGATGCCCAAGACATGCTCTACCAGTCCATCAAACTCACCAATGGCATCTGGGTGCTGGCAGAAATGCGTGTGCAAACCGGCAACCCCAACTATACGGTAAATAGAAACAAAGAGAGGTAGAGGACTTTGTAGTGCCTTTTAAAAGGATGTGAAGAGACTAGCAAAGTACCACTCCAACACACACACACACAGATCGATAAATACAAGAGGATATGCTGGAGAGAGAGTGTTTCACAAATTGACCTCCTTGTTACTTCCTAATGAATCGTATGGGAGAAAGATCTGTGTGTTGGTGTGCACACTTGAGAGAAGACGACAATTAGAGAAGAAAGGACTGCTGGGAAGATCAAACGCGGTCTTAAAATCTAGCGAGCTGCATGCCTTTAATGGCATTTTTTTGTCATTAAAGGTGCCTCTGTGTTCAGAAATGCTGTGTAGTCAGCCTGAATCCTGTAGGTTAGAGACTAAAACATTGTGTTCGCTGAATCCTGGGTGGGCGAAGGAAAGAAGAGAAGACTGTCAGGAAAAACATGTCAATCCTCCCTTTGGTTTGAGGGATTTGTCCTTATCACTCAGAGAGTATGTTTTTTCTCTCTCATGTTCATCTTCCACATGAATCATGCCTCAAGCATAGTTGTAGGAAAGCAGGTCTCCTCTCAGATCTCCAGTGTAGCTAGAATTGTGTGCAACGGTAGGCTTTATTCCCAGTAGTGGAATATACATCCACCTGAAAAACGTTTCATATGCATTCACATTTTTTCCCCCTCAGATTTAATTGGTATAATTACACCGGTACTTTTTTTTTTATGATGAACATACAAATTGGTGTGCCATTTGATTTAGATTTTCTTTTAAGCAAGAAAGGCACAAATGGTATCTTAAGAGTTATGCTTTGATTAATATTATATCATATTTTATGAAACATAATTAAAGCATCTAGCCCTTGCGATCACACATTGCAATTAGGTTTCATTAGTTAATGTATTAAAGAATGAACAGTACTTGTACAGCATTTATAAATCATAATTCAATATTTACTAATGCATTATTAAAATCCAAATTCATGCTTGTTAACATTGGTTAATGTTGAGTTAACATGAACTAACAATGAACCACTTTGTTTTCATTAACTAATGTTAACAAAGATGAGTAAATACTGTATTAAATGTATTGCTCATTGTTTGTGCATGTTAGCAAATACATTAACTATTACAAACGTATTGTAAAGTGTTATCGCCTCTACTATATGCTTCATTTGTGCTGAATCTGCACCATGTGCTCATGCAGTGTGTCTCATCTTGTTGTCTATTTGATGAATGTGTGAAATGTGGTGTTGGTTTTCCTGTTTGATTTAATTATTTGTCCTCTGTGTTTTTGCTCATCTCTCCACTCACCTTTGATGATGACATCACAATGCAGGAATTGGAGGTTGGGTGTTTGTTTTTTGTTTTTTAGTTTATGCCAAACTAAACACTAAATATCTTGGACGCCTTGCTGCTTTCATATGAGCATGGTTCTTTCTTTTACTTCCAACTTTCAACAGTTAAACAGCAACATTTTACTTTACCACTATACAGACATGCTGCTTTCTTTCAGTAGAGACTATAGCTGCGTCCCAAATGGCACACTATACACTTATGCACTATGTACTTATGCACTTACACACTCAACCCCGTAGTATATGTATGTAGTGTCGTCCCAAATGGAACACTAATTTTTTTTTTACTAAGTGGAAATTCAAACCGTTTCCCTGATGACGTTTGACGGTTGCCAAGTTAGTGAAATAAATGACCAAACTACCAAATAATACCTGCCATGCGTATAACCGCATTCACCATCGGGAGGCGGTATAATCACTCTCGTAGGAGAATTTTGCTTTCACAATCCAAAATTCATTCATTCATTTTCTTTTCGGCTTAGTCCCTTTATTAATCAGGGGTCACCACAGCGGAATGAACCTCCAACTTATCCAGCATATGTTTTACACAGCGGATGCCCTTTCAGCCGCAACCCATCACTGGGAAACACGCATACCCTACGGACAATTTAGCTTACCCAATTCACCTATAGCGCATGTCTTTGGACTTGTGGGGGAAACCAGAGCACCCGGAGGAAACCCACGCCAACACGGGGAGAACATGCAAACTCCACACAGAAATGCCAACTGACCTAGCCGAGGCTTGAACCAGCGACCTTCTTGGTGTGAGGCGACAGCACTATCCACTGCGCCACCACGCCGCCCCCACAATCCAAAATAAATAAAGTAATCCAACATGAGCGCCCGAAAGCTCCGCCTCTTCCGCTACGTGGCAAAGCAGCGGCCGTTGAGTGCGTGAAGTGTCCATCATTCCACACTTTTTTTTAAAGGTTGAATAAGTGCATCATCCTGGTATTTAAAGTGCAATTATTCTTTTTAGAGTTTTCAGTGTGAACGCACTACTTACACTATTTATACTACAAAATGGCGTAGAATAGTGCATAAGTATGCGATTTGGGATGCACCTTATATATCACACTCACATGACTAGGCCTGTAGATACAAGTACTATATTTAATTGTCGTGGACTTTTTTTTTGCTTTTTTTTTGTCAAATAAGTTTTATTGAAGACAAAGATTCAAAAAGATTTAGCATGTTTTGTTTACATATTACATAAACGAAGAATCCAATAAAAAAAAAGAAAAGAGTGAACAATAACAACAAAAATACATCCACATCTCAAACCGTTTTTTATATATTCCTGTTAAAACTGCAAAGCTTGATGATTAAAATATTAAAACGTTTTTTTAAACATAGAAAAGGATGCCAGATTTGATCATACTGCTTAAGCTTTTAATTCAAACAGTACCCAAGTTGTTCCAAACATAAAGCCATAGTTTATATTGTTGGATTCTAGTTTATATTTGTCTTCCAAAACAATAGTAATAACTTCCTGTTTTGTTTTTAAGCTGTATGCGAGCAGTTTGTGTACTCAATAAAAAATGCCTTTCTTCAGAAACTCCTAGAATTAAAAGTATCGGGTCAAGCTGTAATTGTACCAAAATGTACAAAGATTCGTTCCAATAGCTCTGTATCTTGGAGCAAAAAATAAAATTGTGACAAAATTCAGTAAATACTTATCTGTCCCAAGGAAATGAGACATTTCTGAAGATTCTGTGTAATTTCTTTTTTGAATAATATAGTCCAATGATTTTAAACTAAATAAGACTTACTCTAGACTTATAGTGCAATGTATCAAATTTTGGGTATGATATATTATATTATTATCATTACATAATCAGTGATATAAAGAAATCTTAAAATGACAATAATATAATTAATCCCTTTTATTTATGGGGCCGTATAGTGATTCGCACACCAAAAAAAAAAACAGGACAGGCATGCAACGTCTTATTAGAGCAACTGGTTTGAATATTCACAGTATGAGGAAATGTGTAGAAATAGTCACATTTATACATTTTCCTGCGTCTGTCACATTAGACAAGCATGAAATTATAGAAAGGGGCAGAGGTTGTGTCCTCAGAATTGTTTTCACATTTCATTCCAGGAATAATCAAATTGAATAGCTTCATCAAAGGACTCGTTCTTCAGCAGGTGCCCGTCCACTCACGGCATGTGCTTTTAATGTGCACTAGAGTCGGTCTCCTTTACACACACCAGCCTTTCCTGCAGCGCTTTTAAGCAGCAGCACTCCACCGCTTCTGCAAAGAAATGATATTTTGTCTGAGATATGGTCTGCCAGTCTGAATTAAATGTGATGAGATAAGAGTATGATACAAAAAATGAGTTACTCCTGTCGCTGCATGCAAGAACATATAGCACGACCATTGTAGATTCTTGTCTAGATTATGTTTTAGTTGTTTATTTTCATAATTATTCATGACAAAACATTCTTTCTGTTCAGATTTCTGTTGAATTTCTGTTGGAAAATTACTGACATAATGCACACCTATATGGGTCTGCAAGTCTTCCATTCTAACAGCCCCCTTAAGGGACAGAACTGTTCCTTACAGCTCAGACACATGCTCCATGAATCATGGTTGTTTTTTTCCTGCCTGTTGTCGCACACAAGCAATATTTGTCTGAAAGCCCTGAAAAACAGCTATATTGTGAACCATAGTGATATGCTGTACTTTCCAAATATCCATCAATGTTTCTGTTAGCTATAAAGCTCTCCAATTTGTCACTGTTCATCATCCCTATGGCAACTAAGCATCCAATGGCACGGCCCGTTTCCCCTTTACACGCGGCAAGCATCTAATGGCAGGAATCTGTTCAAGAATTTCTCCACAGTCCTCCACGCAGCACCCTGCTGTTTCCACTCTTTTTGTCATCCCACCATCTCATCTGTTTTCATTTGCACTTTCATTACATTCTTCCCCATTGTCGCAGCCCACTGCCAAATCTCCAAGTCTTCAAGTCACACCATCCACTCTTCCTGCTCTCTGTGGTTCATGCCCACCGCCCACCTGTGCAGTATCTCCGGTTCTTTCTTTCCTTTTTTTTTTCTCTCTCTCTCACTTCATCTCTCGAGTCAAATTATAGAACAATGCAACTGTTAATGAAACGCCTCTGCATACAGGAAGCTGATGCCGCAAAGCAAGTCAGCAGTATCATCACTGTATCTGTGTTTGCTCCTATTACATTCTGCTAGAAACCAAGACAGAATCCTCCAAGTCTGACAGAGCTAATGAGAACGTGAAGTGGAGTAGGCTGGGATTTGATTGATAAGGACATGCCCACTCACTCTTGGATGTTCTCAGCATATTCATTCTGCTGATGTTTTTGGCTGTTTATAGCATGATCGTGGGGTAGTGAATGATCTATCATTAGCACTTACAATTTTATTGGTAATACTTCGAGGAACACTCCAAATAATTTTTTTAAATCGGCTCCCCTAGAGTTAAACATTGGAGTTTTACCATTTTTTTTTTTTGTCTATTCAGCCAATATCATTCATTCATTCTCCTTCGACTTAGTCCCTATTTCAGAGGTCGCCACAGCAGAATGAACCGCCAACTATTCCAGCATGTTTTTATGCAGCGGATGCCCTTCCAGCCGCAACCCAGTATTGGGGAAACACCCATACACACTCATTCTCTCTCACACACACACTACGGACGATTTAGTTTATTAAATTCACCTGTACCGCATGTCTTTGGACTTAAGGGGGAAACCGGAGCACCCGAAGGAAATCCACATGAGCATGGAAGGACATGCAAACTCCACGCAGAAATGCCAACTGGCCCAGCTGGGACTCGAACCAGCGACCTTCTTGCTGTGAGGCGACAGTGCTAACCACTGAGCCACCATATCTGGATCTGAGAATGAAAAGTTGCTATTTTATAGGCTGATATGGCTAGGGACTATACTCTCATTCTAGTGTAATGATCAAGGAACTTTGCTGCTGTACCATGGCTGCAGTAGGTGCAATATATTACGCAGTGCTGTTACCTAGATGGGGACTTTTTTCAAGCATAATATCATTGATAACATGAGAGTATAGTTCCTAGGCGTATCGGCTTAAATTGTTACTTTTTCATTTTCTGTCATTCTTAGTACACAGTGTAACTACAGAAGAGTCAAGCTTTAAATAGGAAAAGTATCCAAACTCTTTGATCAGCAAGATGTTAATGGTCTAATCCAATTCAATGATCTATGCTAAGCTAAAAATGCTCCCACCAGTCCCAGAAATTGGCTGAATGGATTCAAAAACTGTTTGACTCTAGGGGAGTTGTAAAATAAGCCTTTTTTTTTCCTAAGTGGTGTGTTAGAATAGGGACCAATTCTCACTATTAACTACTTATTGACATGCCTATTATTAGCATATTGTCTTCTTATTGGTACATATAAATTATGCCAATTCTAAATTATGCGCGATCATATCCTACCCAATACCTAAACCTAACCACTACCTTACTAAATATCAATAAGCATCAAATTAGGAGTTTGAGGTGAAAGTAATATTGTTAATAGAGCAGAACTTTGATATAAAGTTTGATTATTTGATTTGATTTATTGTATTCTATATGGTGATGCATCAAAATGAAAATAATATTGAAAATAATATGAATTATTAATATCAGACCTTTTTAATTATAATTATTAATGAATTCTACTTAAACACATACATTTAAATATTGATTAGAAATGTATTTAATCAATGAATTAATTACATTTATATAACAATACTCAACAATGAACAAAAATTAAACCTTAATTCTGTTCTAATATAAAGCATTTTTACTTTGTTCAGATGTGTAGTGTGTGTTTAGAGTTGTCAGAAACCTGTCACATCATGCTGAGGGGACACTGTATTAGTAGTCTCAAACAGCACTGATTTCTTTTTTTTTTTACTAGCGGAAACTTTACAATTGCAAAAGCCCATTGGAAAGCTGCAGGGCGATCTCACTGAAACCCAGAGAGAAATCCTGGATTCAGGAAGAATAAATTGTGCCATTGATCTCTCCCTCACGCTCATCTCTTTCCCTTTCACACATACAGTGTCCTCTTGCGCCGTAGCCACTGGCTTTCTGATTATCCTCTGTAGGATTGATCTGCGAGAAGTCTTGGGTTCTCTTGTCAAAGAGGAAGCAGGTGTTGCAGTGGAGAGGTCACTGTGAGTGGAGACCTCCATCTAAGCACAGTTGCTCCTCTGACATTAGTCTACATTTGTTTGTCTGATACTCTGTGCATGCCAAACCCAATCCTTTTAGGAGGAACAGCTTTTTAAGCAGCTCTCACCAAGTAAACACAGCTTACTTACAAATTGCTGCAGGTGTTTGCTGCAGAAACATTCAAAGGTGTTCTCAGTGTTTTTGAAAGAAATCTTTTTGCTCACAAAGGCAGAATTTATTGTATTTTGCCCCCATCCCATTTTAAATGTCTTTTTAAATATAATTTATTGTCATGAAAAATCTGAATTATCAACAGACATTACTCCAGTTTTCAGCGTCACCTGAAGTTATTATAATGTGCTGAATTGGTGCTTGAAAACCATGATTTTAATGTGTTTAATATTTCTGTGGAAACAGCCATACTTTTTTCATAATTATTTGATAAGTAAAACATTTTTATGAGTAATTGACGAATAGGATGTTCACAAGGACAGCATTTATTTGTAGTAAGTGTCTTTCATAAACATAAAAGCTTTTATTGGTTTTTAGATTCATTTCATGTACCCTCGAAATTGTAAAGTATTTAACCCAATAACTTTTTTTTTTTTTTTTCTTTTAGATCTCACACAATTTTAATGTTAACACTTAAAGAAACACTCCACTTTTTTGGAAATAGGCTAATTTTAAAACTCTCATTAGTTGAGTTTTACTATTTATAAATCCGTTCAGCCAATCTGGCAAAAGCTTATCTTAGCTTAGCATAGATCATTGAATCAGATTAGGTCATTAGCATCTCCTTCAAAAATGTCCAAAGAGCTCTGATAATTTTTAATTATACTCTCATTCCGGCATATTAATCAAGGAATTTTGTTGCCATACCATGGCTGCAGCAGGCGAAATTATATTAGGCAGTGCCTGAATATTGGCTTACTTGCACATTTACCTAGCTGCAGACTATTTTCAGGTGCTGCATAATATCATTGTGCCTGCTGCAGCTGTAAAAAATAGCAACTTTTTGTTTTCTGTTGGTCTTTTTACTTGATGCAACTTCAAGAGAATCAATATTTAAATAGAAAAATTATTATTATTGAACAAGATGCTAATGGTCTTATCCGATTCAATGATCTATGCTAAGCTAAGCTAAAAGTGTTCCCGCTAGACCCAGAGATCGGCTGAAAAGATTCAAGTAGTGAACTTAGAGTTATTATGTGCTTTAGAAGATGAAACTAACATCACGCTCACCTTTGCTGCAGCTTATAATAAGAGCAAAATTTGGACGTGTTTGTCGTAAAGTCAAAGCTTGTTGTGGTCTTCTACGTGACAGTGTTTGTAATTTCGTTTTGTGGTTGCGCTTGGCGCAGTGAAAAAGATTTATATTACATTATAGGTTTGGCAGGATTTCAGCATTGGTTTACTAGATTCTCGCACCTTTTTCTTCACCTTGAAATGTCTCAACTTTCCTACTGTAGCATGAGCTCAAATCTTAACATTTTTATGAAATGTAAGTCAATGTTTAATGCAGTATTTGCTAATGTGTCTCTGATTTATTCTAATCTGTCTCGTTTTTGTCCTCAGCTGTCAATAAAGTGCAGAGCGCCAGAGGTCTCTCAGTTTGTGTACCAGTGCTATGAGTTGGTGCTGAAGAACTGAAGTATGGGGGAAACCAGGAGGATCTCCCGGGAGTTGTTTGGGTGACTGAAACCCAAAACTCGATTGGACCAGTCAGAGGAAGAACCCCCACTGTCTTGCCTTTCCCTCAGACTGTGCTTTCACAGCATTGACTGAATCCCAAGGAATTTTTTCCTCATTATTTTTGTCCATTCCCAACACCCTTCTTTATCCGCTCTTGTTTCCATTCTCATAATATCTAAAATGCAACACGAATGATAAAAATATCAACTTTATTCCACAGATGTTCTTCTCAGCAGATCTCATTGCCTGTGTACTGTATGATTGCTTCCCCGTGCGTTCTGAGTAATTGTTTTTTTCACCCCTCATGGTGGGCAAACGTGCAGAAGATCTCACTTTTAAACCATCCAGTGCTAGGGAGGGTTTGTTTACCACAGTTGAGAGAAACCTTTCAACACTGCTATTTTTAATTTCATTTTCGTCATCAGCATTTTTTTGTAAAAGTTCGAAGTTTAAGTCTTGATTTATTTATTTTCTTCAGTTTCGGTAATGCTCATGTTGGTAATTTTGCTCTTTCCATAATTTCTTTAAAGGGAATGCTGTGTGTTTATGCAGAAGCACTACACCATTGCTGAGTATAATTTGTCTTTGCATTCAGAATCTCTATATTTGGTTAGGACTAAGATTACAGTCATGTTTTGTTATTACAGTTTATTTTTTTTTTTAGGGTTTATTTTTAGTCACTACTAAGTTTTTGTGTGCTGCGTACCAGTTTTGTGTGTGTGTGAGCTGGAGGTGTAACATTCTGCATGTTCTGTTCCCTCTTATGGCAATCTTCCCTTTCCTCCGTCAGTCTGTTTGTGTGTGTGTACACATGCCCACATATCCTGGAGGTTGTTGATTTAGTGTCTGCGCTTTTTATTGCAAGCAAGATAAACTGCTCAATCTGTGAGGGAGACTCTACTCGGCTGTTCAGATTATTTTGCAGAAAGTGGTGGTTATGGTTGGAATATCTTAGATCACACTGAACCTGATGTATCTTAAGTCTCATACTTTGCAAAACAACTTGCTCCAATATTCTAAACGGGACAGAGTTGTGGCTAAACTTTTAAGACCGTATCATTTTTGTTTTGTTTAGTTTTTTTAACGTTTGCAATGGGGGCAGACTATCTCTCTCAAGATAAAAAAAAAAAACCACAGCACCAGATTAAATACTGCTGAACTGACACACAAAATGCTCTGTGTGCGCTTAAATATTCCCAAGTAATATTGATGATTGTTTTCCTTTTAATCATAGTTTGGTGTTTGATTCTGTATGTGTGTTATATTCTATCGGCTTAGTCGTAAGGGTGACTAAAAGGAGATGTCCAGCAAAGAAAGTTGCTTTACTTTTTATTCAGTTCTGTCATGAATGCATCGTCTGTTAAGGAAATTAAAAAATTATATTACCCATTGAATTCAAGTGTATTTTTTTAAGCCTGATTCTTAGTTTGAAGAAAAGAAATGCTGTAAGCATGGCTCATTTTGAATATCTTAAAGGGATAGTTCATCCAAAAATGAATATTTCCTCGCCATTTTATCTAAACATTTATGAATTTATTTCATCTGTTGAACACAATACAAGATTTTCTGAAGAATGTTAGAAACCAGCAGCCATTGACATCCACAGGAATAAAAATACTATGGAAGTCAATGGCTGCTGCTTTCAAACATTCATTCATTCATTTTCTTTTCGGCTTAGTCCCTTTACTAATTACATGTTATCCAGCATATGTTTTACGCAGCGGATGCGCTTCCAGCTGCAACCCATCACTGGGAAACACCATACACTCTCATTCATTCACACACATACACTACGGACAATTTAGCTTACCCAATAGCCTATAGCGCATGTGTTTGGACTGTGGGGGAAACCAGAGCACCCAGAGGAAACCCACGCCAGCACGGGGTGAACATGCAAACTCCACACAGAAATGCCAACTGACCCAGCCAAGGCTCGTACCAGCGACCTTCTTGCTGTGAGGCGATCGTGCTACCCACTGCGCCACCGTGACGCCCGCTTTTAAACATTCTTCAGAATATCTTTTTTTGTGTGTTCAATAGAAAAAAGAAACCCAAACGGCTTTGGAACAATTGAAGGTTGAGTAAATTATGACATTTTTTATTTTTTGGGACATCTATTCCTTTAAAAGCAAGCAAGTTACTCAAATGTGTAATGTCTGCAAATTCTATGTGGTTCATATTTTAATAATCAGAAATGTCCACTTTTTTTTTGCAAATCCCTATACTTTAAATAAAAACTTAAAAAACGTTGCCGTTAATATTGGGACCTTGAATCACCTTCAGTCTCTTGTATGTGCATGATTGCGTGCATTAGCAAGTTAACGGCCACCAGTGTCACTAATAACAAGGGCTTCTGAATTCAACATATAGACTTCCAAATATCACCTTTTTTATAGATTCAGGGGAAATTTAGAGGTTAATGTTATCTCCTGTGGGTCACGAGTTGAGTCTGTATCTTATCTAATGACATTTTTATGAGTGATGCTAATAGGCTACTTTGCCGAAGCTGAGGTTGAAAAGGTTTCAGGAAATGTCATTTATTATGGGTTGCAGGCATGCCTCATTCAGTCCTTCATTAAACCAGCCTCCGTAGTTGGTAATTACTCATAATTGGTTGTACTGAAGTGGCATTCTCTAGTGTCTAAGCAATATTCCTGTTGTCATTTTTTTAATATTCTACTCTTCTATGATCTAATCTTTGATGAACATTAAATTTGCCAGTCCGATATCAACTCGTGTTGAGCCATGCTAAAGTTGTTGACTAGCCTGCAGTAATCTGTAATGTTTAGTCATATTAAAGGAGCTGAAGGACTCGTGTATCCAACCATGTAATTCAGGGAAGTACATTCATGCACCAAGCCTGAAGCTCAATTTCAAATCTGATGACAAGCAATCTAAACAGGGAGGACAGGAGGCTTGGTCTATATTGCTCATACTAATGAACTCTGCCTGGTCATCAGCATGGCAATTAAAAGCTGCGTTTAGATGTTATAGCATGTGTGATTGATCTTAAATTGGTCTTCCTGGAGCATTGTGTGTATATTGGCATCTGCAACTGATTCTGAATCTTTCACTGGATTTAGCAATGGCCTAAAGGCCTGACAGACGGAGAAAAATCACTGTTTAAAATGTGGAGTGAATTAATCTTTCTTGTGTAAATCAAATTGTACTAATGGGCAAATGAATTCCGGTCGGTAATCCAAATGTCATTAGATTAGATTACACTCCATGCTGTTCTGATACCCACCACTTCTATTGTCCAAATGAATGGCTCCTCATCAGGATTAGGGACTGTGAGTATATTTCTGCTGATGGCCCTCATAGCAGAAGAGCAGAAAACGAACATTGTTTTTAACCCTACACTGTAAAACCAAAAAAGTTAAGGTTACTCTAACCATTTAAGTTCAAAAACTAATCCTAATGAGTACTGTGAACTTAAACCATTTAAGTAAACGAAGCAATTTAAGCACAGTAAAACCCAATAAATAAAGAGAACTCAAATCAACTGAGTACTGTAAAACCCAATAAGTTAAGGTGACTCAAACCGTTTGAGAAAACCGATTGCTACAAACCATTTGAGTTAAAAAAAAACTAATCTATATGAGTACTGTAAACTTACTCCATTTAAGTTGAAGGAATGAGGTATTTAATTAACTCATTACCTTCAACACTGAGTTCAAAACTCTTTTCAAATGAGTAGCATTAGCTTTCAGAAAATTTTGAGTTAACTGCACTCATTTCATTTGATAAAGTTGACTGTTGGATTTTACAGTGTAGGTAAATGAAAATTGTATAATATAGAATTGGTTCTCTGGTGTTGACCCCACATTGCATCATTGAAGTGTGAAATGATTTAAGGTTAAAATGTTATGTGTTGATGCCTGACTACACACAAAAATTGGTTCTTCAGCAGTTTTTTGTGGTAGCTGAGGTGGTTCTTTGGCTTGTAAACGTTTCTGAACCAAGTGCAATATAGCACCAGTAGTTGTTCCTTGAGGATGTTATGGTGCTGCATTTTGACATTTTTAAAGATATAGGTGCCATGTAGCACTTAAAGTGGTTATGAGCCATGGATATTTAGCACTTGTTTTTTTTTTTTTTAACACAAAAAATATCAATTGGTGTGAAGGGACTGTTGCCTTTTGCAAACAAGTATGTTAAGCCAGAGTTTAGGATTCTATACAGTGAGAAATGTCAGCCTGTGAAAGCCAGGATTTACAGTTAATCCAGAGTAAATTATGAAATGTGAAGCAAGATAACTCACAATTCTGTTTACTCTGGGATACAGAGCTTATTGTTTGTATCTGACTTCATTTTCTCTTGTGAATGGAAGCGATTTGGGGTTTTCCTCACTGTATCTCTTCAGGATTAATTGAAACGTTTTTCTCTTGCTGCTGAGCTTTAGAGAAGTAGAAAAATTAAAGGCATATAGTTCACCCAAAAAGAAAAATTTCTCATTATTTACTTACCCTCAAATGGCTCGAAACCTTTGAGTTTCTTTCTTCTGTTAAGAAGGTATTTTTAAAGAAAGCTGAAAACCTATAACCGTTGACTATAGGAAAAACAGAATATTATGGAAGTCAATGGTTACAGTTTTCGGAATTCTTCAAAATATCTTCTTTTGTGTTCAACAGAAGAAACTCAAATATTTGAAACATGTGACGGGTGGGTAATGATAAAAAATTTGAATTGGAACTAATGAGTTTTCATTGAATGTAACGGAATGTTTCTGGACGGCTTTTAGTTATTTATTAAAGAAATTCACAACCTAACGATTTTTTGTTTGAAACTTACGTTACATGAAATGTTTTGCACATCAGTTTCGTACGGAAATTCAAAGCGGTGTTGTATTGTTGTTACTGGGCTTATTTAGCTTGTTTAACAAACAAGCGACGCGCATGTTTGCTGTTCGCTTCCATTTTCGCCTTGTATTCCTTTAATTGTGCTGGTAAACTCCAGGTATGATCGACGAGTGAGCTTTTAGACCTGTTTGTAGCCAGTAAGCACCAGTCATGAATGCGCGCGCGTCAAGCTGAGCCACATGAGTGCGCGCGGAGGAGCAGCGCTTAGTACAACACAGAAGGGTCACTGTTTCTGCTTCACCTGCAGCTTCAGCGCGGATACCGTCCACCTTTACAGTCTCACGGAGCTTCACGTTGGACCTTTGCGCAGACTGCATTCGGCTGGCGGTGAGGTGCGCGGTTAAACGAGCTCTGGTGCGCCCGCGCAGCACGCACTGCTGAGACGATGAGGGGAAGGCACGAGAGGCTACGAGGAGAAAGGGTCAATGGTAACCTCCAAATCGAAGAGCACACTCAACCCCGAGAGCAGCCAGACGGATACTGTCGGAAAACAACCGCTTTGCAGCTCTAGAGCTTCGCGTAGGATCACCGTGGAGCGGTGAAGGTTTCCCCAATGGAATGCAGAAAAGACAGCGCAACTGCCGCAGTGAATGAAGTTGGTTTGTTGATCCATTCGGATGCTACTGACTGTGTGTTTCACCAAAAAAGATAACGAAATGTACCAGAAGACAACACGTCTGTGAGCAAACTCTTATTTTTAAGTGTGTTGTAATCGACGGAGGCGGGATAATTTAACCACAAAAAAGGCTCAGGTTGACAGTTGGCATTTTTGTTTTGGTTTGTTGAAGAGGTTTCCGCGTGTGTCGAAGGGCAGTCGCTGGCTTCGGTCCTGATCGGCGCGGGATGGTGGAGACGCTGAGCATCGCCGTCATCGGAGCGCCTGGAGTCGGGAAAACTTCTATCATCCGTCAATTTATTTACAATGACTTCTCTGAGACTTACAATCCCACCCAAACCCGATACGTCTACAGACCCTCCGTCATTCTTAACGGTGTGATGTACGACCTGAAGATTTTGGATGTCCCGCCAATATCCTCCTTTCCTTCAAGCCCAAGTCAGGTACTGTACAGTAACTCTTCAAAAGCGCTCATGCGTGATGGTAGTTTGTGTATGCATCAGACCATTAAATATAATACAACACTAATTAAATAAGTAACAGAATGTAGAATAAAAAAAATTCTTTGAATGTAGGCTATTACTTTTGCACTACCACCTGATATTGATAGACCACACTTGTGAGTTAGTATAACTACAGCACAGATATACTTCTGTCTAAGAAAGTATCTTTAAAAAAAAAAGAGATTTTTTTATGAAAATGGTGCTTTTGTGCCTGCTCTTCCTTAGTTTGTGTATGGATCAGACCACACAGGGGCATTAATCATAATTCAACACTTATTCAATAAAAATATGTAATAATAATTTTCTTTAAATTACATGTATTTCTTTTTTGAGTATGATTTTAAATATTACATTTCAACTTGTTCACCCGCTAAAAATGTGATTAAAAAAAGATTGTTTTTATTTAGTTTATTATTATTTATGTATTTATTTATTTATCTAATTTTTAACAGTTTTTACAAATTGTGACCTCGGACCACATGTGTATTTGAAGAAATTGCCAGCAATACATTGTTTCAAATATTTTCTGCCAAAAATCATCAGAATATTGTCCCATCAATACATTTTAAATATTTTCCACTGTAAAATATTTAAAACGTTTTTTTTTTTTATGAGTAAAATCCTCTCAGATCTTAATTCAACTTTAAATGCAAGATTTTGAAAATTGGTCCTGTCCATATTAACTGAAAGCTTATTTAGTCAGCTTTCAAGTGATGTATAAATATTAATATTGACCCTTATGACCGTTATTGACCCTTTTGTGGTCACAATTTTCTTACTTTTCATTATAACTGTTAACCAATAACTGTTTCTAAATTAATTTCTTTTTTTTTGCCAACAATTTTTATAGTGTACAATTATTTTATGTGGTTTATGTCTATATATTATTCCATAGGAAAATCCACGAACCAAATCAAACAGTTGCAATATTATAACTTTGATTCCAAGCAATTAGTCACAATTGCTATATTTTAAGATAACAACATATCATTAACACTCAAAGGTATTCACACAATACCAGATATTAGAAATACTGTAATTCTAAGATTCCAACTTGCAAAAAGTGTTAAGTGAGAAGTGTAAGTAAGAAGTGTTAGAAATTTGACTTACGGAACCAGAAAAAAAGCCAAAAAGAAAATTTGGCTTGTGTCTGCAAACAATTCTTTGTGTCTAAACATCAGTATAAATGTGGGATATTGATGTTTTAAAGCACAATAAATTGTTTTTGTTACTGAGTTATAAAATGCAACACCTATTCACATAGTTATATGTTCCTGCCATTATACATGTTCATTCATAATCCACCAGTTTGACCTACAGCACAGACCATCTCTGGTTTGCCATTATTCACACTTTCCCAGTCGCTTCAAAAATAGAGTGCTTTTTTGTTGCAATAATCACAGCTAGATTGAACTGAATCTTTAAACCGATCCATTTATAGATAGAGATTCCTCAGGAATGTCGGTGTAATGCTTCAGGAGAGAGGGGCTTTCCTCTCGAAAAAAAAAAATCTAATTTGGAGTAGTTGCTATGGAGACGTGGCTTGAACTGAGCATCTCTAAGCTTATTTTCTGTATCCTCCCTCTGGCAAATATTTCTCTCTCTCCCCCCCTCTGTCCTCCCCCACCTCACGCACACACACACACACACACACACACACACACACACTCACACACACACACACACACACACACACACACACACACACACACTATTATTAGTCTTCCTGTTATTTTGTCTAACCATCTTGCCATTTAAAAAAAAAACAAAAAACTTCCAATATTTCCTGTGAGATGATCCTCAAATTGCCAATAATTCAGAATTATCCAAAACACCATTATAATCTGTTATAAAAAAGGAGAGGAAGTGGCATAATTATATGCATATTTCGCTAGCAATTTTACAATTTCCAGGTTCTTGCATCACATGACTTTTCTGTTAAAACCAAATTGTGGTGTATTGCTCAGGCCCGATCTCTAAGGTCTACTTTTGTGACAGGTTACAAAAAAGTGTTTGTAAGTGTTTGTAAAAAGTGTAAATGAACACTAAAAACTTGACTTTGCTGCTTCATGTGTGTTGATTGGAGCTGAAAATAGATCTTTGAAGACATCTGCTATAAGTTAATACATTTCAACGTTTATATCAGATTTACAATTACAGACGTTTCAAAAGCGATTAACAAATCACAATAATTCAAGCTGACGCGATTAATCCGCTATATGAAATTGATAAATACCAGCGTAGTGCAATACTAGATCCTTACAAATCCAGACAAATCATTTCTGCTTGCCTCCTAATACTCATGCAAGACATGGCCAAGTGGAAAGACACCGTGGTCCCTTCAGAGCAAACCAGCCTGAACTACTGAGGAAATGTAACTATTTTATGGCTTGGTAGAAAAGTGGCTAATTAATACAATTTCATTCGCATGAAAATGTACATACACTGAAAAAAAGATATTCATTGGAATTACTACATTTTTTTTAAGATAAGTGATTGCAAACAATTTATATGGGCTGAATTTAAACAAACAATTTGTTTAATTTGTTTAAATTCAGCCCATATAAATTGTTTGCAACCACTTATCTTAAAAAAATGTAGTAAATCCAATGAATCATTTATTTCAGTGCACTTTAAAAAGAATGGTGCCCCCAAATCCCACCCCTGAACTCAACAATCATTGGGGGATGAGCAAATCTTTAAAAATTCATGAGTGAGATCATACAAGTTTATATGAATTAGCCACTAAATCAAAAAGTTAAGACTTGCTGTGAGCAAACTGCTATAACCTCCAGAATGCAGAGGGAATAAAATATAGTTTTAGTTTTTACCTTTATATGATTTAAGACACAATTTCACACAGTTCTCTCAAACTCCCTTTAGGCCACACTGCAGCTAATTCGGTTGTCACTTCACCTTTTAGTGCTCAGTCCTGTTGTGTTCGGAGTGATTTATGGGAGCAACAAACGCATTTAACATCTGAATGAACTCACAAAAAAATCCATGTTGTGGGAATGGAAACAAACCGAATGACCACCAAACAAAAACAAACCCAAAATAAGCCAAAATAAAAATCTAAATAAATTCTTAATAAATGCACTTAATAAATTTGATTGCTTTATGAGCCGAGCTTAACAAAAACAAAACAAAAAAGAGGATGTGGAAGCAGAGTGCACATCCTTTATTAACATCCTGTAGAGTGCACATCCATGTATTAACTAGGGATGCCAGTGATTTATTAATAATCATTTAATCCTTTAAATCGATACAGCTTATCCATGTGGGGTACATAAAAGAAGTTTGCTAATAACTAAATGGCATTAGTTGTTAATTTGTATGGACATTCAAAACTAATCATTGGCTGATTTCATCCTCCAGCTTTTCATTAATATGAACAATATACAATGTGTGAAGAAAATGCACTTACAGTGATAAAAACTAATTTGTTCACATAGACGCATGCTTGCACCAGTTGCCAGTGTAAATCTGAGACCCATTGTGTGTCAGTCATTACATTAAATAATTAAATGGTTCTATTCGATTATTGATTTTTTTACAATCCCACTAGCCTTCAATTTACAGTAAAACTTTTTTCTTTGGGTGAGGATGCACATTTGCACATCCTGTCATACTAATGACAATGTGCTACTAAAGTAGACACATCTTTCATTATTTAAGTTAAGACTTAATCAATGAATCATTAATTAAATCATTGATCAGTAAGGGGAAATTGCAGAGATTGACATAGCTTCAATAAACAAAACATAACACCTCTAAACCGAAATCGCGTTTTGAAAGTGTATGATTTTCAAATTGCAAAAACTGTGATTATTTTGATGCACTATCAAATATGATAACAAGCATATAGTTTTTGACAGTTTGTAAGCACATTACCCTAAACAATGTGAAAAATGTAAGTATCTAAATGTAAAGGTTTTCTTGTTAGAATTATTCGTGTTCTTTGCACTTTAAATGCCAAAAATGTTTGCATTTGTTTCAACCTTAATGTAGATTATCGTCAGTGTTTTACTGACGTAAAATTGTTTACAGTGTGTTTGGATTCTTAAAAGTGTAAGATATTATATATAATTTATTTTATTTTATTTAAGATACTTTTCTTTATTTGTCATGACAACTGACAATTTTATAAAACAAAATGGTAACAATGTTTAAGAGGTTAAACCACCACCACCTGTAGCTCTTTTATGAAATAGTAGTAAATCACAGTTTAAATCGCAATTTAGATTTTTTCTCCAAATGGTGCAGCTCTTGTCAGTTGTGAAACTTTTCAGTGTGTATGTGGCCTTTGCTTTGTCATCTGAAAGATTCTGTGCTGCTTGCAGAATGCAAAATGCTATTTGTCCTTTGAAACATTCTGTCAGGGTTTATAACTGAAATGCAAGGCATTTTCTTACCTCATTTTCCCTGGCAGTACTTGGGAGTAAATTCCCTGCATCGTGACCACTTCACACAGCTTGAAGACACACTTCAGATACAGACCACCAAGGTCGCCCGGCAACAAGTGATTCTGCTGATTGTTGTCAGGTTGTTACCAACTATGAAGTAAAGTGTCGACACCAGCAAAACAATGAGAAAGAAATGTTATTATAGACTGCAGATGGCTGTGTTGAATGGAGAAATGAAAAAAAGGATTGATCTTTACGGTAGTTTCATGATATTCCCGCTGGGAATTGGTGAGGTGTTAGTGGTTCTGATGTCACGTCAGCAAAATGGAATAATACAAATCATGAACATTCTGTGCAGCAGTGCAGAGGGAGGGCATTGCTTTCAGTTTTGTGAGCACATTAAGATACCGCAATCTAATTGAGCCAAAGATTGCTGCAGCTAAATGCCATTTAGCTCCCCTCAGAGTACGGCAGGCTGGAGCACATAGAGGAGAAGGTGTGTGTGATACATCTTTATTAAAATGCTTCTAGCTGCTTGTGACAAGTGCTGGTGTTATATGCTGACTTTATAATGCAAAAAATTGCCCTAATTAATTGAAGTTAAAAACTGGTTGGACGCCCTTAATTCTTTGTGACATAGATTCAATAAGGTGCATAAAACATTTCTACATACGGTCTTTATTGATTTGATAGTATCATGCTGTTTCTGCAGATTTGTCAGCTGCACATCCATGATGAGAATCTCTCATTCCACCCCATCTATTGGATTGAGATCTTTTGACCATTCGAGTTTAATGTACGATGATCATATTCAAAACACCAGTTTATGATGATTTAAGCTTTGTCATTCTGCATTATTCTGCTGAAAATAGCCAACTGACGACGGGATGAGATGGTTAGAAAAAATGGTGTATGTGTACAGGGACTTTTAATTTTTTATTAAGCCATTACAGGCGCTTCTGGTGAACTGTCATCCCATTTAACATCTTCTTTGTTTAAAATGAGTGAACTTCACTACCTGATTGACAAGCAATATCAAATGGTTCTGAGACTGGACAAGAAGCACTGCAGTAAATTACATTGTTTCACCTCATGTCTTTATAATGTGGACATTTATTTGACCACAGCATTTTCAGTTGGGTTTTGGTGTAGAAGGAACCATGTGAAATCGAAAATAGTCACATAAAATGTTCACCTGAAGTTTATTGGTGGCTGAAAAATACTTGCTGTGCATATAACCCATTGTCATTTAAATGAAGCTCAGTTGGTACTAAGAGGCCAAGGAAATCTCCCCCACACCATTGCCCAACTAGCAGCCTGAACTTGCTTTGATACAGATGGACCCATGCTGTCTTGTTTTCAAGGCACATTCTCACTCCATCATTCGAATCTGGCAGAAGAATCAAGACTCATTGGAGGCAACTTTGTTCCATTCTTCTGTTGTCCACTTTTGGTTGAGCCAGATTAGTAGCCTCAGTTTGCTGTTCTTATTTGAAGTCTTGTGCATTCGGAGATGTTTTCTATTCTATCAAGTGGATTTTTTGGGTTACTGTTTTCTTTGAGTAATTTCTCCTCCGACCTTTGGCATCAACAAGGCCTTTTTGCCCACAGATCTGCTACACACTGGATTCTTTTTTTGACCACTCTGTAAAATTGTGGAATTCCCAATTCAAATCAGCAGTTTTCGAAATACTCTGAACAACCATGCCACTTAAATAAGCTTTCTTCCTTTTGCCCAATGTACATCACTACATCTGCTTTAATAATAAACAAACAGTGGCATTAAACATAAATAGGGGACTCTATATACTGTGCTGCAGTGCAAAATGAAACCGAATCATGCAGATACACAGCTATTCATTGTATAGACAACTGTGAATAATAATCTTTGACTACTTGGCAACTTTGGTGTGTGAGTGTCGCAGCTTGTTCACATGATGCCATGGCAGATGGAGCAGATCAAAAGGCAGCATGATTCAGGATTTCCTTTTCCTGCCAGCCTCTCTTTCTCACTCTTGTTCTCTCTCAATTATTACAACAGAGAGCTCAGTGACATGTTCCCCCGTGTCTACAGTTGCCTGGTCATGTAATGGTCCTCAGAATGTGAGAGAATTCACTTTGCCTAGACCCTCCTTACTTGTGCTCAAGAAAATGTAATGTGCTTGTGCCCCGTAGAGATTACTGTTGTTCGTTTAGCTGCTGAGGTTGAGGAATATTAACTTTGGATTTAGTTTTTTCCTGCTCTGAGCGCTGACATGACTGATTCTCAGAGGCTGTAGGGGTCTCTTTTGTTCAGCTCTGGGTCGTCACTCAGTGGCTTTGCCAGTGTCACACTGCCAACTCTCACTTTGGAAATACTCTTTATTGACACTGACAGTCTGACTCATCTTCCCATTCTCTTCCTCTTCTTCTATGACTCTTGCTTTTCTCTCAACTGCTCTGTCTCTTTCAATCTCCTGCATAAGAGTCATTTGTTATGTGAAGGATCATTTGTTTCTTTTTAGAAATTATTAGATTGATTTATCACTCGTCTGTGTTTAAAGCCAGATAAGCCACTGCAGTGTTTTAAAAACGTTTAAAATTCAGATTTTAACTATTTTAACTAATACTTTAGCTATTAGTCCTCCCCCATCACCTGTACATATCTATTATGGCCATTTTTTAATTATCAGAATTTATCTACCACCCCTATTTTTGTGTGTGTCTTTGGTATTGTTAATTGTTGTGGAGGGAGGCACGGTGGTGCAGTGGGTAGCGCTGTCACCTCACAGCAAGAAGGTCACTGGTTCGAGCCTCGGCTGGGTCAGTTGGCATTTCTGTGTGGAGTTTGTATGTTCTCCCCGTGTTGGCGTGGGTTTCCTCCAGGTGCTCCGGTTTCCCCCACAAGTCCAAAGACATGCGCTATAGGTGAATTGGGTAAGCTAAATTGTCCGTAGTGTATGTGTGTGAATAGGAGTGTATGGGTGTTTCCCAGTGATGGGTTGCAGCTGGAAGGGCATCTGCTGCGTAAAACATATGCTGGATAAGTTGGTGGTTCATTCCGCTGTTGCAACCCCAGATTAATAAAGGGACTAAGCCGAAAAGAAAATGAATGAATGAATGAATTGTTGTGTTAGTTGTACAAAACCTGTAAGTGAGTGTGTTTAAATATTAAAAAAAACAATAAATAAAGTTATAAAAAATAGAATATTATAATACAATTATCATATAACTCTGATAATTAAAAAATTATAATAAAAAAACGTTTTAAAATCCTAACTAATTATGAATTATTTTTGTTATGGTTACACTTGAACTGGTTACAAAATAGATGGATTACATAACATAAAGAGAGAGAGAGAGAGAGAGACAGAGAGCAGGGCCCCAAGCCCAATGGGGAAAAAAGGCAGAAAAAGAGCCAGAGGAACAGTTAATCAGTTAATCTTCTTTCATCTATTCCTTGACCTTGTGGGTAAAAGACAAATCTGAGACATTCAAACTGACCAAGCGGCATTATGGAGCTTCCCCCACCACAAGTATGACAACTAGCAGACCATTATTTATCAGCATTTCTGTGCCTTTAGGAATTCCAAATAGCCCTTTTGGTCAGAAAGACATGGTTTAGAATAAAAACAAATGTCTTTGATAATTTTCAACCCTACAACATGTTCAAGACTGTAATCAGTAGACAGATTAGACAGACTTCACTTGTGTAGTCGTTGATGTCGATTTGCTGACTGCGGTCTATTTTTTTTGGACTATTGATAGACACCTATTAGATTTTCACTGACATCTTAAATTTAGGGTTGTTTTAACGAAGATGTTTGTTTGGAAGTCTATTAGTCATCTTTTAAACACAAAAAAAGTTTACTAGGAGGGGAGTTCTTTTCTTGATCTTATGCATCAGATCCTTTCAGCAGGTAGTGTTTTAACAGGTAATGTTTACGTTGGTTAGCTAGCATGCTAAAAGCATTCTACACTCATCCGGAAATATCAAAACTTCCCCCCAGTGCTTCACTTGGTTCTTTCTTTGTTTTATGCCTTTAACACACCTTATATACATTCAAAAAAGATTTTTTCTGCTTGCTCAAACTACTTATTTAAAATGAGCTGAAACAACACATTTCTTGAGATTCTTTGGGGGACAACTTAATTGTTTTATCTACAATTCACTTAATCGTTAATAGTTAACTTAATCGATTTTTGTTGGGACAACATCTATGAATTGTGTGGAACCCTGCATTTCTTTACACTGTGAAAACATCTTATTTAGTTGTGTTTTTTTAAAGCTCCTTAAGCATTTTTTTGCTTTCCAATGGTTTCAAAGACCAGCTTCTTTCTCAATTATGTATTTGCTATTGTGGAAATACTGACATAATCAGAGTTCCAGGATAAGTTTTTTTTCTCAGATTGGGATGGGCAAATCAACACTGTAAAAAATGCAGGGTTCCACATAATTCCTTCATGTTGTCTCAACACAAATTGATTAAGTTAAATTCATTGTTTTTTTACTAATTTAAGTTGATTGAACATAAAAAAATTAAGTTATCCCACAAAACCCCTCAAGAATTGTGTTGATTTAGCTCATTATAAATAAGTAGTTTGAACAAGCAGCAAAAATATTTTTTTGAGTGAAAGATAAATCCCCTTTCATTATATCTATTGTAATCATTTATAAGTAACTTTGGATAAAAGCATCTGCCAAATTATAAAATGTAAACTAAAATTATAGTGACGAATGACGTATAATTGGACAAAAAAATCCTGTGGCATGACTCTCTTATTTTTGCTACAAAAAGTGTTTATGGTCTAACCATTTGAGAATCACTCAAAATTGAGATGCGCTCATATATTTGACAGCTTTTTAGATCCTCTGTCAAAATGTGTATCAAAAACATGACAAAATATCACAATAATACAATCTTGAGACTTTTAAAGTCTTCTTTAAAACAAATGCATTTCCATTTCAAGGACAGATGTTCTTATTCTCTTGACGCCCGAAAGGTGTAATCTCTAATTTAGGATGCGTAGTAGTCATACATCAGTGTCAGGAAGAAATAAAAAAGAAAGTCATACAACATATCCGGCTGTACACCTCAGCATAGAATTAAGAAATGTAATTCAGTAATTATACCATCAATTATCAGGGACTGGGGCATGGAATAAAGATGATGCATAATGAACAAACAGTTTAGTTCCCTGGCATGTAATGATTTAAATGAGACATGCAGTTATTTGTCTTAGTGCTTTTCTGGATTACTTCCACATCCCCATTTGGCACTGTATAAACAGAGTGTTACGTAGATGAATGAATGCTGTGTTGAAATATGACTTTGGTTTGTATTTAGTCATGAATAAACAGGGGGCTTAGAGAGAAGGATTCTTCAGTATTAAGTTGAAATGAATGGATCATGTATTGCATTGTATTGAGTTAGATATTTTGACTCAGATTGTATTCATTATTTCTAGTGGCCTCAATGTAGTGCAGATTTCTGCACTTATAGTGGAATTCTTCATTGATTTAATACATATTTATTCATTTAAAAATCTGTACTTTGTCAGTTAGAAGATCTGTTAAAAATGTGCAAAATATACAAGTCAGAAACATATTAATCACTATTCATTCATTCATTTTTCTTTGGCTCAGTCTCTATTTCAGAGGTTGCCACAGCGGAATGAACCGCCAACTATTCCAGCATATGTTTTATGCAGCAGATGCCCTTCCAGCCGCAACCCAGTACTGGGAAACACCCATACACTCCCATTCACACACATACACTACTCTTACATTTACACACACACTTATACACTCCGGCCAATTTAGCTTACCCATTTATACCACATGTCTTTGCACTGTGGGGGAAACCGCAGCACCCGGAGGAAAACCACGCGAACATGGGGAGAACATGCAAACTCCACACAGAAATACTAACTGGCCCAGCTGGGACTCGAACCAGTGACTTTCTTGCTGTGAGGCAACAGTGCTAACCACTGAGCCACCATGCTGCCCCATATTAATCACTAATTCAATTTAAATCATAGACTTAAAACCCTTAATTAGTTCCTATCTTGCTATTTTAGTCTGACAATACAATCTGCCTGAGCTGTTCATTCACAACAACATGAAACAAATTCATGATTCAGATTGCATTTATTTTGTGAGCTCGCCTGCAGCTTTCAGCAGCACAGTTACCCATTCGGAAATATCTGGACTTCGTTTCCTTAAAGTGCACACTTTCCTCACCCAAAAAAAAACAGTTGAATTGCGATGAAAGTGAATTTTAATGTTCTTCTTCTTACTCACATTCACACAGAGGACTGCACTATGGTTTGACAAGAGAGAGAGAGAGAGAGACAAGCTTCTATTTTTAGCTTTCACAGGGATGGCAGCGCATCTGAAACATCTCACAGGCACATTGAGGGAAGCGTTTATGTAAGAACAGGGCTCAGCAGAAAAGACCAGAAGCGTTGAGGCTCACGTGGAATTGACAAGAATTGGTCTTGCACTCCAGCTCCACAGTGAATGCTCAACAATGGTCATTGAACTAGAACCCCATAGAACCTCATCCAGTGCTGAGCTTGGGCTTAATACGGTCTGAGAAGCATCAGATTTCCCAGTGGAGATGAAGGGTCAGCCTTCTGCTTCTGAGGTGCAGACAATTGAAAAAGAAGAATAAAGCAAAAGAGTCAAAAAGAGATTGGAAAAAAGGACAGAGACTTCTTAAGAGCCGTTTTAAACCCAAATGCGCACATATGATCTCTCTTCCTATTTTGGGGGGATTTATAGATCTGTCAGAAGCTGGAGAGTGTGTCTAGAATGCAGAATATGATCGTTCGCTCCAAAATGAAAATTGAAAAATGTCTGGTTTTGGAAAAATGACTCTGCAGTGAAAGTCAGTTTGAAAGGCTTGAAGCAAGTTAGTTTTGGGGATGAACTGTCACTTTAAATTTGCCTCCCTCCCTTGTCTGTTTGTACGATAGTGATCAACAATATTGCGGTGTGTTTATCTGCAAGCCTGATTGCTTTCATTATTAGATTAATGTGCGAGTGTGAATCTCAGCGCAGCATCGGAATCTGCGAGTGTGAAATATTAGCAGCAGTCTGCTTTTCTAACATCGCTAGAGGACGAAGGTAATTATTCCCCTGTTCAGATGAATGCGAAACCACAGTCTTTGCTACACGTGACATCGATTTTCTTTACAAGCAAGATCAGCTTGTGACGAATGGCTTCAATTTGACTTCCCCACTCTCTCGATTTTTCTTCTGTCCATCCCCAACACACACACAAATTCAGATCAATATGGTAATTAAACAGGATCTGCTGGAATTACAACACATGCAAGCTCTATTTAGTGGAATCACTAATTATTTAGAGTTTATTTTATGAGGATGTGCTCATAAGTGTTAATGTTGTTAAAGGGACAATTCACCCCACAATGAAAATTTCCTCACTTTTTATTTAAACTCTAAACCTTTATGACACAAAACAAGAGATTCTGTAAAATGCTGCAAACCAGGACCCATTGACATCCATTGTAGGAACAAAAATGTTGAACATTCTTCAGAATATCTTCCTTAGTGGCTGGGAGCATTTCCGTTGTGTTGTGATCGTAATGTTTGCTTTCTGAAATGTCGTTATGTTGTGAGTTATGTTTGCTTTTTGACATGTCATTGCGTTGTGATCCTAATGTCGTTGTGTTGTGAGATTAATGGTGTGCACTAGTGGGCCATCAATAGAAAAAAAGAAACTCAATCAGGTTTAGAACAAGTGGAGGAAGAGTAAATGATGGCAGAATGTTCATTTTTAAAAAAACTACTGTATATTCCTTTAAGCCTGACTTGTGGGGTTATGTTTATCCAGAGTTTGACATTGACAAATATGTTTAAGCTTCAGATTAAATGTAAATCTTTTCCTCCCTTCTGCGACCTACATCCAAATGAACCTAGAGTGAATAATGTATAGTCGGACTCGATTTAGTCAGTCATCTGAAATTTACATAATTTACATATACACATAATATGATACTAGGGAAAATGATACAGAGAACATCACCTTTTATTTCTGTGCCGATAGATGCAAAACTATGCTGAACACTGTGGTTTTGTTTATATCAATACTATCAAGTACATTATGATTTTCTTTTACACATTTTTTAGCCTTCAGACCACTTACAATTTCATATAGATCAGAGTTTAAATCCTGTAATGTTTATGAATGAGGTCAGTAGGTGTAGAGTAAGTGGTCTTTTGTGGCTGTTAGAACACATTTGACCACTTGAATATTTGCATTTAAACACGCAATTAAGCAAAATCTGGTTTCATTACGTCTAGAGGAAGTACTTGAACGTGGAAAAGCTCAATCTCTTTCAGACATTTTACTCCCATTTACACCTGTATTTAGTGTAATCCATTTGTGATTGGGTTTACAAAGCCGCATGTAATGGCGATCTATTCTTCATTATTAATTGCTATTCTTCAACTGCTCAAATTATTTGAGCCACTATTCTACAGATAACCATTCATGTCAAACCACATTTGTGCTCTTGCTCTTGCCACAAATGAGTCCTGTAACTGTAGTGACAGTAAATAAAGTATAATATGTCAATGTCCATAACACTTGTCATATTTGTAACAGGTTAGTCAAAGTGCAATTTGTTGTTTAAACTTAACTGACAGCAGCTTTTATTCCTGAGTGCAGAATTTCAGTGCAGACCATCAATCATTCATTTACTTCTGATTTATCCGGAATGATACTGTCAAACTAGACTGGACATTTATGGAAAAAATATGGACTGGAAAAATATTTGAAGAAAAGTTGATAGGCTTGTGATGGGAACTTTTAGTTTTTTTCACAGTGAGTAAACTGATGTAATGTTCTGTTGGTGAATATAATTTTCTTAGTTCACTCAAAAATGAAAATGGACTCTCCATTTGCTGACCCTCAATTTCCAAACCTTTATTTCATTTTATTTTGAAATTAAATATTATATATCTTTAGTTATCTTTTATTATATTAAATATTATATATCTTTATTATTATATATTTAGAATATGAAATATCTGTTGAATCCGTAGTATAGGAAATAAAAATACTATAGAAGTCAATGGCCAACATTCTTCAAAATATCATCTTTTGTCATCAACAGATGTTTTCTGGGACTGAGACTCCACTCTGTTTTCTGCTCATTTGCATATACGCATTTAGCTGATTAAAACCTGCATAATTGATATACCATTGACCAAATAATACAAATGGTTTGACATGACAAATGGTACAACACTTGATAGTGTAAATGAATATGGGAATTGATATTCCGTTGACATGATGAGAGCTCTTCTGAGAGGATCAGAGGAGATGAGGTCAGTGTGTCAGTGCTGGAGAAATGTGCTCACAGCCCCTTTCAGCTGTCCTCTATTCAGCATTCTCCTGTAATTCACAAAATCATTACTATTCATTGGCTGCAACCTTATTTTCTCCTGCACTCTATTGAACTGTTGAGATTAGCCACTATAACATACTTGCATGTAAATGACACATTGTACAAATACCTTGGAGTAGAGAGATGGCATTACAAAGCAACAAAGCAAATTCTGGAACAAAGAAATGGATTAAATTGTGCTAATTTCTCTTTTTGTTCCTGCTTTCTTGCAGTTAGGATCACATTCAGTTTTTTGTGAACCTTATCAAGAGAGATCTAGGACTTCATTAATTAGATTTTTATTAAATTAGTAGTAACATAATTTTAGAAATGAATATGGTAATTACAGTTTAATAATAAATATGTTTTACTCTTAGGTTAGGATCATTTCCATGACATATTTTGATTGTGCTTAACTAATGTGTGATTTGTCTTTTTAATTGTGCCTTTTTAAAGTAGGAATGAAATGATTTATTGAAGAAAGTAATAGAAGTGGCACAGTGGGTAGTACTGTCGCCTCACAGCAAGAAGGTCGCTGGTTCAAGCCTCGGCTGGGTCAGTTGGCATTTCTGTGTGGAGTTTGCATGTTCTCCCCATGTCGCATGGGTTTCCTCCGGGTGCTCCAGTTTCCCCCCACAAGTCCAAAGACATGCGCTATAGGTGAATTGGGTCAGCTAAATTGTCCGTAGTGTATGTGTGTGAATGAGAGTGTATGGGTGTTTCCCAGTGATGGGTTGCAGCTGGAAGGGCATCCGCTGGGTAAAACATATGCTGGATAAGTTGGCGGTTCATTCCGCTGTGGCGACCCCTGATTAATAAAGGGACTAAGCCAAAAAGAAAATGAATGAATGAATAAATTGTGCTGTTTTCTTTACAAAATTTTATGAGCCTCCTTCGTGAGTACCAACGGAAAAACTAGTAAAACCTTTTTTTCTTTTTTTTTTTTTCTTTCTTTCTTTTTTTCTTTTTTTTTTTTTTTTTTTTTTTTTTTTTTCTTTCTTTCTTTCTTTCTTTCTTTCTTTCTTTCTTTCTTTCTTTCATGCTTCCTTTTTTGCAACACATTTGCAACATTTTATTTTGGTTGTAGGCCTAGACATTTACTTTATATTATTTATTTATCTTTATTTATAAATTCAATCCTTTTTTTATTTTATCAGTGTTATATATTATCTGAAGCTTAACGAAGGGATTTTGTTTGATAATGATTGTGGACTATACTTATAGGAGGTACGTGGTTTTTTTGTAATTGCAGTATTTAATTGTGGTTAGCAAGTGTGTGTAAGTATGGTCAAAAGTTTGGGGTCAGTTTCTTTTTTGATGTTTGTTTTTT